>OX402534.1:12892652-13616528 GCA_948098885.1 Drepanosiphum platanoidis | reverse complement strand
CCACCCGTCCCGAGCGCGTTCGCAGTGGTGAAATTATGCAGCAGTTTATCAGAGTGCTCTTCTAATTTTATAAAAATACGTTTTATTATTGTAGTCAGTAGCTGAAATATCAAGCGAGAATTCAGATATTTGAGTAACAATAATGATTGTTATCATAAGCAGCAGGGCCCCGCGATTAAGGTTACCATAATATATATATATATATATATACGTATATATAATATTAAAAAGGTCTGTTCCGAGACAAATCATGTACAAATATACTCGACGGTATGTTTACGTTACGTGTATTTCTTATATTTACATGAAACGATGTTTCGCGACGTAAATAAAAACCGTTTGTTTGGCTCGAAAGTGTTGGAACGGCGCAATAGCGTTTCGTAAAACTAGTAACCGCGGTGTCGCGGTCGTCGTATTGATGAAAGTCAACAGTGAAATAGCCACTATATTATATAGTGTATATAGTGGTTAGTGTTTTATTTACGCTCGTCAAATATTATAGTGATTTTAAAACGTTTAAAATATTAAAATGCGGCAAATGGAAATCACTCCCGAACAGTAGTTACACATGTGCCCACATTAGTGAGAATTAACGTTTTCAAACAAAACGAACACGACTATTATTTACAATATTGTAAATCCAACGCGAAAAAATCATACGGGTCCGTTTCGACGATTGAAACCGGAAGGTTAAAATAATATAATATGTACGCGTGTATTTTTAATTTTACGTGATCGGCGTTGGATAAATTTGTAAATCGAACGGTTAATGTTATCGCGGCGGCGTATGAAAACAATTAGTGTAATAAGAGTGCGCGCGACCGTATGAAAAATGTATTATTATGTTTCGGGCGAGTAGTTGTTACGAAACAAACGTATCGCGGTTATGGTTGATTAATTTCAGAGGTGAATGGGTGGCAATTATTATAAACAACGTATTAAAATAAAAAAGATGCCCGAAAAACTACCGCGTTTAGTTCGTAAAGAAAAAAAAAATTATAATAATAATAATAATTAAAGCGTATTAAAACTTACTGTTCAGCGACCGTCGCCGTAATTATGTTCTTCTTATTATATTATTTTAGTTTTGGGTTTCAAAGTATGAAAACCCCTCGTAATCATTAGAATACGCGTCTGATGGTCTGTATACGCTTCGGAAAGTCGACGAAACACGTCTTTTTCTACATTTTTTAATATCACGATTCGGTTGCGTCGCGGTTGACACGATCGTTTATCACATATCATATCGTTCATTTGATTATGCGGCGCAGTATATTTTATCTCTCAATATTCTTAAAAAAAAAAAAAAATATATTAAAACATTTAATTTCGATTGGTAAAGTAAACCGAAAACACGGCACACGCAGAGTGGTGTGCGTTTCCATAGATCATTGTTTTTTTTATATCACTCTCGACGTTCGAGAAAAACTTAAAACATCCGTATTTCCCTTTCTTTCTCCCCCACCCTCTCCCTTTATCCCCGAGTAGTCGTCGTCGTCGTCTCTGAGAGAATATGTTAAATCTAATCTCGTTGATAGCAATGCGATTCGGTCGAGCGCGACGCTGAATTAAACGGACAAGCGAACAACGACGACGACGACGGCCCATTGTACAAGTATATATTATAATATAATACCGATGCAAACACGAGGGATTCGAAAAGTCTCGGCTGTTTCGTCTGGCACTCCGCTCGCCCACCGTGCGCGACTTTATTTCGCCAGCGAACAATGCAAACGTCGTTCGCCGCCGCCGACGACGACGGGAAACGCGTGCGAGACCGATTCGAAAGCTCCGATCCTGAAGTGTGCGCCGGGACGATACGCGCGTCTGACAACGACACGCGCTCGAGAAAGGAAAAAAGAAGAATAATAAATAGCGCCGATAATATTATCATACCGGCTACTGCTGAAAATCGCACGAGAGGTTTTCGGCGAGGAATTTCAATGTGCCGGTCCGACGTCGGAACAACGCGGCGTTTTTCATCCAGGGCCTATCCGTCCGTTTCTAGAAGACGCTTTCTTTTCTCTCGTTTCCATCCTCGAAACCGTCCCCCCTCTCTCTGTGTCTCTTCCGATACGAATCGAGGAGAGAACCTCGACTCTCAGTCTCCATGTTCACGTGTTTATCGACAATTCTGTTGATTTCGCCGCGGTTTTCTAATTTCAACAGTATTATTTTACTTCGTTCGCAACGATTTCTACGCGTAATAAAGCGGCGAATCAATATTAATAATAATAATAAATGTAAATGCAAAACACGCCGCCGCGCCGTCGTCTATCGGGGGTGCGCAAACATTCTCCGGCGCGAAAGCACACCGTCATTGTAATATACGTACCTAACAAACACGAATACACGGGGGGAGGGGGGGAGGCGTTCGAATATAAAGTACGTTTTATCGCTCGGAGATAAACGTTACGCGAGACGTTAAAAATAAATCCCGCGCTAATATCTCATGACGTTTTAACTCCGCGTGTAAATAAAACGAAACGAAATATTATCATCACGCGTTCGCGCAGACAAACAAAATATAAATTAACGGTCATTTCCGTTTTAAGGACCTTACCGAAATAATTAACGGGGCGAAACGATCGCATAAGCGCGCGTAAACTCGGCCGGTAATCCCGAGACGTGTCGCTGTAAATACAACGCCGAAAACAATGTGAAATCGGAACGGCCACTATAGTAAGGTATATCGGCTATCCGTTTGGCGTACGACGAACGTTTGAAATTTCTATTCGCGCACGCGCGACAGTAGTTGTCCGTACGCGTAGTATTTAAGGCTCAGTCAAACAGAACGCGGGCAGCCCGCGCGGGCAGCGGTCTGGTTGTAGATAATTACAGAGTCCGCGGCGGGCAAAAAGCTGTTTACAATGTTATCATAATTCATATTGTATCAATATTGTTGTTTTCGTGATAGAATAGTATAATATACTATATTTTAGGAAGGTACCATGAGGCTAAACATTGTAGCTAACATAAAATATTATTTATTATCACTTTTATAGCAGTGGGGTGTTCTGAACACCCCTGGATACGTAATATTTCAAACTTAAAATATAAAAAAATTTATATTAGAATTATATATATATATATTAGATTATATTAGAATGAAAAAAAACTGTGTAACACAAATGGAAACACGTGGTGTTGTGCCGTGTTCCCATTAAAAGCGCAGTACTGACAGACCGCGCAAAATTGCCAGCGCGTTGTTTGACATCACAGACCGCGGCGGGCAGCAGCGCGGGCTGCCCGCGTTCTGTTTGACTGAGCCTTAAGTCAATCGAAAACCGAGGGAAATATTCGTGTAATAAATAAATCACGAGGAATAATATTACGGTTTTCGCTCGGTAATAATTGCAATGTTTTCCATTCGCGTCGTGTGGTGTGCGATTTCATTTTTCGCGTGTAAGAAACGATAATGCTACGGTGAAAATATATTATCTCCCTCCCCCGAGGTCGCCGCGGCGGAAAACGACGGCGCGCACACAAACGTACGCGCGCGCGCTTGACGCGAGGGCAATTGGGTGGAAGAGACATTTTGACAATATCGCTTTGGAGTCGTAAGCACTAATCGATTTTCGACCGCACACACACACACAAAATATCGTGCAGACGATGTATTATTATACATTTGTTGAATACGGCCGACCGACCGCAAAGGCTTTGGCAGTGCTCACGGCGACGTGAAAGTCACTGTACGCATATCATCGCATTATTATCGTTATTATTGTACTCGCCGCATTATACAGATTGTCTCTCGGAGATCTGACGAATGTTAACGTAACCTTTGTTCGGTATATTGTTGTAAGCTTCTCCTTTCATAATCGTAATCGCTTCTTGAAAACACTGTCCGACAGTAATTGTTTGTATCGATACATAACGATAATACGTATACATTCTTACTGAAAACTTTTAATATAAAATTGATTAACGAGAAAAATATTCATGTTTTAACGAAGGGGGGGGGGACTTTGAAATTCGTTTGAAAATATTTGACATAATTACGACTCGAATAAAGGTTTCGAAACGCCGATATTTATCTGAGAATCGTATTACCGAAATTATAACATATTTTACTTTCTTTTTTCTTTTTTTTTTTTAATATGTATTTAATAAAACCTAACATTTTTAAGGCGAGTTATTTTTATACTTAAAATCCGTATGGAAATATGTTTGTTTATTAAAACGCAAAAATATAACAATAATAATTATCGAGATGAAAATAAGTGAAACTTTCAAACGCAAAATAGAATATCAAAGTTATTGGCCTTTATTGGGGGCCTCGTGAGATTTCCGCGAGAAACTCTGTGTATTGTATACAACAATGACGGACATCGTTATTTCCGATACACAATAGCGATTAAAAAACAAAAAAAAAACTATGACATTTCTAATCGAAAAACGAGCTCTAAAAGATCTTTATTGTTCGTGAACTCGCGCAAATGCTTTCATCTTTCGAGACGTCATTCAGGTACATTTTAATAATACGTCCGATAATGTACGGGACGAGACGACAACAATAAGGACGTACGTAAACATAACATAAAAATACGAGACTTTATTTGAACGCGCGCGTATGATATATATAATATCTTCGACTCGTTCCGATAACGACCGCCGAACGTAATATTATATTTGAATACATTAATTTATGCGATGTTGTTGAAATCAACTGCTGGGCGCGCGCGTTTCACTTTGATCTCACGACTATCGAGCGGTTAGCCGCAGAGCGCGAGAAACGTATTTTCGCGAGAAAACACCGGCAGCAGATCTCGTACGTCATCGTACGATCTGAAAACGTCAAATCCTCGTGTGCCGCGAACTCGAGACGTTCACGCGTGTTACGGGCCGAAGGAGAGTCGAGCCTACGCGAATACGCTGCAACAATAACAATATCGTATTCGCATGAAGCGCGCGTTGCTCTCGGGCCAAAACGATATTTAATATACGGTGTGTGTTTTATGCGAATACACAGTATTATGATAATATGCGCGTGATGAATATTGCATTTTTAACATTCGTTTACAGTTCATAAAATCGACCGTTATACGCTCCGAGTCGAGTTCGCCGTCACTCCCCTGCAGGAGGAGGAGCATGGGGAAAAAGCAAACGTTTTGTTTTAACGCGACGTCTGATAATAATATACGGACGTAAACGTTTCCATTACCGAATCGTATGTAATATATACTGATAATAATAATACGCGGTCGACGAAATTTCGTGTCGTAAAAAAACGACCGGCGCGCGGCGTTCAAATTAGAGCGTTCGAAACAAAGGGGATACAGCGTATAATACGTATGTATGTATACGTATAAATATTTAAATATACAAATACGTATTATACCGTGTTTAATGAGATATACTTTTTAATTTTACCATTTTCGAAATTGGGACGAATCTGTAAATAAATAACGACGATAATTATTTAAAAAAGGAAAAAAGAGAGAGAGAGACGGAGACAGTAATTTGATGATAGTGAAACGCGGCGATTTGCATACTAAGCTAAAAATGTATACAACAACGAGTCATTACCATACATCATTCGTTGTCGCGAAATCATTACTCGGATATAATAAGACCATTAAGGGACATTAACCATTTATCTCGAGTCTCGTCTCGTCGTTTTATCCGGCCGCCGTCTCGCGCCGCGCACCTGAGACCCCTTTGTGCGCGCACAGCAAACCGTCGCGCGTCGTCGCCACGGCCGTTATTGATGATTGAAAACGCACATTAAAAATCGACCGTTAAACTAATATCGCAGCGATTCGTTTCGATTCCGGCGTAATGGGCCGCGCGTCAGAATTCGTTTCGTCGTCGTTGGGAAATTGTTATGAAAAAAACTCTGAAAACGAAATTCGGGACGTCGTCGTCCGCGGTTACGACGTAGGCAGGGCGAGGGTGAGGAAATATTATAAAAAACAGAAATATATAAAATCCTTACGAATTCATCGATAATACGATAACGTTTGACAGTGCCCGCGAGACGTCGTCGTCGGGGTGAAATTAATCTGTACACGGCGCGGCGTCGACGGGGTCGTTCATTATTGTTTGTTTTTTTTTTTGTTTTAACGCGCAAATAATAATACGACGGACGATCGAGCGTAACGACGCGACGAGATTTGCAATAAAACCGTTACATTATAATATTATCGCTCGCGCGCGATTGCTCCGAGGGTTTTCTTAATGCGTTCCGAGTACTACTACGCCGCGCGCATACATTACGCAGTGCCGAGTAACACAGCGACGAGCAGCAAGCAGAGCGCCGCCGTTCCCGTGTTTCGCGAACGCGAGTGTCGCGGCGACGCGTTTTTTCTTTTTAATTTTTAAATCTTCTTGTTTTTTTTTTTTTATCGTCTCGAATGAAAAAGACGACGATGACGACGACGACGCCGTAACGGCAATAATCGTTCGACACTGTCGTCTCGTTCGAATACTTTGGCGGCGACCGACAACAATAACGTAGCAACGCCCGTCGGGTACACGCGAGAGCGTCGTCGTCGTCTCCGATAAGACGTTCCTCAAAACGTTGCGACAACAGACGCGAACACACGTAATCACTTGCGCGACAAAGTGTCAACGGAATCGAAAATATTCGTGAGAGTATAAATTCTAACGATTCGATTCGCGCGCAATAATCGTCTTTTTAACCGTTCGAGATTAAAATATATCATAACGCGCGCGACGTGCCGACGACATATGCACAGTCAGTCACGACACGCGCGGATGAAATGCGAATTATCGCGATCACGTGAAATGTCAACACGCGCCGTGTCAAACACGTCACATGTTGTGCGCAATACTCTTGATCGATGTTAAGTCGACACGATATCTACGCGTCCGGTTTCGTATTTACATAACATTATTGTTCTCGAAAAAACAAACAAGCGCGATCGAAAAACGAATTATAAAAACGTCATTTTTATTTCACAAACGCCACGTCGTTTGTGATAAAAACGTACGATAATGATTACGCGTTAATTTGCTGGTTATTTTATTTATTTTTTTTTTTTATAATTGTTTACGCTCGGAAATCGACCAACAAAAGCGGCGGGCAACCGAAACGTCAACGAAAACATACACCGTACCAGAAAATAGAATTTTACTAACCGGCTATTTTGACGAGATCGCTTCGAATCGATCGACTTGAGACCTCGGACCGCGCGATTGGCTGTAAATCCATGATATTTCATTATTTGAACCCGACCGGTAGATCCGTCGTTATCTAATGCGCGAACCCGTTACGCGTCACGACGTGCACAACAACAAGCAATTCTCTCGTCGACGGCATCAGAAGACATCGCAAGACATCGGGAAAACGTTTTCGTCACCTCGTGATTGTGTTTAGCCAGTTCCCCGACTCGGTTCGGTTCTATAGGAAAAACAAAACCGAAAATAAAAACCCAAGAAAAACTGCCTAGAAAGTCATTTACCTTATTTCAACGTCGCGCGTCGGCTGAAACTTTGTCGGATCAATAGTTGCGAATAAAGTCGACGCGCAACAACTGTAACGAGAAGGGAAAAAAACGCTGTAATTAAAAATTCATGTGGAAAAACTGTTGAAATTTTAAATCTCACCGATTCTATTACGCTGGTGCAAAATATCATATTGCGTCTAATAACGACGATGCCGTCATAATTATCGAGAATATTCTCGAACGTTTAAAGTTCCGGCTCGCGGAATATACGCCGATACGTTTTGAATCAAAAAAAAAAAAAACGTTTGATTATGCGTACGACGACGTTCGATTGAAATCTGCGAATATACGTATAGCCCAGGGATGGCAAATAAGTGGCACGCGTGCTAAGGTTGGCACGCATGAGATTTTCGATGGCACTCGAATTTCACATATTATTTCCATTTTTTCATAATTTTCTACATTATAATCATTAATTTTTGTATTAATACTGTGTTGGTAAAAATAATTATGGCACGGCTGAAAATTTTTTTTTGAATTATGTCATAAATTGGCACGTTGAAAAAATCTTATTTGCCATCCCTGGTATAACCGAAATCGTCGTGATCACATGAAAAAGTGTACGCGAATAAACAATACACGAATTTTCGAATAAAATAAATCGTCAGTCGGTCGTGAATGAAATCCCGATTGTTATTGGTTTTTTTTTTTCGCAACGCGATGGGAAATATTATCGACACTTTTGTAACTCGCCCGCAGTAAAACGCGGCGTGTTCGACGATAACAACGCGAACGCAGTTTTACGGCGTAATCCAACGACGACGTAATTGTAGATTCGAGGTGAAGCGGCGTATTGATTTTGAAATTATGTGTGCGTCCCTCCCCCCGTCGAAACGCTTTTCCGGGTAGAAAACTGCACCCCCCCCCCCCCCGAAAGTCCCGTGTAATAACTATGATAATAGTATCTCATTAGATCGGAAATCGGACTCGGACGGTGTCGTTTTTCGATTAGAGGCACCTCGGCACGCTGCGCGGCGGCGTACACGTTTCGTAGTACGCGAGAGCGCTCGTCGACGAGTGCATTTTTTTCCCCCGTCCGTTTGTGTTTCAATGGACATTTTTTCGCTCTTGGAGAAAATGAAAATTCCACACGCAAGTCTGACCGTAGTAGTGCGCGAGCCGTCGTAATTAAATAGCGCTGAAACTCGTAAAATCAAATCTCTAAGACGGCCGAGAAGTTAATGCAAACTACGTAATTAACGTGTTGTTTTAATTATAGTTTTCATTATGATTGCCGTTTCGTAATTAGTGAGTGCAGTTTTTAATAAAAAGTTTTTAGACGAAATGAGTACGACGACGTATACCTGCTTATAGTTTTGTTTAACGCGACTTCGAGTAACAAGCTATTACTATATATACAATATTCTTTTATTATTGTCCGCGTTCACAGCAGAGTTGAAATAATTTTAATTAAGTCGACATTTCAATACGTTTGTCGTGTACGTTTATATAAGAGAGTTGTTTTTATTTTTCGAACGCGATATATCACCGAGTTATTGTTTCCGGCGTTTCCACGTGAAGCGTTGATTGGATCGCCGCACACGGTCCGCGGCCAACACGATATGCACAACGCAGTTCAAGACTTGTCGAGACGTAGATTGTATTGTTTTGGCACGGACGATCCGTTATTATGTTATTATGCGACTTCTATGGCTTTTGTGCCGAGAATTCGCGTGGGAAACGGACGCGTTCGTTAAATAGAAACGGCTATTAAACTCACCCCCGTCGTCGTCGTTATGAATGAGCGCGTCGTGCGAATGAAACACGCCGAATGTAATATAATGCGCGACGAATCGATGTGATCTGTAATTTTAATAATAACATTCGATTAAGGTGTGATTGAAAACATACAATATATGTATATATTTACAAACAACGTCGGCGGTTTTAATCCGTCAAAACGTCCGAAATTCGCAGTGATTTCGTACACGCGTGTCCGGTGAATTGTTCGAGCTCGTCCGACGCGTTTATTTGATATCGAGTGGTCTGCTCTACCCTCCGCCGCGACAACGGTATCGCGACGACCTAATAAAATAGATAGAAAAATAAAATAACAGTATTTATTATACAATTATAACAAAAAAAAAAACAATGTAATATAACTATTACGAAATCAGAGTGTCGTTTTATAGCGAGTTTATTCGTCGAATTAGAGTGTGACAATAATTATTCGTCTCCGATACAACGCGGAAAAATCGTAATCGAAATTCGCTAGAGCTCTCCGCCGCGGCGCTCAGTATGTAAAAAAGAGCACATTTTTAAATTAAAAAAAAAAACGTACGCCGGCGCACCTATATTACGTGCCGCGGGATAACCAATTAATGGAATTGATCCGGCGCCTATACGTATAAACATCGGCTAGGCAGCGTTACATCGGAATCGGAAAGTGTGATAAACGAGGAGAACACACATGTATTATACGTGTGTATAAATAGTAACCGGAAAAGCGCGCGTCGAACAATCGATACGGTGCGGTAGTAGTAATAAAACAGTAAATCAACACAATCGTGTCGTTTGCAGCAAGACGAACGTGTGGATGTTTTTTTTTCTTTCTTTTTTTTTTTTTATTCGGAGCGAAGCGCGCGCGCGCGCGCAAAAAAAAAAAAAAGCACAAGAAAAGCATTAAGAACTTGTACTACCCGAAGAATTGTCGGGACGGGGGTAGAAGAGGGTAGAAGAAAAAAAAAAAAATCAAAAACTATTTCGAAATTGAAAAGGTTTTGCGGCGGAGCCGCCGAATGACTCTAATAAATGATAAGAATCGTTACACACAAAACACGATTTATTCGACCCAACAAACACGCGCGGGGTGACGGCGCGCGGCGGTGGCGGTGGTGGTCGTCGTCGGTTTTCAGAGAAATAGTTTTAACGGAAGGAAAATAAAAAAAAAAAAACCTTCCAGTCTTTTATATAGTATAATACTCATTTTGTGTGTGTGTGTGTGTGTGTGTAAAGAATACGCTTTCCATTAGCTCCTCCGGTGCGCGCGCGCTTCGTCTTCGAAATATATTATATTCCGTAACGGAACGCCGCGAAACGTTTGTTTTTCTCGACGGGACGATGACTGCCGAGCGCGCCGTTTTTTCACGCCCTTGGTACATCGTTCGAACGTTTTACTCTCGGGCCGCAGGCGAAACGTCGTCGTCGGTATCTAAAAGAATTTCGTTCTCAGTTAGATCAATTATTTTTGCACACCCAGAAGTGATCGTAATAAATATGTTTTAATAGTTATATACGCGCTTAGTAGTATTTTGCTACAGTTAATAGTTCAATAAATAAGATATTTTCGATCGCTATCGTTGAACATGACGTTAAAATTACTCACAACGCGTTTGACCTGTCGATGGTTCATACGATATGTATACTCACGCTGGTCGGAGGAGAACAACAAACACGCGACGTAGTCGACGTCTTCTCGTCGAGTTTTTCAGTCTCCGCGGTGTCGTCCGGACGGGTTGGTTTTCGAACAGAGCCTGGAATGGAAATTAAAATCAATAACAATTTACAGACCGTATTCGATTTGAAAACACATCGCGGATGTACGAATGTTTTGGATAATTCGATTTTCTTTGCGCGGCTGTCATTCAGTGACGCATTATACGTATATAAGTCGTCTAAAAACGTGACGCGATTCGACGGCAAATATTAAAACGGATAACATCGGAGCACTGCGTTTCGCGGATTTAATTAATTATTTCGGTTTCCCGAACTGTCGATCCGAGTTCGACGGACACAGGTTCGACGGAAAATCGTGGAAATTGAAATCCACTCGTTCGCGCTGCAAAAGCCGCAGATTTAATCTCTACCGGGTCGCAGGGGGCATACTCGGCTATGCAGACCTACGGGCGGCCGCGACGTGTGAAAAAACGTAACGGGTGAAATGATACATAATTACGTTAAAAGCACGAGAAAGGATAATAATCCGCCAGACGGACACCGTTTCAGTCGATTTCACGCACCCGATTCGCGGTAGTCGTACGTACGACGGACAGGTATATTCTTCCGTTTGCTCGATAAGATGATATCGTAACGCTCTTTACGTATAGTTCAAACGCACTTGCCGATCGAACTGGACTGGACGAATGGACTTTGCGAGCTTTCGTTCCAGTGGACTTTTCAATAGCTATAAACAATAATAATAAATTCTAAATATCATCGAATCGTTATTTCTAAAGAAAGTAGAAACAAACGGGAAATCGTCCGTGCGGGACGCGAGAAAGTAAATCCTCGCGAGTTTTTCGAAACTCACAGTCATTTCATACAACCGAAGGAGTAAACGGTAAAAAACAACTCGAGGTACGTTACGATTAGAATATTTTTGTCGCCTTGTCGCGAGACGCGCTCGTCGTACGACGATTAGGCGTCGATAGTAGCGATCCGTTTCGTACTGGTAACACCGTGGAACAATAACGATAACTCTCGCGGGTCGTTTTCGAGTCGTCGACAATGTGTCTGTTATCTTAATTGGTGCCGCTGTTGCGCGCCGCGCGTAGGATCGCTCACGTTCACGCGAAATCAAAACGATTATTTCGCGGTGTCCGGTCGCGTGGTAGTCGGACGTTTTCGGCGGCGCGGCGGCGGCGTCCGCGAGCGAATCGGAAAACGAAACGGATCGTGTCTCCGAAATATCGCGGCAAACCGTTGGCGTAATAATTCGACGACGGGAACGATGGAAAAATTATTTAAATACCCAATAAATATTAAAAAACAAATTAAAACGCGAACGAGCACGTAAAGCAATAACAATAAAACGGCAAAACGCGTCGCGCGCGCAATATACGTACGTACAATACACTATGTGCCGAGAGACTTCAAGCGCGCCGACCGCCGAGTGCTCGCGTGTGTGTATGTGTGTGTGTTCGAAATGAGAAATTTAAATGGAAACCGTATACGTGTAATAAAATTTGCATTTCTGTATATTAAAATTCAACGTCTTTCGGTTGTTGTCGGCGAAAATTCGCGCACGTACTGAAAAGTCGAACCGCCGCCGAATGAGATCCTTATTATATACTAACTGTACGGTTCTCTTCTCGTCCCAGGGAAGAGAAAAACGGAACCAGAACGAACCCTTTCGTTATTTTATGCAATATAATTTATAGAAATTTTAAAAAAAAATGTCATTATTAGTTTCTGTTTACGTTTTTACCTAATTTCAAATTAGTCATTTCGTTTAGCGACATTTATTATATAAAATAAGACGATTTATTTCCGTTATAACGTAAATACTATAATACGAATACTACCACAAAGATATATTTACCTATTCTTTTTCGATCGACGAGCTTCGTGTTGGAGTGATAATTTGTATTTTATCCGGGAAAAAAAGATGAACTTGGTTAGTTTGTCTTGATCTTAAATCAAATGTCGCGCCGTGATCTTCATCTTTATCCGGATGGCGCGTTCGTTATTTGGTCCTGGCAACGACGTTAGCATTCGAGAATCCGTTCTGAGCTGTAGAATGATATTGTGTACCAATCGTACATTTTTTCGAGGAAAACAATTGTTGTTGTCCTCGGAGAGTCTGGAAACTTTTGAGATAAAAATTTGTTTATACCGGCCAAATATTCCGACGACGACGGTCATTCGACCGCAGGGCAGCAACTCTGCTCGTAAAATTCCGGTATCGAGAGCATCGAGTCGAAGCTAAAAACCCGAAACGGCCGATTTCATCGAAATAAATACGAACTTGTGTCTTCCGAGGTTTTTCTTTTATGGTTCTCTTCGAGCTATTATACGTTAGTAGTGCGCCATTGGTAGTGCTAACGAGAAGTTCGAAAAACGGAGCCTCTAAATTAAGTTTATACCGCCCGTGTCCGATTGCCGCGCGGTCTAAAAAGTGGCTGCGAAAAACTTGGCACCGCATACACCACCGGCGGCGACGGCGGCGGCGAGTTCCTCGAGAAAGTGTTTACGGAAAAAATTAAGAAAAAAAAAGAACCGACGGTCATTGTAAAATCGATACGTTTTGCCCGCCCGCCGCCGTTTCTCGCTCAGAGTCTAAAACGCGCGCGTGCCGCACTCGAAGTAAATAAAAATATCTCCTCCCGCAGCGGAACTGACCGCGTCGTCGCGGCCGTTTATTCCGGTCGTCATTATCAAAAAAAAAAAAGGATCGTTCGGAATAAAAATATATATTCAAATATATGACCGTCGAAAAACACTGCGCGTGCGATACACGATATTATTGTCCTAAAATCACGTCGCGTGAATCGATTTCATGCGATTCCGCGTTTTTATTTCCACCACCTCTCACGCCGCATACGTACCATTAAGTCGCGCGCGCGCGAATTATACGTCGTCGTTATTATTACGAACGTTGGAAAACATGATTCTAAGATATTATTATTTATTATTATTGTCGCGTTCGACTAGGTCACGACGACGACGACGGTTTTTCTTTTACAAAAAGTTCAAACCGTTCAGTGTCGCGCGCCGTACCCAGTTTTCCTTTCTTCGTTCTTTTCGATTATAATATGATTGTTATTTGAAAATTACTTTTGAGAATTCCGCACGAGGAGAAAATAAAAACTCGCCGCCGCCATAACACGAGAGCGCGTACCTATTGTCGTCGTTACACGTGCCGGATCCGCCGCGATATGTGTGTTGTCCAACAGTCGATTTCTCAGGACCGAGCACGCTGCGGCGTCTGAACGGTTCGTCGATGACTATTATACACCTCGGTTCGCAGACTTCGAGGGGGGGATAGAGCGCACAAAAAGTTCTGATCGAAACGCGGCTTGTGTTCCCGGATCGATCGACGACGTTTTACAACAAAACGTGAAAAAATTATAGAAAATACGGTATTATAGAAAAATTACGACGAAAACCCGAGAGCGATCTCGCGGACGTCGTCGGTGTTACCCGTATCCCGATGTTGTGCGTCGCGACTACGAGCGGTTCAGACGACGACGACGACGCCGCGCCGCGCCGTCCGCGATTGTTTCGGCGCCAACGCGTTCTCACGATTCGTAAGCGCCAAAACCGTCTTCTCGTCGATCGATCGATTAAGTCTATTCGCTCAGACGAGTCCTGTTTTCCATTTTTTCCGTTTCGCGCCGTCCAAACACATACGTCCAACACCAGGACGTACCGCGTGGTACCCGCAAAACGTAATTTTTGCAAAACGCTCAGAGCGATTGAACGATTTGTCGTCGCCACTTCTAATAATGACCGCGGCATAGGCTGCGAATTCAAAACAACAATCCATTACAAACGATTATAATACATATATTTTATTATACGTTTCAGTACGTAATATATTAAATACGTAATACATATAACGTGTTACGCGATATGTGTACTTGACATAATAATATATTATACATCGATCACGAATAATTATTATTTTTTTATTTCGGATTTTTCGTTTATTTTGTTTTTTTTTTAACGTTCGTGTTCGGATAACAAATGACGCGGACGTCGATTGAAGTTCTCTTCCACCACCCTCTCCGATCCCGTCGCGCATAGATTGTGTGTAATTTATTGGTGCGAAAATCGTTTGGCCACGGCCGGCGTATAATATATCACACGCATATCGCGCGCAATTATTTCGCGTCGACGTATTTTTCAATTTTACGGAGTAACAGTTGAAAAGATCGATCGTTATTATTTTACGTTATATGCGCGCAGATACGCGTATAACAACAATAAATACAGCATAACCGCTCGCTCGCCAGTGTCGAATCAAGCTTACAGACCGAACTGGCCGAACAAAAGCGTCGCAAAGATCAAATTTTATACCGAGTTAATTTACCTGCGCTGTTTTTTTTTCGACCGTGGTATCCGATTGGCGATTCCGAACAGGCTGAAAATGAATACACAAGAAAATTAATACACATAATATTTTTATTACGTAATTTTTGTTCGTTACCTTTTCCCGGGCGAATTGTGTGCTGGTTTTTAACGTCTTCACGTCGCCCGCAAAGAAATGTGACGGTGACGACGATCGTTTTCATCCAAATCCTCTAGGCTAGCTCCTTTGATGATATTTATTGGTTAGGTAAACTATTACGAAAACAGCGATGTAATAATATACGTAGAATCGGACAATCTCGACCTAATACGGCCCCAATAATAATATTATAATACCGATAAGTTTGTAAAAAATCCGCGAGGAAATGATATTTCATAACGCGCTCTAACGCCGGACCGTGGAAAAGTACGCGTTGTGTCGCAGGACTTCGCTAGATAGCGCTTGAAAATACGAATCGTCCTTTGACAAATCATAATAATATAACAATATGTAATGTGAAAATTTATCAGCATATAATATTGTGTACGAAAAATAGCGTACATTTCGACCTAAAACGCGGAATGAAAATAAATTGATATTTCGACGACAGGTGTAAATTTATTGAAATTAAATTCTCGAGTTTCGAAAACCCGTGACAGAGTTTACGAATCAGACGAAACGTTTTCGCTACGATCCCAAACGACCGGTATGAATTATCGACCGGCAAGAGAACGAGTAAATATTGTAATATTTGCGGGCACGTGTCGTGTGTTCAAACGAATAAATAAAAACAATAATATTATCCGGCCTATCGCGGGTGTTTAACGAAAAACAACGACGTTCGGTTAGATTATTGTGCGCGCCGTCGTCGTCGTCACGCGCGACGATAAACTCCGAACGTATCCGTCGTAAAACGATACGACGAATCGCCCGTTCATCGTGCTCCGTCGCGCCCGGACACACGTAGTCGACGAGATTCGTGTCCTTTTGGTTTTACGGTCTCCGCGGCAGGACGATCCGCACGGTAAAATAGCACCGCGTAACGATAATCGGTCGTGTACACACCACCATGCAGAGGTACAACACGCGCGTGCGAATGGGAAATTGGTTGGAAGAAATTCACTTGCAGTCCGTGAGTGACGACTTATGAATATCACGAATATTATTGAAACGTTATTATTATTGTTAAAGTTTTTATTTGATTTTTTTTTTATCTACCCGTTTACCCGAATCGATAGTGTTTTCATTGTGGTTTTTTAATATTTCAATCGAAGGACTTAACGTCTCCCCGACGCATGTGGTCAGAGCTTAAGCAAAGTTTATCATTTTTTTTTTTTTTTATTTCAAATCTAGTCGATAGTTAAAACTGATCTTCTAAGCTTTGGTTTAACGCTAATTAATTTAAACTAAGTCTATGATATTTACGTTGTACCGCTGAACAAGAATAATCAAGATGGAACGTTTTAATTTTTACTACGCAAAAATAAACTGTTATAAATGTTCTTGTACAAGAAAAGCGATTTATTTCGATAGCAATAAAAACTATATAATCCTAGACAGTAGGGGAAACTTTACTTCACTTTTAAGTTGGCGAAAGAGTCGAGTTAAGAAAGGGTGAAGTTAAAATTTAGTTAATGAAACTTGACTTTTAATTTAAATGTGAATCGTAAATGTCTAGCCTCGATAAAATTCTGTCATTTCTCTATTATAGATTCGATTTTTACGTTTTCATATTGTTTAATTAAAAAAAGTCCATTTAAAACAATACCGTTTAAGAAAAATTAAAAACAAACTCGTAAACACGTAGAACGATTTAATAAACGGTTAATCGTGAAAGTATTCGATTCGCGGCGGATTTATACAGTTCCAGAGTGCATACAACACTAGGTTATCGTGGACGGGGTTGAGCGTACGTGTGCGGCAGACCGCACGGGACAAGAATACCTATTATTATGTTAATCGTTTGCAATATGACATGACATTATCGTCCGCGTACGCGTGTAACTAGCGAGCAGGGGCAGGACGGTGCAGGGATCGCGAGATTTCGCCCGACTCGTCGTCAGTGCGCGTATATAGGGACTACTAACAAAAACCATCAAACGGGGACTATAGCGACGCGGTGTTTAGAAAACGCGTCCTGCGCGATTTAAAACAAAACCGTAATATTTAATATAAATCGCGACGAAACAAAACCTATAGTAAACGCGAGTAAATCAAAAAAAGTATAAATTCTCACTCACCTACTCACGCGCTCGAGTCGTGTTTCGTACTCGTACTCGGATTCAAAATTAATCCAGTGCCGCCACCGCCGCCCACGCTTCTATACGATCTGCGCGTAGTGCAGTTTTCCTTATGTGCTTTTATATCAAACGGTCTCGTGAGCCTTTTGTGACGATTTTACCACGAATCTGTGTTGTGCACTATCCGGACAACCCATTTCGTCAAGTGCTTGTTAGATAGAGTTGTAAGAGAACTTGATTTTTTGTTTATACATTTACAACGCGATATTAGTACTCGCCGTCTTTTTTTTTTTGAAATCTTTTACACTTCAGATAATGAAAAAAAAAAATAGGTTACATGTATATGCGTTTTGACCACGTGCGAGGGATACATTTTCATCCGTATAGTTCCTCCTCGCTTTATCGTCCTTCTTGTAAAATTGATCCTTTTCGGTGTTGGCTAAAAAGATCACGGGTGAGAGCACAAAATTAGTGTTGGGTCGTATATACATTATTACAAAAACATAAGTTATAGTAATAATAATAATAAATATTAACCGACTTCTTCCTGTGACGTGATGATGACGTCACTTGGCAATCGACCGACGCACGTGCAACTCGAACGTTCGATGTGGATTTTAAGGAAAAGATGCAATTGTATTTCGCGAGAAGAGATCGGGGTGAATTGCTGGAACAGAAAACACAAAAACTGTTCGACTACCTTTTCCGGCCTGTAAGTATAATAAACCGGATTTAATTGTGCGCGCGCGCGCGCGTAATAATCGTATAATGACAGAGCACGAGGTGTTTTATTTCGATCTTTTACGAACTCGTACCGGAGTTTCAAATTGAAATCTCAAGTTTTATATGTACTTGGTGTTTTATGATCTCGTTATAAAACAAATGTAAAAACATAAACACCAAACGAAATTCCTTTTCGATACGCATCGGTAAAATTAAGCGTCCGTTTCGTCCTCGGAAAAATTAACTTATTAAATATGAAACTATTAAACTATCTGTCGTATAAAAGAATAATTATTAAACTTATGTATTTATTTTTTTATCGTATTTTATTGTATCTTGCTCGGCCAGACTTTTATAATTATGCTAATCAGTTGACATCTATTGCAGGTGTTATACATATTAATTTGAAATATTTGAATATCGTTGTAGTTATATAATATTGTTTAATTATTCAATTTTACTTTCGCAATAATTTTTTTATAATTATTTTAATTACACTTTAAAAAAAAAATTAGAAAAAATCCGAAATATATATGATTATAGCGATGCAGTTCAACCAACGAAACCCCATTTATAGTATACATTTTATACGTTACGCGTGAAACTTCGCGTGCATCCGAATCGCCACTTCTAGTCGAGTCGCGAAACACTATTGATCTCATATCGTACACCAGTCGTTCGACAATCACGTGCTGTAAAGAAACAAAAATACAATTACAAACAATTCGACATGACATTCAAATTATTATTAAATAGCCTCGCGTGGTTAATCGTCCAAGAAACAACGCTCTTTATGGGTTTTGTACATTCGTCGCGACGGGTTTTACAGCTATATGGCGTAATCGAATGACGACAATAATAGTTATATTACAAAACTTCGCGATAATTTGATAACATCGAAACACGTCCACTCCAATGGCAAACCTAGTCGACATATTTTATAAAGCGTCCGGTCACAACATATTATTTCGCTAACAGATCGTAACCAAGTGTGTTTTGACGTTGCTTATACGCGCGAATCTCCGCAGCGTATCTCGAACGAACGAACGGGGTTTGTATTTCTCTCGGTCTTACGAGATTACCGAAACTCCGATCGTATCGCTATGACACGAAACACGAGACGTGAATGCGGTTTTTTTAATAACAATGGCGCGATCTAACGCGCACATAGAATGAAACGAGATTCGTTCGTGTGACTTTCGCTAGATGGCGATGGATATTATTTGTTCGGCTCGAAATCGAACGTTGTAATAACTAATATTTAAGAATGAAAATTAGAAAAAAAAGAGAACAAAAAACATATTGTTTTTGTAATGAAGTTGACACGACACCGCCGTGTCGTAAAACAAACAATAAATTCATTTTGTCCAAAGAAATGTAAAAAAAATGGAACAATACGCGATAAAGTTTACGACGACGTTTGGAAAATGTCACCAAAGTTTAATTTTATCGACGAGAGATGAGTGTGTTTGCGCGATATTTAAAAAAAAAAAACGTTAAATTTATAATATAGTATCGGAAAATTCGATTTCATCTACGAACGGCGGATTTTATTTCAGTCGAATAAATGTATAAATATTTTATTTTAACGATTCGTCGTCGGTGTGTGATTTCTCACCACGACCGAAAACAACAAGACGGGTAGATCGTCTTATAGTATTTTATTACATAACTTAATAATAGTAATACGTACTACAAACAGTATTCGGCTCGATTCGTTTGTGCGATTTCGTTGTCGGGCACGAGAGGTTTCTAAGACGTGGAACCAAAACACCAATATCATTTGATCGTTGTCACTATAGGTACGATATAATAGATTATAATATATTAAATATTGTAGGATGTGCGATCGAAATTAATTCGTTGATGATCGCGGAGAGTCTTGTGTTGTGGACGATATATAGATAGGTACTACGCAACGTGACGAATATTTATAATTGTATAAACGATGAGACTTGGCGCAGAAGGCGACGGGAAACCATTTGCGTCAGAATAAAAGAACTGCTCCCCCTCCCGGTGCACAACAACTCGGACAGTGTCGTCGACACAAGTCGCCGCTGTTATCATCAGACCAACACCTCGCGGTCGGTCGTAAGCTAAAAAGAAAAACGAATCCAACACGTAATATAATATCATGTAGGTATCACCACAGTGGTGTGTGTACGCCGCCTCTGATAAACGTTCGTGACGTGCAGGAGTTTGACCCTAGAGCGTTTTTTACGGCTTCCCGCGGCATTATAAAATATACGTTGCCGCGAGTGGTCAACGGATACGAGATTGTAATAAAAAATTATATACTTTTATATACGTATAATAATAGTAGCAGGTCCGCAATCGTAATAATCCGACGTTCGTCGTCGTCGTCGTTATTATAACGTGCGGTAGTGTAGTAATGATATGCGTTAAATTAATGAGAGAGAAACAACGATGATGGTAATTTATGCAAACGACAGCGCGTACGGGCGTGCGGTGGCGGCGGCGGCGGCGGCGACGCGAGTCGCGAAAAAACAATTAAAAACGCGCAATGATCGCGAGAACCGGTTGCGGACGGGTTAATAAACCCAAATGCAAATCCGCTCTACAATATTGCGCCTTAATCTTCGATTCGGCTCGGACAAAAGCCGCCGCCGCCCCCCCGCGGTCTCGTCGGACCAGTCGATTACGAGTCGTTTCGAAATCGTTTGAAAAAATAAAATAAAAATAAAACTACTGCAACATTGGTAGGTAGGTAGTACTCACTAATCGCGACGACCAACGATTCGAGCGGACGTAAGTTTTAGTTTGAAAGCGTGTACACGGGCAAGGCTACACGATCGGATCCGAGTGGGCTCGTCGTCGTCAAATGGTAATATTCTTAGTCGCTGCGGGTTTTATGTGAATTCCCGTTCGAGAAGAATATGTAAACAAAAAAAAAAAAAAAACAACATATTACGTGTTGGAACGACCGACAAAATTACAATAGTTAAATCGATTAAAATTATAGTTCTCACACCTTTTAACGAAGACGATAAAACCGATTTCGTTGTATATTCGCATCTCCGCCCGATCCGTAATTTGCCACGGCATAGGTTTTTGAACGTTTCCAAAAGTGCCTTCGTCGAAAGACCCGCTATTACCGGTCCACATCAACGGTCGATTTTCAACACGCAATCAGTACCTTGTAAAACGAGAACAAAAAATTACAATTCATCGTAGTCATTATTATGTAATAACAAATAATAAAGGCGTGATAATACGTCAAGTCTCGTAAAAACACTACAATTTTATTCTCATATTATTTAGTGATCCCTGAAAACAAAAAGTTTTTAAAAATTATTTATCCTCATTTTTATTTATTTTTAACGACATTACGAGTTTGATTCTGAAAATGTTAACTTAGCCATCGATATTATGGAACCAAAATATTGGCGACATATTATAGTTTTATTTTTTCGTTTCGGGTTTCTAAAAAAAGCGCAGTCCGGATCGGTTCCGGGGCTTTAAATTGGCCCCGGTTCCGCGACACGCACAGTGTTTTTGATTTCGAGTTCCGCTCGCGGAGAGAGAGAGCATCGCGATGATAACGAACACGGCGCGTTTTTCTCCGCAGGTCGTCTTAGACGCGACCGACGAGTTCCTGAAGTACGGCCAAGACATGCAGCTCGTGTGTCGCCACGTCATCCCGGACGTCCGTCTTCCGGCGGCGGCCGGCGCTTCCGGTCTCGGCGACGTGTTTCTTTCGTGCACGACCGGCAACGGCACGCGACAAACGGACGGCGACGACGGCGACGGCGACGAGTTGGGACCGGGCTGGGCTGTGACCGCTTCGTCGTTCGCCGAACCGTGTGTCCGCAACTGTTTCAAAATTCGCGGGTAATAATTCCAATAGTTGCGATTATTTTCTCTTAGCCAATCGTTCCGATCAGACTGGACCCCCCGAGTAGTTCATAAAATATTTCACGTCGTGAAAATGGTTTGGTCGGCGATAAAAACGATAACAGCTAAAACAACGCGATATTAAGATATTATTGCTGCGTTCGCGGTTCGCGTTGTTGTTGTTGTTGTTGTTTGACCATTAAAACCGCAGAAATGCCCGTCGTAAATACCTACTCGAGAGTAAACAGCGCTGTGTAATATTATAACAACAACAACCCGGTTACCAGAACTTTACGTTAATTATACAAAATAAGTTGCACTCGATCCGTAAAACCGACCGTGAATAATTTCTCGTAAACGAAAAAAAAAAAACAAAACTTACGACGGTTTTAATTTAAGCTCGCGGACGTGTTTTCATCAACAATAAGAGTACTTATAATAATTAAGTGTATAAAGATACGTACGCAGTCGACGCCCCTGTTCTAAATATTAGCTCGGAGAAGCTCGTTCGCCGAGTAGATCGTGTTTAAACAATTCGTTGTTTTTTTCGAGACTCCCAAAGATCCGGGAGACATTCTCTCGGCGAATTTACGACGCACGTTCGCTATAATATTATTATAAAGGTAATGTCATATAATTTTAACCGCGGTGTCACGCGCTATAGGTATAAAAAAAAAAAACCGATTTCCGGCGTAATTTCAATAGTTACTCGTGATTCCGATCGATTCAAAGTGCGCGAAATGCGGCGGCATACGACTTCGAACCATCAACGCCCGCAGTTTTAAACACGTGCTGGTGTTAAACGTCCGAGTTCGTTCTGTGTTCGTATTTATTAGGCACCGATAAACGAGATGACTTCGAAACGAATCGTTAGGAAATAAACGCTGGGCGTTTTAAGACTTTTCGTGGCGACGCGTCTGAAAATGAAAAACGTCGACTTTCGGTCAGTATTACAACATATCACAGTGTAATAAATAAACGAGACGTTCACATAAAATAGGATGTAAAGTAATTTTTCCCTTCGTTTTACGCCCGTCGTCCTTTCTCGTACATATTACTCCATCATGTGTGTTATATATATATATAGAGAGAGAGAGAGACAGAGAGATAGGATATGATATGGGTTTTGTCGGTTTTGAGAAAACGGCTAAAATTGTGCGCCAGGATTTTTACGACCTACACGAGTATACACGACAAATTTAACTTATATTCGGCGCGACATTGCGTTTTATAGTCCGACGAAAATGTCGCGGGCAAGGAGGGGAGAAGCCATCCGTTCTCGCTTTTTCTACTGACGGGATTTGCGGCGTACAATATAATCTGTACGTACGAGACTCGGCGCTATATACACTGGCCCTGTCGCGCATCAGAAAACGTTCGTCGTCCACACATAACATTTGATTAGACCAGATAGATTTCACGTCTACGTGACAAGACTATTATTACAATATCGTTACGGTTATACAATAATATAATATAGCAAAGTAGCGTAGAAAAAGGGGAAAATATCATCACGTTAGAGATCGAAACCGATGGCAATATTATTATTGTTATATAAGTAATTAATAATATTAAAGCCTCTATATTAAAACCAATAGAGGTTCGTTGCCGGGCTATAATTAAAATAAAATAATAATATTTTGATCCGCGCAAGATTTCATCGATAGAAAATTACGCGACGCGATTGAAATACGGATTAAGTCTTGTAATTATTATTAACGATAAAAATAATATCCACTCACATTATACGTACGCGTGTATAGTATTCAATGTCGGCGACTGGGATTCGAGACAAATTAATATGATGTGTGTGTGTGTGGATAAATTACACGAAAAATTAAAAATTACACGTTATTCAATAGTTAACAGAATGTATAATATACGAGTTTAATGACGCATCGGACTTTCATTAACTTCCATTACATTCTTTTAATTTTTTTTTATAACCTATTGGGAATAACAGTTATTACAGTCGGATTACGTGTGAATGTTAATTTCGAACGATACGCCTTATTTTCGCGTTAATAAAAACGACGACGACACGACTAACTAGAAAACAGATTTACTTGTTTTTGCTCTTTGTTTACACGCAGTTTTTTTTCTCGGTTTCAACTTTACTGCCGGAGAATCCGAAAAACAAGCATTTCGAAATTTAATCTGCGTGTTCAAATCTATAACGGAAAAAAAAAATACTCAATCAATATGTGATCACGTTCATGCAATTCCGAAAAACCGTACTCGCGGTGCTTGTTTTTTCATTTTGTCACGTCACTATGTATGGTATACCTGCGCGATATCAATTCAGTCAATAATTATCCTTGTTGATGTTTAAGTATTTATCGCGTTGAACATAATATAGTATTGTACAAAAGGATATCGAAGTCGAACGCTCTATGATCCGACAACGCGTTACGCGTATGCGCGACTACCTAATAATTCAATCTTAAACTCTCGGCAAACACGATAATCATAATATTATAACATATTAGCAGCACGTCGTCGCGGTCGTGTCGATTCGATTAAACTCTAAACATCAGAGAAACGCGGTGTTGTTATTTTATCATGCCGTTTTTAATTAGAGAGGGAAAACATTAATTCCCACCGAGAGAGATATACCCTTTTAGTCCTTTAAATAATATACGAACGCGCTCGGCGGTTATATAATATCATAACTACGTACGCGTTATCCTTTTGTTTCAGTTTCGGAAGAGACTGCGAAGACGGCAAGCCTTTGAAGTTCGGCGATACGTTTGCCATTAGCCCGTGCGTTTCATCCGAAGTAAGACGCGTCCATTACACACGCCAGCAACAACGCGACGTTTTAACACTTGCAGCGACAGCGCGTAAAAACACAAACGACAATAATATATATAATATTTTATATTTTATACCAATACACGTATAATATATAGGTGTGAGGAACTAACCGTCGTCGCCGCGATATGATGACGACATAATAAAGTTTAATTGAAAACACTATTACATAATGCAACCCGATGACGGCTTTGCGCGACTTTCCGAATGGAAGGTTTTTTTTTTTTATTTCAAAGTACACTTGTACACCGCGAGATCAAACGGAATCGATAATGTTTTCCTTCACAATAGCAATTTGTAAATAAATGAGAGTTTTTTTTTCTTTTTCAAAGTGTTCGGGCGATATGAGAGTAAAGCGTATAATATCGGGCACTCGATCGACGACGGGTAAATCGTACCGGGCGGGCGGCGCGGCGCGGCGGCGTCTCGATTTCACGCCCACTATTGTATTACGCTCGTGTGCTCAGACATAATAATAATAATTGTAATATTTATAACGCGCGAATATTATAATCCGATTTCAAAAATACGCACCGGCACACTTTCCGACGACGACGCGCGACGATTAATTTCCTCTCTCGTCTTCTCCGCGTCCGGGCGATTTTCACCGCCGCGCCGCGCCGCAGTAGACACCGGTTTTTCAGGGCTAAATGTGTTCGCCTTTTTAGAAACGCGGTCGCAAACTCTCTCGCGCCCGTCTTGCGCGCACAGTATTTTTAACGCACTCTATAATAATGATTATAATATAATAATATATTATACGTCAGACGTTATATTTTTTTATGTGTTTACGCGCAGTGGCTTTGTAAGATTTTACTTAAGACTTCATAAAAGTATATTCATACCGTATAATATAATATTATATACGTGCACAATATTATAATATATTTACGGGCTGGCGTAACGCGTTATAATACTTATACCGCATTTAATGATGGAAATATTCCGTGCGAGCTCCAAAGAGTTTTACGTTTTCCGACGTAACTCTGCGGGCGTGCGCGTGGAAAACTTTCGTCGGCAAAAATAACATTTGAGCTTACAAAGTTACATAAAATACTATGCTTAGACGTACGTTAAACACGCGATTCCGCCAGATTATAACGGCAACGGTACAAAATGAAAATATAATTTTACCTTTTAACCTCCCGGGTCGTCTCCCCATGCGCTGCCGCGTGAGATATTATATTATTATCATCTGCAAATCGCGTTGTGTTATTGGCAGCAAACTACTGTAATAATAAAACGTGATCAATTATTGTTATTGTATACTAAATGTTGAGTGTATTGAATACGCGTCTTACGATAATAATAAAAAAAAAAAAGGTCCTACCGATCAATCAAAAAGAAGAAATATTTGTGCAATGTCCACATTAAATTTGCACGTCTTAAACATTCTACAAAAACAAAATGTTATATATTAATCATATTTTAATAGTCATAATTATTTATGTGGATATTATTATTATTTACAAAGTAAAACGGGCCCCACTGAGCAAGCTCGTGTAAAATAAAATATAAATCCGTATCCGTAAATACGCGTCGATGAATAGTGTAAAAAATAATGAAAGTAAGAAAAAGTAATAATTACAATTATAGTGTAGTGTGCGGCCTGTTATTTTTCTTTCGAGCCGGTTTCTTTTCTCCGATCCATCTTTACCGATCGAGTTCATTTCGACCACGGCCAAGAGCTGAAAAATTTAAAAAACAGAAAACTATGTACCGAAACAAAAACAAAAAAAAAAAAATCAAAATAAATTGTCCCTCATTTACTATAATGTTGTACGGAACAGAGTTAAAATAAAGTATACCATATAAATTGTATGTGTTTATGTACAGTTTATAAGAACGACGAATACATATATAGTGTTTTTTATTTTTTAATAATGAGAGGGATTGGAGTTAGGGTTGGCATATTAGTGATGGCGACATTTGTTCTAAATCCGGGTGTGCGCGCGCTTTTGAAATTATACCACGTATAATGGAACGTATCGTTAAAATGTTATACTTCAAAAAGTTGGTCGCGCGCTTTCGTATGCGAGAAATTACAAACGGTTTGATCGTGTTTTGACTCGCGTCAAGTGTAAACCGATAAAACATAATAATTATTCTAACGTCTTGGACGATTTTTTCCCCGCTAAAAACGCGTTTCAAAAACAACTAAACGGCCGATCTGCGTGTTTTATAGCTTTTTTAACTTTTACGAGCCTTTTTTATGTCGATACTTTATGGTCATTTTTATAATTTTAGATACGTCATTTAACCGCTTTTCACGAGAGAATATTGTTTACGTTAATTATTATTTTTTATCGCCATCTTTATAATAATTATTTCACACATATTTTTCCCATCACTTACAACATTTATCGAATATTACCGACTTGACGGACGTTTCGTCTTATATTCAATACGACTTAATAATGTTATATACTAATATTTGTATAATATAGTGTATTATGAATTAAAAAAACTAAACTTACGATTTAAAGAAACGTAAACGTCTATCCTCATATAGATGGTAAATTGATTTTTCTACGGACATTTTCGTGTAGGTTTTCGGGGGACTTTTCGCGGTTTTAGGCCAAATGAATTTTTTTCAGAGAATCCCTTGAGGTTTTTTAGAGTATCAAAGTGCTATTAATAATAATCATAACGCGTCGTTCCGCAGCCATTGTTCGTCGCCGCGGCGGTGCCCCGCCTGTACGTGGACAAAGGGATTTCCGGTCATCCGGCGTTGAAGCTGGTCGACGCACCGACAGGCGAACACTGCCGTTGGACTGCTAGCTACTGGAACGTGGCGCTGCGAGACAAAGCCAAGGGTCTTCCGATCCCGGTGAGAAAGTGACATTTTTTTTTTTTTCAACAAACGGTTATTACGATGACGCGATGCACTTGTACACACGGCGTACTGTTTTTTGCAACTAGTCGAATTTCTCAACGATTTTAATCAGATCTAATGTGTGCGGCGAGTATCTTTACAATACTGATAATACTCCTAGAAAAAAAATATACATATTATATTGAAAGAACGACAAAGCAATTTTAAACTTTTACAAACTAAATATTTTAGAACGAGTGAAAATTAAATTTCGAAAAAAATGTCAATACTCGTAGTTATTCATTTATTTCAAGACAAATCCTATTATAGACCGTACCCGAGTATTTCGACTACAGACTTTTTGAATTTTTTCATGCGCGGACAAAGGAGGATCGTTTTCGCGTCACTTCTGATGATGTTTACGAACCGTGTGACATGAATTACGAGGACTTGACATGAGATTTCTAAAGTTTAAAAGAAAACATATTATTGTAAAGTTTATAAGATCAGTGATGATATACGATCTAATTAGGATTCAAAATATTATGTTTACTTTATTCGTGATTTTCGTTTAATTTATATACTACGAAAAATAATATTTTCTTTAAACATGGAATGGAATTTGATCGTTTTTTTTTTTTTCATTTTTCACCGATCGATGTTTTTTCTTTTCATCTCGATAGTAACGCCATGGGAATGGAAACATTTATGAAATTATTGAGAAATAATATGTTGCTATTTAATTTTGTATGAAAACATGACGACGACGTGTTCATGACGACGAAATATGTAAAATATGTAGGACGAAAATGTACGATCGTTCGGTTGGAAATTTTTGAAACGTATTCTATACTCGCTCAAGTCGGTAAATTGTATTTTATTAAAATACGTATTCACATGGTTTGAATCCGACCGCTTTTTTCCACTATAATACGTGTATTTATATACCTGTATTGAACGTAATACCGCGAGCTCTGTGACGGCGGAACAATTGGGAATACGAAGCGATTGGCCAGGGCTAGTTCGAAGTTTTGCGCTGTAATAATAATGTATAATATAAATAAAGTGGCTAAAAACTATATTTTACTAAATTCGTGTAAACAAATACATTCCGTTCAGTAATAAAATTAATAGATCAAATTCTCATGCTATCTACCAGACGGTTTTCGAAAGACTCGCGAGACCTCTCTTTTATAGTTATATGTTCGCTCCTGCGTTCCCATCGGTCGAAATTTAATAAGACGGGACGCGCGACGTCGTCGATCGTAACGTAATATAATATCGGCGGCTCCCGATTCGATTCCACCAATCTACGTTTTTCTGTAAATAATTTCGACTGGTCGTTTCCGATCCGTAAACGTTTCCTTCCGGACCTGTCGCGGTCCTGCACTTCCGGGGGCGAGGGGATCTCGTCTGGTCGGCGAGTGCGGGCGGAACGCCGCGCGCGTGTGACCGGAAGAGACCGGGGGGGGGGGGGGGGAGAGCGTGGACGACGCACGTGGGAACTCGCCGCGGCAGGATAAATAAAGGACACGCACAACAACAATAATAATAATAATATCGGCAATCCAATTGTTCTCGCCCGATGGTAATTATTATATTACATTACTACGCTCTTGCCCTTGAGATTTCGACGCGCACACTACCCACCTGGTTCCGGGCACTCGGCATACCCGATCGGTCGCGCCGCGCGCGCGCGCGCGCACTCGTTTCGAAGAAGAAGTAGAAGTCGGTCGACCCGAACGACGACACAACCGGTCGCGTTCACACGGCGCGGCGGCGGCGGTTTCCGCGAGTCCGCCGCGCACTCGAATCGCGAACGTCCGTCCGGTTCGACGGCGGCGGTGTCCGACGGAATCGTATTTGTTTACTAGATTTTTTTTTCGTGTTTTCGCGCCATCGTGGTAAAATATCAGTGTGAATCGGCGGGGATTTCGAATCTCCGCGCGTCACGAGTCTTATCGGCGTTTTCTTGTCGCGCGAGCCAAACACGCGCGTATAACAAACGCGTTGGTTTCAGAACGGAGCCCGAGCGATCCTGAGGCAAACGGTCACGAATCAAAACGTCGCGGTGGAAACGGACGTTCGGCTGGCCAAGATTTTCGGCTACGTGAGTACCACACGTGAATATAATAAACGCCGCGCCGCGCGTTAGGGGCGACGTGCCGCGGGGATTCCGATCGCGAGTTTCCTTCTTTTTTTTTTTCTCGGCGCGGCCGTGTGGATAGTAAAGTATGCGCACAGCAAAGAGCCCGACGACGGGACGAAAAAACAGCGGTTTGTGGTAATAAAAATTAGCGATCGAATTATAAATAATATAACTTTACCGTGAAATTCGACTACGTTTTGAACGGTGTCTCTCTCACTCTGTCTGTCTCTAAAGGGTCGCATTGTCTAACGCGCGTTTTGAAGATGTTTTCGAGCGGCGGCGTCGTTGTGTTAACGTGACGTTTTGTCCACTCGTATATTCGCCCTCCTCTCCCCGTCGCCTTCTCCGTTGAAAATCACTCGTGTCTTTACCCCGCAGTCTCGCACTTATCGCCGCCGTTAATAGGGTTATCGGATAATATTATAAAGGCAATGCAAAGCGTGCGCACAACACTGTAAAAGAAAAAAAAAAGAAGAAAAATCACGCGAGATATACACGAGAAAAGAAATAAAAACGTTTTCGTATTTAATTAGAATCGATTCGCGAGGCGCGTCGAACGTGTAACACATAGCACATTATTATAGTTTACAAACACGGGTATTGACGCGAACGATACGCGAACACGCGTTGAAAATAAACCAAATTGATAAAACCGTCCCACATTTCATTAGTATATCGTGTACTCTCTCGAATAGTGTGTAGTCGATATAAAAGATTATTGAAACCGGTATCGATAAATTCTTAATATTATCGAAGTAGTCGCGCGTTGAATTACCATAATTATTTACGAACACGTACACGACGAGAGTTGTATAGAGAGAAAAACAAAATGTATATATATACTTATTTTCAAAAAAAAAAAAAAACCCCAGTTAAACAGTAGTTTTGTCGACGGGAAAAAAATTAATCGATTAGAAAGAGTTTTATGCGAAACGAATTGTCGTATACGAATTTATTTTCCAAACGGAACAATTTTATATATTGTTATAAACGTACGACTACGGTCTCATCATCGTATCCGGCAGTATTGTTACGTTTATTTATATCGGCTAGTCGTTCGCACGCGAACGATTGATTTTGCATTTCGGAGCAAATTGTTATATATTATACTATACATCGATGTACGCTCGCGCGTAGGTCATACACACACACACATAAGTGTAATATGGGTAATGAAAAGTGATGTTGGAAATAGCATTCCCCTCTTGGCGATGAAAATTTGATGACGATGAAAACGAGGGCAAATACCCTATGGTATGATTTTGTTAATTGAGAAAAAAATTAATGGCTATGAAGTTTATTTGTATTTCATCGGAGTAGTTCGATTTTTAATCGGGAAATTAAGTGTTATGAAAAGAAAGCGGATTTTAATGCATAAAAACGACTTAATTAAAAATAATTAATATGATTACGGTCCTAAAAACAAAACGAAAATTCAAAAAATGCAAGATAAAAATGTAATCCATCGAGACGAATTTCGTGTGTTAATAATCATTATTTTAGATATTCTATAGAGAAATTTAATTTGCATTCAATTAAATTATTTAAAATCCACTACCTATAATAATATTATTTTTACTTATGTGTCAAAGCAATTAAATATTTAAAAAAAAAAAAAAAACGAAAGTATCAAAGTATACGTCATGTTTTACGTTGATTATTTTGTAATTAAAAAAAAAAGAAACTCGAAAAAATAGATAATTTAATCATAATATTAGACTATTATACACAGCGTATTATGCTTGGCGATGGATTTTGCTGTATATTTTAAATCAGGCGTCTTATTTTGAGTAAAAATTACACGTCAAAATTAATAATAATGGGAGTTTAAAATAAAATTACCTTCGGTGGGAATAACGCGCCATGTTATAGTTATATATTTTTTTTAAATCCCAGCTAAGCCGGAATAGTCGCGTAATTTGAACATACAGTAGACAAAACAGGAATAAGTGTACCTGATTTCAGAGACGGTTCGTTTCCATCATTGGACGTCCGACGTTGAAAGGCTTTCGCAATAATATTTGTGGCGTCTACCACAATAGGATGATGATTTAATTTTGATGTTCGAATAATAAATGAAATCGATCCGGTATTATGGTCGAAACACTGAAACACAATTTAAAAATGGAAGCAGATCAACCGATATTGGCGATCTCTCGCGTGGAATCATTTAACATAATATAACATAATATAAGTTTAAAAATGTAATACGTGATCGATAAAGCCGGGGTCGTCGTACGAACATCAGTGGCGTATCCAGGGGGGTTGTTTTGGGTGTTAAAACATCCCCCTCCCCCGCCCATATCTATACCAATAATGTGATCGTGTTGAGACGTATGTGTGTGTAGTACGCCACTATACTTGTCGTATATTATGTTTTAGAAAATATGACTGGAAAGATTCTGACAATACTGATCGCATAAGACCTGTTTAAAAAATATCATATCGTAATAATATTGTATTGTTTGCATAAAAGTAATAAAATTTACCCGTTTAAATAAAATATATTTCAAAGAGCACATTATGATTTATTCAAACGATTTTCGACTACGGGGGGTGGTGTGAAATCCTTTACGCGTTCGCTACATTTTTTAATTCGAGATAAAAACGCTCCCGATTACACGCGCCCCACCGACGGTCATAACAATATATAGTCTCGTACGTCTCTTCTAATCGACGTGTCCTCTGGTAGATTACATCGCGTATCTTCTATACGAATACATAACAACGGCGATCGGAAATGCGATTCCGATCGCGATTCCCATTACGCGCCTCCGGTCTTCCCACCCGCTCTCGTCGAGGTCAGCGCGGAGAGCCCATTCCGGCGGCGTCGACGGCGGCTTGCGGTTTTATATTGCCCTCGTGACGCGCGTCGTCGTATCGAGAAAAGATTGCGTTCGATTAGAACAGAAATACGCATCGAAGCAGCTGCCATGCCAGCCGCCCGCCCGCCAGCCCGCCGCGTTCTAAATCTGTCATTAACGAAACTAGTTTTACTCGTTGCAATCGTTCCGACGATAAATTGCACGTTTATAATAAAAATAGATAATACAATGTATATTATCGTGTGCGCGCACACAAGCGCGCCGCCGCGCCGCCATCGTCACGTCTGCTTGTCGAAATTACAGAAGAGAAAAAAAACCGTTTCTCAAACGTAAAATACACCTATCCGCGCCGGTGTACCCCCCACGCTCGCGCGGGCTCGGACGAAGGTCAAGAGTCGACTGGCCGCGACCGCGAATCTTATTTTTATCGAAGTTTATAATTATTATTTTTACGCGCGACATCGGCTGATAAATGCCAACGAAACACTAAGATTCGCTCGAAGAAAATCGTAAGAAACGGCAAATTTTTAGGCGAGGGGGCCGCATAGAGCATATTTTTTAACATATTATTATTATAAAGTAGTTGGCATTATTAGTCTCACCCAGTTGGGTTAGGTGTGCCTCTCGTGTATTCGTAGAACCCTTGCCACGGGGCCCGACCAGTCTGTTATTCGTTGAAAATCTGGAATATAAAAAAATCACAATACCGATAAAAAAACAATTCGATCGCTGTAAAAAAAAAAACAATTTTAATACAAAAACATGTCATGTTGGTTTTGAGCTAAAGAGGTACACCCTAAGTCGGCACTCGACTTACCACAGTAAAAATCCTCGAAAAGTGCTCTGGGAGGGCCGTTTCCGTTCGTGTGCCGGCGAGCGAATCGACAACAATATATGTAGGATACACTGTTTTCTTCTCTCGAACTACAACGTCGGAGTTCCGACTCGAAACGTCTCTTGGCACGCGTTGTGTACACCACCTACACGTCGAAAACAATGTTAAAAAAAAAAAAAACAAAAACAACTCCGTCGCCGCCGATCTGTGCGGTATGCTTACACGTCTTGGTACTTTCGAGCGTCGGCTTTGCGTTTTACAAACGAGTTTTTCAAATGAAAAGTTCCTTCTCGAGTCATAATTAGAGATGGGGTAAAGACTCGTTCGAGTAGGAGGTGCCCAAAATGTAATCCAACGCCCCGACACATATTCGTCATATTAACTCTACACGTGAAAAAACTATACGTAAGCTGCTGATGAAAAATCTGCCATAAACTAAATCACTGTTCGCCAAAAACCAAAAAGTCGTGTTTTTTTTCTTTCCAATACGGTTTTTTCTTTGTAGTGCCTATAAAACAAATCCCCGTGGCGAAACACCCGGTTAGATAAATATTATACTTTATTTCGCGTCGACAAATTATAGTTTGGTATCATTACTCGTCATCGATTATAATAATTCTCTTAGAAATAAAATAATATCACAATGTAAAATACATACTTAATTTCGTGTTGGGAAACACGAGAACTCCGAACTAATATTTATTCGAATTAGCTCTCGAACTACTGCTGTTCAAATCACTCGAGTTATTTTGGCTTACGACGACTGTTTCGACCATTTTTGGAACAACAACGGGCCATTGGTCCCTGACGAAGCGCGGCACTCGCTGTGAAATACGCGCTAGAAAATAATACCCGTTGTTTTCTTTTCGCGTGATTTTTTTTCGCTTTTTACGGACGATTAGTAGTCGAAAAATAGAAAAAAATAAATAGCAGACGAATAATAATATTAGAATACACATAAATACATAGCATACAACGATGTAGCGAAAAATCAATTATTTTCGGTAATATTATGTTATCATTTAATTCGTGTTATTATTAAATTTGTCGTTATTTCCAAAAATTATACGCGGTATATTATACGTTTGCCTCGGACTAGTTTCTAAATATTTTCAAAACGTGCAGATAATGACGGCGGCGGCGCGGCGTAATATTTTCTCGCGCATAAATTAGTTGCCGACAATTCGTTCTATCCGTTCTCGTGGTATATAATATAGGTATGTGGTAAAAATTAAATAAATTTCAATAATAAGTGTAATTACACTTTTTGGTCGTTTATAATATTATAATACGCGCGTACAGCAGCAGCGTGCTATTATAATAATCGAGTCCTTTTATCAAATGGCGCGGTGACGTTCGCCAATTTATACAGCGCGTGTAATTGTAATTATATGCGAAACGTAAAAAAAAAAAATCGCGTTTTGCGGGGTATTTTTTTTTCGGGTTAATTTTCGAGCAATAATAATTATCTGCCGCGAGTGGAATACAAAAAAATAAAAAAAAACAAAATTAACGCGGTCAGATAATTAACGTGTTAACGACATTCGTTAATATATAAAAGGACGACTACCGTTATTATATAACGCGCGTTTAAACAGCGCTCGTCCCGGCATTACGCGTTATGATTATTCGAATGAATTTCACTAACACGACTCGGGCGTAGTATATTATATTGTGCGCATTGCACTTACGCGGTTGAATGGAAATTTCACCACTCCTCGAAGTGCAAGTCCTCGTCGTCGCGGCGCGGTCTATTCTCGATCGCGGGACGGCGAAACGAGAAAAGCGTCCGTTGAAAGCCTCCGCGCGTAAGGTAATTCTTTATTAGACGAACGAATAGTAGAAAAAAGTCGTATAACACACGTTGTTATGAAAAAAGCTTACCGATTTCACGCGACGCGAAAAAATTGAATAGAAACGTCGTCGCGGCGGTGAAGTTTTTCGAAAAATACGTGTGCGCGACGCGCGTTTTTTTAATGAGAGCAAATTACGTTCCTAAAAAAGACGCTCTTCCGTGTTACTGGTATACTGCGCGGGCGGCGGCGGCGGCGGCGGCAAATTACCTTATTCGGAAGCGAAACAAAATTTGAAATATATCTCGTCGATGTCGTCGTAGTCGGATTCGGAATAACGGTATCGAAAAAAATTGAATAGCCATCGACCAGCAGACACCGATGTCTAAATACAGATGAACACGCCACGAGCATACTCCGCGCAGTATTTACGACGCGTTATAATTATTGTGTTTATATTGATTATAAATCCGGTCAAACAATCATTAATTTTTTATTTAAACTCAAAATTATAAACTATTATTATTGTTTACACTTTTGTCATGGGCGTGATGTCCGCGGGGTTTTTTTTAGGGGATTTTTTATACGACGTCGATTACGTCTCGGTCGACTTTTGGTCGAAAATTATTACCGAACGCCGCAGAAGGGTTACGTTTGAGTAGAGAAGAACGATTGGAGTTAAAAAAGTGTCGCCGACGGCTGGTCTTACCTTTATTATTCCGTCGCGCCGGAGTACTATATTACGGTGACTTAAACTGAAATAATCGCAAGACATTACACACTACAATCTGCACACACACACGCGTCACAAGATCGGGAACACTTAACGTCGCGTTGAACCGGTTACGGAGTCGAGACGACACGAGACATTTTTTTTTCTTTCCAAGAGTACCGACAACAGACCTAAAAACCTGTAAAACGAGAAGAGAAAACGTAAATCGTAGTAATGATCAGATTATATTTAAGAGCGAATAAAAAAAAATCAAAAAAAAAATCGCACGAGGCAAAATGTACTCAACTCGAAATTGCTGCAATATGTCTGAGAAAAAAAATTATAGTCGTTTTGAATCGTTAAAAGAGGAGGAGGAGCGTTCGATATTTTTTCTATATTTGGAGTTTTTCGAAATGTCAATAACAGTTCGCGTTTCATCCCGTCGAATAAACATTTCCTGAAAAATTTTAATTTCGAGTATATTTAGCATCGTACGCGTAATGAATCGAATTCGGAAAACGATTTTACCCCGTCGCTTTTGGAATTCAAATAGAAGACACCCGTAGCCGTGACCCGCGCATCAACTCTTCCGCATGATATCTCGACGGATAGTCGTGTTATTATTTTCACCTTAAAACGTACGAGAGATAGACAGATAGATAGATAGATAGATAGATAGATAGAGAGAGAGAAACAGTAAAAAACCGTTCTCACGTTATTCTCACACGTCGTGTACTTTCCGAGGTCGCCGACCGGAATCAAACGTAATAATAAGCGCGCGCGCGGCGATCGTCCGCGTTATCGCCGGAGACTCGGCGCTGTTGTCCGGACGAAAAGAGAGGAAAACAACCGCGCGTCCGTCGGGGCCACAAATCTAAAAAGTTCACTCCGTCCTGGCGACAACGGCGGCGAGTCCGGATCGCGATAGTTATTTCTCGTTCCGATCCACGATTGCGCGCGCGTATAATATAATAAACTATTTCTAAAAGCGTCAGAGACTTCGGCTCCTCGACCCTCGCGCGGTACCGAAAAACGCATAAATCTCCGGCTCGTCGATTTCCGCGACGTCATCTCTACCCCCGCGCCTCGGCCAGAGTTTCGTATCGATCAAAGAGCGCCGCCGCTTCTCGGAAACGTCGTCGTCGTCGTCGATTAAAAAGCACGCGCGCGACGGCGACGAAAATAAATTACTTTCCGCCGCATTCGTAACGATATACACGCTCGTGTGCGGAAACGAGAAAAAAAAATAATACGCAATGTCATGCACGTCGCCGCCGACACTATTTAGTGCGATTTCGTTCCGTTTTTACGCGAGTAGTACGATAAAACAATACGGGTCGTACTGGACGGACGCGTTTTGAAACACGTCCTCCGACCGTCCGTCGAACCCGCGAATTTCCCGACAAATCGAATACGCTCTACGGAGAGGCAACCGAAGAGTTTTTATTATTCACATTTTTTACCGTATTAATTTTATTAATAATATTATTACCGAACGCGAGTTTTCCGAATTACGAAGCTAATTCATGTCGACTTTTATCCGCCCATCCATCCATCAGTATGTGACTTTTCACACGAGGACTATAGGACGCAATAATCGTAAAGGACAATAAATGAAAAGAAGTACTTACCTGTCGCCTGGCTGCGAACATATCGTGAACTTTGTTTTTTCGGTTTTTTTTTTTTTTGTGGCAACAAACCTGTGATTTCTTCATCGCGTTATTCTTCCTGTTGCAAAACTATTTCTCAAACGTTCTCCGCGTTCGGTGGTGGGGCTAGTGTGAAGTTTAGAAAAAAAATGTATTTATTAGTAAATCGCGTGCAGTAGATTGCAGAAACAAGACCATTACTGCTGCTGCACTAGACTGCTAAAACGAAACCATAGCCACACGCGCAGGTACGAAGTGAATATCAATCGCGCGGCGTCGATAACGCTACAGGCGTTATTTAAACGATATCATATCATACAATAATACACCTGTACGTTTTTGCGACATCAAACGGTAGAAATCATTACTTCTTAGAACCACTCGCTTAGAACGAGACATTTGCTCGCAACGAGCGAAACGCTAGGTCCCGGCACATAAGATAGTGTGTTAAAATATATGTTTTCAACGAATATAACGAGTAAAAAAATGAGAACAAATGTTCGGTTATAACGAGCCGGTCGTTGTCTTTTTCCCACTATATACGCTGCTTATTTAGATCAACCTACTAATAAGTATAGTGTGTATTTATTTTTTATTTTTTTTATATATTTTAAATAATATTAAGCCGCACAGAATGAATTATTAACGAACAATGTAAACATTAAATCGTCAAAAGCGATCATACCCATTGAATATGACGATTCTATTCCAAGTTTCCTTCAATTTGAGTGAATCGTTCGCGTTGAATTCAAAACGATCACCAAAAGCGAGCCACGTAGGCCTGAAAAAATTATAGATATTATATTAAAGATATTGTGGACAAATTTTAGTACATTAGTAGACGAATAAAAAAATGTTGTTTTTACTTTTTCGCTCATCATATTAACAACGAGCGCGCGCTCTTTTTAACCGACGAAAACAATTCGGCGGCGGTCCTCGAATTTGTTGTAACTGATTTGAAAAATATTTCATTTTATTTAGGCCGAGAAGCTGAACATTAACGAGTGAATGATATAGAGCAAGTCGGATCGATTTCGACTCGTCGTCGGCTTAGTTTGAGTTTATTACATTTAGTTTATTTTATTTAAACTGTGTGCGATTTTTTATTTACATATAGACACCGATAAAAATAGGTTTTTTTTTTCGTTTTTCGATTAGGTACATCATCTAACACAGTCGTTTTAGATAAACAATAAAATTATCCTAGTGTAAATTATATTTTATAGTATATTTATTCCCGTGGGATATTTAAAATTAAATTAATCGAAGTATAAAGTTTACTGCGGCCAACTTATAATATTGTCAAGAGTTCTTCGATTGTTAACGAAATTGAAAAAAAATAATGCGATCGACTTAATTTTACAGAGTTGAAAAAAAAAAGGTCATTAAAACTTTTTTAGTCTAAATATGTATACATACGAAATTAAAGCGACGGTCGCTTAGCTTTTGCATACCTTTTTTTTTTTTTTTTTATCGGCGACCCACATTTTCGGATTCTGAGCTGACCGCGAAAGCGTTCGGAGTGTGTATAGTGGTTTCATTGATTTTTTGTTTGTTTTTTTTTTTATTTTCCGTAACATTATTCGGGTGGGAATTCGCATCACAACAGTCTAACGTAACAACTTTCTAGATTGAAAATTCGACGCAAACGAGATAGTTCTAAATCAAGTTGTATTTTTAATTTCACAATCATTTTTCCAATAATATCATTGAAAACCTAAAAAAAAAAAAAAAAAAATCTTAATTTATAGTAAAATTACTAAAATTCGAATAAAATATGTTGTTCTCTTTGTTTTCGATCCCTTTCAAAACATCGTCATTATCATCGTATACGTAAGCGAACGCGAACATCCTCCGCCGAGAGAATTATAATAATTAACGTCGTAGCTCTCTCTCTACGAGGTACAATAATAATTGATGTGCGCGCCGAGTACACGACGAGCAAATATTATCATACGAGTAATGTGTATATTCGACACAAATCTGAGCTCGTTAACGATTCGTCAAATAATAATAGCACGTCGCGCTTTTCATCCTTCCACTCCTTTCCGGCACGAAAACCATTCATCACCAAAGTCTTGAGTAAACCGAAAAAAAAAACACAACAATGGGATGATCACGTCAAACTACATACAGAGTATGATATACTTTATCGAGTATATGTTTTAGAATAATAATATATTGTTTTATTCGTCATCCATACGAGACGGAAAAATTATTATTATATTATTAAAAATATTATTATTATTACCTCGCCATAACACGGAGAAAAACGATCGCAGAGAGACAAAGGAACGCGTCGTCTTTACGGATTTTCGTTTATGTCGCGGCGGCGATAAATCCCACACGAAATATTATACTTTTTAATTATTCGCGACCTACAAATCTCGTCGCTCCGGGGGGGTTAAGTCGACGAAAACACGCGCCGCACGAGCTGATCTCGAGCCCCCGGTCTACCGTTACTACTACGACGAGCTTAAAAACTTGGGCACTCCCCGAGGACCGAAAAATATAACGTGTGTGTTTATCGCGCGCGCACGTTCGCCGTCGTACGCGTTTCATCGAATAAAATGTTTCGATTGGTAAGAGTAAAAAAAAAAAAAAAGTCCGAAAGAATCGTTATTTTTAGATTTAGTCGCGGACACAATGGTCGTGGAAAAATCCGATCGCAACAAGTCTAGGGGAAAAGGATAAGGGGGGTCGAAATGCACTTGTGAAATTTGAAATAAAAAAAAATTAAAAAACGACGCAATGATGACGGGGCGGCGGGCCCTGTAAAACGATAAAGATTTACGAAATAAAAAAAACGACTGCGTAAATTGTACGCTTATTATTTTTAGCCACGCATAAAGTTAAGTTTGTAAATTATTATTTAAACGAAAATCGTGTTACTTTACCTTTGAAACAGCGCCGTGTCTTCGCGGAGAGTCCTGCGCGTCCAGGGTTCTTGTTTCTTTTTTTTCTCGGCGTTTTAGCCGTAGTTCTCGTCGCGGAGAGTCCTGCGCGTCGAGGGCTCTTGTTTCTTTTTTTTCTCCGAGTCTTCTAGCCGTAGTTCTCCGTGTCGATATTATTCATAATAGAAATAATAAAAAAACGTCTTCGGCGTGAGACGGTGCTCACGCGACCGAATGCCAGACGAAACTGATCGTCGTCACCGTGTCCGTCCCGGCGGCGCACGTCCTCGCGACGAAACAATAACACGACCGCGATTGGTCGGCGCGGCTTTCTAAACAGCGCGGCAGGCGTGTCGCGTGTATGCGTGCGCGCGCACGAGCGCCGGCCGGTCGAAATAAACGCGCGATTATGACGTTTCGAAACGTCGCGTAACAACAAAACACACCCCGCCCCGTTTATCCTCGTCGCGCATTCCCTTTTTTCTTTTGTCTACCGCTTACTCGTGGTTTTTCTAGAAAAAAAAGAAAAGAAAGTACAACGTGTTTATTATTACATAATATATACGACGTCACGTTGCCCCGAGAATATTAAGTGTAAATTATTTTTTGTAGACTGTTGACAAAAAAAAATTACACGAAAAAAATATGAATCGCATTATTTGAAAAAAAAAAATCCATACCTACGCGGATATGAGATCTTTGCCTTTTGAACATTTTTACTCGCCTTTAAAATTCTATTGAAGGTCATAAGAGTTTTTTCAATTTATAGTAGGAGGAGCGGGGAGGGCGTGCGATTTTAAAGGGGTCGTAAAATAAAAAAGGTCGACAACGTACTACGACGATGACCCGTCGCACGAGCCGCGATTTCGATACGCGGGGGTAATAATTCGCCGGACGAACGTCATTCGCGGCTTAAAGTGCATTCCGCGCGATTAATCACAGTGCACTAAACGCGTGGTAGAACCGGCATAACAACGCGCGTAGTATTTGCGCGCCCTCGTGCGAAATATTCGTCCACGTGCACCCCGCTGATCCGCGCGTAGGAATTTCGTACGCGCGCGCGCCGCGCGGTCTGATTTTCGCGTGGCCGCAGCAGTGATTGCGAGTGAAGGATCGAGATCGAGATCGCGTTTTCGCGTCGTCCGATTTCGATTGAAAGACGAAAATTTTTCGTGTGAAAACAACGATTTAAATACGCGTAGATATTGCATGCCCGGCGAAGTGAAAATAATTACCTCGTTTGTATACTTATCAAAACCAATTCATAAGCGGTACTCATTTGAACGTCCGGACATGTTTTTCAGTGGGCATTTGTATATACGAGTTGATTGATGGGATCGATCGATTCGCCTGAATTACTCGGGAGGATTTCTCTCGCAATTTTAAACAAACCATCTACTTAAAAAATAAAATTCCATTCGATTAATCGTGGCCCCGCGCGCAGCCCCTCTGTAGACCAACGCCAGAAATAATTTTTCGACTATTTAAAATATATTTTATCTCTTAATTAATCTAATTAATGATATTACTATAATAGTGTATTCATACAACTGTACTATGTGCCCTCGTGGCGTTAATTTACAATAAATTGAAATAAGTTAAAATATGTACACCGATTACGATTGTATATTAATAATTTCATCGATATATATAACGCATCGCAGTTTAATCGAATGTCACTTCCACGACGACGAATATTATAACATAAAAGTAGCCATTTTATTTCCAGAAACGTTGCCGATTTCATGTCGACACGAGGCATAAAAATAATATCGAGGACTTAAAAATGTTGTTCCAAAGTGGTGGGGTTGAAAAAAAATGGTAATCGAGTGAGCGCGAGTGCCGCGGCCGCCGTGCGAATGGCGCTTTTCTATTCCTCTCGTACTCGGCGTTTCAAAGTGCGTTTCTCGACGTCTTGCGACGAAATCGTCTGAAAGAAAAAATCGTTTCGCGCGTTACACAAGGACAATAGTAAAAGACACTACGCGGTGTTTGTGCGTTTCTACATGCAGTCTCCATTTCGTCGCGAATTTTTTTCAATCGACCAAAGTTGTGATTCGACGTCCGATCGGTGGTGTCGTCACGGACTTCGAAATCATTTTCCATCTAAATCACGCCGATAATGATCGCGAAAACGATTATGTGTTTTCGCAGGAATACGAAGTGAGCGCGCACACGTACAAGGACTCCAGAGGTCGCGACAAGGCGCAAAACGTCTGGCAGTTGATAGCGTCTAACCGTCCGGAATCGGAAGACGATCGACGCGACGACGACGGGACGGACGAAAAATAACACGTCGATGGGTTTTTTTTTATTCCGTACAATTGTATATTTATATATGTATGTATACTTATATCGATTTTACTGCAAATAGATAAAAACAACACAAACAAACACACGTTCAATACAAAAGTGCAAATATTTTGTTTTTGTTTCGCCGTACAGACCGAAAACGCTACAATAATAATAATAATAATAATAATATGATACAAAACGAACAAAAAAAAACATTTAGTATTTGATTATCAGTACAAATATTTGTTGTTTTTTTTTTTTTGGTACGAATTAAAAGATAATAATTTTGACATCACAATATATTCATCAGAAAATAAATAATAATTCGTTTGAATTTCGATTTAATTGTTGAGTATCCGTGAAAACGTATTATTATATAATATATAATATATAGACGTAATAATACAGACGTTTCGCACGCGGCGGCGCGTGTAAAGACAATAATATATTAACATTATAGTAAATATTTTGTTGTTCGCAAACAAAATATTTTAATAGATATAAAAAAAAAAAATAAAATAAAAAAAACGATACGGCGTCACGCGTAAAAACACACACATACACAGTACTTTACACACGAGTGTGTAAAAATCGGTATGAAATAATATTATAAGTAATACAATAATATGATTTATCTAACATTTAAACATACGCGTTACGACGACGATACAGAACTAATAATAATAATAATAATAGTTATAATAAATGTAAATATATGCGGCGGAGAACACATGTGTTGAATTGAGCTTTGGTATAATGTGTGTATTATAATATTATAACTCGACGACATACGCGAAAGAGACGATATATATATAATAAAATAAACGTCGACGACGGCGGCGGCGACGGCGGCGACAAAGAGGGAGTGAGGAAAAACAAGACGAGAAAAATATATTGAATAAAAAATAAAACTCAGACTTATCGACGCTCTTTGACGGTTTCTCTCAAAGTGAAAAAAAAAAAATAAAATGAAACGACGGGGGCGGGTGTAAACGAGCGCTCGCGGAAACATTTCTCGGTAAGGTTACGTTTCCTTTACAAAGGATTAATAATCTTTCCTTATTTTCTTTTCGTTTTCACACTGTACACCTTAATAATAATAATAATAATAATAATAATATATGGCTTATGCGTGCGGCGCGAGTGAGTACATGAAATGCATAAAAATATACTATCGTTATAATATATAGTGACCACCGCCAGGCGTGGTGTGTTCGCAGGTGGTGGTAGTCCTCGCCGTCCGTCCTCTGCGGGTCGTCGTCGTCGTCGTCGTCGTCGTTTTCGCTGCTCCCCGGACACGAGCGTCGAGAACGCGCGGCGTGAATCCAAAATGTAAGGTTTTGCAGAAAACGTCAAAACGATTCTGTCGACAGAATAAACCGTTCGTTACAAAAATCACACGTCGATAATTATAATATTATATAAGTGGTCGGTCCGAGGCGATCTAATCCCCTCCCCTCATCGAACTTAAAAATCGCCACTAAATCCCCGATCGCCTAGGAAAGTGGCCGTCGTTCGGCGGCACGCCACCGCGTTCAACTCACATTATGTAGTCAGTTTGCTCTGCAATATCGGCGAGAGGATCTCCTCCAGACTGGCGGACGACCTCAGCTCGGCGTTCGACAACCGGTCCACCTGAAACGGAAATATGAAATAGAAAAAAAAAAACGTATACGCGGTAGTCGGCGAGATGAGCAGCGCCCCACGTCAAAGTGGATCGAGGATAACGAGCAACAAAAAAAAAAGGCCATAAAACCGATAGGGTGAGCGCCAAGCGGGACGCGCGAATGAAAAAACCTCGAGCTACAGTAGATCGAATTTGTATCTGATAATCCGATAAAATCAATGAAACCGATACCTATAGTGATTATAATAAAACGGCGCGTTTTAAGGATGCTTTTTTTTTTGTTAACTGTTAAAGATTCGGAGAAGATTTAAAGAAGGGGTCGTCGCACTCTTCGAAGAAACCCAAATGAAACCGATACCGAATAATAATAATAATATTAACGAATTAGCGCGTTTATTGAACTCTGGGTAAACACTAGGAGAACGCGAGGACGTTTTTCCTCAAGAGGGAGGGTCGCACTTAACCGCGTGGATCCGCCGACAGTGCAACGGAACCGAAAACCAATCGATAATAAAAGCTATTGTTAAACGGCGCGTTTCCGGGGGATGGTAAAGACGTTTTTCGCACGCCGTTTTTTCTCACGAGGTAAAGGAAAACGCTGAGAAAATGAAAAAAAAAAACAAATTACAAATAATACTACTCACGTGGTTGTGCTGGGGAGAGAAGTACGTGGGACCGCCCCGGGACGAGGACCGCACGCCCGACGACCGGTTGGACAGATAGATAAATTCGCCGCCGCCGCCGCCGCCGTACGGAGACGACCCGTTGTTGTACGTCCCGCCGCCGTTGTGGAACGACGACGCGTGCTGCTGGTCCCAGTGCGACGACGGCCGCTGTTGCATTTTGCCGCGGTCGCCCGGCCACGGTATGACGCCGTTGGGCGTGTTGGCGTGCTGTCCCAGTACGCCGCTCTCGAACGACTTGCTCGACTTGATCGACTGTCCGCCGGCCGTCGGCGCCCTGGCCGCGGCGTCGTCCGCGGCGCTGTTCCGGTTGGCGTCCACCGGCGGCGGCGGCGGCTGCGGCGGCTGCGGCTGCGCCGTCTGCTGTCCGCACGCCGCCGCGGCCGCCGTCTCCGGGTTGTTGTTGCTCCGGTTCTGGTACGCCGCCTGGTTGATGTTCTTGGGCGGCCCGTAACCGCTTACCGGGTACACGCGGTCCGGCACGCACTGCCACGGCACGCCGCCGACGGTGCCGCGGATCTCCTGGCTGGACCACGGCGAAGGAGTCTTGCCGTTGTGCGCGACCGATCCGTTGTTGCCGCTGTGAAAGGATAGAAAAATTAAAATCCTGTCTGCCACGACGTGTTTTAAATGTGTCTTCTTGTGTTATCCGACGACCTTCCTCCCCCCCCCTCCCCGCCAGAGTCATTTCACGCATTTATTTTCGAACAAACGACGCACTCGCCGCCCATATTAAAATCAAAACCTTCGCGTTTATAATAACAATGTTATCGAATACTTGAGATTTCTAAATCGAAAAAAAAAATAAAAATTCCCGAAAAATGTACAAAAGCCACCGTACGTAGAATATCTCCGCCTCGACCTCGGTACCTGGATTTCGTATCGCGTTTCATCGCCTCATATATTATCGTATCGATATACTAACCCGTTGGACGACCTGGTCGAGTTGTAGGGAAAGTCTCGCATCAGGTTCTCCGTCCTCCTGTTGTGCGCGTTGTCTTTTTGCTCGAGATCGTGTAACCTGCGGCAAACAACGATATTATATTATCTACACATTAATACAACAACTCCGGATGATAAAATACTAGGTCGAGAAACTACGTGTTTCCCGTCTGCCGGACGACGAGATAGGTTTCGAAAAGCACGTTTTTTTTTTCCCCGCTAGCCGAGGCCGTATACTAAAATTACGTCGACGAAAATAATTCCTCGCCCCTCCACTCGAAAATCACGTGGCGGACACCGAGAGTCGAAATCAGAACTCTATACCCAGTCCGGCGACCGTGCCGACAACGTACCGCGGGATATGAATCTCGCGCGCGCGCGCGTATAAATCACGCGGCTCACATTTTCGGGTCGGAGGGATTTTCGGGTACACGTCGCGAGCAAACGTCACGGCCCGTAATAGGATATTATTACGTTTCGGCGGGCCGACGACGGAATGTTACACACGGTCCCCCGTTCAAAACCACCGCCGGACGTCTGACGTACGTTATGTGTATAATTTATATATTATGCGATTTCAATAGCTCGCGCGTGTCATAAATTTAAATCTAATAACGTCACGCGGTTTAGCCGACGCGGCCGCGTTTCGGATTATATATGATTAATATCAAGCGATATGTCCTACGCGTTTTCGACTCAAAAGATACTCGGCCGTACGCACTGATATCCAAAGCGATACGGACGCGGGACGATAAACGGAGTTAGGTATTGTTACGTAGCGATCGACCGCTTTGAGACACTAAATCTTATCTTTGGGCGCCAAACAGGGGTAATAGAGAGACCACTCGGAGTCTAGTAATCCAAGACTTACGACTGCGATATAATTTTACCATAAATCGTAGCTGAGCGTCTATTATTGTCCGGCCAGTCTCGGACGTTATCGAAAACAAACTAGTGAAAAGTGATTGGCCCCGTATACAAATTTAAAACGAAAATAATTAATTATACGAAAACTCGTGATAGGAACACACCGCGTATATTTATTGAATTAAAAAACCTAAAAATATGAAAATTTACACTTGTTTGTGAGAAAGGGAGATATGACGTGTAAGCATAGGCGTTAGGTTTTTTTAAAAATATTTTGAGTATCGGAGTTTCAGAAAAGGATAGCGAGCGACGTCTCATCGCGCGTTATCCTTCTCGCAGGACGAAAAATGAAAAAAAAAAAACAAAAAACTCCTTACCACCGCGAATGGTTCAAAAGGTTCCGTTGGTCGTGACTAGAATAGTTTGTCGTCGTGCCGCCGAGCAACGTCGACGGGTTGGCGTAGAGCGCGGAGCACGTGGCCCTGTTGTTCGGATCGCCCGTCGACCTCACCATCACGTTGTTCGGGTTGTTGGGCTGTTGCGTTCTGTGAAAAATAAAATAAAAACATTATTAAAAAATAAAAAAAACGTTTCGCGATAAACGCCACTGTTGTTATTGTGTAGAGCGGTCCGAGGGATCTTTTTTTATTTTTGTTTTAATCTAATGCGATTTATTATGTGTGTTTCAGACGGATAAGAACGGCGAAGCAAGAAGCCCCGCGGAATCATTATGAGTACCTGAATAAACGATCGAATTAATATTGTTATTATGTCGTGTACTATCATTTTTTTTTTTTTTTAATGTCTTTTGTCCAATAAATTATAAGCAAATGCGTTATTTTCTTCTCCCCGCCCTTACAACCGCCGTCCCGAATCGCTCCTTTAAAGGTACGATTAAATCGCGCTCGGAAACGAGAGCGATTAATTATTAGTCGCGAGGGCAATCCGTCGTGGCCGCCGACGAATCAAAAGGTCAATCGGAGAGCTGGCTTTTTTTATTTTCGACTTTCGCTCTATCGGTCATATAGCCGTCCCGAAAAACGTCGGAAGAATTTTCCCGTTCTTTAAGATTATTTTCTTTACTAATCGAAATTATTTATTTTTTACTATCGTTTTCCATCGATTTACTATAAATCTTAAAATTTATCGTTCGTACAAACCCCGTGTTATACTTTAAAATTACGATAGTATTAATAACCGTAAACAAATATTAATTTAAAAAATTAGAACAATAATTCAAACGATTTCAAGGGTATTTATTTTTTTACGATTTAAGGGTATTTTTGAGAGTTTTTAAGACGAAAAAAAACGCATTATTAGCTCATTTTTATCATAGTATTACGCCAAAGTGCCAAAGTCCGCGCTCTGTAACTATAACCATAATTCAATAATAATATAAAGTAATTTACGCGCGCGACGCGTCTAGTGTTAGCGACCTATAGCAGTGTCGATATTAATTTTTCTTTTCTTCACTTCGAGTCCCCTGCGACGAGTAAATTTGAAAAACATCGAATCGAAGCGTTTTAAGAATTTTCCTTTTTTTTTTTTCTCGCGCGTATTATCAAACGAGGCGGCGAGTATTCAAACGTGAGGTGTTATAAGTAAAACGTGTCTCCGGTATTTATTTTATTTTTTTTCCCGAGCCTCGCGAAAGGTTATTACAGCGTACACAAAAGAGGGACGCGTTACAACGCCATACAATCAATATGGGCGCGGGAGCCCCGACGACGAAGGCCCCTCGACGATTAATTTTAAACGCGACGAAAAAGCAAAAAAAAAAAAAACCGAAAAAAAGAAAGTGAGAGAGAGCCGACAATTATATTAAGTGACAAGTAATATTTTGAATACGGGGAAAAAAAGTTTTTGGAACTTTTAACGCTGCGCGTACGTAAAAAAGTTTTGAGTTTTATTGGCTTATTATTTATACGGCGGCGTGGGGAAAACGAAAGTTTATTTTGGCGCGAGCGCCGCATTGACGTATCGGCCGCGGCGGGCAATTAAAAAAAAATAAAAGAAAAGAAGAGAAAAAAAACCGCGCACTTTACCTTTCTAGGTGCCGCCGATTAATTACGGTTTCTAATCGATTGTCGGCGATCGGTATCGCGAAGTTTCAAGTGTTACGTCGTCGTCGTCGGCGACGTTTTGCCCGACGCGTTTTTTATCGGTTTAAATTCGAGCTGACAATAGATACGATATGAATAAATCGCACGCGTCCAATGTTTAAGATTGAAAACACTGTCTTTGTGTTAACGCTCTCGTCGGTCGGACGATCTGCCGTAAAATCTTCGGCCGAAACAGTCGGATACGTCTTGGTCGGAGCTTAAAAATAATAATATTCGAAATGTAAGTCGATGTCGTTTTGTATACGATTATTATGATACGATATTGTGTAAGCGGAGATTTTTAAACGCTCGAATGTTATGAAAATATTTCATACTATCCATTGTCAACTTTAAACCGACGAAAGACGGGCGAAACGGGTCGAAATTACGACGCACACTGTACGTCACCATAGATAGATGGTTTAAATGTTTACGTTTAAATTTGGGGCAAATATCGATAATAATTTCTTAGTCATTTAATTTTTTTATTAACGATTCGACGCGACCGAATAATAAACGTCGTCCAATCCGGGGGACTTGTGTTCGTATATCACGACGGTCGTACGATTCGTATCGATATCGTTTGCTCGGACGGTTATGAGAGCAAGTTGCCGTATAGAATATTATTATAATATACAATAGGAAATATTTCGAACGCGCGGTACCCGTTTTGTTATCACGATACAATGTACGTTTTTAATGAGGAAATAAGGCCTCGATTGCCACTCAACGGCGGAGTCCTCGTCGGTTCGAATTCTCGGGAACGCGCGCGCGCGCGCGCGCGAGCCTTGCCTATCGACGCATTTTATACAGAGACTATTATAATGAAAATAATTACGCCATCGTGACGGAGAATATAATAAAAATATTAAAAAATAAACCTAATTTATTTATTTCTCATAAACAAACGCTTCGAATGCCGGAGCGACGCTATTAGCCAGAAATACCGGTCGTCGCGCGACGGTAATATTTCAAATCATCTTCAGAATATCGAAACAAAACGAAATAAAAAAAAAAAACGATAATTCCCGACTAATCTTTTATGCGCACACCAGGTGTATAATATTATACACCTGTAGCATGAAAAAAAAATTAAAAACGATGGCGCGTTTGGAAAAAAAATTCAACACCTATAATATTTACTTCGCGTTAAAAACCATAAGGTTTTTTAATTAAAAAAAAATTCAAGTCGCTATAAAATTACGCGTTTTATTTGTACGCGATTTTTTCAATATGATTTCCCATTAACGACCGGTCGTTATTATTAATTTATGACGACGTAACGTTTTCAGAATTCGGTTTTTGTTAATTTAAGTTCAAATTAATAAATGACAATTATTAACGAACAAAGGTTCTCTTGTAAAATAAAATAAAAAATGATTTTCATATAAGTGTTTTATTTTTCTTCTTCTTAATAATAATAATAATAATAATAATAATCAAGACTGACTAATGAAAAGAAAGTAATTAAAAACATCGTTCTCGAATGGTAAAACATAATTATAATTATTAAATTTCACGAGTATCGTATTTATAGCCAACACATTTTTTATGGCCACTGCATTGCGCGGGGAACACAACACTCGTTCGAACGACGAAACGTTTTCGATAAAAAGTCGTCGCGAGGGAGAGGGGGGAGGGGCAAAACGATTTCACAATTAATCGAACAAACGGGGTGGCTTCGAAGTGTTCAGATAGGGAGTAACACGGCGAGTTTAAGGTGACCCGAGTAAAACGCCGCTCGGCGGTACAGTTTCTTTGGAAAGTTTTTGATTTTCACGCGTCGGAATTTACGAGCGTAGTGGAACCGCTCCGATGGGCCGAAACAAAGACCGGCCGAACACGAATTGGAAATCGAATCGTGGTCGTACGGGGGAGGTACGTTGGACGTAAACAGTCGGGCTATTTTATAAAAAACACTTTACACGCAGCCGAGTGATATAAACGATATTTTCATCGTGATAAATTATTGACTGACGTGCGGAAAACGATAGAACGCACTCGCCGCCGCGGTGTGACGGAGGGTCGCGGCGAGCACTGTCGACGAGTACGATCGGCAATCGTTATCGTTTAGTATTCCTTGTAGTATATTTTTCTAGAAATCAAAATAAAAGAATGAAATGTCAGAACGATAAAGGAACTTTAACGTCTACGGAAAAGTACGATCGATACAACCGTTCGAATAGGAAAGGACGGCGTTGCTGGCCTCGCTAAAAAAAAACGTTCGCGCGACTACTTCGCAGGACGTCACTTTTGGACTCGTGCGGGGGCGGGGGGATACGTAACGTTGATACGCGAAAATCCGGTAACAATCGGTCGGTGGTAAAAATAAAGAAAAACGTCACGATACACGTCGCACGCGCGGTATATATACGTACGACGAGATTGTTGTTTGATTGTGCTCGAGCGACGAACGCGCGCCGCCGGCAGAACCCGAGAGGAGAAACGTCATGATATTATAATAATATGAGTAACGAGAAGAGGACTTTTTGTTCCGTCGAGTATACGAGTCGATTTATTAAAACGAACGCGGCGGAACTAATTTAATACGCGAAAATATATCGCGCGATCGTTACACGACGATATAATAATGTGCGCGCCGTGTTTCCGCGGTATTATTATTATACGTATCCAGAGAGAGATACGGGTTTTTGCTTTTTTTACTTTTTCACTTCGCAGTCGAAAATTATAATTATTTCGTCTTACGCGCGTTTTTGTTATCCTGAGGACGACTGCGAGATAACTCGCGGCACGGCTCCTGCGACCGAGAGAGCCGGAACGCTGGGAAACGAGTGACGAGCAGGCTGCTTTTGGGGCGTTATTCGTGACGACCCACCGTAGCACATAAAACGTACGCGCGTTACGCTCTACGCGCTGGAAACACGCTGCTATACGAGTTAAAATGTTCAAATCGGAAAAATCAAAATAGAAGGGACGCGTATACTCGAGGGGAAAAAAGAGTGCACTAGGAATTTATCCTGCCCACCCCCATACGAAAAAAAAAAAAAGAGGACACGTTTCCATCTCTAAACATGAGACATGATAATAACGAGAAAAACATTCCGACCGCTCAGGCGTTCGACGTCGAAAAGAAAAAGAAAATTCTATTAAAAATTACATTGATTGGAACGCGCTACAGAAATATAATAATATCATATCTGGATATAGGTTATCCGTTGTGGTTGAAATTAATTTATAGTATCGTAAAATATTTTACTACCTGTAGCTTAATTATTAACATTGAATAATACTGATTTCGACGGGGAGATGTAAAAAATGTGTTGTCATTACATATTCAGAGACGTGTACGTTATCGTTTTCGTCGAGAGGGAAGCTCAAAATATGTCTTTAATTTATTTTTTTTCCCGTTCGAGTATCTTTGTAGTGCCCAAATCCATTCGTCCCTGTTCAAAAAATATCATTTCGATTATCTCGTTCCGTGAAAAAATCATCATATTTTAATTTATTATTCAGAAAAACGCTAAACACTGGGCCGAATTCGCAATATTCTATTATCGAAAGCATAAACATATTTTAAGTCGTAATTAATCGAGTAGTAAAACCATAAATGAAAAATGACGTACCGTCCTGTGCGTTATGTTTGTAAAAATCAGAAGGGGGTTACGACGACGACGCCACAATTCTTGGAAATATATTCAACACGTCTGAACCGCCATAAGCCGGGTCGGGTCGGGTAGGGTCGGATCGGGTCAGGACAAACGTACGACCGTAGAATACGATACTTTTCAACGGATTCGATGTTGACGGGTGATGATAAAATATCGTCGTGTCGAAAACAATCATCCGAAATGGAGGCCGATCATCGCACGAACCTCTGACCCGTGGCGACGAGCAAAGTGGGTATATTATACGAAACCGTTCGATTCACAAAAATAGTAGGCAGTGTTCGTGTCGGCGGTAGCCTTTCGATAGCCACGTCATATCACGCGCGTCAACCGTTTCTAATAAGTGACAAGCGGATAGTAGTTTTTTTTATGTTATCTGACAAGCCGATTAAAAAAATACAGGACGTGAACGATAAAACAACACTATGAGAATACGTATTTGATCACGATTTACCACAATAATATTTGTCGATCTTAAAACGATGAATAATACGTTTCGTTTATCAACAGGCCGCTTTTTGGATTGTTCGTAAAGAAAACATAAATTAATTTTCGAAAAATTTACACGCGTTTCGACGAGTTTCGGTCTATACGGAATCGGGCGTCGAGACTAGAGTTTTCGAGCGGTTCGATCGACGTCTATAAAAAAAAACCGGCGATTTTGGGCGAATAAAAACGTGCGGTCCCTTTCACGGTCCACCGCCTCCAGACACGTGACGGGCGCTCCGTGGGGCACGGATACGACAGCTTCCCATCACAAAGACCCCGGATTTCCAACAACGATCGGACGGGGCCGGCGAGCAATCTCACACACGACGTCTTTACGCACAAGTCGTAAAATCACGCGCGCGCCGAGTGAAGCGACCCCCCCCCCCCCCCGCGTACGTACGTTTTCGATCGAAACTCGTGACACAATAAGGATACGCCGCCCGCCGCGAGGTCCGAATACAGCGAATCCCGGATTTCCGCACGAAAGAGAGAGATACGAGTGAGCGATTCGGGCGAAAACGAGACTTTTTAGCGTCGTCGTCGGAGGAGAAAATATACCATATTATTATAATATCCAAACGATAACGTTTGCGCGGTCGGATCGAAATCTCGCGAGAAAAATAAAAAGTGCGCGGCCGACATTATAGAAAAACGCTACGACGCTCGTCGTCGTATAACACCGACAGGCATATTTCGTTTCGATGGCAAAAATGAAAAAAAAAAGAAAAGAAAACCCCTGCGATCTCCAGACGTGTCTCGCGCGCGAGACTACGGTCGTAGAGAAGGAAAAAAGGGAACTCTGGCTGTTCGTGGATACTTTTTCGTCTTCGATATTATTACATTTCAAAACGTCCGGTTTCTCTTTTACGGCGTTTATTCATTATATACATATCATATTATGTGTGTTTCTATAAAAAAAAAAAAAAAAAAACGTAGTTAACAATGTGCTTTGATTATCCTCAAAGCTCCGTTAATTAATTAAAATCACTATAAACGTGCAAATAACTAAATTAATAATATTTTACGTGTGCATACCACCGTCGTCGACGTCGTATACCGAACGACAATAATAATAAAACATAATAACATTATACTTTAATGTGCTGCAGGACACAACAATATTATTCTTGAACAGGTATTGTTGTTACTATTGTAATTTTATGACGACGCGATAACTACGTCACTAAAAATAATAAATATTCCGAGTTGAAATTTACAAAAACATAAACCTCGCACGATATTAATCCATAATAATAATAATAATAATAATAATAGTAATAAAATGTGTTTGTGGGGGTTTTTTGTGTGTGCGTGTTTGTGTGTGTGTGTGTGTGTGTGAGGTTTTATGTTATCAAATGAAAAATCCGTTCTCGAGAGGCTTTAGCTCTTCGTACCTTGGTAACTGATTTGCGCTTTTCGAACTCGGTATGGCGGACGTGCATTTATCGGCAGGACCTTCGCTATACGGCGGCGGAGGACTGTCGCCGGCCTCGGGCACCGTCGTGTCTTTTAGCGTACAACTATATAAGTACATCATGCAACAAATAAAATAAATAAATAAATAAAATTAAAAATAAAAAACAAAAATAACAATACAATTTCGTGACGGCTATAGTATATTCTACGGCAATACCGCAGTACGGTAGTGGTGTGTTTTTCGAAATGAAAAACGTTCTTTCGCGAAAAAAAAAACTACTTCCTAATCTCTATATTGCTATAAATAAATCGTACAACTCGCTAGATGTGTGCCGCCCGTGTGCGAACATCATGCAAAAACTACCGAAGGATATTACTGACTTTCGGCTTTTTTCTCATTACGATAATCGTTTTGAGCCGTGTGATAAAACGACCGCAGGAAGTCACTCACAAACATAAAAAAAAATAAAAAAAATACAAGAAAACTTTGTCGTTTTCCCGCTAAATAATCTAATTAATTGTCGATCGCCTAGCGATCAACGCAACGACGGCTAAACTATAACGCTATAAACAATATGATTACATAGTACGTGGCGGTTGATCTATGAACGTCTCTCACGCGGTCGACTCTATACGACGCCGCCGCCACCGCTCGCTCCGGGGTCACCAGCCCCGATAGTCGGCGTGCGACGAACATTTTTCACGGGGAAATCATTCGAACGGTATTAGTTGTAACGCGAGATGTTTCTATTTGTCGACAAAGCATATTGTCGGCGGGCCGCGCGGGATGGTGACTTTTTAATACGATAAAATGTGATATATAGCAGCTGTGCTCGTATAAACGAGCACGTTATAATATCAATAAGTGTGCGTTTGTCGTCACGTACCTTTTAGCCCTCCGAGACGAATACGTTTTCCGTTTGGACGACAGGGGGGGCGAGTTGGACTTGAGCGAAGTCTTGACCGCCGTGTACGGTATTTCCCGCAGCTGTTCGTCGGTCATGCCGTCCGTCTCGACCAGTTCGAATTCCAAATGCTTTTTCAGCTCTTCCGGCAGACGCGTTTTGCTGCTGCTCTCCGACGGCGACCTGGATCGCGACCTGTGAAAATCGTGTCGGTCATACACAAGCGGCAATATACGTACATTATACTAAAACTGCGAGTACGACAGTATTTGTGCGCTCATCTTTTAATATAATTACGTGTACTTTACCCGAAAATTTTAAGCAATTAATGAACGTTTCAAAAGATTATATTTTGAAATGAGTGTAAGAATATTTATAAAAAAACTATACACTCGGGGGTCTCGTTAGTTCGAACGGAATTGGGGAATTGGGTCGTTCGGATGACGAGAAGATACCGTATTAAATCGTAAACTTTACCTATTCGTTGTGTAACGACAGATTATGATATTATAATATACGGTCTAATATACTAACCCCTCGAGTACCGATTTACGTCTTCGGTTTGGATAAACTATTTGGGTACGTAAAGTAAAACGGTTGAATTCAATGGCGACATAACGAAATTCGATCTGTGACCGAAACCTACTGGTAACTAAATTTAACCGATTTCGCGCCGTCATTTCTAAGGGTCGATTAGTATTTATTTTATTATTTTCGCCTCTTACCTGTGCTTCCGGTGCTTTCGCCTCCGGTACGACGACGAATGGTGAGAGATCTCGCTCTCGGACTCCAGCCCGCTGTTGGCGTAACCCGAACGCGGCCGGACCACCGACGCCTTTTGTATGGCCGACCTGCCCTCGGCCTGCCGCCGCTGCACCTCGCGCCATTGTCCCTCGGACTCCACCAGCTGATACCTGTGTCGCCTGTGCTCGTGTTCCTCGCCCGTCGACGACTTCCGGCTCCTGTGCCTGTGCTTCCGGTGCGACTTGCCCGACCGACCGGACTGTTCGCTCTCGTTGTCCGACGACCGCCGGTTACGATGCCTGTGCCTGCGGATCACCGGAAACGGATCGTTAAACAATTATTATCTCAACGATTTCCTAATGACGTATATTTAAATGTTTGAAAAATGGACTAGAACAAAAAAACCGTAATCGTTTAAACGTTTCAAAAAGCGCGCCACTTCTAATTTGTCATTATATTATAATTATTTAATATAATATTCATCGACTAAAATAGTTCGATATGTTTTTATTTCTATTTCCTTGCTGTCGTTATTTTCATAATACAAAATGCAATAAAATAAACTCCTTCTCCCAATGCTATGTTTTAAAGAGAGGACCCAAAACATAATCAATCTGTTTATCGTGCATCGTGTAACAGTAGTAATTGTTTTTGGAATAAATAAAATATTATTATTACAGAGGCCATATTTGAGGGGTGATGTTTGGCAATTGAAACTTTCCGCCGCCGCCCCGAAATTTAATTTATATAGTTAATTTCGTATACGGTTGTAACGCAATAAAACTCGGTCGTTATAATAATTTACGATTCCAAATTAAAAATAAAAGAGGACGCGGAACAACGGCCGGGCATATTATCGAGCTGCTGAGAAAATAATGTACGCGAGATGGAGAGAATTATTGTGGAAAGGTTAGACGCGACGACAGCTACAAAGGATAGATGAGTCGTAGAGCGCGAGAGAAGTCGATTTAGAAAATATAATAATTTATACCATAATATGGTATAGTTATTAAACATTTTGTCTAGCTATGGCGCCTCGACTGAAGGTAGTTACGCGAAGAATTAGCACGTGCGAGTTATAAAACAAACTATGAGTCGCGCTTTTTACGAGTACCGTAACAATTAAAGCAAGACCGTCGTGCTAAAACAGATATAGTTTTTGTAATTTTTTTGTTGTTGAAATAATCTCGTCTTGAGATGCGATCTACTAACCTAACACGACCCGTTCCTAGCCACTCCTGTTGCGGTTGAAACCTGACGCGGTGACGGCGGTGAGACGGTCGATCACGTGTACACGAGAAGCGCGGGAATCTATGCGCGAGACGTATTACAGTTCTGTCGCGACGAGTCATACGGTTCGTCGTTCGATTCGTTATAGAACGGAGTGAGAATCTGGTCGAGACGAAGGCGAAGGCGGCGTAAGTATTTGTTTGTGAATTTTTTTCCGGGCGCGACACGAGTACTCTATATAGACGGACGGTTTTAATATCGTTCGGACCGTTTGCGAGCACTGCGCGTGTTTACAAACGAATCCAAACAACGCGAACCGGAAACGGACGTGACGTCGAGATACGACTATGCGCGTTGTTGTACGCGACGCGACGTCGAAACGCGTTTAAATAATATATTATATTCGAGTCATCGGAATCGATGTAAAATATTATCGCGAAAACTGGATGATATCGTCGTAGGCGCGTACGTATTCGCGCAAAGTGAAAGACACGTACGAAGGCGACACTGCAGAGGAAATCCTGCGTTTTTATTCTATTAAATAACCGTATTACGTTAGACACCTATATTCTGCGTACGAGAGTATCCAGGAATTTCGAAATGAAATTCGAACGACGGAGTAGTCCTTGAACGACACTTTATCGTTTAACAATTTACGTATTTCCTTTACGATCGAATGCGTTCGAGTAGTATAAAATATCGAGAAATATCGCGTGCTGCAGCAGCGGATAGCGTTTTTTTTCGTAATAATTCGTGGTAAACATTCGCTTTCATTTGAACGACGCGTGGAAAATAACTAATGGTCTGTCGTAAAAATATAGCACGACGCGAGTGATTGTAACTCCCGCGAAACGTATGAAAAAAAAAAAAAAAAAAACAAAGCGAAAAACGTCCAAAGCTCAACACAAATCTATCGGATCCCCGAGTGTTGAGATATGACGCGCGCGCGCGCACGAATGCGCCGCGATAAAGAGAAAAAACCAAACATTCCGACACATTTCGAAATTAAAAAACCGCCCAAAGACAATAATGATAATGATAATATAATCGCGTTTAGTTTCGCGTTCATCAGTCAAACGAAGAATAAGCATAGGCGAACACAAACGACCGACGCGACGCACGATTAGTCGACCGTGGCGGACGGCAATTCGTAATTAATTTAATGCGTTTCTCGGCCGTGTGTCCCGCGTGACGTTCCGTGTTCATTACAATAATATACGATTAGAGGCTAAAGAGCGATAAAGACGGCGGCGCGCGATTCGTCGAGAACGCGCATTCGAATTGCGAATAATTCTAAAAAAAAATATATATACAACGGCGATTAAAATAACGACCGCGCGCACGCGAAAATCGCGTGTCCTAACTGCAGAGATGAATTGTCCTACGTGTTATCGGTGGCGTATCCCCCCCTCCCCCAGCAGGCTTAAAAAAATTGGCGCGTAACATTTTAATATTACAAACGTAGGAATTTATACGGTATAAATTTGTACATTTTAGTGTGACACGTTTTTTTATATGTTATCCGGTTCGAATTGCATTTGAGTTTTGAAAAATAAAAATGAAACATTAATGAAATTTAGTCGGAACAGCGAATTACGTCGATAAATCAAATTCGTTTAAAATATTTATTAGTGCATGGTAATTGGTTATGTAACTTCTGTTTTACAACGTTTCACCGTGAACGTAAATATAATATGGTATTTTATTCCTATTTTGTATTTATTTTTTTCCCCCCTCGCTTCGCGATATTAAACGATGACGTGCAAGGTACGATCGATAAAGAAAGAAAGTGGGCGAGAGGCGGCGCGCCAGGTGGATTGACTTTATATTTGTAAACATATGTATCGAGGACATAATTATTAACAGATTAGCTGCTCATAATAGATAGAATGAAAGGATATCGTTGATTTAACATCGTCGAACAACGAGAAAAACTTCTAACAAAATATTTCGAGGGATTCTATTAGTATAACAACGCGGCTCCGTCGTACGATATTACTCGCCCGATTAGGTTGTTCTTTTATTTTATGATAATTATTTATCGTCGTGTAAAATCAAACGAATAGCGACGAGTATACCTACTTCTAATGAGCAAATAACGTATACTGTCGTGTAATTTTATTCGGAGTGTGTTCCGCTAGATCGTGAACTCTGTGCGAGTTTGAAACCGAAATAGGGGCTTTTCGACGTGCCGGCGGCGGCTGCGACGCGAGTTTATATTGGACTTCTTATTAACACCGCAGAAGTGGCGATTACCCGCGTACACAATGTACAACATAAACGCGCGCGTGCTATCGATCGGTGTACATTGCGAGTCGCCCGTCGGCGGTGACAACAAAGGTCAGGGGACCCGTAGCGGATTTAGTCGGATTTATCGCGGCAGGAGTCGACGCGAGTGCGATACAGGAAACAATAAACGACGACGCGCGCTAGAGAGAATAAAGGATCTCGTCGTCGTCGCGATCAAGTCTTTTGTGTTGTTTACACGCGCGCGCGCGCGAAAAGCCCGAGCGATCTCGAGCGGTAAACGCGAACGACAAACTCTCGCGATATTTTTACGAATAATATATGTGTTTTCACGCAGCGATCGGGCGCGCGAACTCGCGTTATATTTTCTCGTTTTCGGCGCGTCTCGCGTACTATTCGAACAGACGACCAATTGTTTTCCACCGAAACGGCGAGAAAACAAATCCTGCGGTAGTACGCGCCGCGAATACCTGCACGCCACAGCGTTCCCACCGGACGTGTGTCGCGCGAACGAGGCCGAGGAAAAATACGACGACGACGACGACGTTTATTATCTCCTCCAGTCTCTCAGGCCGATGATTTATGTGCGCGCGCGGACGGCTCGCGCGATAGTTCTAATCTACGGAAAATTAAATTCCGTCGGAAGCCGCGCCGATCGAGATAGGCGCAACGGGCACAATAATTATCCGAAGGTGCCACGCCGCGACACAACACCGTTATGACATTGTTATCGTCGTCGTTTCGAACGGTTGATTTACCGCGGTCGAGATTATAGATGTCGCGGAAGTTATTTCCTTATGACAATACGGGGAAAAAAACAAATTGTTTTCTTAGCGCGATTTACGAGACTTACAATGTCGTTTCGATTTCAAATTACACAAGTGCTATAGATTTATTTTGATTTTGGTTTTTGCTTTCCACCGCGGCAAGCGCATATTTATTTTTCTTCCCTATTATTATACCCCATCGTTATCATTATAAATTACACGGAGATTAGATTTAAAACTGAACGACGCCCCCCCACAAATGGAAACGTCGTTTTTCTCAAATAATCGAATACGTTGTTTTATTGATTTACAGACCATGTAAATACCGTAGACCGGATACACGCGACTAATCGAGATACGTAGCTTTTGGCAGTGTTATTGTTTCCGACGCGGCTTAATAGCGAAATAAAGGGTGCACCCCACTTACTTGCGACACGATCTCGAGTCGTTCGAGCTCTGGCTGTCCACGCTCGACGACCGGCGGGTGTGACGCATGATCTGATGCGGTCCGGACCGGACGCTCCTGGGCGAGCTGCTCGAGTACAGGCCTCTCGTCGGGGCGCTCGACCAAACGCCCCACGGAGCGCTTCTGGTGCTCCTCGGCGAATCGCTTCGGGTCGGCACGTACATGCTGCGGAGGGACGAACGAAACATTAATAAAAACGATATTAATAATATACGCAGCGCCGCCGTGCATTGCTGCGAGATCGTATTTATAGAGCGAAAAACCGCAGCGAAAAAAAACAACGCGTTCGATCTTTTCCGATAGCATACATATCCATCCGAAAGGTTTAGATAAGTACAGCTCTCAATACACTCTCGTTTTTTTTACGTACGAAAATAGCTAACCGACATGTACGTCTAGGAATGCATATTTTCACGAAACAACCAGTCGACAGAATACAATAGTGACTTTGTCGTATATCGAATTTATACCCCCTTTTTTAGAACCACTCGCGCGGCCCTCTCGTCCTACTAAAGAACGCCTAGTACACACTCACTCTTCGAGTGGGCGAACGCGCCTCGCGTCAAACTATATATTATGACCGCGTGCACGCGGTTTGCAATGGTTATATACGTATACGTAGCATTAGGTGTTATACGTACGTGTGAACGGGCAGCTGAGGGTTGGAGCAGTTTTTCAATTTGTCTTGCGGTTTCAACGACGACGACGACGACGACAGCAACAACAGTTCGTCTCTGGTCTTGTTGTACTCGTCTCCGACGGCGTTTTGATCTGCGGACAGAGAAACGAGGATTAACATTATGCAAAAGTACTCGAGTAATCGATATTATAATTGATTATATTACGAAAACACTGGCGGTCGAATGAATTTATTGTTTGGGTGGAGGGGGGGGGGGGAGTTGTTATACGTGACCGGAACGTGTGTGTGACCGTGCGAGTTGAAATCGTAACTAGTATTCGTTAGATTAATAATAATTATTAATTAGTTTTAAAGGTCATCTGGTATTTTATTTAACGTGTTTAATGTGATATTCGTTACTAAAAAAAAAAAAAAACACAAAAGTCTCGAGGGAAACGCGCCCCTTTCACCCGCTCCTCGTTATTTGACCACTCCCGTGTGCGAACGTACGATAAATTATACGATTTTAAGAGTACGCGTGATATTCTCGAACACGTAATAATGCTTGACATCCGGAGAGAAAAAAAAACGAAACGCGGTAAGCCTAACCTCAAACAACGTTTATTATAATTATTTCATTATGAGACGAACTATAGACGAAACAAAAAAAAAAAAAAAAAAAAACCGACGACGACAAAAAAATAAATTATGAAATAATGTATGCGCGCACTACTGCGGAGGGACCGGAGAGTATATAATATATAGACTGTATAGGACGTAAATGGAATCGCCCGGGGGTATATCAAAGGGATTCGGTCACAATGAAAAGCACATTATCTTCTCTCTCGGGAAAAAGTTGAACAAGAATAGAGTCATAATAATAATAATACTCGTACATGCTGCAGGAGGTCACAGATTTGTTCGGGAGCACGACGAGCGCGAGCTGGAGAGCTGTCGCGCACTGTGTTTTAAAAAAAAAAAACGTTAAGCTATACACGACCCCGTGCACGCGCTTTCGAGTCGCGCGTTCGTAAAAAGTTACGTCCTAAAAGGAGGAGTCTGGAAAATCCTATCTATTTTATCGAGTCGAAACCCCGCAGGAGTGGATCTCCTGTTATTCGTTTTCGCCGAGTACGCGCGGTGAAATTCTAGAGTCAGTATGGTTCCTAAATAGAATCGACGTTATCGCGCGCGCGCGCGGAACATTATTATGACCATGTCGGGAAAAGGAATAATTTACGCGTGCCGGCGATAAATAAACGCGAATAGAGTGTGATTCGGTAAATAATATCGTGTCGGCCGATAAGGGCGCGCGCGTACGTTATAGTGGCGCGTCCGACGACGAAATAAAATGAATAGAACGAAACACAAAAGACACGAAAAGTCAAAAACTTAACCGACCGATAAGGAATCACAAGGACGAAGCGCGAGGCGAGGCGCCGTTATACTGCACCACAGTGTTATTCATTTTAGGTTTTTCTATATACGTGGTGGTACCGGAGGCCGCGGCGACGTGACGATATCGTAACTATCGGAGTGACGTGGTTTCACGCGCGCGTAAAAACCGCCGCGGCGGTATGTTAAAAATACGGTGTCTACGCCGAGAATTTCCGAGAGATTGTTAGCGTTGCAAAACGGCCGATTATCTGTTAACTATTTTTTGTTGTTTTTTTTCGGTTTTTTAACACGCCGTAATTTATACGGACCCGTTATTCGAGTCGGTGCCGCTCGCAGTTAACAAGATTTATATTATTAACGGGGGCGCACGCGCGCGCGCGAACGAAAACTTCTCGGAACGAACGCGCGTTAAGCACACTTCCCGACCGCCGCGTGATATATTATTATTTTACTCGGCTGCGAACGCTATTGCTCAGAGCGTGTGCTCTGTCCGTTTGAGAATATATTACCATTATTATTTTACGCGTTACGCGGCCGAGCGTGCTCTTGTAATTGTTGCCCGTCTCGTCGTCCGAAACGATTGATCCCGCGATTCCCGTTGCTCGAACATACGTATCGAGAAGAAGAAAAAAACCGCCGGAACGCAAACCGCGGCGGGCTCGAGTCCTCGGAAGACGAAATTACGCGCGCGTGTTTACCGAACAGTCGGTGGTCTTGTTGCGACGAATCGAGAAAAAAAACCGACCGATTATCCGTCTCGCCGCGTGAAAAATCAGTGGAACAACATAAGTAGCGACGATCGGGGTTCGACGATATTCGAGAAATTCGCTGCGGAAATATTCGTTGAAAATATTATAATCAGCTCTCGTCGACGGGGAAAAAGAAAAAAAATCTTATCGTTGCCCCGTGTACGTACAATGGATATGGAGTTTTAAATCGGTACGTTTCGCAAGCGAGGAGCCACTCGAACTCGCGGCGGCACTCGGTGGGTGTTTTTACGCTTTTCTTGCTCTATTCCTTCGACCTATTTTCCGTAAAGATACGCGGCCCGACGGTTTTACATTTAAAGCGTCTGAAATATTACCAGATGTTTTGTATATATATACGTACATACACGAGTGCGTACATAATGTTATATTATGTTATTGTTACGGGTCGCATGTCGACTAGCGAGCGAGCGAGCGAACGAGCGTTTTTCCTGCCGTTCGTTTTGTCAAGCACACACCACTTCTAGCGTCCTCGGTCGTACCTATAGAACGTACGATAAAATATCATAATAACGCGCGTTATATTCCGACCGATCGGAATCGCGGTGCCGCCGGAGCGAACCGATAACACCGCTAATTATTATTACGATTTACTGCAGTGCGTAATACGCACGGGGATAATTCGCCGCGATTATCGGTACACGCGCGCGTTATTATAATGTACTCTCGACGTGAACACAATGTGCCGTTGTATAGTAGGCAGCGTTTTTACGGAGTTTCTCCCGTCCGTATACTACTACTACGCGATTACTGCGATTCGCTTTCCCGACGACGGTAATAATAATAATACGACCGTGACGGAGTTTCTCGTGACGTATGGGCGGATTGTACGGGGAAAAAATATTCATCGCGTTCGGACAACGCTGTAGTCGTCGTGTGACAAGAATACATTTTCATAGCATTCGAACGACAATGAAACGTATAATTATTATTTTTTGTACCAAGGTAGATATATTTTCGTTATTATTATGATTCAGCGCGGCCAAGGGGGGAAGTAAATAATTAGTTTATTAAACGTACAAGAAATGCATATTTAAATGCACGAGTGAAATGTTCAAGTGTGCACTCGTTCTCTGTCGCACGCACACACACGCACAATAAACAGTGAATTCGGTAAGAATATTTAAAATATTATTATATAAATGGCATAAAGGACGTCGTCGTTGTTCACTGACTGTTCGCCGTTGCGTCGAAGATATGGAGAGAAAGAGACCGCGGTTTATTTTTTCATTATGTTAATTATTTAAGTTTTTTTTTTTTTTTAATACTTAAAAAGGCCGCAAAATTTTCAAGTCCGTGATATTAATTACGGCGAACATGAAACGAGCGCGCGCGGTAACAATTTTTTAATTCTTTTTTTTGCACGTCTTGAAGTATTTTCACGGTTCTCGAGACCATAATGCGAAACAGTTCAACCGGTACAACACACGTAAACACTATACCGCGGTATAAAAACACGCGCGTATACCTCTACGTACTCCGCGGTGCGCACCGCGGCCGTCGGAGAACGTTTTTATTTTCGCACGCTCGAGTGTAATATTTTTATTTTTTTTATAATAATATATGCTAATTAAACTCCTTCAGACCACTAAAGCTTTTGTGCCGTATTGTCCGGGTTAATTAAGGAAATTGAAAGAAAAGAAAAAAAAAATTAATTCGAAACCACGGCCGCGTTATGAGTTAACAGCTCCCCCCGAGGCAGCGGAAAAAACGGAGTCGCAGACGCGCGTTTCATCAATAAGAGGTCTACGGAAATAATAATAGTTTAAAAAAATAAAAGAACGCGAGTTCGACTCACTATCGGTAGCTCCTTCGACGATTCTCCTCTGATAACGGCGACTAGGCGTCCTCGTAAACGTCGGCGGCGTCCTGCTGCTCATCTGAGAACTCCTCACGGACGACTTGTCGGCGCGACCGCTGTTCGGAAACAAGCAAAACAATTAAAAAAATATTACATAATCAATCGTGCACATCTGGTACGAATAGCGATAATAATAATTATTATTATTTTTTTTGTTTACGATACGTTTGGTTTTATAATACGAGCAAAATCAAAAATTGCGGTAAAATTATCTGATAATACGTCGCGTCATAAAATATTGCAATCTAATTTCGACAGATGACATTTTGCAATGTTTGTTTTCGACGTGTCCGCGCGGAATTAGTCATACGTCGAATGTGGGGTTATCAATTGAAAACAATTCCGAGCTTGTTCGGTCATAAAATGATCGTTAAATACTTCAACGGACGGTTATTTATTATTAATTAAATGTGAAAACGTATAAACGAAATACGATCACGTTTTAAAACAATAATTAAAAGATATTGGCGAGAACGAAAAAAAAAAAACGTCGTCGTTACTAGGAAAATCGATCGTTTTATCGTAACTAAACGGATACCTCCAACTACCTGCGTGTATAGAAACGAACCCGGTGCGGGGATAAAAAAAACTGCGATGAAAATCAATTCGGACGCGAAATATGCGAGTTAATGCGCGTATATTATGATTGGAAAAAAAAAAACAGGAATAAAAGTTATCGTTGTAAAACTAAAATAATCGCCGTCGGTGAATATGTTTATATTTTTCTGCCGTACAACGCGAGCGCGCAAGTAAATGTATTCAATGCAAATGTGTATATAAACGCCGACAAATGTTTGCGTTTGAAAATCGATTAATTTGTCAGAGGAAACAATGTGTTTCGCGTTATATTCATCCGAGTCGGTATACGTATAATATAATGTTGGAAACGATATTGTTGACCTACTCGACGCTTTTTAAAATTGCATTAAATATGCAACACTAAACCGCAGCAGCAGCAGCAGCGGCAGGTGAATTTATAACGCGGTATATAAATCCTCGGGACCGAGCACGTCAGAGAAACGCGCTGAGAAAATGCTTCCGAGAAACGATTTCAACGCGTTGACGTTTCGAAGCGACGGCCAGCGCGATCGTCTCTTGCGCGAGGACGATATCGTGCATACATAATCAACGCGTTGTAATTCGGTCAATTTCACCGCCAAAACAATTATAGTAGCGCGTTGTGTAGACCGGTGCCCGCGGATTTGCGGCGCTATCGAGACGACCGCGCCAAAGTTTATACGCGCTCGAGTAAACGTGGTTTGTATACGGACAGTGATCGCGATCGATCGTGTCCGGCGGCGTATACATAATTACAATTGATTTCGACTAGCTCGAAATCGATAACACGGTTTTAAAATCGAACCGAGTCAATGGGGAAAAAAAAAAAAAACATTTATTTACGATGTAATGACAAAACGAAGCCCCGTGGAATAATAAAAACGATCCCCCAGAAGTGTGGTAGCGCGTTTCCCCGATTTGAAAACGCCAGGATTTATCGACTGAAAATCGCGTGCGTTATGCAGATTACACGACCACGTTGCGTTCTCGTCGAAATACGTAACGACGACGGGCGTGCGAAATCGTATGATTTTAGGGTTCCCTCTCGTCGCGCGCATATTTATAAAACTACATATCGCTCGCGGTTTACAGGCACGCGCGCAGTCAGAAATCGTTTACCACTCCGCTGTAGTAAAGATGCGGAGGAAAAAGAAAGAATTCGACGCCGCCGTTAAGGACGGCGGCGGCGGCGGCGGCGGCGGCGTCGTATTATTATTTAAATCGTTATGCGACTCGGCCAGACTGCGTGATAATAATATATACCAAAGAGAGACGGAGAAGTCGTAAAAAAGAACCTTTTCACGCGCGGCCGTTTAAAAACTGCCCGACGGTTTTGAAAATCCTAGTCGTTTAAAGTACTTACACGCGCGGAACGTGAGATTTCGATGTCAAACAGAATGGACCGAGGAGAAGGAGACGTTTTTATATCGGGCAGCACACGTGATAACGACGATTTACTAATTTAACCCGGTGTAAACGGTATCGTCAATGAATAAAAGTCAATTCTATTATGTTGGGGGAAAAAAAAAAGGAAATTTTCGCGAGACGCTCTATGTAAGTTTTTTAAAATCATACAGATAAAACACACTCACGCACAATGTGTGATAAATCTTATTTCACGTATGTAAATTATTTTTTGCTAAAATGTAAAATATTATTCAATTTATTACTTATATTTACCAACGAAAATGCGCTGTTATTATAACGAAATAAAATATGAAAAATTACGTAAACATTAAATAATTATCAAAAATTATGCAACTGGATTATTTATTTTTTAGAAATATACTATGAAACGAGCGCCGACAAACACTAGTCGTATAGATCTTTTTTTTTAAACTATAAAGGATTAGGTAGAATCTGACATGGAAAATACTAGTTTATGTCTACGAAATAGGCACGTCTCCATACATCAGTCAGTAAGTAGAGGATAAGCAAAACTTGAAAACTCGATTGAATAAATCGACGGTTTTCAAATCGACCTTTTTGGGGGAGGGGCCGAGGGGAAGAGCGAGATCAAAAGTGTGCGGTTTTCGGTCGCGTCGATAATTATACACGTCTATTTTTTATTTTCGTCACCGGCGGCGGCGGTGATATGAGCTTTTCGAAATAAAAAATCGCACAGAAATGAAAAGAAAGAGAAAAAAAGTTGGGAAACACTGGTACAGCAGACCACGTCCGTCTCTCCGCGCGCAGTCGGCTCGCGGGTATATTATCGTAAAATACACACGCGGCCGCGGCGCGGCGTTGTGGCGCGCCGCCGACAATGTAAAAAAAAAAAAAAAACGGCGATTGTTTTATACTCTGCGAGTAAATAATCCCGCGCGCGCCATAATAGTCGAGACGTAGACGTGCTGTGCAGACGGAATAGTAATAACAATAATTTATGTACAGCCCCAGCCCGTATGCGTTTTAATATTATATGTAGAAGTTAGTGGTGTGCGTCTGTCGTGGGGGACCGGTACGCGTAGCGCGCGCGCGCGCGCCGCACACTCGCGGTATTATGTTTTATTTCTTTAGAAATCACCGGTGGAGAAGCTCTTTGAACAACATCGCGTAAATAATATTATAAAAAACAAACGACCGGCGCGCGCGTGTAAAGGAGTAATAGATTTGCACGCTTTGTGCCTGCGGTACGGCGGCGGCGGTGGCGTTTGAGGAAAAAAAACCAACGCGGGGTGTGAGAATCGTGCGAGTATTTAGATCCAAAGTGAACGAAGGGAAAATTTCGAATTCAAAACCGTCTGCCGAACGGTGACCGCGATTGCCCGCGCGCGTAGAGTTAAAATCTGACGAAAATACTTTCGACACGTGTTCGCGCGAAAAGTTTAAAATCCGATGTCTTAGCAACGTTTGTATGATTTATACGCGTTTTAAAATCAAAGTGTTTATCTAGGTTTTCGTATGTCGCGCGTTTTATCACACTTGAATAGGAGGAAGCGTTTTCTGTACGCCCCGGAATATCACAAATTGTTTTTTTTTGGAATCGTGACAATTTTTAAAACACGCCCGTGCCCCCCCCCCCATAAAACTCGCCCACAAAGACGCCTCTGATTTGTGTTCCCCCCTACGTCATGCGCGACGTCATCACTCAGACCTTGGCGTGATTTTATACATCTACACGTGAAATTAGATTTGAAAAAGGGTGGAAAAAATGGTTTTTAAAAACACACGCGTACCTGCTAAATCGAGTGCTTATGACGTCCGGAGGGTTGGGCGACACTTGGACGAGTCTGAAGAAAGAATGGTGTTCCATGCTGCACTTGTACAGATGTTTACACGCGGGTCTCGAGGGCGTCTCGAAACCGTAAGTGTTCTCGTCGTTCTGCAACATAATTTTATCATGGCGTTACTGCACAGTTAGACGAGCGCGCGCGCGCGCGCGCGCGTCTAATTAAATTTATATGCTAATCTCGGCGAGACGCGGCGCACATGAAAATAATAATAATAATAATATAACAACGTCCTGCTCCTGGGTTCGGACGCGAGAGACTTGTGCTGTGGCCGAAACGACTGCGACGGTCTCTCCGAGATTTTATGACGCGTATGATATGATTATCACGCGCGCGTGACGGGTACTCACGTTTTTGTCGCACACTCTGAGCATGAAATATTTTCCTTTGCTGAAGATTTTCGTGATTCTGGGCCTGAAATCAATATTACCATGTAACACATACCGTCGATAATTATAAGACTACGATAATCGGTTTAGTTTTGAAAAAAAGCGTCGGTACATAAAACACCAACGTTTCATTTATTTTTCAATAATAATAAAACGCCGCGCGCGACTCACCAATAATAGTTTGCGACGATGTTTTTGTTTCGGAGCACGATCACGCCGGTCGGCGTCAGGCCCAAATAATATTCCACGTTGTCCTCGCCCTGAAACAAAAATCGAACATAAATAAGTTAATTATTTGTTTTTTTTTTTTGAGCAAAAATCGTTCGTCAGTCTGTATCTTTTTAGCGCACGGGTCAACGGCGGCGGCGGACGACAAACGGTAGGTAACTGTGTGCGACGTATAGTGTATATTTACGGGTAATGTAGTTTGGAATATCGCAGAGTACGGAGACAAAACGACTATAAACGAAATTACTACGCAACTCGTTTAAGCGTTTATACATCGCAGTCCGCAACGTTATTTGCGCGACGCAAACGAACGGAACACCGGTCGGACATCAAAAGGACGACGATCGGAAAGCACGCGCGAATTCAAACGTTCGTAGAAAAACCAAAGTTCAGGTTGATGATTAATTTTTTTTTTTTATTCATTTCGATTTTATCGAGCGCGCAACACGCGAATCGCCGTCCTACGAGCGGGGGACGAGTGGAAAATCGTAGAAATCCGACCTCCTGCAGCGATGCGTCGGGGATAGAGGAAAAATTATTACCCGCTACGCCCGATTCGAGCGGAAACGCAGTTTCATTTGTTTCTGCGCAGAGCGCATAGTAAACGATTACAAATAGTGGCAAAGGGAAATCATTTTTTCGCGGCCGCTTCTCGCAATGAAGTAAACGATTTCGACCTCTTTCGACGCGCTATTGTTTCGCGCAACTATTCAAATACAAGCGCTTATGTTAGCATTACGATCGAAATTCGTTTTCAAACAGTAATCTCAACAACTCATCACACTCATTTTTATGGAAATCGCGACGCGTTTTAATTTCAACAGATTTCACGTCATCGTCGAAAGACGTCCGACAAAAACGAATTATCCGAGCATGACGTTTTGATTACTGAATAGTGTGCCGTGCGAATTCGTAAAATTATATTTAAAAGATTGAGCCAATCCACCGCCGGCAGGCCTTCGTATACGATCCGGGCGCCGCCGTTTGGAAATTTGAACACCGCCCCCGGTGCCGGAAAAAAAAAAAGAAAAGAGACTCTTATGCATTTTAATTCTTACAAACGGTTCGAGTTTAATATTATAATTAACAATTATAATAATACACCACGGATAGGCGTTGTCTCGGTCGCTGCGGGTGCATATTTTCGAACGCGCGGAATCCAATCAAAACGCGCAATGTCAATTTATTATAATGCGATCGTCCTCGATAATGAGTTTTAGTAATAATAATACCCGTGAAACAACGTAGGCCGCAGCGAGCTACTGCGTATGCGGAATTCGCAACACCGCCACCCACAGCAATCGCGCGTCCGAATAATAATAATATCGAATAAACGCACGGCGACGACGGCGACGACGACAATAAACACGCGGACCGGATAATAGCGAAACGTAAAATTACCATATTATAATATTATTACGTTTCGTTCGGGATTAATAATATCGAAAACATCTAATATATACCGTTGGAAACAAATTATTATTATTATTTCATCACATTATTGGGTAGTTAAATCGTATAGAATAATGTATTAAAGTAATTGCTATAAACGCGGCGATGAAATATATAATACGTTTTATACGTGTAGGAAATCAATCGACCGCCAATTTACATAATATAATTTACCTACTACGCAAAAACTGTGCGCGCGTTACGTGTCCGCGCGACGACGGGAGTTATTTTGAATTTATTCCGATCAGAATATCCTGGCGGCGGCGAAACGAAATTAATTTTTCGACGTACGGCGGCGAGCGTGACCTACAACCGTTTCGTACGTAATAGGTAACTGCGATATAATACGTATAATAAATCGAGCCTTTGGGTCTACTCCAAGACGAAAATCGTATTACTCGTTCTCGCCGAGAGTCAGACATACTCGTCGACGGCGGCGGCGGCGCGTTTATCAGACGAAACCGTTCGGGCTCGGTAAAACAAAAAAATAAAAACCCCCTCGGAATGAGTAGAAGACGTTATCGTCGCGGAAAATTATTATTATCTGTGAAAACAGTACGGATTATATTAACGACTGAATGTAATCATAACGAATCAACGCACGCGCCGACGAGTACCTCTACAATCATACATAATACGCGACTACGCGCGCGTCTAATCGCCGCCGGACTAATCGATTTCGTTTGCGGAAAACCGTTTCTCGGTTTGAAAGAGCATCGCGCGTTTGTCGATTATTTCGATTATCGGGCAATCGAAATCATCCTCCCCCCCCCCGTCGTCGGGGTGTAGTCGGATCCGTCTAACGGAAATATTGTCAAGTACTTAAACGGAGTGAATGAGCGCGTCGCCGCGACGATGATCTTTTTTCCCGTCGCGTCACATGCGCATTTTATTTTTTATTTTTCGTTTGGTTTTTTTAAATCCAAGTGTATGCGACACACACGCGAGACGTGAAAATACGACCGCGTCGCGGGTTAGCCAAAAACCACTTGTCAAAACGGTCAGTTTCAAACGGAATCAATTGATTAACGAGTCACCGCGTGACTGGGCGCGAGTTAGAAAGTGTATTAGCTCGTCGGACACCGGGCGATGTTTGATTGATGAGGCACGCGCGCGCGCGGACGACCGTTTGTGCGGAATACGTTTATATTCGATCGAATAAAGTCGGTCGGATTTGACGTCGCAGCAGGTGGAAAAAAAACCGACTCCCGGTGAAAAAAAAAACCCCCCGCGTCATTCGAAACGTGTCGTCGCGACCAGAAAGGAATCGAATTACCCCACCCGAGCATAGTCGAAACGCGATCGGCCGGTACGACACATATCATATTATAATGTTACGATTTAAATCTTATTACTCGCCGTGTAATACAATAATAAAAATACAAAATAATGCGCTTTTAATTCGATAAAAAATACCACACAGTATATCGTTACGTACGTAAACATAAATAAGGGGACCCCGTCCAAATGCAATTATATAACAAGCGGCCTATCGTTCGCGCGCGCGTTATTAATATTCGGATCGTTCGGTAGTTAAAAATATTGTTATATACTGACGATTCGCGTTTATAGTCGTACGCGGGTCATATAGACGCGCGAAATTTACGACAAAACGTTAACGCGCACGCGGAAATGTTCGTAATTATCGCGCACACGTCACGCCAAAAACTGCAGTTTATTACACCGCGTGTTTTGTTAATAGTAAAATAATATATCTATAATAATATCAACGCGACCGACGGTCAAGGAAAAATCGCAGATCGTCTAGAAAGTCGTAGAAAACGATAATCACGAGGAGATTAAAGACGAATTAAATAAATAGTTTATAATTCAAGTCATAAATGTAAATAAAAACTAACAATTCAAATGCGGTCACTTCCTTCTCGCGGTTTCGCGTCACTAAATTAACCTTTAAATATCAAAACTATCGCTTATTGTTTAAATTTCACCGATCGTAGAGGAAAATACAAAAATAAATAATTAGTCGTTCGACAGACTTCCCCGTCGGGCGTGTACGAATAATTTTTTTTCTTTTTCCGGGCGATTGAATAAATAACCGTCGGGAGCGTATGATGTATAATTAAAACTATCCCGGCCAATTTAACAAAACCCGACCGGCGACGACGGCGCGATTCGAATTTGAAAGTCAAAACGGATCGTTAACGAGACTATTCCGGGAAACCGTTTGTACGAACGCTCGGAGGATTAAGTAACTCGCGAATTCGCATAGCCACGTGCGCGGACTTATGGCACATTTGCATAGGCGTAAACTCGAGAGAGAGAGAGAGAGAGAGAGAGAGAGAGAGAGAGAGAGAGAGAGAGAGAGAGAGAGAGAGGACGACTTCCCCCTATGAAAGTTTAAAGAGGACAATGCTCCCATGGTTTTTTTTTTTTTGCTAATTAAGAAACAAATAATTTCAAAAAAATAAATACGAAAAGCCAATTATTTGTATTTAGACGCGACGCGGATTTCGTCGCTCCGGAAAAATGATTTTATTTTGAAAGAAACGACCTTAAAACGAGAATTTAATGAATTTTTGTCGATTCTATGAAATGCGTTGTTTTAGGCGTTTCTGCGATTGGCATTTTTCGTATCCACACGTCATGTGTCGAAAATAACGACGAATTTATTTTAAATAATTTTCCAATCGTTAACACGTCTCGACGTGCCCTCGCGACGATCGGACGCGGTTGCGGAAACACGGAATACCTAACGGGCTAACCTACCGGAAATAAGGTCATCAAACAGTCGAAAATCCTTCGCGCGCCGCGTTCATTCCGATTGATTTCGATCGAACGGTATTAATGTTTCCCGTGAACACGGCGTAAAATCGGTACACCACGTCCTCGCGCACAATGGCAGCCGGTCACGATTTGGTTTTAACCACATTCGACCGGAGCACTTTGCGCGCACATACACATTATATTTGCAAGTAAAATTGTTTTTTTTTTTTTAATCTCCGTAAGGTTTACACGTCTTTTTTAGCTTGCCGTCGTGAGACATCGCCTCCGGCCAATCCGCGTGCACATCGTGTACACACACGACAGGACAGCGTGTGTACGTTGTAAGTTTATATTATGTTTATCAGAGAAAAGACCGCCGCGCCGCCGCCATCAATGTCCACGCACATGGGCAAATACGAACGGAAAACAATAGAAAAGGTTTTTTTTTTTCATCATCATCATCATATTCCCGTCTCCCTTTAATAATAAAAGGAATCCGCCCGCCGACGACGACGACGACGCCACCGCGGAAGATGACCTTTGTTTCGGTGAATAATGCGCCTTTGAAATGCACCCTCACTCTCTCTCTCAATACTAATGATAATAATAATAATAATAATAATGATATTTCGAACAACTACATTAATAAATTTCTCCAATTGTCTCTTAATACAATTCGTTGTTTATTTACTGCGCTCGGTATTTTTCGCGTTGACGTTTTTGAATAAATTTACGAGCGTGCAATTATTGAGAACCGGCGAAGACGTAAATGTACATGTACAGGACATATTGCGTTACGTACCTACATACTATTGTAGTGCGTTCTCACTTGGAAAAATAACCGCCGGTAGGTACGACGATTTATATACGGCGAGTGTAATAATTATCGTTATTAATCCTTTGAAATATACTTTTGTAATCGATTACGTAAAATTTTATAGTACTGCGTACAACCGTCGCACCGGCATAATACCGTGGGTAAATATAATGGATACGTGTATATACGATGCGGAGCATGTTTTATGTGTGCGAAATTAACGACGAAAACCTCTTCGGCGGCCGGAATAATAACAATAATAATAGTGACGATAATAATAAAAAAAAATAAATACAAAAGGTATATTAAAATAATTACGACGGCGCGTCGTCATACGTATAATGAAACATAAGGGGAAAAAAAGAGGTTTCGAGGAGGATAACGGGGCGCCGCCGCCGCCGTAATCCGTCCAGCGTTCGGCGTTTAATATACCTGAATTTAAATAAAATTACGACCGAGCGAATAATATTATTATTATCAATCAATTACCGACGAAAATAAAACTTTATAGAACCAGATTTTTCTCGTTTTTTTTTTAATTAAAAACCGTACGCCGTTCGCGGCGGTATAATAATAATACTAAAACAATATCATGCCCACGCGCGCAGCGTTATAATATGCATATTACGTATTATGTCGTCGTCGCAATAACGCGTTGTAAATGTATCCGCTATACTCGCGCGCCGTTTTCGATTTCGCGCGTAACGTTCGTTCGATTAATTTATTCTTTTAGTCGCGTCGTTATGACGCGCGAAACACTCGGAGAAAAAATAAAAAACTTTGCAAAACCGCCCGAGTCGTTTCGCATTATATACGTATTATTACGTATGCTCGTACACACACGATATCGTAAGGAATGGAAAATACGTTAACATATTATTATTATTAATATTATTATTATTATATTATACGCGCGATGCCGTGCCGAGGAGACGTGTCGCGCGTGGGACGACGGACGGCTCGGTCGTCGAGAACGAGAGCCCGCGCGGAAACGGCAATATAATAATAATTATCCTTGCGCATATTATCATAAACCGGCCGCCCCGGTAGGATTTTTTTTTTTGTAGTTGTGACAAGTGGTATTATTATTATTACGTCGCGCGTGTGCGCGCGTTACGACCGTGTTGATATAAATTAAACGGCGACTGAATGACAACGGCCATAAATTATCCGAAACGACTTTGTGCGCGTGGGACGGATTTCAGAACCGAAAACCTGCACACGTCGTTATCGATACGATTTATTCGCGCGCGCGTACGGACAAAAAAAAACGCACACACACACACGCACAAAGACGGCGGGGCGAGATGGTTTGATGAAATGAAAAAAAAGTATACCGAAAACGCAAATAACGTCGGTTTCGACTACGCGCGCACAGGGTGTTCCGCAGCGGAGATCCACGCACAGTCGTCGAAGAAACGAAACGAAAAATAAACCAATGTCTTTTCGGTTTGAAAGAAATCCCCTCCTTTCGCCCATACAGAGTCGAGAAAAACCTCTAGAAAATACGAACTTGATTCTAAAATTGTTTTTCCTCTCTCGGCCACATCGAACAATGGTTTGTTTCGAAATCATATAACTCGCGTAAGTTTTATTTCACCGATCGCACATTCGTTTAGTCACCCGACTGTTAGTGCAGTTCACAGCTCGTATTTATAGGTTATATTTACGGTAGTTAATTTCTAAAAAAAAATTTCTTTTATAGATAATTACAAGTTTAAAAAACATACATTTAACGACACGGGGCCATACCAAAAAGTATACTCGTTTGTTTATAAGTAAATTTACTTTTATCACACAAGTGAATTTCATTTTTTTTTTAACTCGATTGTTTAATATTATACGATTTTTATTTTTCAATACAATCATTAAAAAGTCTAGAATTCCGAGCCATAGTTTTTTTTTAACAAACTATTACAAAACTAAAATTGTTATTTCCCGTTTATTTTTTTTTTTTTTTCAAAATCCTAAACGGCCGTTTTATAATTTTATTATATATATTATTATGATAAATTGTTATCAGATATTAGTGGTTGAATTTTTCTATCCTCGGTGTAACACCCTGTATATTATACGTGTGCTCGTATAAGCGCAGAGTCGCGGAAGGGATGACGCGAAGGCAGTGATAACGCCGAGAGGCACGCGGGATCGATTTTACCGGTTTAATTTTGTAATTTGTTTGGGGAAAGTGAATCAGAAAAAAAAAAAAAACGGGGTTGTTTGAGTTCAAAGAGCCCTAAAGACCGCGCGGTAGTGTATACGCGATCGGAGAGGAAAAAAACCGGTATAAAAACTCCCGACGGAAATAATTGAAACTTTTCGGGTGGGCGGCATAATGATTATTATACTACGGCTCTTCCGAGTGTACGCCGAGCAGCCGAGTAGTAACCGACGACGGCAGCTTTCGACGGCAACGCAGTTGTTGTTCGCGTTGGCGGCGTAGAGAATAATTTAATTATTAAAGCGATTTAAGGGCAAAAACACCAGGCGATTAAAAGCGTGACTCCCACAGGACCTACCAGCGCGGATCAGACCACATCAGACGACAAAGAGGACGAATAATATTTACCGCAAACACGGTACAACACGCTACAATGTAGAGAAAAATCATCAAATATCCGCCGCCACGGCGGATGGTAATAATGTGAAACGTCGAAAAAATAATTATTGCGAACGGTGTGTGATAAATAAAAATCTAAACACGTTTTGAATTTCACGAGAAAACGGATGGCGCGATATTGGCGAACGACGACGAGCGTGTCTTACAAACACAAGTGTCGTCGCCGACTTTTGTAACACGCGCGTGAAATATGCCGACGAGAAACAATAATTGCCGTCGGTTTTTATTTAAAAAATAACACGGGCAATATAATTTCCAACGTTCACCGGGCGATAGTCCACGTTAGTCCGAGATTATTTCAAGTTTTTCAAACGGCAAGGTACGCGCGCTTTCGTTTTTCAAAATCCAAAACGCGCCCCGTCATTACTTTGCAATTTATACCGCGTGCTCTCTCGCGTAATCCGCGACGAAAAAAATGTGTCCGCGGTCGTTTTTATATTTTATTCCCAAACGCGCCGTATTCCTCCGCATTATACACGCGTACACAATATATTATGATTTCCGACAGTGTCGCGCGTATATCACGAGGTTCTAGATACTCGAGTGTACGTAATACATGATAGAAAAATGTATATTGGTACATGCATTGTACACGGCGCGGCGCCGAGAGAAACTCCAGAATAACCCTCGTGTTTTTATTCTTTTCTCTTTCCGACGCCTCTCAGCGTCACTATACTATACGCGTATCGTATAATAATACGCCTCGGACAGCGTCGATCGAACGAAAAAGCAGTCGCAAAACGATGCGTAAATTTTCGAGCGCGCCGTTATATCACAAAGTGATGGGGAAAAAAATATTAGGGGAAAAAAAATGTTAATTTCGGTTTCATGCGTTTCAGACCATTGTAACCGCGTCGGCACGAGAGTCGCCACGTTTATTGTGTACGTCCCCACAACGTGCGACTACAGTTATCCACACTCGGCCGAACAGAGTGCGTTGAATTCCAAAAAAATAATCCCTGTGTGTGTGTGTATATATGTTACGGTCCAAGTGGATAAATGGTCATTGTAAACACTGACCGGACAAAGTTTACAATGTCCGAATTATTCAAGCCATGTAGACAATTATTCACATAAACCAGACACAATGTATACAATGACCAGAACTGCAGGTGCCAAGTGAACAAAATACATATATTAATGACTTATATAATTTTATTTAATACTTTTTTAAGAGATTTGATTAGCAAATAAAATTGAGAATATTTTATTTATATTGATTTTTATTGAATATTGAAATTATTTATTTTTACAAGTATTACCATTATGGCATTTAGAGTTGCATAAAATTCATGAAATAACAAATATTAAACTCTAAAATAACTCTAATATTCACATTGACCACACCAGTTTTAGCATTGTATACAATGTCCGGACATTGTATTACAATGACTGATTTGTCCACCTGGACCGTAACATATATATTACACAACGCGTTTTCTCCGAATCGTAAATATTATTATTTTAGTTACAGTCGCGCATAGTAACCGTTGAAAATCTCTCGTCCGAGAAAAAGAAACAATTTTCGAAAAACAAACAACGTTTCGTCGTCCGCGGGACGACCGATCGAAAAACGGATTACGCGTCGCTTTTCGGCAGGTACGAGTGATCGCCAAACGGCCGGCCGGGGGGACGCGGACACGTTTTATCAGACTCGCGGGCGAGAAAACCAATTCGTTTTTAGTACTATCGCGTTATTTTATCAAACGTCGTCGGCACGTCGGCGGAACCGCGGTTAATCGTTAAACGATGATAATAACTATTAACGACACAATACGATATTCTAATATTCCATCACGACTTTCTGTATCGTGTAGGTCGTATTGTTCCATAAGGGACAGTGCGCGTCTCGCGCGCACACGCACACACACGAGATACGAATATGGTATTATATAACGTCAAATCGTGTAATCGTTACTTTAAAATGCTTTTTGTTATCTACGTGCACATTATGTGAGCCTACGCACGCGCACACGGTTTGTGGCGCATAACTCGTAAACAACCACGACGTCGTATTTCGCCCCCGCGCGCTATTATGACATTCGCCGCCGAGTGTACACACCGCCCAAACGGGACGCGGGAAAACGCGCAAAAGTTTTAAACGCGGAAATTGTTTTTTTTTTTCCGCGACCGGTATTTTTCTTCTTCTTCTTCATTTAAAATATGTATGAAAGAAATAATAATATACACTCACGAGAACTGGGTGAAGATCGACGCCGTACATGTCCAGCCACTTGACTTTATCCAAGAAGTTCAGCTCGGCGACTGCAGGCACTTGACCCCTGCAAAACGGCCGTCGTTAAGTAATCACAAAAGGAGAGAGAAACAGAAAAACAAAACGCCGCGCCCCGCACGGAGGAAACGTTTTTTATACGGCGCGCGCAGCACTTACGTGAGTTCTTTGTGTATTTCTCCGATTCGGTTCTCGAGTTCTGCGTTCTGATTGGACACGAATCGAAACTCAGACACGTACCCGTGAGTGTGTCGCCTAGGATCGAAATCTCCCAGTTCAGCTGCAACACACAATAAACGCGTTAGTGTATGTACGCAAAGGCCACGCAGTGCATTATAATATTATATGTATAATTATATGTGTACACGAGAGTTGGCGTACGGGTGACAATACGAGTATAATGCGTTTCGCGAACGCATTTCCGGCGCTAGATATTTCCGTTCGTTCGGCGACTGTGTGCGTGTTATAAAAGCCGCGTCGCATCGGAAATTATAATATATTCCGTTGTAATGGCTAGAGGGCCCGAAGTATATTATATTATATTATACCGCACACTCTTCCCCGACGCGTTTGTCTATTCGTAAACGACGGCGGCGTCGCGCGTTCCCCCCGCACTACATTATGCGGCGACACCAGTATTACATATTTCGAACGGGGAGAGAATATCGCGAGTGACAACAAAAGTCGTCTCTCGGACGGTGAGATTTTTCACGTCTAGTCTATACACTTTGTTTATCCCCCATGTACCGCAAAAGCAGTTTTGAAATAAAAATTCATTTCCGCATAGTCGCAAAGACTCTCAAATGTCGACCGGAGAGTAGGAAAAAAAAGAGGAAAAACAGCGAGCCAAAGATGTCTGAAGAAATGCGTTTTTTTTTTTTTTGTAATTTTTCAAACAAATAGTTAATGGGAGATTAACTCACTTTGGTCGGATTTTAACGAGAACACCGACGGAAAACAAAACGGCGTTTCTGTCATAATTTACAGCGGAACCTCTGTTTAACAAGCTTCTATTTTTATTAGTTACGTATTTGCAGCATAAATTGCGTACACTATAAAAATATGAGTTTTTCAAGCGAACAAAATGTCATTTCTTTTTAACGAATTTCTTTCAAAGAACCTTCGAGTTCGTTAAATAGATGTCCCGCCGTGTATTTATACTATACTAAAACCTAAACCGGGACACGATCATCGTTCGCGGAGAAAAATCGAATATTTTTATGACGCGTAAAAATTAAATTCTATTCACGGCTCTGCGCATAATACACCGAAACAGTATCCGAGGAGTTTGATAGGATCAGAAATGGTATACGATGATGATATACCGTTGTTATGTGTCTGAGATAACGAACTCGATATTACATTATCGTATATACATATAAGACGGTGTAGCGTTCGAGATTAAATCGATAATTTAGAGCAACAATGACCTATGGATGACGAAACGTAGAAAACAAAACAAAAACACAAATCCTACGCTATATCCCTATTATACGATATACAATAACGCAGCGGGCAAAAACAATACGATATTCCGTAATGTACGCGGAACGTTGCGAAACTTTTGTGATAGTAATATTGGGTCGTTTTTCGCCAAGTGCGCGCGCGCGCGCACAGCAGCATAATATACTACGCGCGACGTCTGTAGATTATTATTTACGATCGAACGTTGCGCGCAAAACGAAAATAGGAAAAACGCTACACACGACCGTGTACAGTCGCATGCGCAGTTGGTCGTTTGTACGGGCTACGAGTGTGATAAATATATATACATGTATATTATAGACGGGACGTTATTTTTTTCAATGAAAGCATATTACGTATACGTAGTTTGTACGGCACACGATCGGCCGGAGAAGTTGTCGGCTCGCACGCCGAGATAAATTAATCCTAGTCGGTCCCGCTCTTCCTAATAAGCACCTCAATTTACAATATTTATGGCCCGCCGAACCGGGGCGCCGAGGTCGGGTTGATCTTTATTGCTTCCCATTTACATCGGGGGGGAAAAAAAAAAAGCCACGTATATAAATATATAAATTGTGTACGTAGAAAAACAACCCCCTTAACAAAATAATATATATTTCTCGAACGTCAGCGTTACACACTATATATTATATACACATATTTATTGCACGCGGCGGCGTTAGCAAACACGGCGGATTTAACGGGTCATCTTGCCAAAGAATTGCCTACGTCCTTGTAACGCGGGAGACGCGCGCGTATATCGAGTAGGAATCATCGCGGAGATTCGTTTGCGCGTCTAGGATCCGGTTATAAAAAGATCGTTATTATTTTCTCGTGCCGGACGATAAATCTCCCGGGAGTACGCGCGGCCGACACAATGATTTATTTTCCGAGGTAGAAACGTAATTGTAGAGGCGAGGGGGGCACTTGTCCTCGGTGAAATTATCCCGGGTAGTCAAAGGTATCATATTATACCCCGGCCCCGTCAGATATGCCGACAGTACGAATTTTTGAACTTTGTAAAACGAAAAATAATTTACAGAACGCGACGTAATTACAATAGAATAGAATACATGGTTTTTTTTCTCTTTTAAATAGACGTTACGGTTGTATATATATTATATAGACGTGACTAGGAAGTCGGTACACGATTTTCTAGCTAAAAAATGTATTTAAATAACACGTGAATCTAAATAACTAATACTTAATTCGCATGTCGTGACGTTTTGCGACTTAAGGTCACTTTTTTACTACTTTTTTTTTTATTAATTCAAATTTATTCTTTCATTTACAATCCTATAATCGAGTATTACGATTTATTATTCGCGCGTAAACTGCGTATAAACTTCTTTTATTATATCATAATAATTTATACTGTACGTTAATATTTCCATGGGTAATTGTTCTTAATTAAAAAAATAAATAAACAAAGAAACCCCGTGGGGTTTTGGGGCGTTTGTCGTGTTTTTTAGCTCATAAAGGCATCGTGTTTTTTTATCGAAATAATAATATCGCCGCGAGCGGTTTCGCGGCACAATCGCGCTAGTGATAATTCGCAGACGGGCTCGCGACAACTGGCAGTCGACCTGGAACGATCTGGCGAACACGGCGAATTACGGGCGAAAAACGAAACGTCGATCGCACGCGTCACGGCGGTTTTTTCGCGTGCAGCCGTGGGGATTCGGAACGCGCGTAACGCTGAGTTATTACGATGATAATAATAATAATACGTGCCGGTTTTTTACCCGTTGCGAATATTATTTTTTCAACGCCGAGAAACACACGCGCGGCCGCTGGCCCCCGAGAGTTTTCGACCATCGGAATTGATATTTATTACCCGGCCGCGCGAGTGTGCTGCTCTCGCGTACCTGCCCCGTTATACCCCGTCCGCCTCCCCAGTCACGTGCGCGCGCGCTCGCGAGTGTATTACGTTCGCGTGTTCGTCGTGCGAGCGCATCCGTTGAGATTAATTTTCACTCGCCGGAAAAACGTCCCATTAAAACTTCATATTATAATACGGGATTTACGCGTCGTCGTCGTCGTCGGGCACGGAATTTACGACCGGCGGAGAGTAAAAAAACAGCAGAACCGAAAAAAAAAAAACGACGGAACGAAGGGAAAAAGCGGGCCGGAAAACTGTCTGCTCTCTCTCTCCTCCGCCGCCGACGAAACGGAGCGATTCTTTTTACCGGCGAGCGTCTCTGCAGCACGGCCCGCGTGCCCTAGCTTTTCGACCGTCATTCGTCCGCGCCGTCGCTCGCAAACAAATCGGAAAACGAAGACCGTCGTCTCGTGATTTTTTTTTTGAACGCCTCGGCCGCGTAAAGAAACACTATCTTTGGATTACTACGCGATTGAAAATAACACGCCGTTGTTGTCTCGATAAACACCCCGCGGAATTTCTCTCGGAAACGAGCGATAACATTTTCATTCGCAACGTTTTCGTTCTCAAAGTAAAAAAAAAACGGACACCACTACGACTGTAAAATTAATACGCTAAAAATAAACTACACGTATTGAAATTACGTTCGAATCGTATAGGGGGAAAAATAAAAAAAAAAACTAATTGGAAATCAAACGATTGATTTTTTTTATTATTATTATTATTTACGGTCGCTTATGCGCAACAAAGGCTCTAAAACCGTGTAAATTCTATTATACAAAACGTTCAAACAGTTTGAATAATTAATTTCTTTTGTAATGCGCTTTGCAGTTCATTCTTTGAAAAATAACTCGCGTTTAAACTAATTAAAAACTATTCATCGTATATTATATAACGGATAATAACCAACTTAAAAGTACTGCAGTCACGCCGCCGCCGCGACGCTCGTTTTTGTCCTATCTAGTTAAAACGTAGACACGGGGCGTTTAGTACAAATTCGAAAATTAATCTCGAGAAAGTGAACTCTCGACACGGCCGACAGCCCCGCCGCGCGCCCGTCCAGAGAATACCGCGAGTGTCTGTCACTAAGTTTTAACCGCAAAGATTATTATTAACAACGTCGCCGTCATAAAGGACCGACGGCGGCTCGCGCTCTCGCTTTGAACTAAATTGTCTATTCTACACACTGTATAATGCGCGTAGTCGTAAGAAGGCCGTTAATACAATAATTTGTTCCCTACTCTCGGTTTGCCGCCGCCGCAGTTATGACGGCGCAATAATGTTTTCGAGCAATAAACGCCCGTCATCGTTTTGTTTTTCCGCATACACTCGTATAAAATATAACAGTTTGTAAAATTGTTATCGCGCACAAAAGAAAACAACAGTGCACGCTCGATGTACGTCGTGGCGCCGAGCCGTTGCAAGTCGGACGCGAATAGATTCGCTTCTCTACACGGCGCGTAAAAATCATAAAGTTATAGGGCGCTCTAAAAATTTAAAACAATACTAAAAAAAAAAAAACGTCGTAAAATCGTGAAAACGAACGATTCGTTCGATTCGTAATTATCGTTACGTTTCGGTTCTATATTAAGCTCGTTAAAAACATCACATGATAATAATAATATAGAATTACGGCGGCGACGTTTATCCGGTCGGATCTACGCTTTTACGAGCACCCGCGAATTTAATCTAACCAAAAGACCAAAGACTTTATCGCCCACGATTTAGAAATTCGAGTTTACACGAGTTTTTATCGGACGCCAACGCGCGCGTATTTATTCGTTTCCGCCTCGACGACGACGGCGGTCAAACGCGTAGACGAAACGACCACGTGCCTTTGAAATGGAAAATTTCTTTGAAAAAAATAAAGAGAGAAAAATGTTCGCGTTTACATTCTCCGGAGTATGAAATTTTATAACCGTAAAGCTGACAGGATAAACGTATTTCACGTTAAATAATAGACAACGCGTAATTATTATTCGCGCGTTTGCACGACGACGTCTTTAGTCGCGAAATAAATAAGCAAAGTGATTATATTAACAAAATATTATTAAATATATTAAATTGTTTTCAATACAAACTTTTAAATATATTTAAACAATGATAAAATAAAGATCTCGCCGTATTATAATTGAGTGTGCGAAAAAAAAAAGTCACGACCGGTTTCGATTAAAAAATCATCGTCGGGTGTAAAGAGCGCACTTAATCATAATACTCCGAGCCAAGACCTTTGTTTTATTATTGTTTAAATATATATTTTAATAGTTTGTTATATTTAATAATATTTTGTTATTATTATATTGTGTTTATCGATTGTATACATTGTTATTGTGATTTGACGTTAAAACTCTGAGCACGAGAACGGGAGAGACGTTATTGTTACGATTGTTAAAATATTATCCTCGTCGTCGTCGTCCCGTGTAAAATCACGAGGAACCACCAGGAAACGATTTATACGCAATTTTCGTTTAAGGTACGCGAGTATACGGTCCAGCGGTCCTAATCCGCGGCGCAGTTAAATTGCCTATGGCGGACGCCGGGACGTTTCGAATACGATATTGTTATTATTATTATTATTGTTATTAATATCGTTCCTTTCGTTGCAAGCAATATGAATTGCCCGTCGACCGAACAGGTAACCTCCAAAACGTAAATCGTGGGGGCGGAGAACTCTGAATTAATAACTCTAAACAATGATTTATCACGATGCCGTAATAATAGCATATATTCAGCCTGGTGGCGGGCGCGCGGTGTCGATTCGACGAGTGTTTTGCGGTCCGTTAGCGCAACGAATGTTCGGCCAAAACTTATTAAGTCTTACCGGGTTCGCGGCGGCGGCGGCGAAACGCTTTTCGGCTGCCTGCTCGGCACGGCCTTTATTTTAATTACGAAATGCCGCTCGGGCGGGTATAATCGACGTCGTCAACACGGGGGGAGGGGGGCGAACGCAAACATTGTAACCGTCGAGCGTAAAACGCGCAATACACGCTTATATTATTGAAATATTAAAATAATAACATCGGCGGTCGCGCAAATCATTATTACATCGGGGGAATCTGCGACGCGTTTCCCAAAGTCGTAAATAGTATTTCGTTTGAAGAGTCGTTTTTTTTTTTTATCTCTACGTATTATTTGTTTACTCGTCATTATAAGTTTATATATTATCGTCGTCATATCATATTATATGGTTTAAACTTAAAACATGGAAATAAACCGAACACGAGGTGGAGAGAGAGTGGTTGTCCTCCTTATGGACATTTTAAGTAATATAGCCACACTAGATTATCTGTAAATCAATCGATTAATGTTACGAAGAAAAAGGCAATCGTTTCAGCTTTATCGGAGTAGTTTGATTCTGATAAAATAAAATTTATTTTAATTACAACAACGCGAGGGCGTAAACGCATTTAAAAGCGAAAAAAAAAACGACGCGTGTTTTTATAAAAACAAAACATGCGAGATAAAATTTTAATTACGTTTTTATTTAGCTCTATGAAACTCTATTGAAACGAACATTTTGTGCTCGAAAACCTTTGTTGCAGAGGTCCTAAAAATAAATTCAATTTTTAATTTTAATCAATTACAACACCAACGCGTTGAAACAGTCGATTATACAGACGAAATCGTTCAAATCGATTTCACCTCGCCACTATAATAATAATCACTATAGGTATCGTTGTTGCCAGTTAATAGTCGGTGTAACGATAGCAACCAGATTAAATTTTATTTGTTCGTTTAAACTTTGAACACGGACGAATTAATTTCATAGTCACAGTTGTACAACCAACCACCGAGTTATCGCGATTATTATTTACTGAAATTCATATCGCTTTATTCGTGTAGGTATATAATAAACAAATGTCATTTTAATTGCAGGATAGGAAAAAAAAATTATTCAAAAATATGCGCTATTGTCGGGATACAAAGAATACTAGTCGATCGTTATTTTTAACAAAAATTTAGACGAATTAAACTAACATTTTAGTAATTACTAAAAATTTAGACTAACCTAACCTCACCCCCCCTCCCCCCCGGGATCCACCACTGATTTTAATGTTTAAGTTGACGGGATATATTATAATATATAAAACAGAGAATTCAAACTGAAAAAAGTTCGAGTTACGCACATAATTTTTAATAAAAATAATGACGGTAATATATAAAACCTTTAAGATTTATCGTAGAAAATCGTCGACACGTCAACCGCGCTCTTCCTAGACATTAGATATCACCGGCATGATAAGTGTACGAAATTCAACCGTCGACATTAATGTTTTCCAAAATAAACTTTAAAAAAAAAAAAAAAACCCCCCAAACTTCCTACTCGAATCGCGTACCAAAACTATATATTACGATGCTGATAATGGTATGTATTTATTCCGTATGTTATTATGGTATAGGTGCCGGGGAAATAAATCATACCTTTGTGCGAAATAATAATAAAAAGTGGGGGAAAAAACCCCATGCCTATGCGTAGAGAGAACGAAGCCAAAGTTTTAATACGCCGTGTCAACAATAGTTAGTTATGTATAGTATTAAGTTCGGATCGTAAATCAAACGAAACGTTATACTTGGCATTTACCGACGACCACGGCGCGCGGCGGCGGCGGTAATTCATATTGATTATAATGACGCGGCGTAAACCATTATAATATACGGTTTAAATTCGAATGAGCGGTCGTCGACCGAAATCGTGTAAATGTCAAAATGTTTGTATTGTTAAAAATCGAATCGTCGAGATGTTTTGTCGCCCGGTCGTAATGATAATACGTCGTATAATTCTTCGAAAACTCGCCCAAAAACGTCGAGGAAAAATCACAGCCGATCAAAACACGTTCCGCGTTATTCCGGTATACGACGTGTAACCATAGCGATTAACGATTTCAATAAAACTAAACGATTAGTTGAATTTTCAACGAGAAACCGTTGCGCGAAAACAGAATAATTAAATAAAACCGTGTTAAATCCCGCGAGATCGAACGACGGCCGACGCACAATGTTAATATGGTACAAACACGCCGCGGATACGTCGTCGCGATGTAAAAAAAGGCGGCGGACAGTATATCTGGCCGACATATAGATTACAAATTATAGTGGAGAAATTCAACAGTTTTAACCATCGCCGATCGAGTATGTTATGTATACGCGTAGTATAATACCGGTTTCGCGTGCGTTAAAAAAAAAAATCGCGTAGGCCGTTTACGACGACATGTTAATGTTTTATTGTGCGTATTCATCAATGGGAAAAACAAACAAACAATGGAATTATATATATTGGGTTTTATCGCAGCGGCGATAAGGATTAAAATCTACAACTATATTTACCTAAACGTTAAACGCATTTATTAAATCGCAACTAATAAAGCAATAAATAATAACGCTTTTGGAATGGGACGCGCGGTTTGGCCTATTCGGCGGGATACGGCATACGGACAATGGGTTATTAAAATTAAACTCGACGCGAGTGGAAAAAAAAAATAAAAAAACGTATTGTAAAGTCATTTAATGTGTATATACTCTTAAAGCTATTACGTCAGCAGAATAAATAACACACCGGTGGAAATTTATCAAAAAAAAACTCCCCGGCGAAACGTTCGACGAAAATTAACATATAAACTGTAAAATACAAACTATATTGTGCGCGGTATATATACATTAAAGAGGGGTTTTTTTTCTAATTTTTTTTTTTTTTTTGAGAAAAATATAAAATCGAATTAAACCCCCGAAGAGTTTTGCAAACCATTTTGTTCGGTACAAAGTGATGAAAACGAGAATAATTTAATTTCCCCCCGAAAAGTCACTTGTTCAATAGAATTTAATGTCAATAACTAACCGTTCTTTTGGCAACCGAAACGGATATATTCTTGCCGCCCACTTTTGGAGTGGTTAGTTCGAAAAAGGTTTTTTTTTTTATTATTGCGCGAACACAACACAATGACGGCGAGAAAGGAAAAAAAAAACATTATTTACCATGCGAATAGAAGAACAACGCGTCGTGTTTTTCCCGAGCGTGTCCGAGCACGTCCTCTGCTCGCCAAAGCTCGTCGGGGGAACGAAGAGAGAGCGAGAGAGAGTGAGACATTGGCCAAAGAGAGGAGGAAAAACATATACAAGACCACCCAGGCCTCGGTATGGATTGTAACGTGTTTTTTTTTTTTTTTATTGAAAAATCGGAATGATAATAAAAATACCATATTATATACGCAAACGTACGTATATTAATAGCGACCGGCCTTTTGTGTTCGGCCGTAACAAAATTACGCGGACCCTCTGCGCGCATTTCCATACCAGGATTTACCCGACATTGGCAATCGTGCGAGAAAGAATATTTAATTGTGCCACCCTTTCGGGGCATGCGCCCATTGTGTGTCCGGCAGAGATATTAAAAAACTTTTTTGCAAAATCAAAAATGAGATCCTCGTACGAGCATTCGAATCGCGAGCGCGCGCGCGCGCGCGTTATGCGGTGAAGACCGTGACAACAAATGGCAAAAGTTAGATCAAGTTCGCTATATTATCGCATGGAAAGTGAAAAAAGAAGAAAAAAATCCTTCTTTCAAACCCTACGCGTCCGGCGAATATAGTCTTTTGTGCCCGAGTATTACGAGAGTGTATTTACCACATATTATGCGTACTGAAAACGACGAATCGCTCGCGCACAGATTATTCGGACCTACCGGTAGTACTCACTGCGTTTAAATAAAAACTTTGTAAAAGTTTAAAAAAAACATCACGTAAGCTCAAAAAGTTATGCGACTTTCGATGGTTGTGTCTAAAGGGGAAAATTTTTTAAAAATCATTATCGACCGTTGTATATATTTTAAACGATTTCGTTTCCTTTTCGTTCTCAAAGTAATAATTTTGAAACGAATAAGTCGACGTGTTTGCAAACGCATATTATACGCAATTACACGCTAATCGTGAAGAAACAGCGGCGGATTTATCGTTGGCGTAATACGACGTCGACGGACGTGTTATTAAATTAAATTTCAAAACTCTCGCGGATATTATAAAACTCAAGCGCCCGTGGTCTCGAACGTCAATGTCGGCGGCGACGGAGAGAGAACGGATACGTGGTTCGGCGCGCGAATAGGAAAAACGCGCGTTACGCTACTCTGCTACAGCTGTAATTGTTGGAATTTTAAAACAAACACTGGTTCGCGTTGTACAAATATTGGGCTTACCGTAGCGTTTCTCGAGAAGAAGAAAAAAAAAAAGAAGAAAAGTGTTACGACTTCTTACGGGGGGGGGGGGGGGGGGGAGGCACTATATAGCAAAGACCGTGCGCGCGCGTCTCGTTCTAGACGACCGGAAATAAAAATAAATGTTATTATTACTATTTGTTCGAACGCGCGATATTGCACAGCCGTGTTCGCACACTTGATGGCTTATGTCTCGGAAATTCATGAATTTTTCTCCGTTTTTACGACTTCACCTTAAGTTTTATACGCGCAGTCGACAATACCGAACACGTCGTTTTCCCCGACCCCGTCCGCCTCACGATATCGAAATAATAACGCGTATCCGTTCGCAGAGAGACGCCAGACGCGGCGGTATCTTTCCACCCCACCGACGACGCTCTTTCCTTCGGACGCCCGACGACGACGGTAAGGTTTCGGTAAGGAGAATCCGTTTTGCCGCGGACCGCGGCGCGCCGCAGGACCATGGCAAAAATTTACAATCGAAAACGCAATACTATACTATACGACGGCCTGTTCCGAGGATAATTCGTTTTTAAAAACCCTCTAAACACATATTTATATGTATTTAATAATCGTCTTGCGAATAGTAAAACACGCGGCGTTACGAATCTAGTACATTACATAATTACGAGCGCAATAAAAATAATGAAACCGGGACGGGAAAACTCATTTGCGCGGCGAGAATTCGGGAGATTTATCTGGAACATTCGTTTTTAATTTACTTTGCGGGGACCGCTGCTCGCTCTTTCTATTGTACGGCCCCCCGCGGACGCGGTTATGTTTTTTTTTTTTTTTTTGCTGCTAGGCACGCGCGATTTCCATATTTTATATACTCGTGTAAAATTAAATTATAAAATGTTGCGTTTTAAACGTAATATAACGCACGCGTATTAATTTTAATTAACGCGCCCGGGCGACGACGACGATAAAGAACACGACAAAGAAGAAAAAAAAAAGGACGATTAACGTTTAGTAATAATTTCCACCGATGTGTATAGTTAGCCGAACACTTTGATACGCGATAATTCATTCGAAAACCAATTTCAAACCTCAACAGAGTATATATATTTTATACGGTATAACGAAAAATTCGATTTTTTTATTATAATTATTTCTAGACTGAAAACAAGAAAATCGCTAGTACCGAACGCACAGACGATGGACGTTGGACTACGCGCGCCGCCGAACGTCGACGTTGCAAAAAAAAAAACTAAAAATAATATACTTATGTAACACCCCGGACGAGATGGGATTGTCATGTCGCGGCCGACGAACACGAGGAGTTTGTCGAGATCTCCACGCGTATTATATTAAAAGTGTTTCGAGCGATATTTTATTGTTTTCACGCGACGACGACGGCCCGTTTCTCGGTGGCGGTCGATCGAAAGCCCCGGGCGTTAGTCACGTACCACCCCGGAGAATACATCACGCGAAAATTGAGCGAACGCGATTTTCGCCGGATTTCGAACGACGACGACGTCGTCGTCGTCGATTACGGATTTAAAATAATTATATTATTATTATTATTATCGTGATTTTAATTATCATAGTTAAATATCGCTACCGTGGGGGGGGGGGGGGAGAGGGCGTTCACGTCGTCGGTCTGTCGTCGTCGACGTTTTATTCGGATCGAGAGGATACGCAATTAGGTTAATTGAACGGCTCCCCGCGTATAGGCCCGGAGTGCTATAGACAAGTGGGCAAGAGTACCGCGGGGCAGGATTTCCGCACGGAAAGCGCGAGACTATGCGAATTCGAATGAGATAATGCGACAATGGTAAAATTGTCGAGGGCGCGGTTTTCTATCGAAAAAAAAATTATAAAAAAATTTACACGCGATATTTTCGTTTGTGTTTCCCACGACTAGAATATAAAGATCGATGTAAAACGTATTTTATAACCGTTCGGTTTATTTCGAGGCCGAGATGTGGGCCGTAACTGTCAAAGATAAATCTTAAATAAGAGATCGTGATTATATGACGACAAATCATGATAGACAGAGTGATTTCGTAAATTAAATCTGCGCGTGAAGCGTACGCAGAATAAATCGGTTTACTTTTTTTTCAAAACTGTATACTACGATAAAAATATGAAACGGAATTTGTTTCGTGTAAACGCGCGCGCGACGAGTTTAACAAAGACGTAATAATAATATGGATGTACTCACGATTATTGGAATTCGGTTTCGTTGAAGTGTGTGACGCGAAAAAAATAAATAAAACACTGATTGATAAAAATAACAGTTGAATTACGTAAACTAAGATAGAACAGAAAAGTAAAGGAAATCGTATTAAATTTTAAAGTCGAGTGTTCTTCACGATTGCCGGATGTAGACTGATCGTTGCTCTCGTTCGTCCGAGTCTATTATGCAAATATCTGATCGACAAACGGATTGCGCGCGCGCAGCTCTACAGCTATTGGCCGATGGGCGTGTGTTCAGAGACACGAGTGAAACAGACCGTCGTCGTCTCGCGGAAACCAGACAAATGCGAAAAATCTAATTCTGTTCGGCGTTTAAAAATAGTTTTAAATAATTATTTTTTTCAAATGTAATTAAAAAAAATTTAAAAGGAACTTGGAAAAATAAAAGCGTAAACTTTTATTCTATAGTACGATTTTCAACGAAATTTCGGTGTTTAAAACTTTTGACTATGTTGAGCCATGTGAATGTTTAAACAACTTGAGAAATCTGTTAGAATTTAAATATTTTCCATACTGCCAAACGTTACATAATAATAATTAATGGTTGGGCGCAGCTATTTTTATTCGAAAATAAATAAATTCCGGTGTAATATTAATTATTGTTGTAATAACAACGAAAACTTCAAAATATCGAACAGGAAAAAAGTTATTACTTTCGTCAGATTTCCGCGAGACGCCCTATATTATATAGTTGCCGAAAGGGAAATATTACATTCTTGCGTTGCACTTGGAAGTTTTATATTATACATTTTTAATATATCGTTTGAATTTTTCCGAAATCGTATCCGGAATATCGAATAACTTAAAATCTATACCGATAACATGGTAAATTAGAAAATAAGCTTTAAAACCATTTTGTCTTATCATAACTCGTTTGTCAAATAAAATTCTCCTTCCAATTAGTAATTATAAAATAATGTCGTATTTATTTTTCTAGAAAGTCGAGTATAAATTATTTAAAAAAAAAAAAAAAACAATATATAATCTATACGAATATTCGATATGGATTTCGAAAACAAACGAAAATTGTCTCCCACTATGATCGTTATGTGCAACAACACGTATTGTTCTAATTTTAAGCGGAGAAACACAGAAACACATTTCGTGTGGTAAAAAATAAATATTGCATAAATCAAAGAACTTTCGAGCGACGATAATAATTATCGCGAAAAATTCGTTTACGCCGATTCATTTCGGACGCGAAATCGATTTCACAATGACCACCGTCCCCGAGTATCGCCGCCGAAAGTAAAAAAAGACGTGTCACGCGCGCGCCGGAGACGACGACGACGACGCCGCGTCTGGCAAGCGAATTTAATAAAATAATAGCGATAAAACGCGCGAAATCCCGCAGAGCGCGCGCGTTCCAAATACAGAGGATTCTCGACGTACGCCGCCGCCGGGGACGATCGCGTACTTCGGCGGCCCCTCTAGCCGAACCGTCTCGTCCGGGCGGTTCGAGGCGAAAATTCCGCCGAGCAACTCGACACCGCCGCCGCCGACTCGGCTTCCGTTTTCCCATTAAACGCGCCGCCGCTAGTCTCCCGAGTTTACCCGCCCCGTCCGATCAAACATTCGACTCGAGTGCCACTCGTTATCTCCGCGGAGGTTTCGGAAGTGTTATTATTATGTCGTCGTTCGTCGTTACAGCGTATCGAATATAATATATTATTATTGTGTACGGCGGATGACACGCGCGATGCATTTTTTTTTTTTCTCTCGTCCCGACAGCCGATACTTATTATATTTAAGTATAGCCGACGACAAGACAACTCGTATATACACATTGTTATCGCGTCGTATACGAACGTCTGACGTGGCCCGAACGCGTTTAACGTCGCGCGAAAGGACGATTTTGAAATCACGGCGCTGCTAAGGGGAGGGTGAAAAATTCGTAAACACAGAGCCGCGCTCGGTTACATTTAAATTTGATATTATTATGCGATGCACTTCTCGTATCGTTCGAACATTATAGGCCGGGGGCGTGCACGAGCTGCTCGGAACGAATTCCACATTCACGCCGACAGAACGAGACGCGATAATAATTCTGGATTAATTTTCGTTATCAAACACCGGTTTTGTCACGATGAGTTCTGACGAGGACGACGTCCTAATTTTTAATAATAATAGTGAATATAAAAAACGCAAAATGTTCTTAAAAATACTAAAAGTTATTAGTTTCTCTGGATCGCATATGCCATTTTTAAATTAATATAATATCATTTTTGTATTAAAATAAAATAACGCGTTCACGCGGGGTTCGGTGGTGGTGTGTACTATTCGTAAAATAAACCAGTGACTTTGGTTTTCCGTATTTTGATCGGAGCTGCAAAAATAGAACCGGACCGATCGTGTCGACTGATTAGTGTGCGCGCGTCGATTACTTTAGACGTGTTATATACGTAATTGACTCCAAGCAGCAGCTCGGAACAGTTTTGACCGACCTTACGTAGAGTTACGGGGCGAGACGACATTATATCGTACGAGATCATTGTCATATTTTTTTTTCTAAAACGGCGACGAATTCATACAAAACACGGTCGCGAGAATATGATATTTATAAAATCTCCAACGAACGACGCGCGTCTCGGCGACTCCTCTGGAGACCGTACGATCATTTCGCGAACGGTCGTCGTTTTCCGGAACGATAAAAAACGCGCAAGAAGAGAGATACATACGTATATATTACAACGGCGCGCATTAAGATTGCCGGCGAAAATAATACGTCCGCCGGGTCACGTTTCAATACAGTACGACTAGGACGAGGAAAAACGTCAGACTTCTCGTTTGCCTGTTTGTTCGGCCGTCCGTTGTTTATCCACTCGGTAATCTGATCGAGCTCGTTTTGTACATTTGACATTTATAGGTGTACACCTAGCGCGCCCGCGTTATATACGTATTTGGCGTGCAAAAAAAATACAAGCTCGATTGGCTTTCGCGTACTTATTTTGCCATACTCGAATTACGTTGTTTATGTAGTCTCGATAAATAAGCTGTGCGTATACGATACGAATTCGCGTGACGAGATGAATTTATTATAAACTCAAACGCGACTAGTGGCGGCGGCGAATAGTATAAAAATTTTGTTTTCGTCTCGTAGGTAGGTAAAAAATTTAATTCGGTCGAATTTCAATATTCCCGTGACATTCAACGCGCTCGAAACCTTTTCGGAATATAATACGTATATATGATTTGACGAACGTATTAATAAATTCGAATAAAGGTTTCTATAAAAATTGTAAACGATATAATAGAGTTTGACGGTTAACGATTCGTCATTCTCGCAGACAGTGTGTGAAACTGCTCGATGGGTATTCATTAGAATAAATATTTTCATTTTATCGCAACGACTGGCGACGAATAAAAGTAAATAAACTACTGTAAACGAGCAGCCGATTCTATATAAAATATTAGTTTGTCGCGCCTTAAACAACAGGTGAATTTCATGAAAAACGAATATAAATCATCATTGATTATATTATTATTGCTTTACATATTTCAACGACTACGTTGTATGTGTCAACGACCTGTATTTTCATTGAAATGTCAACGAAAAATAGTCTAGTACAAGGGTGAACACTTTCGATAAAATGTCACCCGGCAGAGTTAGAAAAAAAAAAAAAAAACAATAAACAAATGCCAAATAAGTTCCCAGGTAACGCGCTGCGAACAGATATTATTTTATAGAGAGAAAAAAAGAAATATGAAGAAATTCATAACATGTCTTTTGCACGATAAAATGTATTATGTTTATTTATTTTCATATTATAATATAGTAGAGGACTTTAACGAAAAGAAACTATAAATGTTTACTGTTGCGTTTGATTCGATGTAAAATCAAAAATGTATAGTTGTCATAGTTAAATTGTATAATTTGAAGGATTCGCGAATTTAGACCGGGGAATTAAATGAATAAAATATACCTGGTAAAAAAAAAAAAGTTAATTTAAAAATAAATGTTTACAAGTCTTGTTTAATCAAATTCACATTGTAGTATTAGAAATTCATTCTTGGAAGTAGTAAGTTTAAACTTTAAACTGCGTATTTTTGCATATTTCGTAAACTTTGAAAATAAAAGTCTGTTTTATATTTACGGTTTGTGAAGGGAAAAAAATAGTTACCAAAAAAAACGTTTGTACCTGATATTTTTTATATTTTATTTTTAATTATTTAAAGCGAAAAGAAAAGAAAATCGTGTGTTCAGACATAAATTTGCGTCATCGAAATCATTCGACATTGAAAATATTAACAGTCCGCGATATAAAATGATTAACGACTATTTTATCAGATAAAATCAAAATTAGTTATTTGTACATTATAAAGCTTCGCGCGAATAATGAAAAAATATTTTTATTACCATATTTATACTATTTTTCAGATGAATTTTTTTTTAAAAAAATTCCAATTTATTACAATTAATAATTACATTTTTTCAATATTTTTAAACAAAAAATATTTAACGCATATTTAACTTTTTTTTTTTTTTAACGGAATATTTTAAATACGAATATACATTTTTCGTTTCGTACATACTATGTCTATTTCAGCTCCTATATGGCTTCCAAGCCTCAGTAAGGATACACATTGTTAAAGTACTAACAATAGTCGTGAAAAAAATGTTAGCTCGCGCTGCTTTTATACCGAAAGATGAAAAAATAAATGTGACGTATACGTATTATAATAGGAAAAAAAAAACTTTCCTGAAACTAGAACGTATATAACTCGACTGGCACAACCAATACGTACATGATTTAAAAAATAATTAATATATGATTAATACTAATTATTTATTATAAATACAAAAAAAAAACCGACAAAAGTTAGTAGAGTTCCCTACTCGCCTGTGTAATTAAAGAAAATAATCCTACGAGTTTTTTTCCTCCTGCCCCGCTACGAATAAACCAACGGCCATGGAACCGCGCACTAGAAAGAAACGCGCGCGCGCGAAACGTGTATATTACAATATTATTTCCTAGCACGATAATTACGGGTCGCACACCACCGCGGCGTAATGATGTTTTGATAGGTAAAGGTTATCAATTTACGTGTATCCTCCAGACTATTGGCGGTCGCATGAGCCGAATTCACACCGACGACGCGTGTCGAGACACATTGACGGGCAATCGTTACTATCCTGCGCTCGAAATCAATGTTCACACGCGTCCGGCGAACATAATATATGTTACCGACGATAAATCACGCACAATGAACGATGTAATTACATTGAAGTCGTTAGGAAACCGCGTGCGTACGTTCGATTCGAAATCAAATATCATATTGCGATCGAATAACGATTTCTGGGGTCGGTGTCGAGGTGTTTCCTAACCGGCGGCGCGCCGGTTATAAATATTTTTATTACAGCGGTAATCAATTTATTAATTCAAAACGGACGAGTCATCGTAAGCATTAAATCTACAGTGTTTTTTTAAGTAGTCGTTAAGAATCTACCGCGGTGTAAACTGTAGCGAACATAATATAATATTCTCCATTTAATCGGTCTAATCGGCCGATTTGCCAGACGCATTTCTAAACTAGACTACAGTCGTTAGGTGGAGAACAAGAAAGCCGTTAGATCTTACACGGATTATCACAATAAGTACGCAGTGAAACTACAAAAATCATCGTTTAAAAATAAACATTTCAACGAGAAACGTTCAAAATCGTTGTACGAGAAAAAATAAATAATAGCCTATAGTACGTGCGCGCGCGTACTATAGGAAAACGAATCGAGAGGGAAAAAATCGATTTTAATATTATTATCTAATAAATATTCCATAATTACGTTGCGATATTTTAATAATAACGATTTCAAGTCGAACGGTGGGTAATGAGTAGTGTATAATACCAACCGGTATGAATAATATTTCACATTATTCATTGAAAGTATATAACATATTAAAATCTCGGCATTGATACGTCGTCGCGCGCGCTATATTAAAACGTCCTTGGCGGCGGAAATCATTCACAAAGCACTTGTTTAAAAATAATCGTCGCCTTTACGACCGACGACGCGGCCTTTGTGCGAAAGTATTATTATTTTTCATATTTCACGGCGGCGGCGACACCGTGAAACTCTGGTCGGAAGTAGATGTACAGCCGTCGTCGCCGCCGCCGTGTAATGAGCGGGCGTAGATTTGGAAAAGCGTGAACGAGTTTTAGGTGCGGAAAATGGAAGCTCACAAGTGGAAAAACAATTTTCGCAGTTTAACAACAGCCTCGGGACACGAAGTGTATGTGTGTGTGTGTGTGTGTGTGTGTGTGTGTGTGTGTGTGTGTGTGTGTGTGTGTGTGTGTGTGTGTGTGTGTGTGTGTGTGTGTGTGTGTGTGTGTGTGTGTGTGTGTGTGTGTGTGTTGTTTGCGCGCGCGTAAACCGTAGGGTGGTATTGTGTAGTATTTCTCCCGTTTTTAATTTTGGTTTTTCTGTCTTTTGGTTGTTTTTTTTCGGTCGGATGGTTTACGAAGGAAAAGTAAAAATAAAAATGTAACGGAAACCGGGGGGGGGGGGGAACACCAAGCTTTACGCGGCGCGCGCCGTACCTACCGAAAACCTCGGGACAAAGAGTAAAGGAGGAGAGAGCACATTTCGTTAATATCTTCAAAAGAAACGCGATAACATTGTCTCATTTGTCTGACGTATACACACATACCGTCGCGCGTCGTCGTCCCCGGTGTGTTTGATATCAAACAGCCTTTAAGCATACATCGTTATGTTATTGTACTTACATTGCACGACGTACGCGCCCAGCTCGGCCATCAGTTCTTGGGTGACGGGTACACGGCCTTGAAGTATATCCTGTTTGAGCTGCAGGAAAAACTGATACCTGTAACAACAATCAAGTACGTCGTAGTTAAAACAACGTGTACGCGATAAATTTTCGCGCGTTTAAACAATAAGGCGAGCGCGCAGTTGTTTTTATTAAACATTTCATCGTATCGGACGACAAATGGCAAACAAGAGCACTGAATGATAACTACAAAAACGATTAAGAAAAATCGTTTAAAATATAATATTATGTTGTGCCGCGTAAGGTTCATAATTTCAACATTATTGGCGTCAATAGTTATAGGTACCGCGAGTACTACGAAGGAGCGGGAAACGCGCAGCGTTTAAAAATTAACTCAATTTTTCACAGAGTTACTTTTTTCTATGCTGGTAATAATAAGACCATACTATTTATATGTATAAATGTATTCAGTATTCACTCGTCTACGCAAAAATTCGATTTAAAGGATTTACTAAAATATTTATAATTTTTTTACTCGGAGATAGTATATTTGTTAAAAATTCTAAATCGTGTACGAGAATATCAAAATATAATAATATTATGCGTTAAATTTTCAAAAAAGATTACATTTGCATTGTAATTAAAAAATGGTTCAGACATGCAAAAATATACAATGTTAAATGTTTACGTTTACTCGGTTAGCTCAAAGTTTAAACGCACGTCCCTCATGGATATATTTAAAACTAGTCAATAAAAATATGCCAGTGTTTATTAAGAGTTTTCGGGAGAGGCGGAGCAAATGCTCGCGCCCCGAATCTCGTGATAGATTTAGTAGAGCCCCGTGCTCGAAAACATAAATAGAGGAAATATTAGAAAACTAAGGGTTTTTTTCGTATTTCTAATAATACTTGATGAGAATGTTTTGAATATTTTTCATACATCGGACACGACGTAATACCTAATCACATGAGAATTCGCTGATTTCGAAACGACGAATGTACATAAAGAATGCGTTTTTTAATGACCCGACAGAAGTAGTAATAAATACGTAGTATCTAGAGGACAAAGCCTCGCGAATATTTTCGCCCCGAGTCGCCGAGGACGACCCTGACCAGCGGATCCTTCCACGGTGGGATACACATACACTTCGATGCGCTGACGTGACCCGAGCGTGTGCGTTCGATAGCTTTTTCGACACGAATGCACGCGCGCACAACACGTCGGGGTGCCCTTATATAAAACGATATTGTGTGTGTGAGTGTGTTTTTTTTTTTGTAAAATATACGTATATACGACGCGAATCGGCGTTTATCCGAAAATAACGCTACGGGCTACCACGACGGGGCCATTAAAAATACACTCGGACGACGATGTCGTGTACGGCAAATAAATTATAATTATATTATTGCCCGCTCGCGCGCACATTACGTACGTTATTTTATAAACGCGCGCGCGCGCGCGCGAGGGGCGACAGTGACGCGCGATCGCCGGTCTTCTGGGAATGAATGGAAAAAAATTACCCATATTATTTGGCTTATAGGCGCGATTCCGTCATAATAGTTTTTGGGGCATAATAATACGTGCGCGTTTAATTTGTGACCGTTGTCGAGGGCGTTTTGTGTGACGGGAGGGGGGGATGAAAGAACCCGAAGATCCCACGCTACCGAATTTCACGAGTCCACGCACACTCGGCAGCAATTAACTGCACGGCACCGACATGATATCGAATTCACGGGCATACGTTTATCGTTTAAAAAACTCTCGTTTATTTATTTAATAAATACGTTAAAATATCATCTCGTTATATTATTACGTGGCCGTCACGAAACGTAATTTTCACGCTATTCGAAACCCCGAGAGTGGTGAAATAATACGAAATCGTTTTCAATAATTATTACCGTACACGGACAACGCACGGCGGCGGTGGCGTACAGAGCGATTGTTTTGATCGACGCCGCAACGTCCGCGGCCACCCGCGAGTGATTCGTTCGGTCGTTTTAAAAATCGATACTATTATAAGCCGAGCAGGATTCGATCGCTCGACGAAAATACGAGTAAATATACCGAGTAATTTATATAAGTGCACTGTTGTGCAAGTACGTATAAGCGAGTACGGGAGGAAACCAACGAGTGGCAACTATATAATTTCGAAATACCAACAAGTCATGAACTAATTCACGAGTTATAATTAAATTAAATATCACTACGTACAAATTCAACCTTAAAAACGAAAATCGAATGTTTTATATCCTATTATTGGGACCTTTAAAATATAATATATTCCTAATAATTAGGACTTTTATAATAACTGCACAGAATGTATTGGAAATGTTTTATTATTTACGAGAATTGAATGAAAATTATATATATATATCTATACTTATAAAAGATGAGATAGTTGGTTATAAAAATAAAAACTATATATTTTTAAAGGGACGAGTTTCGGGCGAAGGGAAATCAGTTGCAAAGACCTGCGCATGCTCGCGTCATTTTATATTTTCCCGGTATGGGTCACAAAAGAATCACCCTGTATGCACAATACTATTTTGAAGTAGACGCGTTCGACGAATCGTAGCAACAATACAATATTTAAGTATATGTATGTGTGTGATGTGTATAACATCTATAAAAAATAACATAACATTTAGGTAGGGAAAAAACTCGTTCCCACCAATAGTTATGTAAATCAAGGCGTTTAATATAATAACATGTGTATTTACTCGGAAATTACAATATTAAACGCCGCGTTCGTAATATTATGATACGTATTATACGCGTATAATCTAGTGCCGCGTGCGATCTCCGCGAGTGTGGGCTTTGACGATTATTAAAATAACTATCTACAAATAACAACACGGCGTTATGATGATTTTACCGCGTTTAATAAACACCACATATTATTATTAGTGCGATGACGAGAACGTGTTTTAATACCGTGCGCGATAATATGATGACGTAAAGCTTTCGATTCGTTTCTATTATCACCCCCTCGTACGTAATTAAAGTATACCTACGCGCGCGCGTCGGGCAAAACCGATTTCTAAAAGCAATAGACGACCGTCGTCGGCTGCGACGTTTTTTTTTTTTTTTTAATTAAGAACGCCGCGACGCGCTATCGCATTCGCATAATGTATTAAACATACTACGTCGAGTGTGATATGCACTTGTGCATGATAATAATATATTGTGCGCGAGTGCAGGCAGTATCCACCGCATTGTAATGGGAAAAGCTCGCGACTTATTAACGCGCGTTTTTATACACCGTACGCGCATTGTACGCGGCGCTGCGCATTATAATATATACGAGTACGTTTGCCGAGCGATAAGCAGCCATTATTCTATAGTGTGCTATTTATCTCGTTCGAGTGTGAACGGAAGAAGAAAAAAAACTAAACCCTCGCGGGCCGCGCGAATATACCATAAAAATATGATAGACTGTTGGGAAAATTAAGAGCCGCGGCGGAGAGTTGTTTCGAGAAAATCTTTTTGTCCCTGTAACGCGTATACTACTAGACGAGGTATTCGCGTAGCTCGTGGTGCACTCGCCGTCTCGTATACGGGATTCGTTGGAATCGCAGTGCTCGCGAATTAGAAATGTTTTTCTTTCAAAAGACCGACGGCGGACGGGAAAAAACATGACGAAATAACGCCGCCGTCGTCGGGGGGTGTTATTGCTTCTCGGCGCGACCCGCAACGTTATGATGATGATAATACGGTGTGCCGAGAATACGCACGCTGCGTTCCTCGGCGGAACAATGATGGAAAATATTCGAATTCGAGCGCACACTCTGTCGTACACACTGACGACGTGCGTAAACACGTCATTTCCTCGACTTTAGACGAGTGCTCGATGTTGTTTTCATCGCGCAAAAGACAACGAAAACACAAAAACGGAATGAAACTAAATGCATACGAAATGTATAATACAGTCGTTAGAGATACGCCGCCGGTCTCTAAAAGTATCAATAAAATAGTTTCGAGAAGAATAATCACTAAAGAGACATGTCCGATTTCGTATTCTCGTTGCCGACTTTTTAAGTGTACGATTATTAATTCGAACGGCGGACGTTCCGAGAGAGAGAAACAACGGTAGACTGTTGCTATCTGTTGCGCGAGGTTTTCATGCTGTTTATTATTAAACTCGACCGCATCTATCGGCTGTAACTTAAATACAAATAAAACGAGTTTAGTTTGCAACGACGGCACGCGAAATCTCAGCGCCGTAATTATTTGATCGAGTTTTGATAAAAGCAAGTTTTAAACGGTCGGATATAAATGTTGTTTTTATTTTTAGTCGATGTTTTATACATACAGAATATTATTTTCCGAAACTTTTACTTGCTTCCAGAAGGTACACCTAACGGGAAAAAAAAAGAAGTTTTTGTTTTATTTTTCTTGTATAATTTATTGTTTTACTTGTATTTTTACTACCCGTAATATTTCACCAGAGTAAATATAAAACGCAGTGTACCCTTTGAAATTGCATAATGAGTTCAAATACATTTTTTTTTTTTTCAGGATGAAAGAATTGTTATATTTTACACGAAAAAAAAAAGCGAGTACTATAGTATAAAATACTCGAAATCGGGGAATACAATATATATAAGTCTCGAAATATGAATAGAAATAAATTAATGCATTTATTAATCCGTACGAAGACGTGTGCCTATAGGCTCCATATTTTAAACCGAAACGTTTTACCGATTTCTACGACGTTATTTGTGACGGGCGAAACACCGCGAAATGAACGGTTATTATTCGTGTTTACTTTTTTATTCGTATACAATCTTCATTGCGTTATTGTGTAAAAGGAGAGCGCGCGCGATCCGTTTTAAACGTGGACGGAAGAGATTTTTTTTATATTAAACTGTTTTTGTATACGCCGCGCGATAAATGACCGACCGGCCGCTACAGCGCGCGGCTGTAACAACAATGCGCTAAAATACACAAAACGAAAAGACTTTATTTCTCTTTTTACGAATGCGTACGTAAAACCGATGTTTTACCTACGGACGACGAGGGAGAGTACTCGATTAACCCTTTGCATGAAAATTTATAGTTGCTTTGGGGGATCCGAGTGGTCCATTAGGCGCGCGCGCTATAAGATAAAATTGGTGGGCCGGAGGAGAGGCAAAACGAGTGGTCGCGACGGCGACGATGCGGATGATAGTAATAATAATAATACTAATGATAATAATAACAACAAAACCAGCTCGCCTTATTAATGCATTGCGTGTCATTCGTCGGTCGGAAATATAAATGCGGTTATCTCTCGGGACCCGAATCGGTTTAGAAACGGCGGCGGCGGCGGTCTCCGAATTCGTCAAAGATGAGATTCACGGATAAACCTCGTACCTACATTATTATGTAAAACGTTTGTTTTGTTTTTTTTTTTCCGTTGAAACGAAAACGTATATAATTATAATTCGCGAACAACACGATGAAAAGTCGACCGGTATACGCCGCGCAGTGAATGATAAACAACGAAATAATTCGACGGTTTAGAACGCGATATTACAACAATCGTGTTATCGTGAGAGAAAAACATTTAGAGACCGCCATAATAACAGTATCAATAAACATATCGTGTAAACACGATTTATCGTCAGATCACGATTTTCATCGTCGATTATAATTGCTCGTTGTTCGACTTTAAAGCTACCTATTATATTATTACGCTCGTGTGCGCGCGCCGCTCCGTACCGTAGAAGAAAGCGTAAAGTTAACGACTGTATTAATTTCTTTTGTCGCGGTCGCAGTCGGTGTTATCGATAAAAAAAAAAAAAATGCGCGTTCAATTCTCCGACTGCACAAACGAGTTGTGCGCGTAACAAATATTGATACGTATATAAAGTATGTCCCAAAAGTCTCTCGCATCGCCTGATTTATAGTAACTCTGTGCTAAATCAATGACAATTAATTTTAAGTTTATATTATTCGAATTTAATACTTTTCTATTCAATATTTTCTAGTACGGTATTATTAATCTTTACCGTAGTGTTATTCAAACACAAAAGCATAATAATATTATTATAAATATAGGAAAAAAAAATAAAAAGGGGGAAGGATATTATAGTCCCATCACCATATCCCCATTCCTTTACAGTGACATAAAAGAAAAAATCCAATCGATTGGTGTAAATTTAAAAACAAAAAAACTTTTTATACGATTTAGTTTGTGGAATTTTCAGGATAGCTACGAATAATAATTATGATAGTATTCACATTAAAATCTAATAACAAACCACAGAGCCGGTTAAGTTTGAGACGCGTTGGGAAAATGATATTGATTATTCTAGAACGACGAACCACCCCGCGGTCGCTATTTGCGACAATTATTGAGCTTATTATATATAATTCGCACTGAAATCTCCACTAAAACAAATTTATAGATACCTATATTGCTGTATTCACGGACATGAAAAAAAAAGAGACAGTCATAACGATCGAGACCGATTTAAACGCAATAAACCGTTGGTTTTTTTATTTTTCGTATCGTCCTCGCGAAACCACAGCTGCTCGACGATCGATTCACGCGGACCTTTGAATAATTCGTATTGTTTCCGCGCGTTACACGCCACGTCGTTCGGCGCCGGAGGTTTTTTTCTTTCTTCTACGTCGGCTCTAACCCCCCCGTTCGAATCCGTCGCGGAGATATAATATTTAGGGCGGAACACACCGTGTACGTCGTCGTCGGTTTAATCGCGATCGTGTTTCGCGGCGCGGACATGCACGCCGCCGCGCCGACGCGCGTACGTTTACGATACACACTATACATCATATTATTATTATGTTTTGTATTGCGCTGCACGCGCGTCGTTATTATTATTATTATTATTGTGCTCTAGTTTTGTAACTGTCGCGAACGCCGAACGGTTAAGTGGCAAAGAAGTACACACGCAGCGTGGGTTTGTGCAATCCGAGAAGTTTATATGAATACGTACGACGACGCGAGCGGTGTGTACTCGTCGTATACAATGCGCGAGTTCGGTGAAAGGGCTTTCCGCCTGGCGAATCACGCGCGTGGCTTTTTACGTCGTCGGCACAGTACCTATCATATTATTGTTTATACGTCTCGAATGTGTTTTCCTTGTCTGCCGTGAGAATTGAAAATTTAATTTCAATTAAATTTTGTCGACGCGAATCGTCGAAAATCCAATCGTTGTGTCGTCGAGTACACGAATACGCGACACCTGCACCGCTATAAGCCGACCGCCCAAATCGGCGGGGCGTTCGCGTGGCGATTTTCGAATTTAAAAAAAAACAAGAAACATTAATTTCTTCTTTTCGTTCGAAAGTCGTCGGATTTTTCACGGTTTTATATCAGACATAGAAACGCGACGGGACCATCGGTCCTTCCACTATACGTTCGTATACGTTATGTTTATTCGACTCGATTTGTTTTTTTGTTTCTACTTAACGTTAAAGACGGGGGGGAATGTGATGTATTGCCATAATAGTTTTTAAACAATATAGGTTTTTGTGAAAGTATTATTTTCATTAATTTATTGTGTCCGCGTATAAATTACCGTTAAAAATTGCATAATTAAGCTTATACTTTGCTACCCCAAATACATCCCTACACACGCGCGCACACCTCGACGGGAAATGTGACTTTTATTTTCTTTAAAACTTTGCGAATGGAAAGATTAACAAATACAATTAATGATAAAAAAAAATAAATAGAGTAAAAAAGCTAGGAAACGACGAATCAATCAAAACCGATTAAGCGGCGGCGGCGGCGGCTATTCGTCTAGAAATTACGAGATTGCGTGTTCGGACACACGTCACACTATCGGTTTCGACCGAGAAAGTCCATTAATGCACCGAAGTTATTCATTTCCGGCACGTAAGTCTACGACGATTCGAAGCCGAGTCACCTCGCCCGTATACGAAATTATAAATGTAATTTATTGCCGGCGAGCGACCATAATATATAAGCGCGCGCACAGACGACGAGCTTACCGCCGCAAGTCCCGTTAAGGGTTTAAGTTTATTTTTCTTTTCGGGTTAGGTTTGCGCTACATATTATTATTGTAACGCAGACAGCCCCGGGCGTCTGTTGAACGATTTTTACACGACATCATAACTTCGTTACATTTATACGTTTTATATATATACATGCGAGTGTATTAAATGTATAAAATGTGAAGGGGAGATTTCATTAGACGCTGCTCTTTAGTGCACTACGCACGCAATATTGTATGCTCCGCTATATTGGCCCGCGAAATACGGACGATTATTGCTTGTTAAATCGACGACACCGGCTAATTTTCCTCTGGCGAAATCGTTATTAACTTTTCGCTGAAACGAGTTCAGCGTTATATCTTATATAATATTATTATTATTATCCCGTACGTCGCGCCGAACTAAATAAATGTGCGCGGAATATAACGATCGATTGTATTTATTCGCCGAGTGTCGTCGATTTATTCGGTATTTTCACTTTTGGTCAAAAATGTGGCTGTACCGCGTAGTTTCCGAATATTTATTTATTTTTTTTTATGAATTTTAAAAACATTGAAATCAAGAACCGAGTAATGTAATTAACGACCAGAGTGTATGTATTGTTAACGTTATGAATTGAATATATTATAGTACGGTTTCGTATACGGGGCGGCACGTGTTTTAACGGTTAAATTGGATCACCAAAAGTCATTTAAGATCATACGAACAAAACACCATTAGTCTTCATTTCATTTCGAGGCCATCAAGTTTAATATTTTATATCGTTAAAATATAATATATAAAACGTATAGCTAACGTGCGGCGGGCTCTCGCGTTTTCAGTCTTACATAGTGATTCGTAATTGAAGTGACATTTTAATAAATAACACCGCCGCAAACAACGTTGTTTACAATATTGTTTTATGAAACTTTTACCCTCTTCAATCAACACTTAACACCAAACATAATGCTATTATAAATCATATTGTACGTCACAATCGTAACTCGATTTACTGTTTCAATGAATTTTGAAATATTTATATTCCCCGAATCGGTTCGTTGTCGATCGGTGGAAAACTGGGAAATCAAACGACGTGCTATTTTTTTTATTTTTTTTTATGTAAAAAAAAACGTTATCGAATTCACATTGTGATTTATACGGGAAAAAATCTATGTCTATATTAGCCAGCTGACAATAATTAATATGCGTCTGATATTCGATATCGCGGACACCCGAAACCCGAAAGAACCCTACGCATTTGCCCGATGGGGAGCGTAATCATGATTTTATAACTATTTTGTTGAAATTCGATGTTTTCGACTCGGTTCGCGAGATTATTACTTGATAATTTTATACGTTTTCAACAATGTCCTACGCATTTTAATCAGCTGTGGATATAAATTAAAATCCGTACCGAATGTTTTCCTTTTTTTCCATAAAAACACTCGAGTTTTAAACACGCGCCTTAAAGGTTTTGCAAAGCATACGTCTGACACGTTGAAAATAAAAACACAACCAGGTTGTGTATGGAGGGGCAAAAAACTGTCTACATAATCGTATAAACTGTTATTAGCATATAATACTCGTAATATTCGAAAGACGTAGAGAAATAATGATTTTCAGAAAAGTTTCAAACGCGTGCACCTATAGTTTTTATAGCTTAACGTTTATTTTGCAATACATTTAACGTATATAAATTCGCATTATTCGAAAAATATTACACATTACCATAATATTATAATTTGTACTTTTCCATACCTACGCGCGGTAGTTATAATATCCAAGACAACAACACAATAATTGTAATTTCAAAATAGATTCATGTTTGAATTAAAACCACGTATCTACAACATTATTTTTATACGAAATTCAAAACACTCGACACACGCGTATTATTCTACGTTATCGGAAAACCGTATTGCGTTTTTAATAACGTACTACCCCTACCGTGTTTTGCCGGTCCTATAAAATATTATATTCCGTCTTTTCGTTAAATAACGTCGTACCCGGACGACGCGTAATAACGATAATAATATCGCGTTAATGTTTAATGTGCATAATCAACATTTAATTATCGTATTTATCGCATAATGCTTTGGCACATAAATAAGGTAGATATACCTCCTCCTCCTACCAACACACCCCGGAGACGCTTACAGATTGAACGATAATTCACAATACAATTAGAGTTTACAATAATTGTTTCGCAGTAATTCTATTTCACAAGGTATGACGGGGTTTGAATTCGGCGACCGAGTTATAAAGTTCGCGCAAGACAACTTTTGTCGACGGCCGAAATACGCGCGGCACAATAATATCGTCGTTTGAACGACTCGCGAGTTTTAGAAGCTATTCCCTGCGAATATATTATAAACCGAATAGCCGCAGCGGTATAATAATAACGATGTACACACGCTGACGCAGTTGCAGCGAGTATAGTATTATGTCGGCAAACCATATTATGTATAAATATACGAACGGCGGCGGCGCGGCGTCGCGCGCGTGTTACGCGAATCGTAAAAGACCACGCGCGCACGGGAAATGTGCCAAAAAAAAAAAGTGAAATTCGGAGACAATACGCTCGGCGTCGTTATAACGCGCGCCGCATTTGCAGACTAATGAAAATTAACAACACGAAAATGAATAAAAAAAACCTCGACGATATATTATCGTACGCGGAGGAGCAACGCACAATAAAATACGTCGAGCGCCGCTGCAGCGTTCTATCCGCGAAAGGGTGGTGAGATGCCAATTATCGCGCGGCGTAAAATGCGCAGAACGCGCAGAATGCGATGGGGAAATTCTTGGGAATTCGACGACAGTTATTTAATAAAATATGTGTGTGTGTGTGTGTGTGTGTGTGTGGTATAAAAAGTATACGGAAAAATGCGCTCAGATTACGGCGAGAGCGGTTTCACAGCCGTACCGCGAACAATATAATTCGAGTGGTTTTTAATATACGTACTAAAACGATACGCGTCCTACGGTGAAAATCTTTTCCACAGTAAAAGTGTTCGATAAATCGCATGTGGCTTTCGCGTAATGGAATTATCGAGCGCGAACGGGCTTTGTCAGCCGCGGGATCGCGGAAAAGTCCCGTTGGTTTTCGAGAGACCGGAGGTAGAATAAGAAAAATAAACCACCAGCGAAAACTCGTCGTGAAATCATCTCGAACGAGTCTTCAGAACGAATATAATATTATTGTTATAAAACCGAACGGTCGAGAACGTAATTGCGTTTTATTTTTTAACTCGATAACATATTTTTTTTAATTTTCAATAGAAATTACATTTTTTAATTTACTAGTAGTAGTAGTAGTAGTAGTAGTAGTGGGTAAGTATATGGCGAGTGTAATAATTATTCCGCTCGTCGAAACAACACGCGGCGGCGTTTCCATTCGACAATAGGCGCTTTCGAATTTAATGTGATAACACATCTTTTGATCTCCCGCAGCACACACCCGCCGCCACGACGGCGGCGGCGCGGTTACACGTAGAAATAGTAGCTTGCAGCCCGCGCACAAAGAAATGTACTTTTCAAATTATACGTTTCCTCTTTTATTTTCAACAAAAGAAAAACAATTATGAAAATAATACTTAAAACGTACAATAGGTGTGTGTGTGTGTGTGTGTGATGTGAACAATAATCGTTTTACGGGCGGCGAAAAAGTTGTTTAAAGTGTTTTTCAAAATTCAACATATCACTTTTGTGCGTCGTAATAAAAAAAAAAAAATCTCCGTCCTACCTAACCGGTGGAAAAACGATTATAATTATTATTTTTTTTAATAAATATTACGATTTGAGAATTGCCGCGGAGACGGGACGGGGGGGAGGGACACGTTGATTTAAATTTTCGTCACACTACGCGCGAGAACCGCCGTTTCGTATTGATTTTAATTCTCCGCCCCCCCAGAGAGAAAATTATTTTTTAATTTTATTTCGCGCAAACCTGGTCATCGCGTCACGCTAATGTATTTGTAATCGAGTGCTCCCCCCCCCTTCGTTTAGCTGCGAAAATATTTAAAACCGCGCGTTTCCACGGAAGCGTACAAGTCATCCGGCGACACTGTAATATTATTCAAAGCTTTTATATCTACTATAAACGGCGCGTATTCTAATTGACAAAGGAGATCGATTATATTGTATACCGCGTACGCGTATTGAAAATCTCGCGGCGACCTGTTTAACACTATAACGGCAATCGATTGTTTACGAATTTCTAATCGCCGAGCCGTAATCGCCGTAACCGTTAAAACGTGGGTAATAATTAGAATATTATAATCTGTATTATGTTGTTATAACGTGCGTACGTAACGTGTCCGCTGCACGAGACCGATGTCGTTATTTAAAAACACGTTTTTTCACACGTTTTACTTTGACTCGCAACGGTCGACGACGGCGGCGTAGGTATAAACCTATCAAACCTCGTGACCTCGATTATTTCTGACTTGCCCGTGAGCAACGAAGACGAGACTTGACATTTTCGAGTATACCTTTGTCGGAGATACAATGACAATGCGCTCCCTAACCGCTCGACATTCGGTATAATGACGATTATTATATTAATATTTTACCGCGTTTCGAAGCTCAATTTTGGGATCCATTTTTTGGGGAAAAAAAATGTTTAAAAAAAAAAGAATTCGTATGACTATTTTTGATATACTCGTAGTATAATGATAATAACGTTTTTAGATAATATAATACCTGAGTATACATCCTACAAAAAAACTAACGGTTTTCGTTGAAATCGATTTCATTTTACCTCCGCTCATTATCCTTATACTACGGATAGTAGGTGTAATGACAATATAGCGACTGGATTTATTTATTTTTTATTGTTAAAATGTCCTTCTCGACAAAATGAATTTAAATGATAAACAGTGTAATTAGTTCGGCACAATAACGAGTCTTATACATTCGTCAAATAATCGAAAACGAATTTTCTCGAAAAACATGAAACGTCGAACGCGCACATAACAGTAATACGTAGGGTAAAAAAAGGATGGGGGAATTGCAAACTTTCGAAAACTATCGTTATTGGCATAAAAACGATCGTTCACCGTATACGTGCAATATAAACGAAAACAACGTGTAGGTCGTCGTCGTCTCCGATATCCAATCGTAAGTGAACAGAGAAGGACATAAAATCGCATATACAGTGACACGGGGCGACGGAGACGTCGAGTCGACGGGAGTTAGAATAATATCGGCCGAGGGAGTAACGCTTTCGCGGGAAAAAGGTGCGCGCGGTGGCGGGTAGACGAGTGAAATAAAGGCCGTTGACGTTTTCGGTCGTGACGCACTGACTACGCCTTTAAGGGCGAGCCAGGTCCCGAAAACGCTGGGTAAATTATGTAAACTGCGGCGCAGAGTCTGCGGGACTCGATTTTTTAAATTGAGGATCGCGCATAACGATTACGATAACGCGAGTACGAAGCGACACGGGATTAACATTTTATTTGAACGACGCCGAACTTATATACGTATATACGTATTTATACGTATTATACACGCGACTTTCAATTTTTGACATCGTAATACTGTTATTTTTCGAAAACCGTAAAGGCGTTTAGGCGGTGGTCCGCTTGAAATTAAAAAATGTTCGGTAGGTAGGCAACGCTGTGTATATTGCGTTTTTGCGGTATGCGATGCAAATGACGACGGAAATCGATAAAATATCGTATTCGGGCGATCGAAGAGGGAAATATGGTATAAATATTATTACGCGCATACACTATTTATATTAATAATCGACGACCTCTCTATTCGTTCGGAAATATCGAAATAATAAAGAACGCCCGGTGTACACTACGACGGACACGTTCGCGCTTGTTTTCAAAGCGTAAAGGCAAAGCGAAATAATAATATGTATAAAATAAAATGTATTTCTCTACAACGATCGAATAATACCTACTATAGTGGTATGTCGTATAAGCAGTGCTAAAAAATTGTAAATTAAAAAAAAACCGTCGAAAATAGCAAACGAATATTATTATATCGTGGTCAGAAACTTCCTAGAAAATCTGCATCATCGCGTAACGACATCACATTATTATAACATAAAGTGAATATAAAAAAAAAAATATGGAAAAACGATTTCTCTCGCTTCGAGTCGTACATCATGTACATCATTCGTAAAAACGAAGACCCCCCCCCCCCCGACAGTATTTCAGTGTACGCTTAAACCGGGTGCGCGGGGTAGACCGCGCGGAATTCTCGATTGCGGCGAGCGAATCGATATATATATATGTACGAGTATATATTTGGACGCTATAATAGCCATATAATATACTGCGTTCGGGAAAACGCCCAGTCCGATGTTGGCGAGTCGGTGTATATAAATTTGGCGTAAGGGTTCCGTTTCCTTCGAATTCGGGTTGATCGCCGGCGAATTATCTCGCGTACAATAGCCTTTGGAGAACGCGCGCGCAGTGATAAACTTTCGCGAGCCCTCGCCTCGTCGGCAGCTCGGTTTTCGATCGCCAAACTAAATAAGCGTCGGCTGACAGTGTACAGAATATAGTAGGTATATTATGTAATATATATATTGTGTGTACGGTCTTAAATGCGCACCACTTAATATCTCGGTGAAATGACCTTTAGATCGAATTACGGTTTGCCGTGATTGACGGGGGTACCGAAATGCACGTTTCGAGAAATTAATTCTTTACGCTTTTTTATTTTCATACAGTATTATTCGGAAAACGAGAGTTATTTGTATGAGTATTCTATGGTCAGAGTCACCACAGCTTTTTCGAATTTAAAAACAAGTATTGGTTTTTTGAGATTTTTTTCCAAGAGCTCGACAAACCACCCGGTAATTTTCTCGTCGTATTTTATAAGACATGAAACTATAATACGAGTATACTATGCGGCGCGGCGGCGCAAATGATAAATATAATATAAACGCGCCGATTGTTGTTCCGTTAACGTGCCGTCGTCGGTGAATCTCTCTCGTCGCCGGCGAGCGAACGACTATATTCGAAAATTCCATACGAACATATATTAAATAATAAATAACTATCGCGGAATACGACGACGGATCTATACTTATGTGTTACGCGTACGTGTGCGACTACACGCGCGACCTGTGAAATTATACTCGCGCGTCGTGTCGTAAAAAGCTATAATTTCCTACTATTATCATGACGTCGTACTATTTTCGTTTTTTTCTTTCCTCCGTCAGCCGTGCCGTGTTTGGGTTTTTTTTTTCAAACCATCGTGATCGCACGACCAGACAACGCGGCTGTGCAACAGCGAAAAAGTAAAAGTTGACCCGAGCACGCGGATTTCACGGGTACCTTACTATTGTCACCACCACCGCCGCCATTATATATTTACCCGCACGCCTATATAATAATAACGGTATACACAATATCATTATAATAGTCAAACGCGAAATCCTAGGTAATTTATTTAAACGCTCGTATTACCCCGTTTCTCGTTTGTAGAAAACGATTTTATCAAAACGCATTATATTATCGCCTGCGCGCGTACTACACGTGTTGTTCCGCCCCCACCTCCCTTCAAAACGCGCTATAATAGCGGTTCTAGTTCCGACGGAGAAAGAACACGGGTGTAATTTATCAACGTATTTATTAAAATTTTACCGCGTTTCGAACGTAGTCTGCAATAGGTACGTAGATCTCGAGACCGTGCGGGCGTATCGTGTGACCGGCACTCGAGCCGTCACACCTACGACAAGTAAAAACGAATCATATAAACGTCGTAATAACGTATACAATGTAGACTTTACGTAAATAATTTTTAAGAGCACGCACTTGACGTCTTTATCGTAAAACACACACAATAAGTCTCGCAGACATGTGTGTGTGTGTGTGTGTGTGCGACTGTTAATGGAGTCACTACAAACTATACGGAGTACACGATATCCTTATTTGGCCGCCGCAGCGGACCTAATAACAAACCACTTTAAAAATAAAATAAATAAAACACTATATTATGTAATCGGCTCAGAACAAGGAGCGCGCGTTTGTCGGGAATTCGGTATAAAACTGTTAAACTAAACAGTCACACTAAAAGGGTAAAAACGTAAACGAAGGCAACTGTTTTTTTGTTTTTTTTTTTTACCAGATATATGAACGGAAAAAATCGTAAACGAGTAAATTCTACTTCTCGAAACGCGAATTTTCGTTTTCGATCTGTTATTATCATAACGCACTAGCCGCCCCATCCAATAAGATATATTTCACCGACCGAAATCTCCCGGACGATACGCAACAGAAAATGTTTTCGTCGCGGTTCGATGTTAATATAATATGGTAAAGCCGTTATTTATCGTCGCGTCGGAAAATACCTCGAAACACATAATATTCAATAGTCGTTTACGTTTACGCGGCGCCCGTGGTGATAAATATAAACACCGCACATTGTGTACTGTTTTTCTATCTCCCAGTGATAGAAAATCGAAAAACAGGTGATTTTTCCCTTCCGCCGCCGCCGTATTACTATTGCGCACGTGTGGGCTTTTCCGACGGCGGCAAACTGGCGTACGTGTAATGGCTTCACACGCCGAACGCCCCGCGTACACGGGGTAGTGCGCGTGATTTGTGTTCAACGAACCGAGAAAAATAACAATAAAATAAAAAAAGATGACGGAATATCGTCTTGCAATGCCGAGTTTAATGAGCCAGATACGAAAAGCCCTTCTGTCTTTTTACCTCCGTCCCGTTCTCCTCGCAGTACTCCCATAAACGCGTATAATGGCTACCTACTCAGTTATTCCGCGACGGATTCCAAATCGAATTCAGTGCGCGCGTGTGACTGGAATGAACCGGCAAGAAGATGGAAAACCAGAAGATGAAAAAAAAAACGGTGCGATGTCGTTTTATTTCGAAATATCGCACTACCGGCGGCGGCGAGATGAACACGCCGAAAGACGTTATAAAAATAAAATAGTAATCAACAAGACTTGTTACTTAGTAACCTAACCGAATTTACCGATATAAATGTATACACAAACAGTCATAAATAAGAGTCGATCGTCGTTCTTTTTTTTTCTTTTTTTACTTTCGAATTATATTAATCCTATTTTTAATACACATATCCAAATTCGAATCCACTAAATTTTATATATTTTCATTCGTCCGGATACGTTATGTAAAATATTAAAAACTCGATTCCGTAGTGTTTTTTAAATGACGATTGTTTTTCTCAATCTTCATGAAAATGAATACACCTATCCTGTGTAAAATAATCTCATCGAGAAATATATCGTCAAAAATGTGACGCGGCGTTCCGAGAACTTTGTAAAACTATAATAAATAACTAAAGACATAAAGTACGGTGGCGGTCCGTACTGCGGCTATGTTGTATACGGCCTACAGTGCTTAACGATTCGTATATGAGACTGTTTGTATAATAAATGGCCGTCGTCGAAGAAGTTTGTTCGCCTACAAAGGTCCAATAATTTTAGGACGCTGCGGAGATCAACTCATATTTTATAAACTTATGTGCCCGAGTAAAATATATGCGTGAGGTTTGCAACGTTCGCATACAATACAAAACGATTAAAAACACACACACACACTAGAACGGAATGCCAACAGTGACTGTAAAATGTAAATCAGAACAATAATCGTCTCATTAGAATATTTTCAGAGGCGTAAAAGCCGTAACGTAAAATAGAAGAGGGAAAAATGAAAAACCCTATTTTGTTCGCTACTGAATACGACGCATATTACGGCAGACGCGCCGCATTTTTTTTTTCAGCGCGACGAATTCAGACACGACCGGCGGCGACGACATAAAAAAAACTAATTATCGTGTGTATTTCATACACGAACCGAAATACTATAAATCAAACGCTTTTTAAACATATAAATTCAAAGAAAATCGGACGTCCTATGGGGCCCTAAAGCTCTGAGAATAAGCTCTACTAAAATATATTGTTAACGTGTAGTATTTTTAGGAAACTAACACAATAACATTTCGATATTTTATAGGTCGCTGACGTCAAAAAAAAAAAAAAAAACCGTAAAGTCGGAGTAATAAATTATGTAATGGAATAAATGGAAGAATATTTTAATATATACATTTCAAGTATTGCTAAGCGCATATGTTTAGTTTTAATTGAGTCGAATTGGACCTGGAAAACGTTTGTTATTTAAAACAAAATCAATTGAAAATAGATTGCACGCATTTAATATCACAAAGGCGCGCGCGTCTGCCAAGCGCGTATTTCGATTTCGAATACTGAAAGCCACGTGCTTTGGTCGTTGGATAATTCAAAGGTTATCGGTCGAATTTTTAGCCGACAAAAATCTAGACGAGTTTGTTCGTTTGTAAATTATTTTGCTAGTTAATTGTAAACATTTTTGGAATAAACTTTTTTCAGTTACTTTTTAGATTGGGTTATTAAGAGAGAAAAAATCGTTTGCTACGAGTGGTTCGCTTTTTTTAAATTCCCGCGTGTGAGAAGTCCTAGAGCCCTCGCATACTTAAAATTCGACTCGGTTAAGCAGTACGGTAGCCGTTGAATTTTAAGCTGCACATCGTGCATTAGACAAAATAGACGTTTCTATCGATCGTAAACATTTTAATGTCAAATCCATACGGTTAGTTTGTAGCATATAAATATAGTACTGTTAGAGTACGCCGACGAGAATAATATCCAAACGAATATACGAGAGCGTATAACTGTATTAATACGATAAAAAAAATGCACCTATACATGTATGTCCGAATACATAGAGGCGACGAAGATTCACCGCGAAGGATAAATTGAAAAAACAACCGATTTCACAGCGCGATAACGACGATCGTGGAAATCTTACCAAACTGGTATCGGATAAGGAGTGACCGTGGTACTCAATGTTTTTACGGTACGAGAGGTTTCAATTAGCGTCCAACTATAAAATAGGCAACCGATCCTGTGGGTATTCGTACAGGGTGATTTTTTATCCGTGCGAGATTTCGAAAAATAAGTTTCGTACGATTTAAAAGAGACGACGACTACGATAAATAATAATATAATATTATGTATAACTATAATATAACAATTTTACCGAAAAATTATCGTTTTATCGTTGTTTTTCATCGCGGGGGTTTTAAAGTTTTGATTTATATTTGAATGACATCGTGCGATGTGAAACGACTCTTTGTTTTACTCAAATCCTGAAGGACTAAAAATCATATGAAATTTTGAACGAATAAGTGGTGACGCAGCAAAATCAAATTAAATACATCACGATTGACATGTAACAATATAGTAGTCGTCGACCAACGACGTAATGAGAAAACTCAGATAATGATCGATTTGTAGAAAAAATGTTGTACAAAATAACAGTAGACTCGAAGAAAAAAATTAGTGTTCTGCGACGAGAGAAAAATAACACATCCTGTATAATACGTATATATTATATAAACGTTCGTTATAATATTATATCGTACGCTCGCCTTACTATAAAAGATAAATCATCGCGTGTAATGTGTATAGTTGGTGTATGCTTTCGCGGGGACGGGCGTCGAGATCGACGTTATGAACTCTAGATTTCGGTGCTTCGAACGACCGATGAACAAGACGATAGTGTCATTCATTACGATATACGTATATATTATGCACTATAATTTATACTGCGGCGCGGGCGAGACGGTGCACTCGGCGCCCGAAAAGTGTTGACTTCCGATGTTATTGGTATTTTGATAAACGAGTACACCGCCACCGAGAGACCCGGTTGAGACGACGACGTTGTTACGGAAATGCGATAAAAAGGCGAGTCCGTTGATCGATCGCTGGTAAATAAACGAACACACGTCATGTACCCAACCGCCGCTCCGGCTACGCGTGGTAACATAATAAAATACAAACGATTTGTTTCGACTAAATATATTCGAAACGGCTTCGTAAGCGCGTCGAACATGTCAACCGGCGATTTTCAACTCGGCGGAGCGTGTTACCCCGATTCGATGTTACTTCGGGTAGATAGAAGGGCTTTATAGTTTTTAGGTCATGTTATGCCGACGATAAGCCAAATGGCTTCAATAAACTTTTTTTTTTAGATACGTGTGAAAAATAAAACAGTAAATATAAACAAAATAATAAATTACAAAGTGTCGAAAAAAAAAAGTTGTCACTCGTTGTACTTAATGGTTATTTTTTTTTTGAACAATAATAGTGTTCACGCACGATGATTTATAAGCCAATTTAAATAATAATCTGAACACGAGAAAAGGAAGAGATAGAAAACGTCACGAAAAAGAATCAGATTGAAAATATAATTCGTTTCAATATTTAAATGTAGGTATTACGTATATTATAGTGACTAACCTAGTTACTTTAAAAAATAAATAAACATTTTACAATTGTTTACAAATCAAATATTTAACGAAAACTATTTTATGATGGAAAACCTTTAGTATCATCTATACGATATTACTTTGTTTCTTAGAAAACGCGTCGAGATAGAGTCGAATATTACTTTTTGAATATTGTATATTCGTAAAGTTTGACCTTTTGTTTGGAAATATTTATTTATAGTTTTAGCACTATATTTATCGGATCAAAAGTAATATGTCAACTTTTCATCGAGTTTTAAAACTTCGTTGAACTTTTGAACAATAAGTATCAAGTAAATCATATAATTATTGTTTTCGGTGAAAACAAAAACGAGATTAAAAAACAAAAGACAATGCGGAGAGTTTTATGCAAACGAGTTAAATGGAAGTATTCATAATATTAGAAATCGACTGAAGAATAGGTATTCAAAACAACAACTGTATTGAAATATATTATTTCGAATAATATCGCAGAAGAAGAAGAAGAAGAAAAAAACACCCCCTCGAGAACGGAGAAAACAACAAAAAGACGACAATAATACGCCCGAAAATAAAATGAAAAGGGAGAAAAAAATTATCACCCCGAGGCGATGTGAAATAACATCAGTTTTGATAAAATAAAAGCACGGCGAAAACGTATAAACAATACGCCGTTTTTGCATTTAATATATTTTTTAAGCAACACGAAAATAGAATTCAATTTCAAACGGATCTCTCTGAAAATAATGCGCGCGAAGTACGATGAGGAGATTTAATACGATGAAAACACGTCAGTCGTTTTATTTTAGACCGACTATACTCCGTATGATTTAGACGCACGTTTATTATGCGAAAATAATTGATTATAAGACTTTGAATTGACACTGAAACAAATACCACGTGGGCGTTTGTGCGTTTAAACGGAGTTTGTCGCTAACTATTGATTGGGGGGGGGGGGGGGGAAGAAGAGAATCACAATGGATATATTATATCAAATACATACTGTATTAAATCACGATATAACTATCGATTTATTATTAAAACGAAACGAACTATGTCATATTTTTATGCGATTATTATAAATTTTAGTTATGGTCTCCTCGCATTATCTGCTAGTCGTATCGCATTCCAACGAGATTATTTATGAAAGCGTTTAAATGACACACACTATATTATACAAAAATATACGACTATCTTTAACGTTATACAAATAGTCCGCGGAATCGTTTAATACTTCGCGCGCGACGTTTGGGACGAAATCGTTCGTTTCCTGAAGGTTTGCGATTTAATTTAGCTCTCGATTTGTATGGGTATACGTATACATATTATTATCGCGTAATATTTATATATATTTACGGGGAATTCAGTCGCACGAACGGGACCATTGCGGAAATTTCTTTGAGAGAAGGGGGTGCAAGTTTACTCGAAAAATATACCGTCTCGAATCTCCTCGTGTTAACTGTTTTACCTCGGTTTTGCGACGCTGTCGATTTACATGGGCCGAAACACGACGCGAAACGCGTTGTTTTTTTCGCGTCGTCGTTCGCGCCGCACGTCGCACGATCCATCACCACCGGGATTTGCGGTTTTTGGAGCCACCGCAAACCATCGAAACGCACTCGAAATACCACATACCGCGCACACCATATTATTTTAATATGGCCGTAGCCTGTCGCGCGCACATCGCGCGGCCACACAAACCAACAGGCGTATACACCCACAGCGGATCTCGCGGCACATCCGGGCACTATCGTGTACACCCGATCGCGTACAAAGAATAGCGCACGAGCGTCATAAATCACTCGGACCAAATAACGGCCGATATTATTGTATACGTTACGGGACTTGTCGACGGGGCTGGGGTACCTAATGATAATAATATCGCAGACGTGTATATTGTGTAATGCACAGCCGCGGGTCTAGGACGTTTCGACGGGGCTGCTAATCGATGCGACCGTTTAGCCACTTTAGCGCGAAACGAATATGACGCGCACGAATAAATACCGCAGTGTTTCGCAACAACAATAAGACGTGATGATTTTTATCATTATAAAAACGAATATTATAATATTAAACGAATTATTATTATTATTATTACTTTTAATATTTTCAGCTTTGACCTATAAAACACTAAAACGAGATAATCAACGACGGTTTTCAAAACGCAATAATTATAATAGCTTACATTTGTATGGGTCGAAACGGTTTCGCGGGAAGACGGTTTACGTCAACGCGACCGGCCGCGCTGAAACGACCACGTGAGACTGCCAAGAAGACAAAAAATAGGTATCGTTTTTCGCCCCGGCGTGTAATGGCGTCATATCCGGAGACACGGCCAGACTATGTATTGATATATCAGGGGAAAGCTATAACATTTAGAACGTGTGGCGAGAAAAGTACGATTCGGAATCGGAGTCCGCTAGAATCGGTTACAAACATGCGAATTAGATGAATAAAGCCGAAAAACAGCGTGTACTTTTGGAAATAATAAGCCACCGACCGTCGTCGTCTCGATTACTCGCGTTTCGTTTAAGCGATAACGCTTAACGATGAAAAAAAAAGCAACTAATGAAAAACAACACCATGTTCTTTTATTACGTCCTACAAAAAGCGCGATTTCTGTAATTACTACAATTCGCGTGCGTTTTTCAAACAAATCGTTTGTACGTTATAAAATACTAGACGAACCGCTACCGAATACGTCGCGCCTCGTACGCCGGATAATTATAATATCTGACTGTTGGAATCAATGTGGATATAATTCGAACTCCTCGGAATCGACTCGTGTAATACGTAATTATGAACTCGCGGCGAGTCACGCACCAGTAGCAGTCGCTGCTCTGGCAGCCAGCTGTGCGTTTGGAAAAAAAAACAAACTAATCACCGCGTTTATATACGAGTATTAGGTTGAACTCGATCGTTTTTCCGACGACATAGTTGTAGCAGCGCGTACACACACAAAGCCGAGGCTGGGCTTTAGATCGCGCGTAAACCGCCGCCGGTGCGATTGAAAACCCGTTATCTCGGTTGATAAACGTTGTAGTTTTTTTTTTTTTTATTATCGAGCACGATCGCGAATAACGCAGCAGAAACGCTGCTCGTGTCGTGTAAACAAGACGGTAACGGTGATTCTCAACTTGGAGGACGTCGACTAAGTACAATGTTTAGAGTCACTTATATAGTTGACTTTTGTCAAGACTTAAACGGACGCGGCGAAAAAATCGAATTAGCAAAACTTTTCGTAAATTATGAACGATTTATTTGTCGGTGGACGTCGTCGTAGAAACGTTTTCAGAACTTTGGTACCCTTTGCTATTTTATGCCACCCCTTTTGCCCGCATTTTTTTTAGATATATTTAAATGAACGGAAAGAGTTAAACGTTAAAATACACGGATACATCGGATAAATGATTAATTTTAAAAAGAGATCGATTAGAAGAGTTCTAGAAGTCTAGACTCTGAATTACGATTGATATGTTTAACATGACGCGTTGTGAAATCTAGCTGTACAAGGACAGGGCCACCCGGGGCGATCGATCGCCCGAGTTTCCTGTAAACATTTCTCTGGGGTGTCGTCACTTACAAAAAATGTCGAGGAACACCGGCGTGCAACTCGACGCGGCTTACATCGCGTCCGGCGGCGGCGGCGGCGACGGCGACCGTGTCCAATCGCGATTGGATTAAAACGAGTGTTTTTGAACGCTCCTACCTACGCGCGCTGCTAACGTAATATTATAGTAATAATTATTATGATAATCTTACCTGGTGATCTCTTCGACCAATTTGCACGGGTCTGCGGCGTAAAACTTCACGCCGAAATAAAACGTGAAGTTCTCGTTTCCTGAAATGGAAACAAAAAAAAAACTCACGTCAGCAATTATTATTACATATCATAAATATTATGCGACTTTCATGCGCCGCGCCGTTCCCGCCGCTCGACGGGGACGATACGCACAGTCGCAATTAGTTTTTATTATTATTACTATTACTATCATTATATCTATATATGGCCGTACATTATGGACGGGGTAGTAGCGTCGAACGCCGCAGAGTACAAAATTATATATGACTAGCTTACCCGACCAACGTTGTTTTGCCATAAATTTCTAGTGAATTTCGTAGTATGAACTATTGCGAGTGTGCGGAGACGGCGGCGTCTGTGATTGAAAGAGGAATGGAGCGCACGCGATTTCGGTAAAAGTTATGTGTAATAATATATGACGTTGTCAATCGGTCGAGCTTATCGACCAATGACAATAGATTTGCCTGCGATCGTATTCGCCCGTCCAATGAAAAAAGTTCTATTGTTCATCGCACGCACGCGATTTCGATAAGAGTTGTGTAATAATAATATGATATTGCAAAATCAATACCATTTGGCAATGATCGTCGGGATTTTCGATATGACATAACAATCTATTGATATAAAATGCAAATTACCACGCACTCGCTGCTGATCGTTGCATAATCAAAATCTAGCCCGCGAAAAGTTTTTCCCTGTATGAGGGATGAATAACGTTCTTCATTTTTAACACATTTTACCCCTTTTAAGGGTTGAATTTTGAAAAATGAGTTATTAGATTTTTTCATTATTTGATTTACAGATGATGTATGCTAAGTTTCAAAAAAATCTGACCAAAAAATTACATTTTACATTTTTAACGCCTTTTACCCCTTCTAACCCCTCATTTTTATATAATATTAAAAATTGGAAAAAAGTTAAATAGCGTCGTACCACAAAATGGGAAAATAAAAAAGGCCTGTTGTTTTATATATACAGGATATACTACCTGATTGCGGTATATAGAATACATCCTACAGGCCGTAGGAATAAAAACTTTAACTCAGTGTTTGCACATTGTAATTTAAACTGACATTTATAAATAAAACAAAATGAATATATATTTAATTAATTTGTGTTTAGGGTATACTTGATGAATAATCAAAAAACTATTAGGACAATAAAATACGATTAAAATAGTACCGACGACAATAATAATATAGAATTTATAGCTTTAAAATGCTACAGAATCAAGCCAAAAATTGTTTGTGCCCCCTCGAAAAATCCCCTACAGCGGAATGTTTTATTTAGACAATACATACCAATACAGTACACACGTTATGTCATACCATAAATACAACCGTAGCTTGAGAATGACTTTGTCGGCCGTTTTAAAATCAGCGGCGCGGCGGCGCAAAAAAAAGATTACAAATATAATAATTACCAGGCCGCGAGGGTTTGAAACCCGTGAAACCAAAACACTATTGCAGCGTGGGCGGGTGCCCATGAGACCGATCTCAAAGAGCATTCCCGATTACTCGTTTTCGTCCCCCTTCGGTCCGATGATAACCACCACCGAGACACCACGTGAGTTTCGAAACTACGGCGTCCCGTTTATATTGCCAATAATAAAAAGGAAACGCGCGATAATGTCCACCTGGCCCTCCGGCGCGAATCTCTTTTCTGTATATACACAGTGCATTTATTACAGTCGGACGTAATTAACGTCGCGAAATTAATTACAAGCACGTTTTACAACTACTTAAAACACGGCCGAAAGTAATGTACACCGAAATCGGTCTCGTCTCCGCGCCGCTCGTTATTAAAATCTATCGATCGAATTTTCCAAACGACGCGCGGTTCCGAGTTCCGATTCGCGGCTGCAAATCCTATATTTTTAATCGCTCCTCTTACCGTAATATTCATATTATTTTTAACGTTCAAAACCCGCCGAGTCTACGGAGTTGACAAAATATTTTGGCACCTAATAAATAAACAAACAAACGAAACGCGCACTCCCGAATTTCTTATTGCCACATACAAATTAAAACACGTGTTAACAATATTGTTTTCGATCGATTAAAAGTTTTAATATTCATAAATGTCTGTACTCGGATAATTATTATTTATATTGCCTCGAGAATTACGTACATTTCAGACTCGTTTTCAAATCAATGATGTCCGGCAATTGGCAGTAAAATTTATATCCAGATACTTTGCCAGGGAATACATTATACGAAACATAAATAATATATTATAATCAATTACCGCGGAGACAAAAAAAAAAAAAAAGGTAAATATTGATTTAGTGTGAAGTCCGGCGATTGTGTCGGATTATTGCGTTTCGAGATAATTCCAGAATATATGACGAGGAGTCCGCCGTTATTGGGTCATAAATTTTACGTTGGCGATTTTAATCGAAATGTTTTTGCAGCCATTACGAAACCCCGGGAGCGAGAGAGCGGCCGACCACCACGTTGACGGTCGGTGTTTTGCACTGCGATATTGCAACGCGGACGGACGGTCGGTCGGTCGGTCGGTCTCGCCGAGGCCTGAAAACGGTTGGCAAAATATTTTTATCTAGCTGAAATTCAGCGAGTAGGAACAACACTTCAGAGCAAATCAATCGTCCGCCTTCTAAATAATGAATCACCGGTTTACGCTGTGCGAGAGAGAAAAATAAAAAAAATAAAATAATGTAACGTTTCTGTGTCGTTATAAAGTCCGACCTACTGAAAATCAGTCATTGAAATATACCGACTCGAGTGGTTTCAGAGTTATCGAAATGGGTACTTTTGAATTACCTTATACAGAAGTGAATTATGAACGCGATTCGATAGTAACAATATGTGGGGGCATATATTACTTTTTATGAACGCTCATAAAACATTATTTATTCAATTTAAGTATACCAAAGCACTTGGAAATTATTTTTCAATGTCGAGAGAAATTCGGGGAGTTTTTTGTTTGTGAACACAACACGATATATATTATGGCGGCTGTAACTAGGATGTTTTACAATAAAAACGCTATACGTTCGCATTACATAATCGCGTTCGAATATTACTAGCCAAGTTAAACTTTATTCAGCGACCATCGAAATACAGTGATAATCAGTTCGATATAAAGAACTAAAGTTTTCAAAACGAAAACAAGAAACAAACGTCAACTCGTCAGATGTGTATGTTATCCATTTTGATTCTCAAAATAAACGACCATCAGATCACAATCACATAGCACATCTACTGTAAGTACACACACTCGATACATTCATTTATTTACCCGTTACTTAAATAATTATATTATTGGCATCCGAAATTAATTCTAAATGAAAACAACAAGCAGAACTAATAGTTTTCAACGAAACACGTGCGTATTTTTATAAAATAAAATATAGCTATAGTAAGTATTAAGAAACGCGAAATTTCTTAAAGTTTTAATTCCCATGTTATTTTCACGATTAAGGGAAAACGAACGTCTGAACACAACCTAGTTTGATCTACTACGGGTGACAGACAAAATGAATCATAAAACGCGTTTCTTTTCGTCAACAATGTATCGGTCGATAAATAGTGTTGAAAAACGGTAGCCGATTAGAATAAAATATACTTGAATTTTCAAAGTACCTGTCAAAACCGAAATATAAATCGATCGTCGATGATATCGTGCACCCCGTCGGAACTATATAACGGTGAGCCGATGCACATAAAACGTTGGCGCTCTCGAGAGGTGGGGGGGGGGGCGCGACAAAAGATTTATTTGGATAAAGTGGCGGATTGAAAAACTGAAAAAAAAAATCGTTTATCGTTTCGGTTCTGTTAAAACGTATACGCAAGCCGGATAGTGCAACGGTGCAGTGGCGTCGAGCGACCGTTCGAGTGTTGATGCGACGATTTATTTTTATTTTATTTTTTTCTCTCACAATGACCGCGATACGTTATTATTACATAATATTACGAATCCGATTGGCGCGCGTGGGTTTTTAAACGGAAAAAAATATATTATACATACCGTATTGCGCCGTCTGGGCCGGGTAAAAACGGACCGATCGCCGCGCCTACATACCGCCGACAAGGGGACAAGGGTCGCAGCTCTGGTTTATTTATGCAACTACAATTACGGTTTTAACGAGTGAACGCGAGGGCGCGGGGTTAACCCCATTAAAAATCCTCGTGGTCCCCCGCCCCCGGAGGAGCCATACGCGAAACGTGTGTGTGTACGGCTGATATCCGATTTAACGTAATGTGCCCCCCCGCGGACGTAAATAGTGGTTAACGCCGCGCGTTTACTTCCACCACCGCCGCCGGCACACATTGTAAGAGGGCTCTAACCGACACCGCGGTCACGGTACGTCGAGATGTGCGAACTTTAGGTCGAAAACGACAGTCCTGTGTCCACGGAAATCTGACAAACTGTTTTATTAAAATTGAATATATTATATTATATTCTACGTTTAAAAGTTTTATATAATAATTAATACATTTTTAAACGCAATTTAATCACGTAAGAAACTCGAAAAAGTATATAATTATTACAGTATTCTATTATTATTTTTATTTTTTTCAATCGAGATGGTCGTTTTGTTTAAATTTAAGTTGAAATGTTTTGAAATTTAAACATTTTTCTTACTAATCAACGTATTAGTATTCTATTGTATTCAATTATTTTATATTTATAACGTGTTACCAGAATTAATAGAATCAAATAAATCATCTAATAAAATAAAAATTGTATCAACTTCAAAAATTTATGACATATCATTGACGAGCATTTTCAACGGCAAAATGTATTTCAAAAATAAAATTATAAAATAGCCGTTTTGGATTCTGCCAAAAATAAATACCCGATACAATTTTATTGGTTTTAATTTTTAATAATAAAATATATAATTTAAATTTATTTAAATTTTTAAATAAAATTATTTCTACAACAGGTAGAATTCTGATAATTATTACAAAACAAAAAAAGACGTCGAACAGAACGCAAGTTATTTTATCCGACTGATATCCGTGGGACACACTGTTTACGTTGCGTACAAAGTACATGGCCGTTTGTAATTATCTATTTTACGAAGATTTTGTAATATTATTACTATAATTATAATTATTATTATAAGTACTCACCCTTCATTTGTTTGTTCATTTTCCTGGACAAATCCAACCAGTGCTGTAACAGAATACGAGAAATGTTAAAATGTATTATCGACCTCGTTTACACATATAATATAATATTATAATAATACGCGCATATATTATAATGTAATGCGAGTGTGTATAATCACTCGTAACAGATTATTACAACCATAGCGATTACGGACAAGATTTGCACACGCCACAGGCCGAACGGTAGAGAAAACACGATTCGTAAAATACGCGTTTACTGTCATCTTGAGTTATACCTACCCGCAGGTTTAATGCGAAACATAAGGTTGGCTCGTGTGTCGGTTAATGACAATTTTCTCGATTGGGAGGTTTTTGCATTCGAGATTTGTGAAAAATCACAAATTTCGATAAATTAAAATGTCTACAGAAATTAAATAATACACACCGAATCGCATACAATCACGAGCGTCATAAAATAAAAAATAAGATAGAGTTGTTGTTACGCGGCGTAAAATCGATTTGAAAAAAAAAAAACATATGAAATTTCGGGATAGTAGCCGATACTTTAAAGAGTAACGTTATTATTATCATTTTCGTTATTATAGTTTATATTTTGATCGTAAACGTAATGTATTATGTCAAACGACGTAAACGTCGTAGTCGTTAAACCGATTGACAGTGGAAAATTTACATCGTCGTCGGAGAAACAAAATCATAGTTTATTTTATCAAATATTTATGAGAGAGAAAATGCGCCCTTCTCAGTCGGTTGGGTTAGTAGATTGGGTTGCACGATACTGCCTAAAGCCGGTTTATTTCACGCGATTTCGGCCACTCCGCGTTCGACCTCCGTCGGATTTTTTTTTTTTTTTTTATAACCACGAGTCGATAGAGATAAAGACGGAACGGTTATTATAATAAAACAACAATAGAAATTGAAAAAAAAAAAAATGAAAAAAAAATACCCGACCATTAATTTTAATTTCTTATTACGCGATCATAATAACGGGCGACGGCAAACGGTTTGTTATTCGTACGTGAATTAAAAACATAATCGTTCTCTTACCGTTTGATTTTGCGCGTCCAAGTAACGGAGACCAAAGTATGCCGTCTCCAGAAGGCTTAGATGCCTCACGACGACGTCGAATACTTCTTGGCCCAAGCTCGAACCCTGTAAAAAAATCAAAATAGTACACATTAATTATTATGTCACATTGATATGACGTCGACGGCGTATTATTGTTTTATGCACACAAATAGTTACACCGCTACAATATAGAGCACACGATCATCCGTGAATATACCCGTAAGTACACGCGGCGAAGGTATAACGCGTTATTATATCGTCCGTTAAAGCGCGTTATATGTATAACGACGACATGTACCAGTAATCTACCATGGGAATATTTCTTCTTTTTTTTCTCCTTTTTTTCTTTTTTTTTTTTTGTTATTATTATTATTTTTAAACAACAGAGTACAGATGACTGTGCCGATTTCAAAACGACCTAGATTCTGTGAATTATGATCTAAAAACGAATCACAGGAAATTTCAATTGATAAAAGAAAAAAAAAGAAATATATTTTAGTATAACATTGTACCTAATGGACCATCGACGTGCGGTTGGATCGTTTGATAAAAAAAAAAAAAAAAAAAACAGGATCGGCAAATGTATGTTTTCGTTTTGCACTACGAAAATATTTAAACGGTAAACATATCGGACGTGGAATATTTTATTATAATAACGTTTGATGACGAACACGACGCACGATAATCATTACAAAATGGTCGAGAGACGCACACGCACACACGCGACAAACTACCTACTAATTGGTTTAAGAAATAATAATTCAATATTCACAGAAACCGTTATATTCGCGGTCTAACGCGAATCGTATTGATTTTAAATGGATTAAAATATTCTATTTATTAGATTTTATTTAATTTATTCGTCCATATCAAAATGATATACTATATATAACGAAAAATGCTAATCGAAACTGGTTCTAATGAATAAAATTAAAAAAAACCAAACGTTATAGATTTAAATTTGTTGTAGTTGATAAAATTATTATGACCGTTTTTCCGTTTGCAATCGACGGATTTTTTTTTTTTTCATTTCAACCATTAGATATAGACCGGTGTTATAATATACAAAAAAACAACGCGCGATATCGCTACTTTAAACGCGCAATACATTTTGAAAGTTATCAACAGTTATTGTTCATAGCTCTATTGGATCGTTTATTTATTGAACCATTTCGAATATGAAACGCACAACACTTTATACGAGACGACAATAATTCCTGATTTTGAGTGGGTTGACCCCGTGGTGCACGTACGGCTTCCTACGGCAAACTAGCCAGACACAATAAGACTGTACTTTATACGAGGTTAATCATATATAATATTATGATATATCGAGTGATATAATATTATAAAATATTTGTAATAAATAAAAATACATTTTTCGCAACCAATGTGTGTTTCAGTTTTAATCGATTGAACAAAAACTTATGAATTTAGTCGTTTTTTTTTGTTTTTTTTTGATAAAATATTATCAGATTTTTAAGAAAACTTTGCGTATAAGCTTTTCAATATTATCTTTATTATTCTTCTTTTTTTTTTTATTCTACCAAAAATTTCATAATGCAATAGATCTTATACAGAAATAAAACTCCAAGTAAACCTATAGCTATAAGGTCGGTGATTTTTGAACAACATAAAAATCACCGGTGTGACTCCCATAAAACTGTTCATCGGGTAGTTCTCTTAATGTCGTGTAGTATAAAAAAAAAAAAAAAATGAGCTAGACGGTCATAAAAATGCGATATGATCTCGGTAATAAAAGTTTCGAGTGCGAACTATAGTACTCCCATAAAGATCCTCCGAGTGAGTAGATATAATTCGTTTTCGTTCGTTTTCACATTTTTTTTTTTTGTTTTGTTTTAGTTTTAAAACAAGAGTAGTATTAAAACTAATGGTTATTATGTGAATCGCGAGTCGGGCAAATATGATAATTTAGTTTAACGTGAATTAATTTTAAATTGCACGGCAATTGAAAACAATTTTTATAATATTATTCTAAAATGGTACCAAAAATATACATTTTGTTTTAAATTAAATGGTTTTTCTTCGCGACAGCGTATAAAATGTAAATGCCAATTAGTGTGAGGTTTTATTATTAATGTTTTTCTGTAAATAAGTAATTTTGTACACAGTTGAATATAGTTTGGTTCAGTTTTACTAGATACGCTATATAATAGGTTACTATTTACCTTGTTGTACGATAAAATATTATACTTAATTTCGTATTAACATTGTGAATTTCAAATGTAAAAATAAGTAAAAAAAAAAAACATAAGGTGACGTTTATGAATATTATAAAATAAAATATAACATTATGGTCTTGAAAATTAGAGTTGTTTATAAAATATATATTTTTCATGAAATAAATTCGGATTAAATACAAAATTGTGGTATTTTTTGACTGACGTAAAATTATTCAAAAGTATATTTACCGAGCAGTTGCTTATAATTTATGGATTAAAGCATGCGCAAAAAAGTTATTTTTAAAATACACGAAAAACTCCTCGTTTAAATGCACTGTATATTAATACACGGCGAGTTGTTTTTCTCTGGGAAACTCGAAATTTGTATCACAAAGGCACGCGTCATGCAGATTTTCCCATCGTTTTTAGATATGAAATCGATATTTACACAAATAATAACGAGCCAAATAGATGGAAACAATTTTCCACCCTTGCCTTTCTTTTTCGACCTCTTTTTCCCCCTACATGTTCTGTCTGCTTGTGTCGGGTCTCTCTCTCTCTTTCTCTCTCTCTCTCTCTCTTTCTCCTCTCTCTCTCTCTCTCTCTCTCTCTCTCTCTCTATCTATCTATCTTTCTCACTCTCACGATATATTTTAGAGTCACCGTTTTGACTACGCACACGTAAATACAAAGTGAAATTACAACACGGCAGAATGGATCCAAGTGTTCTCGGAAAACAAAAAAGGATAGGTGAATCGCGAGGAGAAGGGTGAAAAAAAAATGATACTACTAACATTTTTGCACCCGGAAAATAGACCCCTGTTCACACACACACGCATATACGCGTATGTATAATTCATGAGACGCGAAAACCATCAATCAAACAAAGCCCCGTCTTGGTCAGTGTGTTTCGAACGCTTTCTCTCTCTCTCTCTCACTCTGTCTCTCTCACTCTCCCTCCCCCCATCATCACAGTATATTTTCAAGACGTTAGGACTATCTGAGAAGGGAAACTGTTGCAGAGGCGCATCCAGTTAATAGAACTGCAGGGGAGATTTTATCCGCCGCGCTCATGATGAAAATAGGAATATCAACAGCGAGTTTGTACACAATATATATTATGAACGAACGGCGATGTAGCGAATATAGTTGCACGGCGTTGATCGATTTATCAAAAACGATAAAAGGGTCCGTTTACAGCGTGGCGTTTTTAATAGGCAATCTCACCAGAACCGATTTTCGCGAGTTAACATTATATACGCAGTACATACGCGCGCGCGTGTTGTATGCGGCGAATATGCGCACTCGATCATTTCGGCAATACAATATTTATTCCGGCCTCCGTGTCCCACCCCGCCGTTTATCAATTGAATTATGAAAACTTAAATTACACACAGAATTTGCCGCAAGACGACCCGCGTCGTATACCACGGTATACATTTTTTACATCTCGTCTATTTCGTACGAACCCGTGCGGGAAATTCGTTCGTTCGAAACTCGCGCTACAGTCGTTTTTGTAAAATATTTATTTACCCCCGTGTGGGTAGTGCGATAGGTATGTATCGCTACACAAAACGCGTGTAATCCGTGTAACGATTCGGATACGTTTAAATCAGATATAGGTATAAAATACGGCCGTAAGACACGGTAAGACGGTTTCGTAAGACACGAAACGAAAATATTTGAGAGCCTTTAATAATAAAAAACTTTTCATTAAAATAATACGCACTTGTCTTGTACAGTTTGTCTTTTAAAAATCGATTAACTCGCAACAATTAGTCAATCGTGTTTTATTTGTCATCTAAATATAAAACGTAAAAGATGATTTTTTTTCGTGTTAAGTCATATGGATTTTTCAAACGCTAAGTCTCGAATCCATCTGAAAAGTGCGAAGTCCCGAACCCCGTTTACCCTCTTTCTAAGGACGGCAGTGGTATAATATAATGGCCTATTGATCTATGCCATTGGCGCGACGTCGTCGTCGAAAAACACGGGCCCGCGCGATACAGCTACCGCCCGCCGCGCGCCGTCGTTTTGACTTGGTCGCGTATGATTTATGACGATTATTATAGTCCGCTCGTATGCGTTAGACGGGCGCCCTTTCCGCACAACAATAATAGTCGACAACTATGAGAACTCAACGGTTCTCAGAGTGTGGGTTGGACTTGACATCGTGTATGCCCATATCGGGGTATCTCGTCCAACCGTGGCATTATAGTGTGAGCATTACTGAATACGTCGACGACGACTATTATATTATTGATTCGAGAAGGGCGCGTACGCATAACAAGCACAGCTGAGGGTTTTATAATATTTACACGGTGTGTCGACAATTTATGTAATTATTATTTTTAATTGAGCCTGCTCACCAGATACGCGGCCGATGTGTAGCGATTTGAAATCAATCGTTATCGACCGCAGCGGTCAGAACGCGAAGACTGAGATATTATACAACAACAAGACACGATTCTTAGTGACGTGATCGCGAAAAAATGTTCAAAAACTCTACCGACACCGTCGGCGAGCAAAATACGTGCGCGTGAAGTCAACAATACTGTTATATTAAGTTCTAATTACTTCACAGTATTGTAAAAAAAAAAAATTGCCGGCAAATATGTACTACGCGGTTTAGTAAGTATTACGCGAATTCTAGAAATCAGCCGGCGAGTATTAGCAAATTATTTCCGAAATTTCCGTGTGAAGTCTTATGTTGGCAAGTGAAATGGCGCAAAGCTGTGGTACCGACGACTTCACACGGGTCGCCAGCAAAACGTTATTGACGTTTGACACGAATTCGATGCGAAATTTACCATAAGACTTATCGCAATATCATCGAACAGAATATTATTTGAATATAAATATCGCAATGACAACAACACTGCCGGTAATTTGGTGCAAAATCAAATAAGACGTTATTACGGAGCATTAGTCGAACGCGTTTAGTACAATTATATTATTAGTTATTACACAGTACACAGCCATACGCGTTTTGAGATTTCGACATGAAAATATTTCGGGAAATTACATGTTACATTGTGGTATATCATTGATATTAAAATAACAAAAGTGGATACGCGTGCACGCTCTGCCGCGGGAGTAAACTTTTCTAAAATCCTCGAGGAATCGGCGGAAAACGCTGCGTAAACATCGAGTTTTAATGCCACACGTGCAAGTTCTCGGTCTGTGAAAACACGATGGGTTTTACGAACACTTTCAAAACACAAACTCTGATATTGTTATGTACAAAATAATAACGAACGTTATTGTATAATAAAGCGCGCGCACGTTAGACACGCGCGGCGTGTGCGCGGCGTTATTGTTAATTATTATAATTCCTTTCTGCTCGAGTAACTATGTTTCCGACCGACGTATTAATCGAAAAATGAAATTAACCAATAATAAAACCCTCCTTTCCTCGGTACGCAACCTTCGTTTGTGAGTTTACATTTATTACGTTTCGTATGCCCCGATATATTCGTATGTTTTCCATTCTACATTACTAATTGTTCATTACGTAGTTTTCTCATTATCACGTGCGCAAAGCCCGAATAAAATATAATAAAATAAATTGGATACTATTATCGCGGTGAGAATCAAACGAATGTCGCACGCGCGAAAACATTAATTATCGCTAAGCTATCGTCGTAATGTCACAAGTAGTACTTACTACTACCTCGTGTATTCCGCGCGTGATGCCAAATTCACATAATATTGATAATAATATTACGCGCCCCGGTGGCACCGCGAATTTAATGCAGTATTATCGAATGTCATTGTCACCGCGCTAAAACACGCCGTTTTTGATGTACATGAACATGTGCATCGTATACGGTCAATGCACCGCGCGTTAAAACGCTGTACAGCAAAGCTCCGGAAAATGTGCAATAATAAAAAAAAAACTATTCGACATCTATTTGTTTATCGGTCCCGCGGCGGGGGGAAATTCGCAGCGAAATATAATAATACACAAATTTATTAGAGTTATTAAGAGTAAACCGACCATTATTATTTATTTATATTATTTTTTAAAGACCACCTGTCCAACGAAGACTGCACCGAGTCTCCGTGTCCAGGTGGTACGACCATTTTTGGCCGTCGTATGAGCGCGATTCTCGCCGCAATGATAAATTAATAGTTTACAGCGCGCGCGCGCGCGGTCTGACAGCTCATTATCGACGACGAAATAACGAACCGCAGTGACTTGTCATAGACGTTTAGATAGATATACGCGCCTGTTTGAAAATCGTTGCAAAACGATTTTTTTTTTCTTCTCTTCCATATTCATATCACATAATATGTATGTATATAATACAGCGCGTTGTACTGTAACTGGTGAAACAGATGTACTCCTGCTTCGGTCAATACAACTTTTTTTCGTTTTCACGAGTATTGTAATGATCGAAGTAAATAAATCCTATGTTAATCCCGATTTTTTATCGAACCAAACGAGTTTGATATTATTATTACCGTTACGACATGCGCGCGCACGAGACAATAATATTAAAAAGAAATCGACAAACTGCTGTACATATTAGAAATATAATAGATATGTGTAGTGGTGCGTTTAAGAAGGGGCAAATGTATTCCCCCTCATATTGTTCTAGATCTTTATTTCGATGGTGTAATTAAAATTTAGAAATACCCAAAAATAATTTCGTAAAATTTCGTATTTTAACAATAAACAGAACGTTTTAAAGTCAATATTGAAAAATTATTAAAACTATTTGATATTAACGACTTAGAACAGCTCAATTTCGTTCGGAAAAATATAATGTAGTTATAACTAGGTCGCGAATTCGAATCTAAAAATTAACTCTTCGTTACCCAAAGACTCACGTGAAGAATTTGACTTTTAAACAATTTAACTGTATGCAAATTAAAAACAATTTCGACGTACAAAAAAAAAAAAAATAGAAAGTATATAACGAGGTATAATATAATATATTCATTTCATAGACACTCGTTAATTATACGTTATTACTAGTATGCCATATCAATTTGATCGCAAACTGTTCGCGCAAACGACGTTGTTAGAAACTTTAAAACAAACTAATTAATATTATAAGTTATTCATATCTCCCATAGCAAGTGCGTTATAACGAACGAAAACAAAATTTTAAGCGTAACAATTAAGTTTGAAATTGAAACCATATTACCGAGCTCGAAACGGTTTACGATTCACGCGACACAACGGAATAGAGTCTATATCTTTGTATCGTAAATTCGTAAGAACATTACAATGCATCGTCGCGAAACTAATATTGATATTCTTCGAAAGCGCAAAACACAATGTAATATTACACAAGTGTTGAAGTAAACAATTATTATATCCACTCGGGTGTATAACAGAACCGCCGCCGTTCGGCTAAATAGGTACTTGGGAAATAATTAAAACCTAACTACACAGTATAGTATGGAAAGAAAGAGAATACAGTAGAAAAAAGAAAGAAAGAAAAAAGATCTGCCTCGTCGAGCGAAACTCGACAAATTTGATAATAATAATACTGGCGGGCGGCGTCGTGAATTTAATCGTTTCCATTTCGTCTGTTTGCTTTCCGCGAGAGCGGCGGCGGCGACAACGAAAAAGAGCCGGTTGACACTCGCGAAGCAATAAATTAAAGCGCCTTAGGTGTGGTGTTTAGCCCCGTCGTCGCCGCGGCAGTGTTGTTTTCGTTCGTTTTCCCGACCGCCGCGCGCCGTCGTCATTTTGTCATCTGTTTTGTTCCGAAATATTGTCATCGCCGCGATCCCGCCGCCACGCCAAAGAGGGCTCGAGAGATTAAGAAATTACGAGAATCGTCGACGTCGCCCCGAAAAGGAGAGATACGTGGACGCTAATATAACACTGCGGCGCCGGTGACAATGTTAACAGTAATTGATCGTTACCGGGTGTTCGCGCACGCTATACATTACAATAACGCATTTCGCACAGGTATAATATGTCATCGCGAACAAACAACAATAACGTATATCACCCCCGACAGCCATTGTGAAATATATATAAAATATGATATTGTAATATAGCGAATATTTAAATACTATTAAAGTACTAGCTGTCCCCGCAAACGTTGTTTTGCCATGTAAATGTTGCAAAAAAATTGATAAACAATGATAATGGTTACTATGGCTACAGAATAGGTATACAAATAAAACGTTGAATTTTTAAAAATATTCGTGGTGGGCCACCCTTAACACTTGAGAGTTTAAAAAATAGTCCATGTCCTATTCTCAGAGCAGCCAAATATATACGAAAAATTTCATGAAAATCGGTCGAGCCGTTTCGGAGGAGTTCGATGACAAACACTGTGACAGGAGAATTTTATAATAAATAGTTTACCCGGCAAACGCTGTTTCGCCATATATTTCTAGTGAATTTTGTAGTATAAAAAATAGCTAACTTGTTGTAAATATGTGGCGTCGGCGTCGATGACTGAAAGAGGAATGGAGCGCGCGCGCACGCAATTTCGGTAAAAGTTATGTAATAATATATGACACGTTGCAAAATCCATACCTTTTGGTAAACATCGTCGGGTTTTCGCTTTAATTGTATACAATGTTATCGAGCTTATCGACCAATGACAATAGATTTGCCTGCGATCGTATTCGCCCGTCCAATGAAAAAAGTTCTATTGTATTCGCTCTATTGTTCATCGCACGCACGCGATTTCGATAAAAGTTATGTAATAATATAATGATATTGCAAAATCAATAACTTTTGGTAAAGATCGTCGGGATTTTCGATATGACATAACAATCTATTTAATTTATAAAGCAAATTACCACGCGCTCGCTGCTGATCGTTGCATAATCAAAATCTAGCCGGTGAAAAGTTTTTCCCTGTATGAGGGATAAATAACGTTCTTCATTTTCAACCCCTTTAACCCCCTTAGGGGGGGATTTTGGAAAATCCTTTCTTAAGGGGCCTCTGCTATATAAAACGAAACTAACTGACTAAATTGAATACCACAAAGCTCCAGAGGCTCCAGATTTTTTCCATTTTTACCCCTTTTCACCCCCTTAGAGTTGATTTTCTTAATTTTTCACTCCGAAAGAACCATCCTCGTACTTCAAGGAATATTATAAAAAAAGAATTAGCGAAATCGGTTCAGCTGCTCTCGAGATTTGCGCTTAGCAACACATTCAGCGATTCATTTTTATATTATTGTAGATGAAAAGAACTTGTTACGTTTTATTTTATGTAATTTTTAAAATTTACATGACATTTTGTGACTTTTTTTTCACTAGATAAATCGAAATTTTATTTTAAATAAAAAAACTCTTCGTTCAAAACCGCCAATTAAAAGGTGACACAGGCACAAGCCAAGGTGTGAACACATCCAACGCAGCGGCCGCGTGAGTAAGCCTACATAATACCGTCGTGGCTTACGAGTTAATCGGCAAATCCGTAAGAGAAGCCCCGACTCGCGTGTAGGCGTGACTATTGAAAACAGTAACGGTAGATCTTCTTTAATAACACACACACACACCGCGTCGAATATATTTTAATGAAAACATTCGATACACAATACGTTTATTGTCCCAAGTACGTATTGCGTAAAAAAATAAAATAGTCTATAAATATGAATAACGTCGTTTTCAAAACGATTCCAAGTACTCAACAAAAACTTTCTTTTTTATTACGCGTTGTCCGTTATTGTTACTGGAGCATAATTATTATTGTTTTATTAAATTATCGATAAAAAAAAGTGAAGGGGAGTTTTAATAAATTCCACGCGCGATGCATGTGATGCGATGCGCAATAAGGAAAATAAGAAGAAAGCCTCGATAAAAAAAAAATACATAAATGTATGTATTATTACTATGACGCGTGTAATGATGATTTCTGCGGTTTCCCGTGGCTATTAATTTCACGCGACGCCGACGAAATCCGTTTTCCCGGTCGATAAGCCGAAACGCGCGTGTGGTTTTCCTACTGCGGTTTCGTTCGGAATTCAAATGTAAACTGCGTTCAAGGTCGATCGAGTCGGAAAAGTTATTCCGTCCGACCTACAATTAAAACGACTACACGACAGAGTAAATCGGAAATCACGACGTAGAAAGAGAGAGAAAGAGAGACAAAGAACCAATCCCGGGTGCAGCGAGGCTGAGACCTTTAAAACATATTATTCGAAATTGAAAATGCCGGAGGACAAGGACTTCGTGACTTTGCGCCGCGCCGCTGTTCTCTCGTTCTCCTCCCGCAAGTCCTTTAAAACTAAATAACGCGGAACACGGTGTAAGTTTCTACGAGGGAGGTCGCGCGGCAATACGTTATATAGAATCGCGTGCGATACGCGGGGGACCTTTAATTCCGAGCCGTCCGTGGCGTCGAGGGATTTGCACATTGGCGGCTGCGGATTAACAAACGGCCAGGTAGTATAAAAGAAGCGTGTGTGAAACTTCTCGCCGCCGCCGTTTCCGCCGCACAAGGTTCTCGGGTGTCGAGAAAAATGTCCTCCACCGGACGATTTGATTTTGTCAACACCCGAAATGCACGTCATGACTTACAGGGAGCTCGCAATAAAAGAGACGCGACGCGACGCGTTTAATTTGGAAAAATAAAATGTGTGCGAAACGAGACGTCGTTGTGGCCACTGTTGTGCGCGCGTATTACTATAATATACTAAATAAAACCTTCTCGTGCTTTAAATTCTAGTCTTGTAAAACTTTTAAAGAACGATGTGGTTTTTTACTATACTTATCGCCATTAGGGCTGAGATTTCGATGGCGGCCCGTCGAGTTGCGAAAGTAAAAATCCTTAATAGCGCCGAAAGTGCAAAAGTGAATTTAACGCGAAGAAATATTACGAATACATCGGGGGGAAATATAACATCTCAAAACCAAAAAAAGCACTATAAATATTATTAATACAAAATTGATCAAGTTTCTGGTGATAAGAGTAAAAAATTTCACGTAAATCAAATACAAATAATGAGAAGAAATCCGCCCGATAATGAAACTTTCTATTTTGAACTACAAACACGTTTATGTGTTTGTAGAGTTTTAAAAGTATATTTTTAGAGATTATTATTTTAAGAGATCCCTGCGCCATTTTCATTTAATCCCTTAGTACTTAAAAGTAATACTCTATCACCGTCTTTTATCGGAATATTGGACGTTTTGAAACGTTCAAGCATTTACGCGTTACTCGATATATTACACTCTTATCGCAATATTTACACGGCACAACTCGAAGTTACACATCCCAGTAAACACGAAATATCGATTTTAAATGCCCCCACTCAAAGGTATCACAGAGGTATATTGTGCACAAGACACAACGGCGCTCGTAAACGGATCCTTTTTGTATTATGACAGTGCATCGTGGACAAAGATTCAGTCAAATTTCGTATTTTTTTTTTCAATCATTTAAAACTTTTGTCGTCTATATACATATTTAATACGTACTCGTACGTTTTAAGCGCGTATGTCGAAACACACGAGAGCATATTATTTTATATCGATTATATCGAAAAACCTAAAACATTCGGAGCGTATTCCGGAGGTTTTCTGTGCGCGCAAATCGGTTTCTAAATCGTCAATCCGCGGCGCGGTGGCGTTTGATACGCTCCGTAAAGCGGCGCACTCGCCATGGACCCTGGTCGTTTTAATTCCGACGACGTGAACCGAACAACACGACGTTCACGACCTACGTACGATAATAATACAAGTATTTTACACCGCGCGCGACATGCCACTCGCACGCAACGTTCGCGCTGCATATTATTATTATATACTCGTATATATATATCCCGCGACAAAACGTGAGTATTGCACACCCTCTCCTTCCCTCTCAGAAGCATTTTTGGCGGCCGTTGAACGAGCACGAGGCGAAGGAGAGACACACGTTCGGATGAGGACCGAAAGTTCGGAGACAATTAAAACTAAACGTTATACGCTCTTAATTATAAAGGCTAAGTTACGTTCGCTGCCCCTTCGTTTTATCCGGCCGCACCACCTTTCTAATTACCGTACGGCTTGTAATTTCAATCGCGTTTACCTCCTTGTCTCTCTCTCCCCTTCCCTCGCAACGTATCTTTGCCTGCCCGCACGCGCACACGTCACACGTGCCGAGCGGAGCTTCCGTAGCGACGACTACGATCGTCATAAGACTTTTGCGCACACGTATTATACGAATTAACAGCAGCAGATTTCCACTCGAGATTTTAATTACGATGAAGGCGAGATAAAAAGTGTACAATCGCGTAATATATGTTTGATATTAAAAACGAAGAAAATTACGGCTGCTTTGTAAAATACAATTTTTAGAAACCTGTTGCCGCGTTTGCGACTTTTAATATTAACTCGCGTCGTTTATTTTTAAACGATTTTCGAAAATTAACGCTTTCTATCGACTTGGCACACAATGGAAAATATTGAAATTTCCGTTAACTCAAAAGAAAAATCGTAGAAACACGACGTCGCAATCATTAATTATACGAGTATATATGTGTATACAAAAGATGCGACACGTTTCGGCCGATTTGATTTATTATACATGACATGACGAGGCAGTTTAATATAATTTTTCGACTTCAACAACCTTTCAATTCACTGACAAATCGTACGCGCACTGTGCTCAGTTTCTCTTCAAAGTAAAATTATTATAAAACATCTATTTGAATATATTGGACATGTAAAATAATGAATATGAATATATAATATAGAAATATATCGAAAAAAATACACCTCTTTCTCTATATTCCGTACGACTTGGTAAATTAAATCGCGTTAATCCCTTTCGTTTTCGCATACATATCTCCGTCGCACACGCACATCACGCAGGATGTGTTTCTCCAGGAACGACGACCGTCGCCGTGCGCACGCCGTCGTAAGATTTTTGTGCACGTTTTACAAATTAACTGCAGATTTCCACTCGAAATATACTTTTAAATAAATACAACACCATGTTCGTGACAATTAAATTCGCAAATCCAAAAGGGTTCTTTTTCATATATATATACACACACATTATAAATGCATAAAAATCCCTACGGTGCGTCGACTGGTTAAAGGAAACCCCCGCATAAAACTTTTGCGCGACGACGCACAGAAAGTCATAAGTTTTTTTATTTTCTGTTTTTAATCACGGCGCGCACGTTTATAGTTATTATTGCAGGATTTCGCGGCGCGTGTCAATTATAATATTATTTTTATTTACGTCTCGTAATTCGAGTTTCAACTCGACTTATTTATTAATTATAAGTATACTGATGCGATGTGAATTTTATAGGTACATTTTTTATTTTTTTTTTATACACTTTACCCTTACACAAACGTACGTTCGATGCATTCGCACTAAGTGTGCGGGCGGTGTAAGATTTACTCTGATTCGGAGCTACCCGTATAAAGTAGTCACTTAAAGGTAAAATGTTCGTGCGAAGTATAAATATCATATCCATTATTCATAATTCGTTCAAAAAGTTTTAGTACGGACGACGGAAAAAAAAACTCTGAGTGAATTTACATAAATACCAGTTAAATTCACCGGGCTTTAGTTAAACTACGCTCTGCACTACAATGTATACGTCATATTCGGTTTCGACCAAACGCTACGCGGTGAAATTAATATTTTTGTTTTTTTACCCGACAAAATTAAACGACCCGGCAAAATATTTCTACTATTATTGTTTAGTAAGTACTATAATGTAAAGTTTGCGAGTTTTATTTTAAAAAAAACATAAATATTTGTCATTATTACGCGTGTGTTTGCTCTATTACAAACACTATTAACACTGAATTTTCGTCGCTTTATTTGAATACATTTTGATTAAATTAATAAATCAATAAAACTCCGTTACGTTATAGTGATTAATCGAATATAAACTGTATTTCATGCATTTCTTTTATTTCCGTTTTTTTTTTTTTTACGCTTTCGACATGACATTAAATATTTAAACCCTATTTTTTTATAATCAAAACATTAAAAAAATTTCTAAATTCCAGTGCAACAACAATGCAGACCTTAAACATTCTAAAGTGTTACGATTCTCTGAATATTTTTTATGCTAAAAATAAACATCCACAACTCTATTAGTACATTCATCAACTGAGCATTTAATAAATTTCATAACGCGTTAATTAAACTTTGCATATCTTCAAGACTAGCCAAAGGTTATGATTTCCCAAGAGGCGTTCGTTTGAACACGCAACAACTAATAATATACACACGTAGTATATGGTATATCTTGTCCCTCGCAAAAGATAAGCTACATGATCAAAACCCCATTAAAATAGGGCCTTTATCACGCGATTCGGGTTACATGAGCATACTAATAATTTTATTGGACTTGAAAATATAAAATATTCAACTCTTTTTATGAAGAAAAATGATTCGAAAAATCTCGAGTAAACACGATTGTTAAAACACATAATAATAGGTAGTTAATCCGTAATACGCATTCCGTGAGCTCGGTATTTTTCTATTTATTTATTTTTTTTTTTTATTACTTCTCACGTACGATTTGTCTATTAAATGGCACTTGAGCGAATTTTTATTGCCACTGAGTATTTGGGTCGCAATACGATAGTTTTTATTGTGGAAATATCTACTAAACTTGCAGCTGTGAATGCAATGCAATAAATGCGAGTCTGTCATTTCGAGGTCGGTGTCTCGAACAAAAAAAAAAAAAACTTTAATAGGTATCTGCATTGGAATGTGTTTAGAAAATAGAAAATAAAAATAAAATTTTACTTCTATCATTAAAGCAAATCTTTTTTCTTTTTCTTTTTTTGTTGTACTTTTATAATATAAAATAGGTATGACATCATTAAACAAAACTGACAAAAACAACAAGCAAAAACCAATTCTATAGATATTATTTTTTGTGAATTAGTGTTAAACTCATATAGACACTGTTAAACTTTTCTTTTTTTTTTTTAATTTGATATCATCACTGTTTAAACAATAGTATAACCATGGTGTTTATATATCTGAAACGCATATTAAAATATTTTCGTAACTCTTGAAAAAAAAAAAAAAAATTCAAAGAAAAAGTTAAAGAAAATAATTTTTTGAAGCTCAAGTGTGGTTATCTTTTTAAAAACTGTGATCTTTAGATCAGTAAATTTTAAAGAACTCTAAAACAACTTGAAAAACTAATTTGGTTTCTTGTTTATTCGTTTGTAAAACTGTAAGAAATTTATGTTAGACCAGCATCCCTTTATCTTGTAAACTTCTTTTTATCCAGTTGATTAATTTTTAAGTATTCAAAAATATGCTTAAAACTTTCACTTTTAAAAAAAAGTAATTAATTAAAATATAGCCCCTCATTGTTCGGTGAAAAACAAACCATCTTCTACATAAAATGACAAACACTTACATTTTCAAATGTCCATTTCAAACAAAAGAAATAAATATTGTTTAAAATTAAAAACAAAACAAAATAATCCATATTTTTAAAATAAATATAAAGTTAAAGGTGTGTTTACACAATAAATAACATATATTTACTTATGCGATTTGTTAAAGTCTCAACTCCATTTTAATACGATAAACATTACGAAGGCGAAAAAAAACAAAACGTGATTAAACAAAACTTGTCGTCCCTATTGTCCAACTTTTATAATATTATGTATTATTGCGTTAACAGCCAGCCGGTTTGGATATTATACGTTTTAGTAATTTTTCACACGTTGCACCCGTTAAACTTTTCAAACAATATCGTTATCGTTGGACTCATTACGCATACATTGTACAAAATATCACAGTAGATTTCAGCGGAAAGAGTAAAATATCTGCCGCGGGGCGCGATGTACGTATTTCGTTGAACGTATTTACAGAAATATAATTATTGTGCGTTTTTTTATGTTTTATACGGTAATACTCTGCTGTTCACGCGTACAACAGTATTGGGAACGGATTCAAAATATCGTTTTGTCACTCAATGATACATAAGAATGTTTAAAGCAAAACAAAACAAATTTGTGGAAATATTACAGCGGATGAACGAACTCTTCGTCTCGAGAAAATAATTTTTCCTATATTATGTATTATTATTTATCGTTGTTGCGTCGGACCTTTCAACAAACAGTGCACTAAACGATATGATATTATGTCCGTTCGTTTTTTTTGTTTTTTTTTCATAACACACTAAACGAACTAGGACCTCTAATAATTGTCGAAACAACGTGCATCGATATAAACGTCACGCGTTAGTCGCGACGATACGGACGATAACACACAATACAATAAATACGTATAAATATTATAAAATGAATATTCTTCCTGTCGCTCCGACGACATTATATTATTATAATATATTATACCATGTGCGGCGTGAATATTGTATTTACCACGACACGAATGATAAACACGAGATTATAATATTATCGTGAAAGAAAAAGAAAACCATCGACGACGCGCAATAATAACGATCAGCGAATTATACCGTACTGGCAATGTTTTTATGAGCGTAAAAAACATTCGCACGCGAAACTCCGAAAAATGCGCGCGCCGCTCGTCGCGTACAACACGGCATCATAATGTTATTGTTTAATACGCACAAGTATCACACAATGCCGGTGGCATTACAATAATAATAGTAACAATCGCGTGGGATCGGCAATACGGATATTGAATGAGATATCTCTGATGGCGATCGAACCAATCGTAAATAAATTACTACCGACGCGAATATCATAACACGAATAAACGCGGATCCGTTATGATATCGTACAAAGTCTCACAGTCACCGTACGTTTTTTGTTTTTTTTTCTTTTCGAGAAGGTCGTCCTTAAAACGATAAAAACTCCGCGACAACGACCGGTAAAAAATAAGTAAATTACTCGGATACGTATCGCGGTATTTATATAACCAATTTACATCGATACTGGCCAGGCTGGCAGAAAATATCTATAGAGAGCCCGGGCAGAGAAGCGAATATAGGATAAATTCTCCGGGGGAGGGGAGACTTAAGCCTCTCGAGAATTAATTTAAATAGTGAAAACGCACGGGTATTATGCACTTATTTCTAATGATGACTCAGTTAAACGTGAAAATATTTATTTTTTTTTTTTAAATTAGTCTTCCGAAACCCCACCACCACATTGTACTGACGATGCTATTATTATATTTTATGCGCTTTTAATATCCAATTATTATCATTATATAACAAAACGAGAATTCTCGAGCACCTATTTTCTCTCGAAGTTATTCGAGATGGCGCGTGCGGCATTTCGTTTTTCAAAACCCTCAGACAACAATGTACTAATATATACGTAGGTATACCCACCACTTCATTACGGTTATTTTCATTATTATTCATTATTACCAATACAGTCGATTTTCATGAAAACTCAAAGAGGGAGAGAGAAAGAATCGCATCCGACTAGGACGAATATGAGAAAAGCAAGCCGTCGGGGTCTTATTGTCACGCGAGACGTTTCTCCACTTGGATTTAACGATCGGCGGCGGCGGCGGTTAATCGGTGCTCGAAAAATATTCGTACGCTCAAATATAAAGACGCGCGAACAACAACGTCAACGACGATGTTCTCCGAGCTGCAGTGGGCAGGATTATAATTGTTTTGGTGCACGAAAGACGCGCGGAGCAAATTTTTCCACGTGAACGCGATAAGTATCTCGGTCGTACCTCAGAGAGGCTCAGACACGTCGATTTTTTTCGTTTATTAATTACAGCGCGTACGATTAGTTTTTTTTTTTTTTTTGATCAACGAAATCGTTCGGATCTATCTAATAATATTAGGCCGGTCGTCGTGAATATTTATTATTAACAATGTTAGTTTGTTTTTTTTTTTTCTCGTCCGCGTCTATCGATAGTAATAATTACGGGCAGGCATAACGCGCGAGAGTTAATTATAGGTGTCTATAACTGCATTAGTGTTATTAAACCGGCTGATAGATACACGACGATACGGTTTAGCCCCAGACGTATTTACACGCCGCCGCCGTCGTTAATGCGTACCGAGTTATTTCTATCGACGAACACTCTCGGACCAACGATAATGTGGAAAAATGCAAATAATTGTTTGGATAAGTGAGCGCAGACTTCTTTAGGCGACGGAGCGTGTTTTAATACCGTCTACGTTCCAACAGATCGTCCGCCTACTATGTGGATAATATTGTTGTTACGCGCATGCTATTTAAACCGTAAATATTAACGCTTACACTCCTGCGTGGGCATTATTTAGTGGTGTTTTGAATGTTTCGATACGCCACGTAACATACGAGTTGGAAAAAAAAACAATTCCACACGTGAACGTTCGAATTAATTAAAAAAATAATAAAAGGAAACCCCCCGATTTCGCGTAATTCAGATTAAAACCAAACGCAATATTTAAAACATCGGGCTCTATTGCGTCTGCGAATATTATAATAATTATACATAATATCGTACGCTGTTGTATACGAACATTTATAATAATAATTGCAATACTCTTCTTCGCGATGAACGTCAATAAATATTTATGATTGAATTATGTTTTCGAGTTTATACTGAAAAACCAATTTCTTATTTGGACAGCGTGTCAGCACACATTAAAATTATTATTATTATTAGGAGGTACAGTATGGTAACAGATTTTTTCGACAAAATATGTCATACGATAGCATTTTAAATGGGAAAGCATTGCAACCATATTATGATATCAAATATTATAAATATGTATACGATAATGTAATTAGTTTGAATCGTTAATGATAAAATATGAGCACACGATGTTTTCAACAATTCGAATTCCATTAATTTACAGATATTCGTCTCGAGTGCTATTAAACATAATTTATTGCAGTGTTTTTTTTATACACAGTACCCGTCAAAACTAACCATCCATATTCTTTTTATTTCCGCCTTAAATCCTACTTGAGCTTCTATAGACCATAAACACTTAATACTATACTGTATACAGAGCTGAATGTTTGAAACACACAATATCGCTATTCAAGTATAAATTATATCAAATGGATTTACGGCACGCTTTCTTTGTTTCCAAAATTATACTTGCAGAAATGCAATAAATAATGTGAAATTCACCGTGCGTTTTTACGGAAAAAACAAAACAAATTTAAAAATAATATATTTCAGTGCAGATTAACAATAAAAAAAACCTGTTACTTTTAAATGCATTACAAGTGTACCTATGCACGTCTTTCTTTCATAAAAGATGTGTTAATACGTTTTTTTTTCTCTCTACGCTAACCAAAACAAAAAGAATTTCATGTAAAACAACGTTGTAGATTTAAAAAACTACGTATTACCGCCTACACGTGTTTTTGAATTGCTCGAAATGTCTGCCGATGACAATACGTTTACTGACTTTTAACAATATTATTCGGATACTTCGTATTATTGGTTCACGTAATCGCCACAAACTCATCGTTATTAAAACGGCACTTTCTAATTTTATGCTAAATTTTTTAAATTTCAAACATTGAAAGCTCACAGCGATTGTATTACTTGTCGACAGTTTGCAATGTATCATTTAACATGCTATATTATATTATTTACACCGAAACGTATAAAACACCGGTGTTTTCAACGCAACGCCGCCGTTTCGCAAACTCTTCCCCGACCCTGCGACTTCCGGGCACGCGACTACACGAATGAAATGTGACCAATTTTCTCCTAATTCATACGAATAGACATGCATCGTATGCACGCCCTTCGAGCAACATATAGCCCGAAGATATATTATATATATCCACGTCGAGACGGTTCTACCTTGCGTTTCCGACCGGACGGGGTGAATCGAATTTGTCGACACGTTGAAATTGCTTTCATATTAATAACGCACACTCGTACGTACGTATACAGTATACGTACGCGTATACTGTAAATATATAAATCTATAAACGCAAAAGTTGAAAACATTAATGTCGCGGGTACGAACATTTAAAGCCGAAATAGCATTTTCTCCCCCCCCCCGTCAGGTATACGGTATGAGGTTAAAAGTATATACTAGGTGTAGGAAGATTGTGTTGTGCGATAAAATAGAAACATTTAAACATAATTTATATAAAACTTTATAGTGACGTTATTTCTGTGTTTTATATGTATTTTTTCCTCTGTTCCGTGACGAGGACGAAGTGAAAACAAATTGTTTTCTCGCGCGACATTTTCCAGCAGTGGGACTACGACGTTCAGTCAACGAGAGGGGTTCAAGACTGGGAATTGGATTACATTGGATCGGAAAGGGTGTCGCGCTGCGTTGAATGTCAATTGCGAAAACAAGAAAGTCCGATACACCCGGAGAGGCCCATTATTCACTTTTCTCAGCTTTTTTTTTCATTTTTACATCGCATAATCATATACATCACATATATACCTATATAAAATACGTAAAATATACTTCGCAATTTCCTCCACTATCTTAACGTCTCTTTTTTTTCTTTTTTTTCTATATTTCGTATATTTTACAACTAACCATATTTTATATAGATACAGAAACTACGGGTGAAAACAAACAATGCATGTAAACGTTTTTGTTCTTATTTACATCATAATTTCAACACGTAGCAAATTATATTGTATGGCTATGACTTATTGTTTCGTGGATAGTTCTCATTCCAGAAAAACTTATAGGAAGTCAGATTGACCAAACTCGGGAAGTAATTAATTATCATTGCGGACATTAATACAATATACAAATTTGATCTAAAATTGTATACGTATTGCTATTTTAAACGACATATTTTATCAAGAAATATCATTGATATTTTTAAGCAATAAAACTTTGTAGTTAAAGTGAACGAAAATATATAATACTATTAAGTTTATAACATATCGGATTATTTGTCTCACGAGAACAAAAAATATCTTCCACATAAAAACATATAAATAACATTAAACTACTTAGTCGAATGTTAAACGGTGATTATATCGAGTCTTCAGTCAACAAAAAAAAAAAACTATTAAGTATAGTAATTGTACTTGCATTATTTATAAATCCATTGTAAATATTCGCACAAGTACTGAAGTAAATATTTAGATGTTTTATTTTTCTTAAGAAAACTGCGGTTTACCGGCACAAACGATGGGTTGTTTTTGTTATTATGTATTATATTACAGAAACTTGTAATAAGTTTATAGGACGTTAAGTTTAAAGGTTTAACAATAGCGGAAAACGAACGATATCGTTTGTTTTTTTTTTTTTTTTTACTTTTCCAAAAGAAACTTCACCCAATAAGTCGAATTAAAAAAATGCCGTTCAAACAGCGACAACGCCCAAGCCTTACATAGCCAATTAAGCCATTAAGTTCAACTAATGGACGGATTAACGGGTACTGCATACAGTTCGCATATACACCTCGGGCCGCATGTCCTAGCGGTCGTATCGATAACTTCTTTGTACATTTTTCACTACAAAAGTGCCATTTACACATATCCCAAGGGCGCCATGTTTCCTATTCGACAAACCCCAACCATTCTTAACAGGCTTAGTCAGTATAATGAGCTCGAGCGAATTCCGTGAACAAAATATCAATAGTTCCCGAGAGTAAAATGTTATGTACACTCGCGTGGCGGGCATTTGATTTTAAGTGTGTGCGCACCACCGTAATGATCTAATTTTATATTAAACTATGTGGTAACAATCTAAAATTAAAATTGATTTTTTTTCTATTGCCTACCATGCCTATAATATTGCCTGTGCACAAATATTCGTTATTATTATCGTATACATTTTTATTTTCATTTTTTTTTTTAATTAATGTACTGTAATTTAAATTGGTATAATCGTATTCAAAATTACACGTTATTTACTGTACCTATATAATATGCATAGAAAGCACAAAACGTTATAATTAAGTGGGTACAGGAAAATAATACGCTTTAAAAAATAAAAAATAAAAACTACCGCTGAAACTTTCTCGTTCTAACATTCAGAGTTTTTAATAATTATTATTAAAAATGCGTTTTTAAACGTTCTACGTATACATTGGCAAGAGTAGTCCGATGAAGCGAGATTTGCGCATTAATCGTTTTTTGAATACTAATATAATGTATAAATACTTAATACTATATTATTCTCTATTTTAGGTCGCTGCGTGCTTTTTATTAGACGCAATAATCGTTATTTCCGAGCAATAGAATAATCACGTAACTCGAGAGTTATATAAGGAGGGATTTCGTAGTTGGCATTTTTTGCACGGTTACTCAATTACGGGCAGGAACTATATCAGCCGTGGCACAGCATCCAAATAACACCATTAAAAACATACAATTACTACGCCTTGGACGGAGAACGAGGATACGCGCACCTTTTAGCCGTATTTAGCTTCCCCACCGCCCCTGAAAAATTATGCTCCTTAATTACAACTTCTTGTTTCGGTCCTTCACGTTATAATCGTGACGCGAGTCCCGAAGAAATGAAAATTCACCCTGGTTTTTTTTTTTTTTTTATCCTCTCGTCCTTTCTTCGCTTTCCTCGACTTCTCCTCCACTCCCCCGCATCATTATTACCGGCCGTTTGTGTTTTTTTTTTTTCACCGGCTACGTTTCCGACGAAAAAATTCACCGAGTTTTCCACTCTTTCGGCCGCCCGTACAATATATCTCTCTTTATTGTGTTGTATTATTATATACAAAAACTAGACCGTTACATTATTATTATATATTCCAAACGTGCATATATATATATACGTATATATATATTATGGTGTTTTACATTTTTCTTTTTAAAACTCGGCCGCCGGACGAGAGAACGAAACACGGCGTAGCAGTACTTATTCATTCGAGGGTTGGCGAAAAAAAAGTAATAATAATAATAAACGCGAGTTGATAACGGATCCGTTTTTGCGGTTAATTTGCACAGAATTCGCTGCGGTACCGATGGTTGTTTGTTGCTAAACGGTTTTCCGCCGTTCTCTTCCTACCCGCCGCGCGTATTATAGGCATCGTGTGCGCTATGCTGTATATTATATACGGCTGCCGCAGCAGCCACTCGGTAATGATGCGCGCCGGTATATACGGATAATTTAGCCGACGAAATGAAAAGATACGGGGAATCTTGAGAATAACGTTTCTTTTCTTGTTTTTATCACGCAAACCCGTTTTATTTTCATAATATATATATATATGTTACTTTTTATTTTTTTCTTAACAGCAGGATTCTCAAAAAAAAAAAAACCAACTATTACGACTAGAAAAAGTACAAGTATACCGCCCACGTCACAAATGAAATCTGGAAACATCTCCGAAAAACAGTGGTCAAGTATACAACAATCGAAACATGGAAATATACATGTACTGTAATAATGTCGCGACCTAATTATTTAATTATTGTTATTTGATTAATAGTTTTATATTGTTTACATTGTGATTGTAACGTTCTTGAGTGTTAGTTGACATATTATATAATACGACGACGCGACGGTATACGAGTTGTTGTACCGCATGTTGAATAATTTATTTAAATCGTTTTCCGAAATAACAATCATTAATTCTCGTTTATCAACCTTAATGGGCCAAAGTCAAGCCGAAATAAGAAATAAAAAACAATTTACCTACCTAAAGATAATGAATAAAGACAATTTACACCCAATAATATACATTGGTACGTGTTAGCTTTCCAACAAACACACACGCGCGCTCGCGCGCGCATATGTATAGAATGTAGATACTCTCTACCATGTTACGCATATTACTGACCATCTAATTTGACAGCGTTGTTCGATGTTCAAATAAGATTTACGAGCATGAGGTAATATTTAACATTTAATGGCCAATTACATTTGCATACGGCTATTTTCCAATGGAGAATTAGTGAGCTGTCAATTAAACATACGAGTATTTAGACATCTAAACTAATAGTATAATCATAATAGACGGTAACCATTGTTTTATAGAATTTACCTAAGGCTTTTCGAGGAAGGGGACTCAAGTTCGTAGAGTTTGAACTCCCCGACTGATAAATGAAAAACAATAAAATATATAATTTTCTCTAAATAAATAGTTATTCAGACCAAGTCCCCACAAATCAATTTAAAAACTAACCACATTTTCTATCTCCATTAAAAACTTCTCAAAATTTTATTAAAAAATAAATAGGTACGCTTAAAACCAGAATCGAATTTGGCAATACGCGTTTATTCATAGTAGGTTTTATTACAGTGACTTCCAGCTTCAATATAAAATATAGTTCAAACATAATTATTTTATATTACCTTTATAATATTAATAATATAATACTCATAAATTTGTAAACAAATATTTACAATTTTGCAATTTTAAAAATAAGAATAAAACAAAACGCCGAGATAAACGATGTAAACACACATTTCACGATTTTATGACACAAATTAATTTCGATTCGCCGGACTAAAAATGTAATTTATACTTGTAAACGTCAGCCTAACACACTGCGTTAAACCTTTTAAGAACCAAACAAAGTGTCGTAAAATAATCGTGTTTAATTAGCAAAATTTAACAGTAGTGTTTTCAATTATTTTACAACGCACTGAGAGTTATTTCATCGACTATTAACGAGCTCAAGTTTCTTGTTCCTAAACTGAATATTACCTCAAACAACGCGAATAAACTAATTTGAAAATGAATTATTGACGCGATAATGCGAACGTCCGTTCGAATTTATAAAACAAATGAATTCGTCTTGAGATAAATAAATAATATGACTCTGGCCCATCCGCGCGTCCTTTCGAGAAAATTAAGAAAACAATCATTTAAACCGCAAATTCCGCGTGCTAAAAATTTCAAGGAATAAGAAATAAATACGTCGTTATTAAAAGAAACTGAAATCGATTTAGAATTCTTCGTACCGTCGTCGCTGCTTTAAATATGTACACTGCACAGTGTACATTGAATACACATGAACATTCTCAACGGTCTAAACAAACGGATCGATTATTTCCATCGGTATTATATTTACCGTTCGGTAGCGCGCGCGTATATGATACATTATGTATATGTTTAATCAACCCTTTGTCATATCATCCAACGAAATATTTCGCAACAGATGTCTATTAAAGAGGGTACAATATTGTGCTGAACAGACGATAATTATTATATATTATATATTCCAGTTATGTTTGCTAATCAAACAATTATAAGAGAGAGACAGAGAGAGAAAGTAATAACTCAGTTGGGCAATTATTATCAATTCTATACACGTGCGTTTGCGACGGAGCTGTTTTGATATACGTAACAAGCAAAACGCGTATTACGCTTGCGTTTAATATATATTTTGTGCTCGTCAAAACAGGACCGCCGGTGGAACGGCGCAGGCGGAACAATTTTATGCCTTTGCCGGAGAAATCGCGTCCCGAACTATGTCATTATTCATACGTGTGCATTGTACGCGGCCGATGTCGATTTCATAAATTATTTCACTCGAAATTCCGCGCGCAAATCAAAAGGGACGAATCGTTTTTCAAAGTCTAACCGCCCGGGCCGGTTCATTTTTCTTCGGCAAAAACGAAAGAAAAAAAAAATTATAACAAACGACACTTAAAAGAAAAACACGTCTCGTGACTTACGCCTACCTATAATATGGTATTGGATAGGTATAATAATGTAGAGCAGAAATATTAAAAAGTAACAAACTTATAGAACGTGTAAACAGAACCTTTCAAGACTATTTCAATACTATTCAGTTTTTTATTCGTAACCCAAAATTAGCGTTATTAAGTAAAATAAAACAAACATCGCGAATCCAGAGTGTTAAAATGAAAAGTAACGATCATGATAATAATAATAAAAACTGCAGGCCAAAAATTATCAATTAAAAAGTGATAACATGAGATCGGAAGTTTAACATACTCGTACACATTATAGAATAATTCAATTTGAAGATTTAAGAGAAAAATAAAAGTCAACGATGACTGAAAAAGTGTTGTGTGTGTAGGTAATAGGTATGCGTTTTGCAAAAAGGCTCGTTTTACTTTTTTTAAATAAACGATAACATTATGGCGTGTGTTTGTCCATCACTACCCCGAGGAAATTGCTCGAACCGGTGTGTTTGGAATCCCCTACGAAACGTGGCTATAATATTATACATTTATTTAATATATAGTCGTGGTTGGTGAGCGACGCGATATCGTTTCGGATAATATGCGTCCGTCTGAAAATCGGCCCCGGATGACATCCGAACCAGCTGCAAAAACCAAACCTTTGTGCCGTTACGACCGTCGATGTTTTTACACCAAGTAGATGTTATAGGTATAACCAAAGGTATATAACACATAAAGAAAACAAGGACATCCGATACCCGACACACACTTTTGTGCGCCTTTTTACGAAATTGAAAATATTTTCATTTTTCACCCTCAAAACGATCGTGTCACCACACCCGTGTAAATAATAACTGTCGTGTGTTTACTGGTTCTGATAAAAACGCTATAATTTCCTATTTTGACGTTTGCCGAATCATGTGATGTACTCCCGGAGCCGCGCGTCCATTCAATTACTTACACAGGGTAAACACGCAATTTTTTTTTTTTTTTGGAAAATGACAATCGTTCCATTACTGCAGTTATGGCCATTATAGATATTTTCATATTATATATAAACACAGAGTACCCGGTAGGACGTTTTCCGGTTCACACGATGTACATTCGATATTGAAATAAATGTACCAAACCTTTTGCAAACAAAAGTTGGCACACCCGGCCATAAATATAATTAACTAAAAAGCGTAATATATTTCTATGAAATATGAACAATAATACGTCAATGGGTTATGATTATTGTTTACTTATACACTTAAAATGTATACTATAACGGTGATTTTTCAAATACTATCGAGTACTTGTATTTTAATAAATAATACAAAAATAATAACAAAACAAATTGTTGAAACTAAAAATGTTGAAACAAAACTGTCAACAAAATTGGTTATTTTATCAGAAATTAAAAGGACATATTATAAAACTATCGAAATATTTTTTATTTTTCTACACAATACTGCCAAGATTTGAGTAATCTTAAATTTTGGGTATCTACCTAAGAATTTTCTTGAACGATACCGAAATATAAACATAAATTCATTTTTGACAAAAACGAAATAAGATTTAATTTTTTATTTCCTTTTTTTTTTAGTAAAGAAATTGTTTTATTATTCAAAAAACGTTTGTGTAGAACCAAACGACAAACCAAGACATACTAGACGTTGACGTTTCTTCGGCAAACCTAGCGTGTTGTATATAAAAAAATGTATTGACATTCAAAATCAATATAATAGTTTGATCTAATTGATATGAATATAGTTTTAAAGACGATTTCATAGTAACTATACAAAGAACTGATACGAAAAAGCATTACGGCTGCCTTATATAATATTTTCCCTCATATATGACTATTATTGTTGTTATTCAATGACTGAAATATACCGGAATCGTCGACAAAAAAAAAAAATAATAATAATAATAATAAAATGGGAAATAAATTTTCAACTGCTTTCGAAGCGGAAATAGAACACCACAAAGAAAGTACATTTATTATGTTTAATGAATATTCACGATTAAGTTTATAGATAGGTACCTACCCGAGTATTATACGTTTCAACTCGTGTGTGATATGTTGATACATGTGTTTCATATGTGTCGATCAAAAGAGAATTCGTTATGAATCATTAAAGGAAGTTTTTTACCAGTGCCGCCCCAGTAACACGAGTACTTCTAAAAAGCCATCAAGCTTTTGGCGCGCAATAAAATCGCACACAAAGGATACGGTGTCGATCGTAATCATTTTGTCAACGGACCGCATTCGCGCCCACAAAGGCGATAATTTGTATTGGTGTTTGGTATATGTGTTTGGGTTTATTTAATCGTTTCAGCAATAACGCCGCCTCCACCGGTGCGCAGTTGAGTGGACCTTTGAAAGTGTGAAGCGGAAAAAAAAAGGAAAAAATGAAATGAAACGAAACCGCAAATCAAAAGCCAAACTATTTGATTGAAAAAAATACTTGAAAATACACGTTAAGAAGGGAAAAAACTCTTGAGCGTATAAAACACATATGTGAGTAAAAAGAGAAAAATATTGTTAATGCTCTCTGCTCAGTTGCTTTGAGTCAGTCAACCGTCCATCAGATTAATAGATCTTAACGTGAACCAAATGGAAAACCACTTCCCTTGGAGTTTTCCATTTGATTTTAATCGTAAATGTATTGTAATTTTCCGTGAAAATGTAATTAAACAAAAATAAAGTTGTATTCTACAACTAGAAGAGAAAAAAAAATAGTTTCTAATTCATTAATATTGTCTTAATAAATAAACATACATCGATAGGTTTTCAAATCAAAAATTGATTTTTTCCGATTTCATTATAAATAATTGTAAATTAAATTCAAATTAAATCGCTAATTGACAAAAATTATAATAAAACCTTGAAATTATGTTGCCCGAGAACTAATCATATTAAAATAAATGATGATCGTATAATTTTACAGACTCTTCTAGTTTATTGATCTCTTGTTACAAATATAATATTATATGCGTGTATACCTATATAATAATTATACGTCCGATTAGGGGATAAAAATGTACGTATATACCTGTAATATGCGCAAACACAATTTGTGCAGGCATTATTACTATTATTATTAACCGTCGAAACCATTCTTAGGCGCTCATTACGGAGGCGAGTCACTATCCAAGGACGCTGCACACGTGAACTCAACCAATTATTAAATTATATATATATATAAAACTAGATTATTTCCTACAACAGTCACATTCATTACCTTTTTCGAAATTATAGTTTCACTGAGTGTGATGTTTTTCTTATTTTTATTTATTTTTATTTATTTCATTTTGTTTTTTTTCTTACGATTTAATCACTATAATACGAGTAGACGAGTTTAGGCGTTATTATTTTTGTGTGCGTTTAAATAAAAATGATGTATGACGTTTTGTTTTTATAAAATTATAACTATTCACGCGATCATACATTCCAACACACATTTAATTTACACTGTTTAAATGATTGACTTTAACGAGAAAATTGCCTGACCTAACAAAGAATTTCATAAATGTGAGTAATCCGTTTGTATTCGCCAGTCGAATGAATAATTCATTATTCATGGAAATGTCGGTTGTCGACATCTGTGTGACGAATTCACAAAGTTATATTTTTTTTTTTTTTTTAAATCAATTTGCACCAATACTATTCGAATTTTCAACCGTCACGTTTTACATCGAACTTTACACAAAATGTTTATTTCAAACCAATACAATTTCATTTGAGTCTGAATCCAGATTTGGTGAACCCTCTTTTTAAGGTCCATTAGCTTTTTAGCTGTTTACGGTTCAACGGACTCCAACGGTTTTCGGCCTAGATTTAGCTCTCTAAATACGTTTTTATTTAAATCATATCCTCTAAGAAAGCCCAAGTGTGGTGGATAGGGGGATAGGTATACAATATATCTAACATATAAGTAACAGCTGAGGGAAAATCTTTCAATAGAGCTTAAAAAGCCAAGAATAAAAAGCAAAATGTTTTATTTGATATTGAACTGTTTAAACATAATAATATAAGACAACATACACAACAACAGCGAGTTAATCGATTATCAAATATAATGAACGTAGAGTTTAAAAGAGTGAACAGAGTAAAGAATGAAAGTATCGAGAAATGGGCACTCCAATCTGTGCAGGTACCGCAATATACGTGACAAGGTGACGTCGGAATGTTCACGAAAACGTCAGTAGACGCCGCCGCTAGGTATTTTCGTTGTAAAAAGAAATTTACAAGAGGGTGATGTATGAAATTACACACATTACGAGTACATTATCAACATCATTTTTATGGGATTTCGTTTTCCCGCATATTTTCATTATTTCTAGGTAGGCGCCGAACTAATTAAGGTTGCGTAATATTGTTACGATCGGTACACTATATTATTATTTCCAACTCGATATACATCGCATTTACACCCTTGCCGAGAACGATCCTAATAATAATATTGTGTTCTCTGAAGGGGGGTTGAGTTAATAATTATGATTGCGCCTAAAGCCTGGCCTTAACAACGATTAGAACATCGCATTTTACGCACACGCACGTTCGGTAGGTATGTAATAATATTACACGAAATATAAGACATATTACATTATGTTCAGTTCGAACGGAAAATTATTGTTATATTACACGTTACCGCGGAGGAAGAGGGTAAAGAAATATTTAACGTCGTATTATTTTACGTAGGATTTGCCAGTGTTACGCTATTGTACGCACGGGGAGATCAAAACCGCAAGCATCGCAGTACGCACGGTCAGGCAGAAAACCGTGCGGTTTGCACGGTTTAAGCGCGCGATCGCGAGTGTAATGTTACACGGTCATAAACACACAAATGTTTATACTTGTAATATTATTACACGCATTTTATGTATGATATGTAATATGAATATAATTTTTTTTACCCGGTTTTTTTACCCCTTTACACGAACACGCGGAGTCTCTTCGAAAAACTTCGTCCGGACGCACGACCACACGAACCGTATGATTACTGCAGCAAACGCCGCCGCCGCCACAGCACGTTAAGTTATATCGTGTAATGTTTTTGTGTGCGTGTGTGTGTACGTGCGTATGAATATAGCAATTAACTGGGTGTCTGCAAAGTGGGAGGATACACGACGGCGGCCGAGATATTGCCTTTGGCTCCATACTCGTTTTCAAGATTCCACGGGCAGACGTTAAACGTCTAATATGTATTCAATATAAAATTTATAGTGTACCTCTTTTGTTTTCGGTTTTTTTTTTTTTTTTGTTCCTTTCTCGTTTTTTCGTTCACATTTAAATTGGGTCTATTCACGTACCGAGTATATGGTATATACGACGAGGGGGGGAAATTATATACATACGTCCGCCGCGTGTAACATTAAACTCTTTCGTTTATGTACGTACGCATTACAATACAAAAAATACCTGTAGTGCAATACGTACACTTCGCTTGCACTCATAAACGCCGGTGTTTAAACCGCCGTTTACACATTTGAACTGTTTCTAAACATTCGGAGAACCTCACACATAGGTGTACATGTACGTCAACAGTGCAGAACGGATTAAATATCGTGTACGAAGTACAAAACCGAACCGCTATGGTCCATTGCAATGTATATCGCCTTCGAATAGTTTTTTTTTGCGACGAGTAGCCTTCCGAACGGGACATGTGATACTATATTATTATTACGATATTAAATTATTATCAAGGCAGTTCGCGGCATAACAGTAAAACTGCAGTATACACGAGTGACGTCGTACACACGTCGTACTTCGTCGAAACGAATTTCATTAGAAACAATATACAATATGCATAAATACAATTATTATATGTATACACACGTGTCACAACGATCCTTTACCGAAAACGTTACGAACAACTATAATAATTATACAGTAATCCGAACAACACACAATAGCCATATCACGCGTCACAATAATAATATGATCGTACGGCGGCGTCACCGAGAACCCCAAACTCGTTATTCTTTCTCCCCTCTGCCCAAGGGCGTTTATTAAAAACGTAATAAACGGCTGTAATAAATGAAATATTATTTATTATAATATCATATACGATTACTTTTATCATTGTAATTTATTTTCAGTCGGTATACGTATTATATCGACGTAGCCTCGGCGGTAATAATTATTGTTATTTTTGTGCACCGTGTAGGCCACACACGCCCGTGCTCTATCCATTCTCAGCATAATATTAAAAACCCTCAATTTTCCGCCACCGCCAAGGGTCCGGGTACCCGGAATCAATGGAACACACAATGCACCGCGTATAGGGCGAGCGTTCGGAAAAAGGAAATGTTTCGCCATATTTATTCGCAACCCTATACGCGGCTATATTTTTAAATTAATATCATTAAGCAGCGCATGCCTCCCGACAATTTTTACGACATAAAAATAATAGTGTTGATGTTACAGTGCATAGATATTGTATCGAATTTCGGGGACAAGATTTATTTACAAATAAATCTCAACTACCAGAATATTGCAGCAAATTTTACAGGAATCGACGCAACAATAAATAACCGTGATATTGTTTTCATAAAATTAACAAACCGTAGTGTGAAATTTAGGAATTTAAACGATTCGTACTGAAATCCATTTCAAATAAAGAAAATGACGGGATAATTACGTTTTCTAAAGTTAACTATTCGAGTTTAGTCTAATTACTATCAGACATCATCCGTCAAGTGTGTTCGTTAAAAACTTTTCGAAATTACTTAAAGTTAAAAGTTAACGAATTCGACAAAACTAAACGTTTACATTTTAGAAGAGTCTAAATTAGCATTGCTACAAAAAAATCAAATATAATTCATCTTTCAGTTTGGTGATTGCAGTCAACTATTAATTTAAAATAATCATTACAGTGACTTTCGAAACAAATTGCAGTAGTACATTGCTATTTCGTTGTATACTTAATTTTATTGAACATTGATGTGTTAATCACGTATATCACTCGTACGTGTGACATTTATTAAATTCGAATTTACATTGAGTTTTATTTAAAAATATATCATAACAGTCAAAAGTAAATAGGTTATACGTAAATCGTTTTTAATATACGAGTCATAGGGATCCGAATATCGTATGGAATGTGAAATAATAAACAAAAATAAAATTGATGACGCGGAATGAAATAAGACGACACGTTATGGTTCGAAAGACTTCGATTATAATTCCACCGGGAAATAATAAAAAAGTTTTTTTTCAACGTGATATTTACTCGAAACTACACAGTTTTCTGACGGGAATCTAATCGCTCTAAAGATATTTTCAATAATTGTACAACTACATATTCATAAGAACAACGGGATACTTGTTCTGTCAAATTTTAACCGAGTCAACTGTTTATGTATTTATAACGACCTCGTGACTAAATAATTTTTTTTTAATATTATCCTTTCCGAATGATAAAATTAACAAAGGAGACTTTTTATTATAGTATTTCAAATCAATCAAGCTCATTAAGAGAATAGTAAATGAATAACTTTTTACATATTAAACATACACAAATAAACTAAATACAAGTATGTATAATATATGATATTATAATATTATCGTGCGATGTATATAATATTATAATATATTCAGAACAACATTTTTTTTTTTAACTGCGGTGTATGCACAACGACTAGCGTAAGTATATGTAATTCCTAGTATCACACGATAGAATAATATTATTATTATTATATATGATTCATATGGGATTTGAACTGTTCCCAGTATTCGTGTGTGTCTTTATTAAAAGGATTTTGCCCCCAGGACGCGTCGCTCATTCTTGTACAGAGACAGGTTAAGGTATGAATGTTTTTATTAATTTTCGTGTATTCATACCGTTTTTACCTGGCGATAGCCCGGGTGCTCTATGAGAAGTTATATAGGTGTTCACCCTGAGGGTATTAGAGGGAGCCCGAGAGTAATTTATTAGACGTTTACGTCGTTAGTACTTATGTGTGAGAGTGTAGGTAGTGGTGTGCGCGCGCACGCGTTTATATTATAGGAACTGCATGTGTGTGTATATAGAACCCCTTCTAAAGTCGACTCTGAAAATTGATGATCTTTGTGATGTTTTCTCTCACTCGCATTCAGTAACGCACGAACGGGTTATTACACAAAGCCTGAGGTGTAAATACCATTTTCGGGCCTGACGATAAATCACCAACGGTGTCTGTGGAATTCGCGCGTGCGCGTTTTTCCCTCGTTTTATTCTTCCCCTTTTCAGACATAATTTTTCGAGATTATTGGGTTAATTTTCCAGAGCAATTGGCGGAAATTGCAATATGAACGATGAGACGAGTAATCATCGAAGAACGTGAATGATCTGCAATTGCATCCAGCTATAGCAGTCAGGTCACGCGGCGATCATGCGAGAGAGATAATATTTGTAATTATTGCACGTGGACACGATGAACAAGCGCCGGCCCCCCGAGTTCAGGTGTGAATGAAAAATACATTTAAGAGGAAACTAGAAATAACGAAAAACGTATTATATTTCGAGTACACGGGATGTATGAAATCTTTTAAACGAGCCAATTACGATATCAAACATTAAATTTCTATACAATGAATCAATTTTCTACATTTCAAGAAGATTTTCTTTTAGAAGATCCTATAGTTAAATATTTGAGAGTATAAAATATTCCAAAAACTAAGTAGGTATTCATTATCGGTGTATCAAATAACTGACAGTCAATTGATTCGGTTATAAATTCTTAAAATATCAATCAATTTATTACCAATAAAAATTATATTATTTTAATTTTCAAATAAATAATTGTACAATTGTATCAACGGTACTAAATGCTAAGCCAATATTTTTTTTATGTAGGTACACATTTATATTTTTTAAATGAAGACATTTTTAACATTAACAAAAGGGTCTTAATTAAATTCCGAAGAAATATTCACGATTAAAATAATATAGATTTATTCACTATAGTTTTCTAAAAGACGTCTCGTTTATATGAAATATTGAATTAAAAATTACGTCAGAAAAAGAAACGAAACCTATGTCAAATTATTAAAAATAATTGAATAAAGAAGTAACGAAAAAAAATAATATATAAGATAAAATAATTTATTATTGTTTCACAGGGAACGTTCATAAAATTGTTTGAACCTCTTTTTTTTAGAAAAATAATTAGTGTTACAAACGTGTAGACAATAATACATTATAAAGCAAATTAAATAAACTCCATACTATAGTATATACAACAAAAAACCTATAGTGTTTGGTATTCTTGATCAAAGGATTTTTTTTTTATTTTAAGTATTTAGACGAAATTAACATTCAATCTAGAACTACAAAAGACCGTAACCTATTGATTTACCACATCCGTTATACTTCCTCGATTTCCTGCAATTTTTACTAGTAAACCTATGTTTTTATTTTTTTCATTACCATAACGGCTCATTAATCTTAATAAATTAGGTGTAAGTAATGATAATTTTTTTTGCTAATGTACACTTTTCTCTATTCTTTTTTATCTACAATGTCCCGCTCCGATGGATGACAACAAATTATAACCGTGTCAGATAATTCTGATCCGACACGGAAGACCCTACGGTTTCATTGCCGTGAGAAATCATCTTAATATATATAAACATAAGTACATAATATTCACGACAATTTTAGATGAACTCTTTGAACGAATAAACTGACAAAAAAATAAAATAAAGTATATATATACTTAATTATTATGTTTTAATAATTTTTTGCTCGAATGTAAAATGTTACGATCGTTAAATAACAAAATTGATTTTACTAATGCATCAGCATCAAATCAAAACAACGTGAAATTACCTTTTAAAAACATTTCATCATGTACACAGAGAACGTTGAAATTAATTACAGTAATTGAAACATGAAGGGATTGCATAACTTTTCAAAAAGGGTTGTCTGAACATTTCCAATTTACTCAATATATATTCAATATTCACAATTATATATATATATATATATATATATTATACAATGTTTTAAAAAGTAATTGATCATTTTGAAAATATATTACTTGGTAATGTACAATAAATTACATTTATCGGATAAAATATTTATAACGACTTGATTTTGACGAGTGAAATAATTAAAATATTTAATACCTAGATTAACTACTTAGTATCGAGTGATTTTAAATTCTAGACATAGTTGGTACGATATAGTGTCACTAAGATGGTTAATAATTATTTATAGAATTTTGACAGATACACAAAAGTATTCAAGAAAAATCAAAAGGCATTTTGTGGAAACGAACATGTAATGTAACAATAAGATGTATTTTGACGTATATACCTTATGTTTCGTTGGCTTGAATTTTATTAATATTAAAACATTTAAAACGCAATCACAGCACGTAATCATGGTATTTAGAATTATTAGTATTTATTAACCGTGGTGTTACTGGTATTAAACGTATCATCTATTGCAGATGAAATCGCATTCACGCATTCACATGAAACCACATTATATTTTATAGTAATTTTACCGATATAATTTGATTTAACCGGTGATCACGATGAACCCGTGGTTCGTACAGATCATCTTTGTACGTTATAATATACACCCGCATAGGTACATATACCAAAACCAGTTCACCCGATTAACTGTTTTTTCGATAAACCTCCTCCTCCGGGGCCCTGCTCCCATCCGTCTCGTAGCGTTTCCCACGAACCCGTCTCGTATAATTATTGTTATAAATATTATATTGTCGCTGTTATTATTATTAATTATAATACTATGCTGTTTTTCCTCTACGCGCACACGCAACACGTTACATTATGCGCCGCATAAGCGATTTCCTTACCCGAAAAATAGGCAAAGGGCTCTTCGTTTAAATAAAAAAAAAAATAAAAAAAAATCTCTAGAAACGACTACTACAAATAACATTCCACCGCAGATCAACGCTACGCAGCCTGCGGGTACAACACACTAATCGGCTGGTCGCGGCAGCATTCTGCAAAACGCGAATGTCTCGCCATCCTCGGTTAATAATAGGTAATATGTGAACCAACACGACGCGTTCTTCGACAATTTCAATGGTCTTTTTCAAATAGAACTTAAGTGAAGAAATACGAAAAAAAAGAGATCGCTATAATGCGTGAAACTTTCAACGGCTCGAATTAAATAATAAAATATACAATCACTACGACTGGTTTTCACTTTTATAATTTTTGAATGTACGATTTGATTTAGGTTCCTAGCGAAAATCAGCCAAGATCAGAATCACTGTCACAGGTGATGTTTGAGCGTTAAAAGAAAATAAACCGAGACAAAAAGAAAGGCTACCTTCATATACACTTATTTATGAAACGCTGAAAACGTTTAATAAAAATTTAACTAAACGGTTACGTATTGAATATATACAATATATTATAAAGTATAAAATATACTTATATCACTGATTATTGCAGAGCAGAATGGTGCTGCAAAAAAAAAATAGTGAAGAACGAATGTCAGAAAATAATACTTTTTTGTAAACTATACAACGATTTCCGAGCACAAACATCATATAAACACTTTAAGCATTTTTAATTCCTTAAAATTACTAGGTGTTCCCAATAAGTCAAAATAACCATAACGCAGAACTTACAATACGATTCTTATTGTTATTATGCTTCTAGTACAATATAACTCTACAGTAACGTTTTTGATATGCATATAAATGTGTTAACAATATGAAATGAAAATATAATACTTTATAAATAAATCACACGTCAAATCCGAACAACCATCAAAACCAACTATTGACACGTTATGGTCACTAAAAAATTTGGATATAGTATTATATCAAGCTCAAATTTATATTCAATTTAGTTTAAATTTATATTCAAATAAAATTTTCACAAAATCTACATGTATCGCATTTCTTTCAATTTACTTTTACTAACGTAGGTAAGAAGTAAGTACTTATTTATATTTTATTTTATAAACGACATTATAATAAAATCACATATATGCACACATTTTTTAGACCTCAAAAACAGAAATCATCCTACATACGATTTGTCTCTAAATAATATCAAAAATAAACCACAAACAATTGAAGAATGCCGAATGGCTTAACTCTCGATAGAACAATGGTGTTTAAAAGTTTTGTGCACTTTGTTTATTTATCATTCGGTTTACGTAAATATATATATATATATATTACTTGTGAAATAAAATATAAAGATAAAATAATAAATTAAAATAATGAGTTTGAAATACCTATTATATAAGTATATTTTTTCCCATCTGCTCGAAAAAGTCGAAAACAAAAGATAAATTTGTATTCAATTCAAATCCATTTCACCATGCTAACTTTTACTAAAATATAAAAGACTATAACTCCAAACATAAAATTGGCTAAAAACTAAAAAAAAATCAACTTATTTAGTAAATTATGTGAAACAAGACTGTTATTATTAACTTCTCGATGTTTTATATGATAATAGTATAGATAGGCTGATAGAATGTTTTATAACTATAGTGTACCAGCAAAAAAAATAAAATAAATCTATAATACTAACACATTAAATTTATTGGATGTTTTTTGGAAATTATCAGTTTGTATTTTAAAATATTTACTGTGTTATTTGTCTCAAGTAATACTAAACAAATGACGAAAAGTTATGTAATTAAAAAATGATTATCGACTCGTCTTGTTTTACCGTAGATTAGATTTACTGCTATGGTGGCAAGGTAAATGAAATGTAATTAGATAAATTGAGGTATTTTAATTCCAAACGGAATAAATAGAACAAAATAAAATGAAATAAAATTTAAAAAAAGGTTGCTATAAAAGCCAAGTTTAGTATAAGCCCTTTTAATATGTGCACTCTTCGAAGCATCTTTGTTGACTCATTATTTAAATGGAAAAAGAATACAGACTCGCCCTCAGTTTCGATTCACTAGGAGGAAAAGTTTATCGTTCGTTCTCGGGTTCTTTTCATTTTACATTTTCGCTACGTTGTTTTATTTGATTTTTTTTTTCTCCTTTTTCTGTTTTCTTTTTCTTTTTTTTTCGTTTTATTATTATACCGTTTATATTGGTTACAATGAGATAGTTTTTTAAGTAACCAAGGCGTCGTCATCATTGGTAGAAGGAAGTTCGGCTGAGAAAAGGACTGGTGTAAGGGAAATCTGACAGTGGTTAAGCTTCTATATTTACTGGGCTCTCTAAATGAATAATTTTTTTACTCGCAGAAAATTATTTTACATACATTTCTAGTCATCTCCTTTCGTTTGGTATATTTTAATTTTGTGAGAACACACATTAGCTATTATGTCATTATAAACCCAACGGAAGCAAATATATTTTTCATGTATACCCCTCGTGCAACCTTAATAGATATAAATAAATAAGATAATAATATCGAGTAGCAAAAAAACGGTAAATATTTATAAAAAATATAATAAAAATATATATTTTGAAAACTGTTTTCGATTTTGAATTCAAGTGATATATTATCTACTCATACTTTAAATATTTCTACATAACTATATAGACGTTAACCGTAGCTGACGTGTATTCATCCCAAAATTTATTGTGTTCCCTAACAAATAGCTGTCGAGTCGAGACAATTTGAGATCGTATAAATTACCACTGCAGTGTATCGGTTAGTGTGAATAGGTCGCTCCCAATAAACATGTCACTTTGAGATTACCCCGAAAAATCGAAAAAAAATATAATAATAACAAAAATATCTTGTTTGTACCTGAATGTGACCTTGCGTGATACACGATTATATTATGGTTAGGTATAGTACACGATTTACCCCGTAAAAACAAAATTTCAATACTGCGTTGACATTGGTAGTTTTTGTGACAAATTTACAACATTATGTTTTTGAAATAAACGAGCACAATGGGGTCCTGTTTAAATCTTCGTACATAACCTTTTTTTTTTATGTACATGTATAACTATTAGGTTAGACGCGTTTTTTCCCTCGCTGTTTTTCCCTTTTCACTAAAACAATCGTACTTTAAACTCGGTAAATAAACTCGTAAACAGATTGGAAAACGCACATCACTGAGACATTCTAGACTGTCCATTATTACATAGCCTTTGTAGTAATAATATTTCAAAATCACGTGGGCCGTTCCAAATAAATAAATGTGTGTTTTTATGGTAAACTCCGCTGATACGCAATGTCCACCTAAGCACTACGAGATTGAGACATATAGTACGCCAGAAGCCATAAAACTGTGGTTATTAACTCGGATAAATCGTTTCAACCGGATGACTCTGCTCTAAGCCGTAATATCAAAATACCGCGTCCGTTTATCCGACTAAGCGGCTTCTTTATTATTGTGTGTTTTATAATATAATAATTTACACGATCACTGCGGCAACTTTATCATCTGCCGAGATTTATCTGTATGTTTAATAAAACTTTAGCTCAATAATAATACAATATCACACAATGGGGGGGAAAAATATGATGATAATACCTACGCTGCAGCAATAGTACACTAAGGACGGAACAATAACTACTGAAACATTTTGAATTATTTACGAATGTAAATTATGTAAACAGAACTAAAACGACATCCAGCAATATATTTAATCATATTTTGTTCGATTAAGTATACCTATATAACGTGAAAATAAATAAATGAGAAAAATTGCCGAACGTTTTTTAAGATAATTATATTCGTGAAATTAACATTAATCACGAGTTCACGACAGCTCTTAAAATGCATTTATTACATTATTCTTTTCTTTTCTTTTAAATGTCTAATATATAATGTTATTTCAAATAAAAATCGTATAGTATTTTTCGTGTTTTTTTTACCGACATTAAACATAAGGTAAGCAGTAAAGCAGTTTATACTTTTGTTTGATTTTTTTTATAAAATTATTACCAAATTGAATATAACGCCTCCCCAGCAAGTTAATAATATATTATACAACTAAACAACTGCGTATACCTACATTGATAATTTTGTTTTAAATTTTCAACACCTGAAATCCCGAAATACTTCCTAGCTCATATCATTAAGTATTGAAAACCAATCTGTATCACAAGTATTTTTTTTTAAATCGTTTCTGAAGGTTAATAATATTGTTTGTTAATTTAACATCTTTTCTGGTTTTGACACGCGATACATAGATAGCCGAATATCGATTTGTGTTTTTTTAAACTGTTATACAGGCTTAAATTGTTTTTACTCTATCACAATCACTCATGCACCATTACAGCACAATGATTCGAAAAAATGAATTTTCAAAAACCCAGCCTTTCATCTTTCAAATACTCGTACTCTAATCGTTCGTGTTACATACTATAATATAGGATTTGCCATTTAAAAATATCCAAAAATGTTATTATTGATATCGCGGATCCCACGTCATTTGTAGTAAATTATTATTACTGGGCGTGATGTAGTTCTTAAATGAATAGGCACAGAAATTGTTCGAGTATCGTTATAATAACGCACACCGTGTTATTATTTTTAGATTACCCATCAGCAGCTAGACCACATTAGTTAATAACCATATGTATTATCAGTTTATACTCGTATTATAAGCCCATAATAACACTATAATAAATATCTTGCCATAAATAATGAAATAATTTGTCATTAACTATATATTAACAACATTATATATATATATATGTACTAATGTTGTGTTATACACGTCACGTTTAGTTAATGAAAAATTGTTGTTGGTCGGTATCGAAACTTCAAAAAATTATTATTATTTATAATATTGTAGTATGAAATATTCGAATTAAGTATTGCCAATAGTATATCAGTTTTACTAATATTCTGCAGATAGGTTATAATCAAATATCGATAATATTGAAAAATAATAAGAATTTATAGAAAATACGCATCGTTAAAGAATTGTGAATATATTTTTTGTATTAGAGGCAGTGAAAATATTTTTTCGTACATTAAAACATTTTTAACTTAATCAATAAGAATACAATTTACTATTGTAACGAGAGATCAAAATTCGACAATTGTTTAGAGTATGTAAAGACTACATTACAGCCATGAAATGCCATGTCGGCGTCGACAATAGTGTAATGATTTAAAGTCATCCAAATAGCAACTTCATATTGTTTAGTAAAACACGAAATTGAGATAGTAATAATAAATAATAAAACAATGTACACAGCGAAATTGATAAAAAGAGAAAAAACCGCAGCGGTGTTTTCATTAACGTTGACCTTTTATCGCCAACTGATGTAGTGTGTATAAAGGCAAATCGCGAGAAGCGGGTCAAACTCGCGACAAAACTCTACCGAAATACACTGAAGACAATAACGAACGTTGACAACAACGAGTCACGACTGAGAAAGAATAGACTTGTTCAAGACGACAACCGCGGGACCGAAGGATCGGTGAGCGGGAGAGAGTCGCATAAAGAAAGGATGCTGCTGCTTCTGCATCGGAATATATATCCTCTCTCGTAAGAAAGAATAGGCGGGAGAAAATAAAAATAAACAGATAAATATAAAAACGTTCAGAAAGCATATCTCTCGCGTGGTTATATTTATGTACATATATATATATATATATATTTTTTATATATTATGTGTGGCTGCTGCTGGACGGCCTTGGTTCGCGATAAACATTTTTGCCGCCGTCGCGCGTCGCGCCTTTATCTCGAGGCAGTGCTCCGAAACAAATTTCGGTGGCGTATAAAATGCGTTTTGGTCGCCACCGCCGCCGCCGTCATAAAATCTAATAGTCCGTTCCTTTAATCTAAACCTCCACACCCCACTGCGCCCACGACCATCTTTCCCAGGACGAAAAACGAAAACGTTATGTAGTATACGAGTATACTACAGTAACGATGACGGGCAAAACGAAAAAACAACAAGTCAATATTATTATGTATAAACGATCCGTCCACCACGCGCAGAGTGAAAACAATTTCCGTTTCATTATCCCTTTCTAGAGTCCGAACGAGTCATCGCGGGGTTTCGCAGCACATTGTAGTTTTTTTCTTCAAGACCTACCTTTGAACCGGTGAAAACTTAAAAACCGGTAGAAAAGTTACAATAGCATCACGTCAGTTATATTTCATCGAATTTCCATTGTGGGTTTTAAGAAAATCACACAAAACGACCAAACAAGAATTTGAAGACTTTTTTTTGCCTTTGAACAAAAATGTCACATTTTGTAATGTATGTAAACCGAATGGAATTTTTCAAATGCGATTAGAATTGTCTACTGTGTTAAAATATATATCGATAACACTCCACTGTATATATTGTATCTCGCACCAAGTTTAAAAAAGCGAAGAAACCCCTACAAAAAATGTATATTCCTATTGTGTATTTTACAATTACGAGTAAAACTGTATTATAAATTTATAATATTATACAAGTCGGTTGTTACAATAATATTGTAGGTATAATTGTTTCCTTATTAATTTTATTTTTTTAAACACTACCTGCAATATTAAACTTATTTTATTTTATCGGCTTACTGATTGCAATAATGATTGAAGATAATAAATATTAGCAAAAGTTTTATTCGACTGCCATTAACAATGAAGTGAAATATAAAATTATTTCATTCTTATAACCATCGATTCAGAATTGAAAAAAATGTTTTATATACAAATGATGATGAATCAAAGAAATACAATTGTATTTAAGTTTGATTAATTAAAATAATGAGTACACAATCTTACAAAAAATTCGGAAATGTTATTTGTTTAATTGTGTTAAAAATGTTTTTAGCTTTAATATGTTTCCGATAGTTGTTAATTAATATAGTTTTAATAATATGTTATGAAAGTTGTGTATCAAAAAATTATGTAATTTGTTATTTCGATAAGAAATCTGATATTTTAGCAAGAACGATTATTTCAAAGAAAATCTTAATATTATTCGAGGTGGGGGGAAGAAATTTCCTAACTATAATAACAAGAATGAATTAAATGCGAAATAAAAGTGTTCAAGTTGATTCGTGAATTTAAATTATATTTATATTCAGCGCACGCATCATGTATATAGGTATAATGTGGATAATTTAAATAAAAATTCGTACATGTAATATGGTTCTAAAACGAAAAATACACATTTAAACATTGGAAGAAACAACATTAGGAACAATAAGTAAAATCGTGAATGACGTATTTCATGCTATTTCGACTGCAGTTTTATCGAAACTAAATAAGTCGTTGAAAGTACATCTAAACTATTTAATTAAGCGAAAACGATTGTAAGCGGGCAACAACAACAAAGAATAATATTTCGATGATAAAATTAAACAACTACTGTAGAGCGAGAAGTTTTCAATGAGTTTTAACGATTTTGTAATGATTTCTGTGTCGGTGCCAGTAGTCAGTGATCGAATGACCCTTCTCCCCCCCTTCCCGTATCACATTATGCCATTTCCTCTACGGCCTGCCTACTCGTCTCTTCCCTTTTCGTTTTTTTTTATTAAACCGGAATGAGCCGCTGCGAAGTGTATCATTATGGACGGGTAAATATAGTGCGAGAATCGTCGACTAAGCCAGTCCCGTTTTATTGGGTATTTACGATTTTGCCGTTATATACAATTTATTAAAACCGAGAACATTAAAAATGTAGACTGGTTGCCACCGAGTCATTAAACTTCTCCGAACCCAACACCACGACACTTCGATCGCCAGTCGATGAAATTATGACGTAGAACTTATGGTGTATAACACGATGCGAATAAACCGTCGAGTCGAAAAACTTATAAAACAGAAAAATATCTCCGGGGAAGTATAAACGTTTGTCGGTTTTTCTTATAATTAAACATTTAAAATTCCATTACGAAAATAATAGAAGTCCGAACGCGATTTTTACCTCGGAAAAGCAAGTAAAATATTATCGAGTTTGGTTTGATGCTCACCATCACCCGCGCTGGCAGAAGTTTAATTTCCGTAGAGACGATTCATTTATATTTGTATATTTTAAATACTCACATTACCACTATAATATTATATGGTTTATATATTATTCGAAGACGATTGGGAATCGAGCCAAAACTGTATAAAACAAATCGACACCATAACTGCAGCAGTGACAATAGGCGCAAAGGTATAGCGGTAGAATAAAGTTATTATTATTATTACGATACTTGTTATTATTATTATTACGGTCCGTGAACTCGTGTCAAAACTATAAACGTAACAGGTTTAAGGACATTTTCATCCGACGATTATTTTAATACGAGATTAACACAGAAATGTCATCATCGAAACATCATTATCATAATAATAATTTATACCTGTAGAAAATTGCGAAATCTTTCTACGACATAACTAAAAGATATGCAAAAACAAACTCTCAGAATTACTTAAAAAGCGTGTCTATAATACACGATAAAGATGTCATTATAATGTTTCAAATGATGTTGAACAAATCACTATGGATTTAGAGAAGTTATACTGAAAAAAATTTCATCGCACTGTGAAATAAGCATATGGAAAAATGCGTTGTCATTCGTTTAAGGATTATACTTTTGAAATGTAAAGTTATCTCGATACCGAAATTAAATTTAAAATATAATCAGAGAGGATAAATTACTTTGGTGTTTTTTTTTCGAATCCTTTCACTGACGGTATTGCTGAGAAACACGCCTACTAATTTTATATTGCATGTCTATAAATTATCATAGATATGAAAACGTTTTGATTAGACACGGCGGTGAACCCGTTAATTTTTTATTACGTACATTTTTTCAATGCTCTTTAAAATATAAAATTGTCGTGTATAATATTAATACTAATAAGTAATAACTTTCAAGCGTCAAATATTCAATAAAAAAATCTCGTATCGCGCGTTTTAACGTTTAAGAACATAAATAGAAACTGTTTTATGCTTGAAATCATTTTTAAATAAAAATAAATAATATATTTAATTTGAATACCTAACCTGACCATAATATGCATACGTTGTATACAAACTAAAAATGATTTAGTATAAAATTAATAAAAGATTGATATCTTTTATTTGTTAACTATCATTTTAATAGGTACTTAAAGTTAATTTGAAAGTACAGAATATAATAATATAAAACAGTAAATTACAAATTAAATAGATAATAGCTATTGTAGTCGTGTGTGTGTGTATATGTTGAAATATTATAAAAAGAAATTGAAAAATATACTGTTTTAAGATATGAACTCAATATAACAATTTACTATTATTTATCATAATATATACAACAAATAAATTATTTAATGCCTCTGTCACAATACCTAATTTTATTAAGAACATTTAAGTTCTCAAACAAAATTTTTCACTTAACGGTCTAACCACGATAAACAATTTGTACGCATAAACGATTACGGTACAGTACTGTACAGACTTTCTATAGTAAAATAATTTTTTTCGTATAGTGATTTCTAATTCATTAGTAATAGTGCTCACTCAATATTCCGAAAACAATTTGGTAAATTTTTAAGTACAATAACTTCAACTATACCAATATAACATATGACATTATCTTCTTTTCCAATAAATTATTATTATTATATACTTAAAAGTTAGAAGGGCATGATAATGATACTTAATTAATAATTGATTCTCAAATAGTGATGCTTGAACGTGCGATTATAAATCGTAATTGAAATTTTACTATGCACATATTCATGTATTGTATATTATACTATATTAATGAATACCCGAGGTAACGGTATTTAATTAGATATTATATTGTTCTAACCTGTACTTCGTGCACGAGTTCTTGGTCGTCGAGTAACACGATCTTGCAGTGGTGTGTCCGGGCACTGGTACAAAAACAACCCATGATGATTTTTTCTCTCTTTCAAATCTCTCCGAAAAAACCTGTGGGCAAAAATAAAAACGAAATTCTTTTATTAACTTTGAGTACAAAAAACTTGACAATAATCTTAATGTCTTTCGCGTGGGTGAATTTGAATAAAAAAATCATTTCGTTGTTTTTAAAAAAATTAAAAAAAATTTTCTTTGTAAAAGTTTATTATTCCAATTGAAAAAATAATCAGCAAAACTTTTCACCGATTATAAAAATGGCCTGTTTGTATTCGTATATGTTTTTGTGGCCCTTGAGCGATCAATTTCTTTACTCGTTGAACCTATAGAATAGTTTCAATGAGCCTTTTAAAGATATTAAACACACCCATTATGCAGAATGTTTTTGTTATTTTTTTTTTTTTTTGCTCTTGGCATTTTAATTCGAAATAATGTTTGCTATATAGTATATAGTGTCGTTCTACAGCGGAATTTTGCATATTATTGTACACATATGCGCAAGCTATATTACAATATTATTATTGTTTGGTTTGCGACCAAATTCATTCATTCGACGACTATTTTAATGGAACCATTTTTTCAAAACGGTGGCTTCGATTAAACTGGATTTTTATGTAACCCACCGCAATTTCCCATATGGCCGGTCAACCGGAATGGAATTTGGGATATTGTCCCCGGAGAATTGCTGAGGAAACACGCAAGTGGAGCGGGAGCTTTACAACTTAACCCGCGGGACGTTGTCCAAAACATTCGGTCGTAAATGCGATTTACGCGAAATACCCCAAACTTTTACGCGCGATGGATAAGCTAGTAAAAATAATACAAATGGATAAGATAGTGGTGAGAAGGGTATGTAGCAGGCAGAAAGACATGTTCTGAGAAAAAAACACGTTCTTCGAAAATAGCATAAAAAAAAAAAGAAAGAATTAACAACAACAGGGCTATCCTTTGGGAACCCGTGATTCCTCGGAGTATAAAGAGCGCTCTAGAAAAAGTGATAAATCTTCACGTCAAATCGTAGAAATCAAAATATTGAATACATAACACAGACACATTTCTAATGTTTTTCAATGAATAAAATAATCAAACACTCCAATATTTAATCTGACTAATACCGCGATAACAATAACTAGTATGTTATAAACCTGCAACGGAAAAATACTATACATAATATATAATATAGTTGAATAGGAAATCGATTTCGGCAAGTATTTTATATTTTCTTCCGTAATTTGATTAATTTTGAGAAAAGTTCCGCAAAACATTGCATAACAAAAATAAATAACTTGTTTTTCTATACTGAGTTATCGCGATTTTTAGTCCTTTCGTATTACCCAATCATTCATGTTTGTAGGACGATCAGAAAGAAGAGAATACAATAAATATCAGTAAGTATAAACCATAATTTTTAGCATTCAGGCTCATTTAATAATACGTTTATTGCTACACTCCGTTGATAAAATGATTTTAATTTTACAAAATAAATACAAAATTCAAAATATTATCATGCTGTACAACATACAAAACATGAGCTAATAGATTACATTGTACAACTTTTTTGTTTATTTTTATAAGTAAAATATCCAAATGCAATAAAGTACGCACAGAAAAATAAAATGAAATAATTAAATGGATTTGTTAATGTGACAGATATCTCTCGTTTTGAGCAAATAAAATTATCGTTCTTTCCTTTAAGTAAATGTGTATAATTATTTAAAAGCAATTCTTAAATAAAATCTGTGTACTTTAAATAATTTTTATAAAACATTTTTAAATTATAAACTCTGCATAAACATTTATTATAAGTATAACATTCACTTATAGTATTATTATAATACATATAACCGTCAGTTAAGTTACTAAAATATGAACATTTTTTGGATAAATTATTATTAAAATCTAACTTTAATTGTGGATTCAAGTGGAAACATTGAAGGTATAATAATTGTATTGTTTGTCCAAATAAAGATAAATACAAAATAACAAACTTAAATAGCTATTTGTATGTTGAAAAAAGTTTAAAGATAACATTTATTTTGTGTTACAATTATGATAAATAAACTTATATACTATATAAGACGTCGTAATTTCCATCGTAATAAGAATTCTCATGGTTTTTATTTTAAATGAATTCAATGGATGAATGATAGAGCAATAATATTAAAATGTACCTACACAACATAAAACGAGTATTTAATTTTTTCTCTAAACCATTTATAATATGCAATTTTAAAATAAAACTTACATTGTGTTATAGTTTATACGCACATGAAGAAAATACTAAAAAATAAAACACTTAAACCAAATTTAACTCTATAGCATTGTTTTCAATATCACATAAATTTCCAATGGAGCGTAATAATAAGGTTCTTTTATCTCCACCGCTATCATATAATGGAAGTTTACTACTACAAAAAGATATATACTTCGACAAATACCAAACTTTATTATCGTCTTGAGTAAATTGAACGCTAGAGTGATCACGTCAATAACAGACGAACAAATACATTTTTGGCAAAAACTCAATTCAATGTAAATATACGAATATTTATTCAAGGGAAGAGTAATAGTAATATGTATTCATCTTACATTAATTGGAATAATGTTGTTTATTACTATTGTATCATACTAGTGGCATCGATTCAAAATTGTTGATCGCGTCAAAGTTATAATAAAATAACAATTAATAATAATTCCGATTGATATATCGATTGCCTAACCAACCAATATATCCTGAAAAACCTCGGCACTATAATATTATACTGCGATACATATCTAAGATCCTTGGACAAGACACGATTCAAATTCTCAAGTTCATAGAACTAATAAGAAATAAATAACACATTATTAGATTCCTTAATAACCTAACCAGCAATATTAAACGCAACATTGTTATGTATGTTAGAAAATATACGAGTAATAATAACAATTTCAACATTGTTACAAAACAGTAATAGTGTTTGAAATAATAAAACTAAGATGTAAACAATTACCACTCAAAATTAATCATTTAAAAATGTTAAATACAATAATTTTTAATAATTAATAATAAAAACATTTCACGTACCTAAACAGTAATTGATTTTACTTTAAGTTATTTTAATTCATAAGTCAGAGTTATAAAATAATTCTTAATAAATAAGGATAACTATACTTGGAAATGAGTCAAAAAAAGAACTATCTTCCCTATTTATTCTATATACATATTTTGTATATAAATAAAATATAATAGTTTATAACACTTGATTGATAAATATGATTAAACGAACAAAGAAACTAATTAATTAAAAATCTTGTATAAATAAGTCAATTACAATATCAATAAAAACAAATAGGTATATCATAATATTATATAAACCTTTTTTATTATAAAATTACAAATATTAATACTGCAAGTATATAAACGTTGTTAACGGATAAATAAATTATAGATTACCTATATATAGCCATATTATAGGTAATTAAAGAATACAAAACTCCAGATTTTTAAAACACTATCTCGAAACGGTTTTTATACAATAATTATGACACAAAAAAATACTGAAAATGTCTTAAATAATAATAATAATTTCATGAAATAGATACGTAGGTAATAAATAATAATGTATGCGTATATATAATATACATCAATATAAAGTGTCGGTTTTATCAATATCTTTATTTTTTTTTTGTTATATGATTCGTTATCTTTTTTTTAAGGGATCTATAAAGAATATTGAACCCAAAGTAATTTCAAGGGTGTTCGTTTCCGCGATATAAAATGACTATAAAATAAATATCAAACAATTTTTTTTATCTATACGATTTCGTTACTTCTTATCATACCATACTATACTACACTATATATTCAACCTTTATGTTGTACTATTTCTTATACTCTTTTTACATAATATGATCGTTCAAGTACCTTCCCTTTATAAATCGTATTCTAAAAATAAGTAATTATTAATATTATTTTATATATATAATAATTATTATTATTATTATTAATCTAAATTTATTTAAACGTGTCTCTAAATTAAAATTACAATCGTTTATAATATTATTAGGTGATATAGTACGAGAAGAGAAAGATGAAATAAAAGTGTTATATTTCTAAAGAATTTAACTACCATATATTATGTGATTGCTGCATAGGTACTGCCAGGTAATAATACTTTTTCACGCATGCATTTAGTTGTACTCAGGATCTTTCAAAAACTAGGTTCATATCTATTATAATATGTTTCTTGTGGTTTGTGGATCATAGTAGGCAGAATGATGTTATAACTATATATAACGGACTATGATTTCCAAACACATTATGATTGAAACTTAAACGCATTTTGGACTGTGTAAAAAAATTCAAATTAACCTACGCCACAAGAATCCAAAAATATTCAGTTCAATTTTTTTATCTACGTATACATCATTATGAACACACATTATACGAATATAGTGACATTTTATATTATTATATTTACAATGGTGATACTTGGCAAATTAACGCTGCGGGACGCGTTCACGTATAATAAAGAATAACTATGATAAGTGTATAAGTATAAGATGTTATATTATACAGGGTGACTATTTTAACGTGAATCAGTAATTTTTCGTGGAAATTTAATCATTTACATAACTAATAACTTCCATAAATAAATTCCGCAACTAATATATAAATTTTGTAGGAATATGATTTAATAATAAACTTAAATTTTCAATTAATATTTTTCAATAATTTGTTTATAAACTATGACTTAAAACTTAACTTCAAACTTAAAAAATTAACTATTTCATATTTTAGTGCTTATTGGAAATAAAATTTAAAAAATTTCAATTAGTTTATTTAATCTACACAACTGCAATGGTTTTAATATCATGATTATTTTATAATTGTGTTATAAGTTATTGTTGTTAAATCAAAAATCATTTCTAATGTTAGCACATAATATAAAAATGAAGAAAAAATCGTTTGAATTCATAGAAAAAGTGAATGTTTTTTTATATAGATAGAAAAATATTTTTCAATTTTTAATTTTCAGATAAAACAGACGATTCGCGTTAAACAAAACACCCTGTATATAAATAAACGTATGGATAGGCATGTAAAGACGAAAAATAAAATCAACGGCTGTTAAAATTCCGTAATAATAGTTATATGACGACGACAGAGACGACAGCGACAACGACAACGATGACGATGACGATATAATAATAATAATATATGCTAAACCGCGGCCGTCGAAACGGTACGTTATTGTTGTTTGCTCTACAGACGTTACAAATCACCGCCAATATAAAAAATATAGACACACGGCGATACGACGCGGGATAAATATCTATCACACGCTCTAGTTGCGCTGACATATTGTTGTTATTATTATTATTATTATTATTATGCCGTCGACGGCTCGCGCGGGGAGCTGTTTCTCGCCTTCGCGTTTGGAACCAATTCGTCCGATGCGCGTCAGACTACGGTTCGTTAATGCCACTACGACGGCGTAATAAGCCAACGAACAAGGGTTGTTTTAAACGTCATTTCTTCTTATACTCGTATAATATCTCACGGGATCGTCACAACTCGTCAATTTTTTTTCCTTTTATACATGTGAAAGCGTTGAAAAAAAATATCTAAAACATAATACTAAAACACTTTGATGCGCACGCACACACACACACACACATGCACACATCTACAAACGCGTTTTTTATCCATCGAAACATAATCAAAAGTTACCCAATATAATATACACCGATATACACACGGAATAGAAAATTTCTCATCCCTTATTATTATTATAACATATTGCAGTTGTTGTCTTTCGCTTTTCTTCAACAACGTTTGATATCATATTATTATACTGAACTTAATCACTCACCAGTCGTTAAAAAAAACAATTATTGAGAATATTATTAAGAAACAATAAAATTTTAAATACTATATCTCTGTACAGTAAAGAATTTAAACAAGATATTTTGAATTGATATAGTTGATCAATGTAATCGCTATTATTAAAAAATAATCAAATGACTGCAAGTTAAATAAATAATAAATAATGTTCAGCTAGCAAATTTTAATAAATCACGACGGAGGAAAAGTATAGGTAATATAATTAGTATTTTAATTTACTATAATAAATCACATAGAGTTTTGAAATTTAAAATTATTTTTACCTATTGAATTACACTTCTATGTATAGTATAGTATAACTTGATTTAGTGTGACTAATCAATTGTGAAAATTATGCGAAAGATAATTTTTAAATAACTGACTATAACAATAATAATCGATGACCAATAAATAAATTATTACAATTAATGCGTCAGTTAATAACTTTTCGTATGTTTGAATACAACTCCTGATTTTTTTCTACGGACGACCATAATTTAACGTTTCAATAAATCAGGTTTGTATTCACTTGTTTTGAATAAACAATATTTTACCGTCAGTACATATTTCATATATTATAAAGCTGGTATTTGGTAATTAATCGTCAAATTATTCGACTCTAATTTGTGTAATTGTTTAGACATAAACAACATATTATTAAAAAACGCATCAGTTCAAACAATTAGCACCGGTCAAGACAATGGTTATAAGTGTAAGTTAAAGTACCTAGTCATACATTATTATATTCATCGTTTTAATAAAAAATAATTTTGTAAAGAAGTTGATAACTTTTTCAAATCATAAAATAAAAATAATATTTTATTTATAAATAAGAACGATGGCACATACATAATATATAGAAGGGACACTCGTCGAAGCCACAGCTCCACCCAAAATTGTAGGTTATTCATTTTAAAATTTGAAGTTTTATTGTTCATACTAGTGAATTGTATTGTATAGTAAATATTATCATTAACATCACGACTCGTTTTAAATTCTAAAAACTAAGATTATGGACGGACGTGAGTCATCCGACCGGCCTACGCTTTTACACGGAAAATTTAAATCCTCAGACGCCAGATTGAAAACGGGAATTTGCAGGTCACGGAACCTAGAAAATGTAAAGAAAGAGCCGACTCGGATCCGCCTGAATTCCAGTTTCGACGAGATCACGCTAATAACGCCCGGGAAGATGGCGGGTTTACACGACAAAGGGGTAGTTACGGAATGTCGGCCATTTTTTCCTCCGCGACCGAATTTTTGTTAGGCCGCCACGCGCCGGCCGCAACAATTCGCGTACACTTTTTTACACAACAATTCACTGTTTGCCATTTTATTTCCATCACAACCCAAGCGCCGAGCCCCGAACCGTCAGCGCAGAATAGACTAATTGAAAATATCGGCACTGGCCATTCAAATAAAAATTACTAATACAATAAAAATGACCGACCGACTCGTCGGGAATCCCGGAAAACGCGGCACCATTACGATTACGACGACGACGAACGCGACGCGACGATCGCCGCGGCCATCGCGCATCGTGACAAAACGCGAACAACGCAACGCCATCGGTTTCTCCGGGCCGAGGAAACCATGGATCCGTTCTGGAAAATTGAGTCCTATATACGAGAGTAACATTATGCACGTTTCGTCCAGAAGCAGCCCCTATACCAAGACACATATAACCTAATGGCGCTATACCGGGTCGAATCCCTCTGACCAATACGACCCGCTATACCCTGTTCGATGTGAAACCACAACCACAACCCCGGTCTGGAGGAGACCGTTTTTTCTCGCGTCATTCATTTTTTCCGTTATTTTTTTATTTTTTTTCCATGACGCGCTAGCTTATTTTAGACGCCACACGACCGAGAACAAAGGAAATGCATCGTCATGACGGTGCATCGATCATTTTTATTTTTCGTTTTTCTTTTAATTATATTTATTATTAAGTTTTCCCGGTTTGATTATATGAGCTTAGTTCTAATGGAGATTTTTTTTTCTAGTGATTTATAATTTATGATCTATGATTTATCTAATTTTTTTTTATCGTTCATAAATAGATATTATTTTGGTTTATTGAAAGGAATTCTAAATCGTGAAATAAGTTTAAGAACTCTACATAAAAAATATCTTTTACAAACATGTTTTGCATTGATTCGTTGTTGTGATAGTTAAACAAATAAGTATTAGAATATTATATAAAATAAAAAGCATTATTCCATTGCCGAATTTAGTCCCAATCATGACTTAAAATAGAACAAATTTTACCTTATAAACATAAATTATAAACTTATATTCTATCCATCTAGTTTTAAAAGTCAAACAAAAACTAAAACATTTCAAAAAACATATAATTTTCCAAGTTAAATTTGAATGTAAGTGAAAAGTTCAACAAAACAAAATATTTACATTTAAATGTTTTAGAAAAACTTTATATTACATAATTTATAAGTATATTAAACTACAAGTAAATTTTCATTTTAATTCAAGAAATAGTACCAACACATTTTTGTTTAAAATACAATACTTTTAAGAATTTATAAATATGATTGTAACTATTATTGTTTTATTTATACTATTCTATTAATAAAAAGTATTTATAAAGTAATTAATATTGTTTAAGTCTTGAATAACATAAACATTTATAATGAAACACCACCTTTTTCTACATAAAACAAATTTTCTTATACCTACCACTTACTTATTTTAAAGTATCTAACAAAACATCAATATGGTAAATAAGGGAAAATACATTCATAAAAAATGCTATTAAAAAATCTGTAGCACATTAAAAGTACCGAAAATACACTACACTAAGTCTATTTACTTTCATACTTATGGTCCATAAAATAATAAGTTTAGATACTTTTAATAACTATGAGAAATTTAATAGTTATTATGTGACAACAAAATTAATATTATTTAAATGTAATATTATAATATTTTTTCTAATGAACTTATCATAAGTATTTTTTTTAATATGATTAACTACTAAATATAATTTCACTGGAGTACCTTAGTAAAAACTAATTTTTCTGTTCATAGATAAAAAATTATATACTTATCTACATTCAATTTATTTTATTTTTCAACTATATTTTACATTGTTAAATAATTATGTTAATATTATGAATTATGATAGGTATATATGTAAAGAAAAAAAGTTCAGTGTTTTTCATTCTAATTTATTAAAATAGTTTTCAAAAATTACTACATTTCATTTGGGATGATGCAACGATACACAGTATTTATATTTATATATTTATGTGAGATGTCAAAAAGTTAAAATTTATATTATAGGTACCGTAATATTTAGAAAAAAGTATAAAGTTTAAAAAGTAAAATAAATAAAAATAAAATACTGTATTTTTTTTTTTAATATGCAGGTTTATTAAGTTTTATGCAAGTATAAAATATAATGAACAACGCTCATTTTTAACTAACATTTATTTTTAAATTATATTATATAGACCTAGTATATTTTAACTTGTTAAAAAAATAAATACTAAGAACTCACTACTTATACAGTTATACTACCCATAAGAAAAACTGATTGTGTTTATTCTTTGACATTTTTCAAATAAATTTGATCAAAAATCCAATAATGTTCAAACGAAAGAATGATGTTGGTTTTACTTTGAAAAATAATATAATTTCAAAATTACAAACTTAGTGTCACGTTGTTAAAATTGACTACTCAATTAAGTATGTACCTGCATAAACCGTTACAGCCTTACAAGTTACATCTACCCAAATAAAACCAGAACAAGTAGATAATTATCTATATACGACGATGTACCGATCTTGTTAAACATGTTTTTTTGTTCAAAACAATATCCATTATAGAATTACTTGATTATAGTTTATAAATAAGCTTGGTATGTATTCGAATAATCAGAAATACAACCATAAAAAGTTTTAAAGACCAAGTGTGTATTGTGTATGTTTATTAATTAACCAATCAAAACTCACACTAAACAGATTTTTGAAAATCAATTTTTAATAATAATACAAAATAAAATCTTAGTCACCTCAGTAAAAACCAAAAATAAATAATGCTCTGATGTAAATATTTTATAATACTACTGGCCTAGTGTTTGAAAATAACAGACAAATAATTATAAACAGTTTTAAATTATAAAATTATGTATAGATATAATGTATAAGTATATATATTTCATTTTTAAAATATGAATTCACTTTAAATAGGTATCATACACTCAAAACATACCATCATAATCACACTGCAATCTCAAACACTAATATTTTGTTCATTATTTACTATTTGTAATCCACGCGTTTTAAAACCGTTAGTTATTGTACTTAGTAATGGCTCCTTTTTAATCTCAGTTAAAAGCGTACGGCGACTGTTTAATATTGGCTTAAAATTTGGATTAAAACTAAACCACTGCTAAATAAATAACTTTATACAGTTTGTACAACGTTTATTGTATATTATCTCAAAAATAAACCGAAACGAAATCCATGCGACCAACTATTAGAGCTGTATAATGATCTGCAAGGACGAGGATCAAATAATAATCATACTTAATTCAATAAAATGTTTTCCTCCAAATTTAAGTAGGTATGTCATTAGCTTCATAATTATAAACTAAATTACATACTCTACAGAAAAGAAGTAATACAGAATTAGAAATTCTTTTTACCTTTTTTGTACTTTTCGCGTAGAATTTAATCAAAACCTAAAAAGAATATTCTATTCCTAATACTTTTGAACATGTAGAAAATTCAAAAGTTTAATGCATCGATAAATCGAAATAAACAGCGTTTGAAAATTGTTATTATATAAAACTAATGGATTCCGATAAAAAAGAATTTAAAAAACAGTACAAAATGTACTTCGCTGAATTGTTTAACGTTAAACATTCTCATCGTTTATAGTTCAACTTCAGAAGAGAAACATCATAATAACACTTTATATAACATATAAGCTACGTATATGTATCAGGAATATCTTATAAGGTATACAAAAAGTATCCTATGAACACATTTTGGACGAGGAAAAAATCTGAAATCTGCCAACTCGAACGCTTCGAAATTGACGCATTATAGAGAACCTAACAATAGTACTACACCCTCGATCTGATCATGATATTGCGGCAGAAGGCGATAAATATTTAATGGTGGAAACGGCCCATTTCAAACGGGAACAAAGTTTTGGGGTGGACTTAAGCCGCCGAATATTTATTCCAATACTATATTATATTATTAGGATATTAGGCGGATTTTCCCATTTATATATTACATACATATCGATCTTAACTTAATTAAACTTTATAATAATTGTAAATCTCTTACATGTTTATACGGCGTTCTTGTGAACCAAGAGCTGGTATAGGTATTAAACATACTGTGGTATCATTATTATTATACGAGAAGTTTACGGATTATCAAACGTTTTAGGATAATTTCACTGAAACAAAAATCTCACACCGAAAAAAAATGTCAACGAAGAAGCTGGAGAAACGTAATACAGGTACGCGGCGTAACAACGACAAGACGAATACGCCGAATTACTAGTCTGACGAGCGCGAAAGGGGTTCACGAATAATAATTGCCGGCGACCCGCGATCGTTTTGTCTATTTCCTTTTCGCGCACAGCGTGTTAAACTAGTGAACCCGTCATTTTTCGATTTCTGCGCGCAGCGTTGCGACACAATAACGCCGCCGTTGCATCGACTCGGGTGTACATTATTATCGTATCCGTTTACACGGTGCGTTTTCGTGTCGATCTTTTTAAATAAACTAGTCTATATAATGGATCGTCGTCGGTGCGCCGCAGAGCACCGGCCGCGGTGGCGGTGGCGCGGGGTATTTATAAAACGTTATTTCTCTTGCCGTGACTTCTTCTCTCTCGCTCGTTGTTCCCTCGACCGCGCGGCAGACACGGACAACACATACGCACGACGCGCGCACATGACCACCGCCATAAGAGGTCGACAACCCGTTTTGTATATATATATATATATACCTATATGTACGTACAAATCGACCGCGGGAGAGGTCAAGACTTATAAACGCGACGACGAAGGCGACCGATGACGTTAATTTCATTTCGTAAACATCATCCGAAATCGTCACGTCGACGCACGCGCGAATACTTTTCGTTTCGTTTTTTTTTTTTTAATCCGATACATCACGGTGAATATTCTCGTCGATTACTCGTTAGTTACTTAATCGTCTAATCGCGACAATCAATACACAGACACGTGAAACCGAACAACAAACAAAGTGTGTGCACTGTGTATATATACAGTGTAAACACACGCGTTATTGTTATTATCGTAAATCGCACATAATTCGATTGTACAAAGCGCACACACATTACACGCTCTGTACACTATATAATATATACTCGCCGTATATATTGGGTACGCGTTGATAATCGAAGTTTCGGAGCATTGTCGCATAAATACATTGATAGTTTAACACACGCGCACACACGCACTCGGTCGCTCGAACAAGGGGAGAACCACATTTCCGCCAACAATGGACGGACGGACGACGCAAATACTACGTACGTAATGCGTATAAATGTTCGCACGATTCACGTACCATTGCCGATCGAATCAGATCGTTGTCGTTAATCCAAAATGCAATCTAATAAATTGAACGATTGTTTTTCAATTAACCGGTATGGAATTTTGGCCCCAGCGCGCGTAGAGAAATACGCGTCCCCCACAACACCGCGTGGCACATCATTATATGTTATATACGCAATTCTGTAAGAGCAAATTTACGTTCAAACGGCAATGTACATGCAATGACGTTTAAACAATGCAATTTATTCGGTTGGATCTTATTGATATTCACATAATCACGATTAAATTTAGATATTAGATATTAGATATTAGACGGCAATTCAACTGTGATTTATATTCAAAACCAACAGAATCTCAGACATGGTACCTACCAGGTAAAAAAACAACAAAAAGTCTACACAAACAATTTCTGATATTATAATCAGAACAGTCGTGTTGTTTTTTTTTTGAGGGGGAGGGGGGAAATATCGCTGTAGTTTCCTAATCTAAATATTTACTCTCGAAACTCATTGAGAAAAAAAAGTGTATACGAACTCTTAAATTACTGCTCCTGTAAAGTTATGAAATCACTTTTCTTAGGTAGATTGTAAGAAAAGTGCGAGTCGTTCAACTGCTGAATAAGTACACACAAACAGTGAATAAAAGCTTTTTATGAAAGTAAATCATAAATAATTTCCTTAAAACCTAAAAATAAATAAATAAAGAATCCATTTAATTTTTTATCGAGGCTTTGTTATGTAAAATTCTTTATCTCAGCAATAATTTAAATCGATTAATAAATCCAAATCTGTATTGGAAAAATACATTTTATTTTTTTAAATACAGTTTATATTAGCAACCGAGATTATTATTAATGAATTTCTTCCCCATCAAAAATAATATTATTCATATAATATGTTTTTTTAATGAATTATACTCGTATTATGTTATTATGTATTGCAGTGCTCCACAAAATGTTTAAATTTGTATTGTACTACTCTACATTTGAAGTATAAAAAAAAAATAATAAACTAACATTTTAAAACACCCAATTGCTACTTATAAAAATATCATGCAATATAACTACTATCAATAATTACTTTAATTTACGTTTGTTTTTCGATTTTAATTATCACATGACTTCGAATTTTCTAAAAATTTATTTTACATTTTATTTCAAAATAATATTGTTAGGTACGCTAAAAGCATTGATTATAGAATAGACAAATAGCCCACGGTATAGGGGTTTTCGGCTACTAAAATTATGTTTATACAAACTGCTGATAGGTGGCGTTGCATTAATGAAAAAATAATTTTTTCTGAAATTAAATTTATAATACAATTTTTGTTATTACAATATATACAAAAATACAGATTTAAACATTTTTCACAGGCTGAATCGCAATTTTCATTGTCTCATAGAAATATAATTTACAGAACATTTATATATTTTGTTATTATTATATAAGCTAGCATTTTAAACATATTTATTTTTATTTATTTTATTTTATTTTTTATTAAATTTTTATTATTTTAGTTTTTATTAAATTGTTAGAATATAGATATATAAAAATTGTATTATAAAATTGTAATTTAGGAACCTATACTGGGATTTATCTATCTTATGTCCTCAGAGTGAAAAACAATCTTCAGTGACTACCTCTACAAATCAATATGTTGAAAATGAAACAATTATCTCAATGAAAAATGATACCAATAAAACATGTGATGATTTAATTAAGGTACCTACTACATATATAGAATAACAATATTATTAAATATAAAAATTTATTAAAATTATTAAATAAATAAATAATATAAATAAAAATATAATAAAATAAAATATAAAGACATACCTAATTATATTTGCACTCTTTTCTATTTTCTATAATACTCCAGGCAAGTTTTTATATTTTATTATTTATTTATTTAACAATTTTAATAAATTATTTTATATTTAATAATTTTGTTATTATTTTATAAGTATTAACCAATATAAATTATTTATTTTTAATTTTATATTTACCTTTATACAGGGTGTAAACGCTAATTGAGAACACTCAACATTTTTGCTTAGGGACCTGGAATTTGAATTCAGTTTTTTGAAGGTTGTTATAACATAAATGAATTAGGCAAAAAATAATTAGTGGTTAAAATAGGTGATTGCCATTTAAGAAAAAAATGTTTTACTGTGCATGCTCTTGTCTAATTAAGTTAAAAAAATTCAAAGGTCATAAAAATGTGTATTTTTATGTTTATAAAAACCTTCAAAAACAGAATTCTAATTGCAGGTCCCTATGCAAAGATATTGAATGTTCTTAATTAGCGTTTACACCCTGTATATATTTTTTTCTATTAAATTATAATTTCAATCAATAAATTAGATTTTTTTTTAAATTATAAATTATTTATTTTATTGATAGTATTGATTATTTTAGATTTTTATTCTCAGGAATATACTACTAAATTGGATTTTAATTTATAATATTAAGATTAACATAATGCTATACATGTAAATAATTTTATTTTTAATTTATAATATGATATAATAAAATAAAAAAGTATCTAATTTGTAGAGATAGTATCTGGTTTTTCATGATTATATCTATTATAAAAGATAAATATGTCTAAAATATTAAGTATTAAGTATTAAGACCAGATGAGAATGTGATTATGTTGTAAATATAACATATTATGTTGGGTATTGAGAATTTGAGAGGAGGGAGAAAAAAATTTTTAGCTATATATTTGGGAAAAAAACATATACTGAATGAGGGACATCATATTTATGTTTTCTCCTCTATAAATTGACCCTTAATAAGGCCCTGACTATTCGTATTACCTACAGTGGGGCAACTGAGATAATAATGTAATAATTGTGTTGCTAAATTGTGTGATGTTGTATAACTTGTTTTAATACCTATTTATTTATTTTATAGATGTTTCTAAAGATTCAGAATTAAATGTCTCAAATGATGAAATACTTCAGTCATCTATGTCTCAAATTGATAATGAAGAAAATATTCATGACTCTACTGCAGGTAAGCTTATGAATAATTGCCTAACTTTTTTCTAAAAATTATATCAATTTATAATAATGTCATTGTACAGCTAAATGTTGTATTAATATTTAATACCTAGTTATTTATTATATTGATGTACCCTACATCAAGATTCAGAATTAAATGTTTCAAATGATGGATTACCTCTGATACCTAAGCCTGAGATTCAAATTGATTATTTATTGGATATACATGATTCTACTTCAGGTAAATTATTAAAATACATTACATTTTTCTACATTATTGATATATAACAATTTAGTAAAACTGACTATTATTTACACAATTAACAATGTTTATTTTAAATACACTAGATTGTTCTTAATTAAATTAAATACTTAATATATTAAATTATTATATTTTTATTCATTTATGAGTTTCTATTTACTTATGACAATTTTTTTGATTTTGTTTTTACTATATAAAATAATATTAACTTATAGTAGATAACATGTTTATATTACCTACTCACCATCAATTTTTACTTAAGTGCTATGTCCAAGTCTGGATTAATTAAATATAGGCTGGTTTAGATAATATTACTAATAAACAATGACTGTAAAAAGTATAATGTAATTCCTAATTATTTATTTATCTTTGTTTATATTGAATAGTAAATTAATAGGTATCTATTCTAATATATTAAGAACCTATTGTATAAGTGATTTATTATTATTACTTCTTATTATTAGGTTTTTATATACATAATAATTATCCAACTGACAGAATACATTTCGAAGAAAATATTAAGTGCAATCATATTAAAAGATGTATTTTATCATATGGATACCTTATAGACAAGAACCTTATAGACACCTGAAAAGGTGAATAGATTTGCTACTCAATAATTTATGAATGGACACTATTCCAAGTTGAATTTCATTACTATATGTATATTATTGTAAAAAACATAAATTAAAGAGCCCTTCCTTCAAAATGACACTAGTAATATACTAATAATTTCAATAACCATGTACTTAAATAATAATAATAATAATATGTTGCCTCGTTGGCACAACAGAAACATAAATAAGTTGGCTGTTTGACACAATCAGAATAATAAATAATATACAAATGAATCATATTATTATTATAATAATAAACTTTACCTCAAATGTATATGGCGGCATCACAATACACTGACGGCTGGCCCACTTTAAGCGATCGCGTTTTCTCGCAAAGAAAAATGTAATATTTTATTTACACAGTTATGTACGCACAAATCAAAACGTTGAAAATGTCACGCGAAACGTTATCGACGGAGAATAGTGTTATGTTTAAACCGAGCTTTCGTGGTCGTGACTCGCAAAACACGAAAAGAAAACCAAAAATCGTCAAACCGGGCGACGGCGACGGCGACGACGACGACGTCAAAAAACGCACACTCGAAGCCTTTACCGGCTTGGATTAGACGTCGTCCGAGCCTCGACGGAATCGTTGCAAATCCGAAGGCGACGGCCATTACACTCGCGTAATGGATCGCGCGCCGGACGCGACGGCGGCGCGGCGGCGGCGATACGATAGGAAAAATACGTGAAACACCGAATGTCGATGGTACGGTAGTATTTTAGCGACGAAATAATTTGGTTGCGCCCACGCGACCGCCGTGAGACGTGCGATTATTCGTCGATAAATACTATTACCAGAGCCGCGGAGGAAATTGTTGAAACCGTGAAACGAGACAATGGCGGTCGGCATAAAGTTCTCGAAACACGGACCCGTTCGGAGAACCTACTGACAATAGCGCGAACCGACGAAGACTGAAGTAACGGACAGGAAATCCCAGAGTCGTCGTCGGCCGTAACGGTTGAAACGAACAGCCAATCATAACGATTCAAGAATTCATGGAAAAGGATTTTTTTGTAACGGTCGTTTTTTAAACCGAAATAACCGACGGCCGACCGCAACCGCGGTATCCAGAGTTCCGTCCGCGCGGCGTGCGTCCACGTCGTCGTCGTCCCATCACGCAGGCCACGCGGCCACGCGGCGGCGGAACATTCACACTACGCGCGCGTCCCGTAATTCGAAACGGAAAATCCAAAGTGTCGCGCCGCCCACAGTGCTGTGAAACTTACAGCCAAACTTCAAAACCAACACTGACTTAATAAAACACTTAAGTTTCTTACGCTTACACGCGACAAGCACTCGCCCGTTTTACCGTTCGGCCGTGAACTAATATAGACGTTAATTTTAATTAATAACGTACAAACTAAATACATAATCGGTCATTATAATTTATTATATTCGAAAACGATTTATAATTACTAATATAATATAATTACTTATATATTATTATATTTGGTTATATTGAATAGTATCTATTTTAATATATAAGCGTACCTATTATATTGGTGATTATTATTATTTTTTACTTGTTATTATTAGGTTTAAATATGCATAATAATTATCCAACCGACAGAATACATTTAGAAGAAAATATTAAGAGCATAATCATATTAAAAGATTTATTTTATCATATGGACCATATATTGTTTTTCACCTGAAAAGGTGAATAGATTTGCTCCTCAATAATTTATGTATGGACACTATTCCAAGTTGAATATCATTATTCATTACTATACGTATATTATTGTAAAAAACATAAATTCAAGAGCCTTTCCTTCAAAATGACACTATTTTTTATAGTAATATACTAATAATTTCGATAATCATGTACTTAAATAATAATAATAATAATATGTTGCCTCGTTGGCACAACCGAAACATAAATAAGTTTGATTTGAATATATACAAATGAATCATATTATTATTATAATAATAAACTGTACCTCAAATATTGGCGCCATCGAAATACAATAATGAACGAATGTGAGGCACCTATTGTGGCTGGCCCGCTTTAAGTGATCGCGAATTCTTTACACGCACAAATCGAAACGAAACGAAAAAAAAGTGTTATATTTTTACCATCCGAGCCGTGGCCGTGACTCGCAAAACACCAAAAACAAAATGGCGGACGGTAAAATTCACAAACCGTAATGGCGGACGGTAAAATGTACAAACCGTTTTGGCGAACGGCGCACCGCGAACGCGACCGGGGCGAAAAATACGAAAAACACCGAATGTCGATGGTACAAACGGCGGGGATCGCAGCGACCACGGCGAATACGATACGAAACGACGACGTCAAAAAACGCACACTCGAAGCCTTTACCGGCTTGGATTAGACGTCGTCCGAGCCTCGACGGAATCGTTGAAAATCCGAAGGCGACGGCCATTACACTCGCGTAATAGATCGCGCACCGAACGCGGCGGCGGCGGCGATACGATACGAAACGACGACGACGACGTCAAAAAACGCACACTCGAAGCCTTTACCGGCTTGGATTAGACGTCGTCCGAGCCTCGACGGAATCGTTGCAAATCCGAAGGCGACGGCCATTACACTCGCGTAATGGATCGCGCGCCGGACGCGACGGCGGCGCGGCGGCGGCGATACGATAGGAAAAATACGTGAAACACCGAATGTCGATGGTACGGTAGTATTTTAGCGACGAAATAATTTGGTTGCGCCCACGCGACCGCCGTGAGACGTGCGATTATTCGTCGATAAATACTATTACCAGAGCCGCGGAGGAAATTGTTGAAACCGTGAAACGAGACAATGGCGGTCGGCATAAAGTTCTCGAAACACGGACCCGTTCGGAGAACCTACTGACAATAGCGCGAACCGACGAAGACTGAAGTAACGGACAGGAAATCCCAGAGTCCCCGCGTCGTCGGCCGTAACGGTCGTAACGAACAGCCAATCATAACGATTCAAGAATTCATGGAAAGGGATTTTTTTGTAACGGTCGTTTTTCGAAAATCTGTCGCGACCGCGGTATCCAGAAATTCTGGACCAGAATTCTGTCCGTTGTGTTTATACAAACTGCCGACAGGTGGCGTTGCAATAATGAAAAAATAATTTTTTTCTGAAATTACATTTGTAATACGATTTTTTGTAACGGTCGTTTTTCGAAAATCTGTCGCGACCGCGGTATCCAGAAATTCTGGACCAGAATTCTGTCCGTTGTGTTTATACAAACTGCCGACAGGTGGCGTTGCAATAATGAAAAATAATTATTTCTGAAATTACATTTTATAATCCGACGATTTTCGTTATTATCTTAATGCGTCGGCTCCCGCCGTATATTACATATGAAACAACCGACTTGCCCGACTCGTCGTTATCGGCGTTTTCACCGAAATAGGTTTTCGAATAAAACAAGCTCACACCCCGAAATCGTTTAAACACTTGCCCATAGTGGATTTTATTTTATCGTTGTTTGTCTTCAAATAAATAAAAACTCACTGCAGTATTATACGCGATATTGTTTATTACAAAATATTATACATAAATCATATCATAATGATAAATAAATAAACTTGTAATATATTCATTAAAAACGTTCGTTAAATAATAAATTTCTGTTCCGTTTAATAGTCTAAATAACCAAATTGCAATAATTGCCAACAATCAGTTTTATTTTTCACTCGCACTTATTCCCAGACATATTGTTTATTAATAAAATAAAAATTAATGCATTATTGAATATTAGAAAATCGTAATACGGAGTGAAGACATTTGGACATTTAGTTTAATCTATAATCAATGCTAAAAGGTTTTGTTATTTTTTGTTTTATGATGCATTTGTTATTCTAGGTATACCTACAGACCAGCTGTAGAGATTCTATTTATAAAATCTGACGAATTTCTAATTATTTTATACCTATAAAATACTTATATATATACTTATACATACTAAACATAAAGCTTTGTGGGTTTAATAATAGCACCGCGCATTATAGTTCATAAAAGTAAATTACTTTATATATTTTTTCCTGTCGTATTGTCTATAGTACTTTTCATATTTTCCAACGCGAGTTGTATAGTGTACACGACGCTCATCTTGGGTCGCATTAAAACATTGAAAACATACGAGAATACAATTGTGAGAATATTTTAAAATTCAAATGAGATTAATCCGGATCACCTTTAACATCGACCGGACGCGGCGTAATTATAAATATTATTATAGGCGCGATGTTTTACGTTTCAATTATTCTCGGCGCCATTCCGCGCGCTGTTTCAATAAAATTATACTCTGTATCAAACACTTTTGACTGGGTATAAATCGTTATAAGAAAAGAAAAAAGAATACACGCCCGACGCGCATAAATCTGCATAAAGTTATATAGGTGATAATTATTATACATCGTACTCCGGTGGGGGGGGGGGGGGGGAAATCAAAAATATTGCCAGTTATAACTCTACTTCTTTCCTTTTTTTTTTTTTTCACCGATTTAAATGAATCGCGATTTATGATACCTATAGTATTTATAATAGAAGACTTCTGTCGTAATATATTATGCTCGTAAAAATGATAAGGCCCCTCGCGCGAGATTAGACACTTTTCCATTGCACAAATACGTCTACAGCATTGTAATGACGTATTATATTTTGATATGTTTTCGTTTGACTCCGGTCTTGCTAAATTGACTAGACGTGAGCACGACGTTTGCGTGCCTCCCCCCCCCCCCCCCCTCGTCGTCACTATTTATACACGTCCGTTCGGCAGTAAAGTAACATCAAGACGAAAAGCTGTATAATATATACAAACAACTGTCGTCGCCATCACCGCGGCGGCGTCAGTTATTAAAATTTAACGATGCTTTACTGTGCCGAGTGAAAAAAAAAAAAAAAAAAAAACGAGAATAAAAAACCATAATAACGACGATAATGATAATAAATAATGAACAAAAAAAATAAACACCCAAACGCGACTCGTCGTCGGGTGTATTATCGACGACGGTGGCGGATTAATATCCGACCGACGGACGTGTTTGCATTGTGAGCCGGTCACGTATCTCAGAAACGTCACGATTTCCAAAATCGTCATATCACGCGCACGCCGCCGCCGACTCTCGTAGAGCTCTTGACCTCCAGCGGGTATTGTTCGCGTTCGAACGCGCAGACGCGTGTGTGCTGCTTATGCGCGCGCGCATACCCAACCCTCGTATTTTATTATCATCATTGTTGGGGTTACTAAAACGCGACACTGACGACGACGCATTTTCGCCACGGTTTTAACATTCGATGGGAGAAAAAAATTGACAAAACTGTTTGAAATAAAATACGATTTACATTTACTGTTATAATATTATGTGAAAATCTATTGGGTTTTTTTCCGTTAAGAATAGAAAATATATTATAGTTTTATTATTTATATTTCATTCGTTTTGAACATTTCAGTCGATTGTATACTTGTATCACCACCACCACACAGACCTTTCGATTATTTTTCACAAGATACGCCACAGCAGTTGTTTAACGGTCGACGGACGAAAATGTTTTTGTTATCAAAACGGGCAAAAGAATAATTTGCGGTCGATGTCCATTATTACGACGTAAAAACGGGTTTTTTTATTCTATTGCGGTCCGGTGTCGATGATAATGTAATGATAATAGTAATATTAATATAATTGTCTAATCGTCGCTTTCCTCGACCCGCGTGGTACGTCATTAGGCAGAGGAGACTGATGTGTGCCGTCAGTCAGGACTGTTGTGCAGCAGGTGCCGCCGTCATTCTCTACCGCCAGACACCTGTTCTGTACGCGCTCTATAGGTCACCGCGACAAAGCGATTACTCTAGCGTAGAGTAGAGAAAAAACCACACGAATAAGACAGCGGATAGTTTTGTAAGTACAGAATTTTTACTTTTTAAGGAATAAAAAACAGTACCGTGCGATCGTGTTAATGGAGGCGCGACCGTGACGATTTCTTAAGGATTTCCGAAGAGTTCTTCGATACGCGTTTAGTTGATTTTAACGAAGTAAAAGGGAAACTGGAAATTGAAGATCTACTAGGCGTTTAAATGCACTTTCGGAAAAACTTACAAGTGACGATGATCCCTTGTCAGCTTCCGCTTTTGATTGATGCGGTATAATCACGTGGTTCGATCGAAAATACGTTTACGTTTCGCGATGAAAAGGCGCGACACGTAGACACTCGATGGTCGTCGAAACGGACGAACTTTATGTACACATGATACACATGTAATGTGTTTCGAAAAAAAAGTTCAAATTGTTATGAAATCCTAATGTGAAAATACAATAATTGGCACCGACCTGTTTGAAAAGTCGTTGATATTTTTATATTTTTAATTTTTTTCAAAGGACCAAAAATATATATTAATGAGACGCGTAATGTTGTCAACATCTAGACAATAATAACTCTTGGAAGCGGTTGTCTACGTTTATTTTGTCTCTCTCTTTCTCTTTCTCTTTCTTTCTGTCCGTTTCTCTGCAGTATAGGATTTCGTGTTACAGTCGAGCCTCTCTCGTCCGATAACAAATTAATAATATCGACTAGTTTGTGTTCGTATTTTACTTACTCGCATTACAGTTCACCATTACTACGACGACGAGGATCTACTTCCGACATCTCGCCGCCTCTAGTGTTGGAATATATAGCTTGTCGTAGAATTTTTTTTTCTTTCTATTCGTCGTCTCTCCCCGCAGTCATGCCGTTCCCCTCCGGAGAAACGCGCCGCGCAAACCGGTCGAATGTGACCTTCTATACGCGTTATATTATTTATACATTTAAGGTGCCTGCACCACCTATTCTACGATCGTGACAATACCGGCTGCATAATTGGGCGCGATTTCTTGTCCCGTATAAACGGACCATCGTTTATTCACGACGACTTTACTGTTATCGTCTTCGCGGCGCAACGCGGAGAGACGGCCGATGTGGGAGGGCTTGAGGACGCGCCGAACTTTTTTCCTTCGAATATTCAACACGAGGACGACGTGGCGGGGAAAGAGAACTAAAAATCGAGAGAGCAACGCAGACGTAAACCTTATATAACGTATAAACATACGTATATATATAACCAACGTCGCAGATGCATTATAGAAATATGGACTTAAATTAGTGCGCGTACGACTGCGGCCGGCTATTTTCGACTAAAACTACGACGTTTTTACCGTATCGGTCACGATTGATGTAACGTGTTTTCGCGCGTAATAATTATAATACATGATTTTGTTTAACGAACACGAGTGCGACTTGCCGGAACGAGGCAATAGAAACAATTTTTCTAATTAAAAATTCTGATTTACGGAACAGGCAATTAAAAATGAACCGTCGCTGAATACACCGCGCGGGTTTCGTGTGAAACTATATTATATTATGTATTTATATTGTATCATTATCATTATTATCAATATACGGTTTTACAAACGTGTTCAAAGTATTCACGGTGGTTCTGATACAATCGAACATTAAACAATTTAACTCCGATATGTTCCAGTCCAGATGAACAGTCGCATATAGTCGCCGCGTAGCGGTATGAGTACCGACAACTGCACTATATGGATTCTGAAAAGAAGATAATGTAGGTAGACGCAGCCGATCGTGCCAAATCCTTTCACTAATTATTATCGGCGGTAGCCGATTGTATAGCACATCGTACAGATATAACATCGCACTGACCCAATACGTATATTGTACTCGCGTACGTTTATTTATTCGCGAATACATTTCCGTTAGACGGCACATAGGCGTTTCGGTGGATTTACGATTTTCTATTGTCAGATTTTATGACTTACAATAACAATCCGGAGCCTAGAGGAAAACGCAATTTCCACGACTGTTATGACTCTTGTGAGTTATGAGAATGCCATAAACGGACTCCGGGGTATTCTATTAATCGTTGATATTTTATTTCGCCAATTTGGGTGTAGGATCGAGGTCAGTCACAGTACATAATAATCACGATATGTAGGCAGCGTTTGAACGCTATATTTATATACGTATAATTTCCAGGCTAGAGGCGCTAAAAAAAAAAAGAAAAAACGAACGTCATTGTGGTCAGAACTTGAGAGTTTCCTATTAAATGTCTGAAATACGGTCAGTGCCGAATACTAACGGTTAAGTCGAACGATGTCGAGTCTCTCGGTTCGATCCGGCAGATGTGTAATAAGGCGAATTTTATTTTCAAAATATATCTCGACAGAGTATTTTTCTGCACTTCATATGAGTGTTTCAAAAGAAAAAATATCGCACAACTTTGGACCCTCCGACACATGTCAAAAATATAATATTAGGTATACTCGCTTCTATTTTTCTCGATAAGTGCCCTCCCCCCCCCCCCGAGTTAAAACAGAGTTATTACGATTTACAAATAATAGACGTTTGTGTTAAGACATCGTTTGCAAAACAAATACTTGAAATCCGACATTATTTAATTTTACGTTTAATTAAATTGTCCATAGTATAATCCGCGTTTTGTAATCATATTGATTTTACACTCGAGAGGGTTTTGTCTACAAAACATAAAGCTCCAGATTAACAAACGCTATGGAATAAAACTTCATTTTCAAATAAATATTGCCGTCGAATCGAATGATAAAGTAAATGGACGGTGAAATGAATGAAGAATTGATTTTTCCCGTCATAAAATTACATAACATAAAAAAAATAAAAAAAAATACCTACATCGGTCGGTAAACATTTTGTACACTTCATAGACGAACGGATCGATCGAAACCCATGACGCGAAACAGTATGATATTATAGGGGATTCTATTGAGAGCAAAGGATGTAAAAATATTAATTTTACGGTACAATATAGTAATATTATTATTATAAATGTGTATATGGAATGTGTGACAATTGCAAACCATTATTGTTACTATAGTATTATTATAACGATTATTATTATTATTATTATTATTTTTATGATCCCATTCATTCGAACCCTTCTCCATTACCCTATTAAACATCCCTCTTTTTTTAACCCACACATGTGAACACATAATGCATTTAATAGTTTGTATTTTCAACCGGTCTTTTCGAAATCGTTCTTTTCAGCCGACAAATGCTCTCGCCGCGACAAAAAAAAAAAAAAAAAACGCTTGGAAATTGTGAGTAAAAAGTTTAATTTAAAAAAAAGGGAACTGTTATAGTATAAACAATCCTGTTGTTATTGGAGACGATCTTTTCAAAAACGTATACGACAAAAATATGAGCTCGATGGAATCGTACCGTACACGAGTCGTCGTACATGATAAAACCATTTGAAAAACATTAATAATAATAATAAAATCAACGATATTTAATGAATTTATACATTTATTTTTGCACTATAAAAATAATAATACAATATTATTTTTTTTCATCGAAATCCTGTTTTCATAGCCTATAACATTATTTCTCATATAAAACGTACTAAATAAAATCATTTTAAACTATTGCTTTTGTGCTTTTACTGTGACGGTTTTGGTTTTCAATCAAACTGAAAACAAACAGGTAATGACTATAGTGTATAATTAATATAAATATATATAGAATATTTTGTATGACCAAAGGAAATGCATCTCGAAATTGTCCTTTTCGTGTCATCTGGCCAACCGGAAAGTCGTCGATGCCCCAGACATTTATTTATTATTTGTTAGTCCTTTTTTTTCTCTCTACACCATACTTTAGTCACCATTAACCGTTTAACCGTGTTTATTGTCAAAGAGTTTCCATATTGTCAATACCCTTTGTGCATGTGAACTATAAATGTTTTCAACGATTTTTCCCCCGTCGCTTCTTTTAAAGCGTATATTGACGGCCTGCTGTTTACTCTGACATAATAGATACGGACATAAAAAAAAAAAAAACATTTAAAAATTTTACAATGTCATTTATATTTATAAACATCAAGGGAATGCATTCGAAGTTAGTTAATTGATATTCTAAACATTTTAATACGGCTGATTTCATAATATATAACACTAAACTATAAATAAACAATAATACATAATAAAACATCTCAACTATTTTATTGTGTGTAAACAAAATTTAATTATTTAAATATTTGTTAAAATAATTGTACTAGATAAAAATAGTTAATATACACTCGATGAAGTTATTTACCAATATTTTATTCTAAACGTTTTTTAAATGTTTTCGAAAACTATATAATTATGCAACATGTATTATTATTTTTTTCATATTCATTATGTTATCCCCATAATAATTGATCGATAATCGCAGAAACTAATAACCGACGATATATATTAATTCAGATTTAATTCTTTAACGTTACTATATCACACAGCAGACATGTCTCCCCGGTAATATGTGTTGGTAGTATATGGTTTTTAAATAATTATACTGGTTTTATATTTTATAAACAAGTTTCGTTTGGAAAATTATTATTTTTTTAATACCACATTAATAATGTTTTTTATTACAAAAAATCAAATTATGTTGGAAATTCAATTTTGATAAAATAATTAATTATTTTTATTTAATCGAACTGTCAAGTAACACTAATAAATACTATTAAATTAATAAACTTGAAGTACACATTTATTCGTCAATAAAAAGTAATTTGACGTTCGTGTTTCTTCTATCTACAACTCGTGTGTATATATTAGACCGATTATTCAAAGATTTGCAGAATATTCAACGGACGATCGAGCATTATAGTGCATGTTCAATCGCGCGTAACAATACGTATAAATTCATTAAATTAGAATAGAAGAAAAAAACAATAACACCAAAAATGTATTACAGCTATAGAAAATGTGAACGCGTTCCAACTAACATTGAACTGATAAGAGAGTCGCTTGTGGAATTTATGCAAAAAGTTTTGTTTTAACCCCGCGAGTTGTTATTTCGAATTGTAAATTCGTTCCGGTGTTAAGGTTCCGTTGTAATATCTGTTACCCAGTTTTGGTGCCTTATTAGTTATTAGTATCTTTACCATTGTAGATGTATGTAATAATCGATTATCGTTTGAAAATGAAATGCTCGCAACGTCTTTGACAAAAATGAACACGAATATGAAATACTATTACGTAACATATTGATATTAGTGATTTTTTGCATAATGAAAACAGAAGAAAACGTCCAGAACATGTTTTATTTTATTTTCAAAAAACATAAAATTCGATAAATATTTAGATTTTCGATGACAGATCACGTTGTGTAAATGTCCTCGGTAGGAAAAAAAAAAACAATAAGATAGCGTTACGTATTGTATGCGCGAAAATATTTATTCTGTACGAGTACGTGACGATGGGCAGCTATAACACTGAACGACAAAATCCATAAACTCATAACCGATTTCAGTATGATAATAACAATGTTGGTAAATATTACAAGGCCCGCACGTCGACGCGTTAAAATACCTATGCATGAATGCAATTAAAACCACTGAAATGTCTGAAATGCACTGCGAATTTAAAAAATACACTTGGTCTTCGGTGATCGTTTCAAAAACATCGCGAATGGAAAACGTTCGTAATCGATCTTTTTGCTAAAACCAGCACACCACTCGATAATAATAATATTATACATCACACGAGGACGTTGCCGTCGGGCAGCTGTTACGTGTATACTAAACACTGGACAAGGACACAATGTGCAATGTGACAAACGGACACGGGCAATATATTATAATATATTATCGTCCATGTGTGTACTTGTCACGTCGGAGGAGGCTAATTCGTTGTCGCGGCGCCGCGCCGCCGACACCGCGTGGACCGACATACCTGCGTTATTTGAATACAATATGACGCGTATACAGCAGTGATGGAGGAGATCGACGATCGTCGTATCGAGAGTGATGTCCAAGTGAGAAAAATTTGAAGAAAAAAAATCAAACACCAATAAATTATTACACGAAGTGTACAACTATGTGCGAGTGTGAAATTGTTCGAGAAAACATTTCCTTAAATACGACTGTGTGACGTGTTAATGTTGACTAATGGCTATACCGACTAAAAATAAAGATAATTTTGGAGCAGTAAAATATTATACGAGTTAGCGCGAGAGAAAAAAAGTTAAAAATAAGTGTCCATCGTTTGAATCGATGGAAAAAGGATTGTAATCTAAAGCCGATGACGAAACCATCTTTAGCGAACTATTTCTCACGAATAGCTCAATAAAGACGAACACGTTATAGAACACGCGACGATATTGTACAGAAAACGACGAAACAACGACCTTACACGCGGAGCCTAATTTAAGAGTCCCTGGATCCCAAAGCATTTATAGAGCCCTTTTTACGATTTAATTAAAAACCACTTTTATTTTATTTTTTATTTATTCGATTACATCCTTTTTCTTTTTTTTTGCTCACCATTTTTATATTTGGCCGAGGGCCCCTTTTGAAATTGAGGCCCCTGGCCCTTATATAGATTGTCATCTTGTCTACTTATAGGAAGGAGTTCGTCACTGCCAACAGGTATTTACAGAACAGGACGTGAACTCGAGAAATCGCTGCACTAAACGCGCGATTACAATAATATACGGCCAACACCTCGAGGGACAAATAACACTAGATCGTTCTACGCAATGTACACAATATACAGAGTGGGCCACCGTGATATCCCGATGAAAATATCTTCGTAGATAATATTATTATTTTTCGTTTTAGTACAACTTTATAAATCGTTTATAAGACTAGGATTTTTTCCAAGGTAAATTTCAGTAAGGCCGAATTAAAAGTCAAACGAGGTGCCATATTATATAATATTATGCATAATGCATATACATATAATATATACGCTCACCGTGATAATATATTATTGCTCCATAAATATTTTAATTTTTTTTTAATGTTTTTGTTTCAATAGGTACAGTTTTACAGTGAGAAGTTACATTTCTAGTCAAGTTTGTATTTTCCTCCCGTAGCCGACTTGAAAAAAATTAAAAACTTTTGAATGTTCGTTATAATCAAATCGCATAGTAGCCTTTCCACTCGGCACAAGCTGTGTTTTGAAAATGTTTATTAATCTATCGAAAACCAAATGATTGATTTCATAATTTATAGGCAATGGTGTAGGAGAGAGTAAGCGTATGCGGTGCCGCCCGGTTACACGTGAACTTTATCGGATCAAGGGGAGAAAATACGAATCGACAAGAAGCGTTTGGCGACCAGCGACCGCTAAAAATTGTACCGGATCTTAAAATCAAACCGAAATTCAATTGATACCCGATATACGTTATACCGAAAAATAAAACGATGCGATTTGCCACCGATAAAAATCGGAAATTTTCCGCCGGACCACTACTGCACGATACGGCAGAAATACTGTCGCCGCACAACAGTCGCGCGCCTTAGGATATCAACGTAACGAGCAGTAAAAAAAAAAATTATTATTTTATTATGCGTAAACATCGCGCGATCGCGCCGAGGAATTCGGAAGTGCCGGCGGCCGTCGGGCGAGGTTCGGGCTCGTGAGTGAGTGTTCTCGTACACGCGTTACGTTTCGCATTCGTATATTATTACGTATGATCGTCGGGCGACAACTATACGGACACGACCGTACGCGTCTCGTCATCGGATATGCCGGACGCGTACCGTCGACGTAGCGTCGTCACGTTTGCGCGTTCTTCGCCTCTGTGAATTGGCCGTCGTCGTCGTCGTCGGCGCGGAGACGCTGTGCATAAACTAATATAATATGTTATGTTATTTCAGAATAGTCGTGTATACACCACCCGACGTACAGGGTGTTCCGTTCGTCTCCCTCGGGGTATACAGGGTGTCCCACGGAGATCTGGATCTTATCTTTCCGATCGATTTCATCGATGTAATGTCATCGTTCTATTTCATAAACCATCATGGCCATTCACCACGTCAGAGAAAAATAATAAAAGAAATCATCTACAACTTCTAAAAGACTGCTGGAAATGGACTATTTATAGCAAAAAAAAACTATGAAAATATTGAACAAAACAAAAATCAGTACATTTGTCAGATATCCGTGGGAAACCCTAATACACTCACGTGACCCTGGCGCTGAATAAACGTTTTCCGATCGTTTTTTTATCATAATTATTAAGAATTCGTGAATGTCGTACGTGAAGAATATAATGTTATGGTAACATAGAAGAGATGATAAATACATTTTCTCACCCCTACAGTGTAAAAGAGAAAAGATATATTCAATTTATGAAATTTTCAAAAAAACCGTTGTCGTCTTATTTTTACAATATTGTCCAACGTAAAAATAAAAACTTTAAATCGATTAAAAACTAACCGAAGACAACTACAGTTTGACTTTGACCGAAAATTATATTATTCCATCGTGTATTCATAAAAAACAAATTATTATTCTGAAGTTATGATCGACACCAACTGATATGTTTGACAATATTGATTATTGAAAATCTTTATTTTTACCACAAACCCCATTAACGATCTATTTTTACGAACTATTCAGAAGAAAAAATCCAGAATAAAATACAATTTAATTTTAAAAAAATACAATCGGTTTTAGTGTTTATATTTAATTATAACGTTACATTGTTTTCAATTAAACCAAAAAGTCAAACTGTTGACTGTGCGTACAGTATGTACATATACAACAATTATTTACGTGTCCTGAAAATCGCAGGAAACAATGGCTGCGTGATTTCGTCCTGACAAGTTTTTTTTTTTTGTTTTGCCACTCATACATATATACATACAGGGTGATTTTTTCAACCTATCGACAGAGTTTAATATCGTTTTTGAAATGAAATAATGCATAATAATAATACATCACATTTTATTTCTATGAAACTTAATTTATTTATACATAAGAATTAAATAATTGTTTTTTGTTGAATCAAAAATAATTATTTTTTCTCTACGTTGTTTGACCGCAGCTAACGCGTTTTCGGCGACTTGAATCGATCATCGTTTTAACGCGTTGTCAATTAAACTTTTTAAGTTTTTCGATGAGCTTGTGAAAACAAACACAAATTAAAATCTCAACTTCCGCAAAAAATGAAATTAAGAAAAACGCCTCGGGCCAACGAGTACAATTTCCCCGAAATTATTCAAGAGACATTTTTAACAAGTTATTTTTTCACAAAAAAAAATAATAATCAACTCGTAAAGAGAAAATACAACAAATATTTTACAACGTATGCGCGTCGAACACCAAGTAAACTAATTATTATCACGGTGAATTCACTTTTGGAGATATATCGAAAACCACAATTTGCATACACCACGCACGATGTTACGGTGCGAAATAAAAAATAAATGTGCGCAAACACAAATCAAATTTAATGAAGCCATTGTGAAGTCGAAATTGACAACCATCAATAAGGTGCCTGTAATGGGTTTCTAGACCGCGAACAAAGATTATCGAACACCTCAATATGTGTCGTGTGTGTACTGCAATCTCGGCGTCACATGATAAGTAAATTGAAACGTATTGTACATATTATATTAAGTCACTCCTGCGCGTATGGAGTTCAATTATACGCACGTTGCCATTTTAGATTCCACGGCACCACACTATTATTATAATAATGATATTTACCTTTACGGTATAATATTATGCGAGGCTATACGTTCGTCGTGTTGGTGTGAAAACGAAACGACCGGATCAACAATTAATGAAGACCAATTATTATTCTGATGTTTGCCTCTCGGAAAACTACAGGAGAACGAATAATGCGAATACCTACTCCGAAATGTGTAGGTATCAAACTACCGGCAGACGATTCGAAAAGATTACAAACACTTTCGGCCATGATTTCAAAACAAATAGTCCCGCTCCTTAGTGCCCGTACCAAGTATACCGTACATGTATACACACGCAGGAAAGTGCATTCGTGATGGTTTTTCGAATGTTATATTGATAGCAACAAGTAAGGAAAAGTATGTAAACTCTACGTGCACGCGTGAAATTCTCGGTCTCGACACGCCGCGGCCGTGATTTATAGTGGTACGACCCGTACAACGTTTTATTATATTTTCTAGTTCAAATTCTCCTCGTTAAAAAAGTTCCCCGGTGTTCTGTTTGCACAAAATCAACGATTAGTAATTTATAGTAAAACGCTCCTGACAACCAAAGTATACAAGTAGTAGATCGGACGTGTTTATTTATTTGCGAAATCCATTCCGGATAATTATGTACAATATTGAACGACAATTTATTACAGTCATTCGTCAAAGGCAAGCTTGTTTTTTATTAGCCCATCGAATTAATTATTTTTAACATTATTGTACTCAAACTAAATAATTGTGCTATTATATAATAATTTAAAATTTACTTCTTTCGTACAACACGATGGTCGTAATGACCATCATCTTCAAGATTTATATATTTATATTACACTCGAAAAGAACAATGAACTAAAACACATATACCTATGTGTTCTGCATTAAAATATTTAACCTTGATAACTAATTATATTTACGCTTAGTGGTTGTAATAACAATAATCATAATACAATCTAAAATAACATCATACGTTCTGAACCAAATAAAATCAAGAAAATTATATACTCGTAAGTTGTATTATTCGAGTATAGCGACGATAATAATGAAAAAAAAACGAATATTTTTCATGTCATTGTTTTATTGATGGGCATTTTTGTGTACACCTGATCCAACTGTTATTTTTAGAACTCTGATCAAATAGCTCATACTTCTCGTTGTTTTCATACTTCAAAATAACGAACACTAGCTAATTAGCTACTAAGATATTCTATTTTCCTACAGGAAGTTGAATTTTCACACCAGCTATTGGTTGTACTCCAACACTGCTACAGTTCAATCTAGGTATATTGTGCCCGGAAATATCTGACTTATCTTAATATAATTAAATATTTTTTCTCGGATATAAATAGAAATATATAATGGCGTGAATTATTTTGCGCACATAAAATATTGTTGAACAAATAAACAATACTCGTAATTGTACACTGTTATTTGATATTCTAAATAAAAATAATAATAAAATAGACGTTTAATTTACATAGTGTCGAAAAAAATAAATACATTAAATAGGTAGTAAATGCACTGCCTTGAAATAATAGTACGGCAGTATTTAATATGAATAACAAAAGTTACATTGAAGTACAAAAATAAATTATTGATAAGCAAATATATCTATTATTAATTTCATATATAACTATATAAAACGTTGATTGATTGAATTCTGTTTATATGAATAGAAATAAAAAATAACAATTACGCAAAAATGTAGGGAAAATATTAAAAAGAATAAAAAGATGGTTCCACATTAAAAATTGATATAATATATTATCGTCATTATCGTATAAATGAATTCGATCATAAATTTTATATTTCTTTGTTAATGTTGCTGGTAGTTAATAATTTTCATTGAAAAATATAAACATAAAAGATAGAAATTGTATTATATGATAAATAATAAAACACAACTAAATCATTTACAATTTGCTGATTAATACAAAGTGATAAAAATAAATTGATAATATACGAACATACGTATTATAAATCTTTTTTAAGTCCGAGACATAATTACAAAAATGTCAATATAAAATATGTGATTTTTACCAAGCATATTAATATTGAGCAAAAAAAAAATTATAAATTTACCTATAACTCAATTCAGACGTAAACAACTAAAACTATTTAAACGTATGATCAATATAATATAATTATATAAGTCTATCTTATTGGATATTTATAAATATTATGATAGTATATATTATGCGTTCTGATTATTAACTCGGATATTTCTATTTTACTCATACGACGAGTACCTTTAAATCGTAATATTTTAACTCTCAAAATCGAAGGTATGTACGCTAATAAACGAAAAAAAATACACCGAACAAATTTGAATGGGAACGCTGTTTGTATATATTTAGACAATTTAAAGTATAAATACGACGAAATGAAAAAAATTAAATTATCTTTTCTCGTGTCACCTACTTATATACTACCTTAACACATACGATTGAATCGAATTCAATCGTCGACATAAAGAGGGACGTTTACGGGGAAGCATATATTCCGCGAACCTTAAGGAATATAATATTACAATCCCGGGGACATTACATAATATGCGATAAATTTCTCGCGTTTTTCACCCCCGTCTCATTACGTCCTTCCGAGAAGTCTTCGGCGTTTCTAAATATCACGCGTCGCGCAAGTATACTCGCGGTTCTACGAGACGATGGTAACGATATTTTGCGCGCGTCGTCGATTAGACACGAGGAGGGTGAAAAAAAAAATGAAAAATCCGTCCTCACAATAATCGACGACCGTTATATTATTATTATTATCCTTACTACTATACTATATGTTACGATCACATTATTACAACACTAACCTCGATCGCGAAGACGACGGGGTCCACACCACTGGCGAGCGAAGACACGGACGCGCTCCGCGGGTACCTACATCGGGCGTTTCGTAACTCTTCCGTCCGTACGTACGACCACGACGAGGATGATAATAATTACCGATCACGTATATGTATTCGAACACACTCGCACGCGTAAGCACACACACACACACACACACACACGATCGGGCGCGCGTGAGCGCAATGAAAATAAATTTACAAAAAAAAAAAACCACACACGCACACACAATACCGATTATATTATAATTATTATTGAGGATATTTTTTGGAAAAACGTATAAAAACTCGGAGAGGGGGAAAAAAACGAAAAGAAAATTTTAATAAACGCCACCGCGCACAAAGAAAAAATAAATAATATTATCGTATAATAATAATAATAATTCGAGAGAAGGAATATGAAAAAAAAAAAAAACAAAAACGATAATATAACAACGCAAACGGAGACGACCGCGTCCGGGACGTACAGTACGAGAGCATCCGAAGGACTACTCACATGGAGTGGCTCGCGGACGGCTGCTGGAACGGCCGCGCGGCGGGAACGACGCGGAGAACAGGTGAACTGGAGTGCCGCCGCCGCCGCCGCCGCCGCCGCCGCCGCACGGCGCTGCCAACATTGTGCCCGTGTATATATACGTATTATTATTACTATTATTATACGCCGCGTATAGTCGTTATAATGTTCTCGGAATATATTACATAAGTCATTAGTATTCCGTTGGCCGTCGTGTCCGTGCAGACATTATAATCACAAACATTCGTAAATATTTTCACGATTGTCGGGATAACTCGTATTTTTATATTTTCTCTCTCACTCTCTCGCTCTTTGTGTCTCCGTCTTTTGGATTTTTTTTTTATTTTTAGGTTTTCATTAGTACGATAATAACAACAAAATGTGTTCGCCGTTATTCCGCACGACGATTAAAGTGCCGTGTCTCTCTATCAGCTCGCGACTTTCCGAGAAACTAAATAATAAACGACGACGTTGACGAAAACAATAATATTCGTCGAATATTATAGAAGGCGGCCGTGGGCCTCGGGGAAGCGTTTGGCGTTTTTCCGCGAAATCGAAACTTCGCGCAACGTTCGCGTGTAAGCAAAAGAGGGGTAGATATTATTATCATAAACGTATCACATTAGAGTTCGAGAAAACCCGTATAATCTCCGTGCATTTTACCGCATTCGATTTCTGGGAATCGTCGTGAGCTGGTCGCGTATTATTACAGCACACGCCACACACGCACTCCTATCGTTCACGATTTACACGAATTTACAAATACCAAAATGATTAAATTGAAATCACTTTTAGTGGCTTAATGTTTGATATAATAATATATTATTATGCACATTACAGTACCTATAATACTAAACTTTTCGAGGAAAATCTGTTACAACAACCAAAATTCAACGCTCTACACAAATTTCGCGAGAAAACGCGATCGTCTGGGACGGTCTATACAATTATACAATAATATATTATATTATACTCGAAATTATATAAAAATACACACTGGTATATGATGTTTTTACATTTTTAATATTTTATTTTTCTTAAAATCAAATTTACTTCAAATAATTACTCCTATTTAGGGCAATCTACATATTATGTTACTAATGTCATTAGTTTGGAACCGAAAACGAACATTTAAACAAAACGAAAAAAAAATTCATTGGAAGAGTTGGAGAGCGGCTCTCGAACGAACAAAATTAGGTGTGACAAATTATGATTATATCGGGCTACGAGTTCTTAAATGTAGCATCGTTTATATAAAACTATAAAAGTACGTTGGAGTATAATATTCGGTGACGACGCGACGGCCAATGGAAAGAGACCGTTCGATGATACTACGCGAAGGGAGGGATTATTAAACGATGGGAAAAGCTTCTATTTTACGATATCGTCTTTCAGCGTTTGGACCTCGCTGACTAGGCGTAATAATTTAATTAATTTGTATTACGAATGCCGGTCGGCGAGTCGACTTGACAAACGCGCGGACGTGCGAATACGCTATAAAATAATATTATAAAAAGCGAACGGCGTCTTTTCGGTAGATTTACGTGTTTGTGGTAGTGGAAAAAAGAAAAAATATCCACATCGAAATAGTTTGAAGCAAAATAATTTTCTTCTCTGAAATGTTGACACGAGAAAATCGAATATCACCGAATTACCAGAAGTCGATTATTTATTATACATATTATACGCGTATATTTTGAGTTTAGACGATCTGCAGTGTAGCGGCAGAGGGATACGCCGCGAAATGTTTATTAAGTTCGGAATATTATGTAAATACTCATAAATAATGTATTTAACCGCAGCTGATCTGATATTCAATTTTTGTGTATTGACATTTTCAGCAAAATAATCTACTTCGGAATATGAAATTAAAAATATTACATGTAAAATAAATTTTCATCGAAAAAATGTTTAAAAATATTACTCCGTGCATTTCGTCATACTACTATCAAAATTATAATTGTTAAAAATTTGTTTTACTTATATTAATCCAAGAATAAATAATAATATAATGTATAGGTACATCTATGTCGAAAACCGAAAAGGAAATGCTTATTTCATCATTATTATAACATTTACCCATGTAAGATATAACAAATAATATAATACTCGGTAAAAAAAACCCAAAAGTTTACAAAAAAACAAATAAACAAAAATATTATCAAATCGCATACCTAATTATCATTACATGAGTATAATTTTAAAGTCTATACACGTTCGAGTAACAGCAGCACCACACAAGTAGGTACGGCCTTATGGAAATTTTCTGCGCGTCAATAACGCGGCGCGCCATGATAGTGAGTATCAGTGCCGCAACATCCACCAGGGCAATGCCCCGGTACATGAAGCCGGTCCCTGTTTTTAAGCTATTTAAAAAAGAAAATGACGATACGAGTGGTTTTCAATCAATACTACATACTGTAAGAGTGGACAAGGATTAAACAATAAGAATATAAGATTATGATGAAAATGGCCCCTATATGATCGAAAAAAACAAAAATTGTAGTCGCGGCATCGATGTGTATATTCACGATTTACCTAGCTACACGCAGTCTTTTCGACGTGGGTTTTTTGTTTCCAAAGCGACTCGGTCGACCATCGGACCGGCGGCGGCGTGTAAAATACACAAGTAACATATCGCGCGTTCAGACAGTGTATCGTTTGTGAGACACGTCGTCGTGTCGGTGTCGTTCAAGTCCGAACGGTATAATCGATAACGACAACTACGGCGATCGCCGCCCGGCCGTCATGTCGTGTTTTCCGTGCAAAGACGTCGAGTGCGAGGAAATCGTCGACGAAGAGTACGAGAGTCTGATGGCGCTGTACAAGCGCATGTTCGAACCGCGGGACGAGTGCTCGGCCGACTGGGAATGGCCGGAGACCGCGACGTCGGAGGCGGACGCGGCGGCGGCGGCGGCGGCGGCGGCCGATCACGGCTGCGACGCGGCGGACGAGTCGCCGATGAAGCGCGCGGACAGGCAGCTGACGGAGGCGCTGTTGAGACAGTCGCGGCCGGCGGACGACGGCGGCCAGGAGGGCGACGTCAAACACCTGACGGCCAATCTGCCCGCGTTCAAGTCGTGCAAGAGCCGCAAAGCCGGCACCGTCAACGCCGCCCTGCTGGGCCTGAACCTGGAGGACAGGATGGCGGGCGCGGGCACGGCCACGGCGGGCGACGGCCGCCACGACGCCAAGCGCGCCGCCTACGACCTGGCCGTGGCCGAGGCGCACTGCAAGCACGCGGGCGCCGTGGAAGCGGCCGAGCTGGCGGTCAGGGTCGAGCCGGCGGCCAACCTGGCCGAGGTGGCCGCGCGCTTCGGCGCACAGTCGTACACCGGCACCGGCGGCGTCGCGGACGGCCGCGGCGGCCGCGAGTCCGGTGACGATTCGCCCGTGGTGGTAGTCGCCTACGTCGGCAACACCGGGCCGTGTTCGACGCCGCCGCCGTCCACCGCGGCGCGCTGCGACTGACGACGGACGACGCGTCCGCACACGCGCGCCATTTTGTGTATCGTACATTAAAATACATACAATTATCATAACGGTCTACAGAGTTATTAATGTGTTATTACCCGCCGTAACACGCGTTCGGTAACATCGATCCCATTATAGAGTGCGAATAAACACAACCGCTAAACAGTTTAATAATAATATTATGACGGCCCGGACGATACGGGAGATGTAAACGATTATTAGAAGTATAGGTACTCACGGGACGTCTGCCGTTTTTTTTTTCTCGTCCCAATTTCACGTTTGATCTACGCCGCTGTTTTCGACATTTCAAGCACTTCACTCGCGTACGATTTTATTTCCGTCACACCGCGGCGGTGGCAATCGGCGACAGTCGAAATCGAAAGAAAAACGTTCGCGCACTATTACGATCGTGCTTAAACGATTAACTGACGACGAACAATTCGCAAAAAACACGGCACCATCACGCGACGACAACGGCGAGAGACTAAACGGCCATCGGGCGACGGCAGCGGAAGAAAAATAATGGTAGCCATTGTCCGTGGTCCCAGCCCGTGCACCACAGCGTCCGAGCTCGGCCATGGTGGTCGAGCTGGGCCACGGCGGCCGCCATCTTTTTTTCTCGGTCCTATTTCACGTTTGATCTACGCCGCTGTTATCGACATTTCAAGCACTTCACTCGCGTACGATTTTATTTCCGTCACACACTCACACCGCGGCGGAGGCAATCGACGACAATCGAGATCGAAAGAAAAACGTTCGCGCACTATAACGATCGTTTAAACGATTAACGAACGACGAACAATTCGCGAAAAACACGGCACCATTATGCGACGACAACGACGACTACGACAACGGCGAGAGACTAAACGGCCTACGGTCAACGGCCGCCGAAGAAAAATAATCGTAGCCATATTGACCGTGGTCCCGGCCGGTAACGTCTGTTCGATACTCTGGTAACGTACGTTTCGTCGAGTACCAGCCCGTGTATGGAGGTAAGCGTGCGCCATTTGCAATATACCAGGCCCGACAGACGACGACCAAATCATATACCATATTACCCATCCAGTACCCAGGTCGCCGCGAAACCAGTACCGCTGTTGTTGCTTTTCGTTTCGTTTATTTTTATTTTTTTTTCCATGAAGTTCGGCGAATTTTTATTTCAGACGCCGAGGAACAAAGAAATTGCATCGTCATTACCGAAGTGACGGCGGGAGCAGCGCCGTGCGTTTGGGCGCCAATAGCTTTTACGCCGTGTCCTACGTGGGGACATGTTTTGTTTTTAATATTTGCACGCGTTGATGGTTTTATAAAGTGAGTATTAACATAATATGAAAATCACTCTGGATGCTTTACTGGATCACTTTTTTCTTTTAGAATACGAATAACACTTCACCCGCGTACGATTTTGTTTCCGTCACACCTGGGCGGTGGCAATCGGCGACAATCGAGATCGAAAGAAAAATGCCGCCGTGGTACACAGGCTGGGATCACGGTCAATGGTTACTATTATTTTTCTTCGACGGCTGTTGTCCGTAGGTCATTTAGTCTCTCGCCTATCGTGTCGAAAAACGAATATATTCCGTAAGTACCTAACTGTTTATATACTAGAAAATATAGTGGCATGTTCTAGGAGAGGTCTGAATTGAAAATCGGTTCTAAATCCTCCTCCTTCAATCAATAAACAATAAAGAATACAAAACTCGGGACTCTTAATTTACTGAACTGTGGGGCCTGAATTCTGTGTCGGTCCGCCCCCGGTAGGAATTATTATTTTTATATCCGTTATTGTTTTCAAATAAATTAAGATTCTATATCGGTCAATTTTAGGAGTCGATGGGGTGTCTTATACAGTTATACGTCATACGTATGCGAAAATTCGTGTAGATTTTTAAGCATAAGCTCGATCAAAGCTTAAAAATTGACTTAATCTCCATCTACGCCCACACTCCGTGTATTCATTAAAGGCACTCCTCCCGCGGCGTAAACCTTACTTGCGTTTCGACGTAAGTCGTGCAGAATAACAGCAAGGTTTTGCGCGAATGTGTGAAGCACCAGTTATGTGAGTAGAAAAGCCGTTATCTTTTCCACCTCGGAGGCCACTCTACAATCGTCGTCGCGTTGCCCGTACGACGCTCGTCATTTAATTATTATCCGTTTCGCAACGATGATGCAATACTCGAGCGGATACGAATCCATGTCCGATTAAAAACGGCATTCGCATCGACGGTGCAAAACGATAACCATTATCTCAGTACGAACAAACGAGGGGTAACATTAATTTGCAGCGGAAGTTTCCGAGAGGGGAGGCGGCCTGATTATCCGAGTCTCGGCCTCGAAATGTCTCTTCCAACGACTTTTTTCAAATCTTCTTATTATATAACCCTTACCGACGAATAACTGCGTGAACTCGAATGGATCTTTTCGAGATAATCGTACGTGGTGGTGGTATTACAGTGGTAATGTAAAATTAACTCTTAAATTCCATCGTATAAGAAAACGTCAAAAATTATTGTTCTTTCTCTTTCAGTTGAAACTTTGTCTTGGAAATTTGTTCTTGGAAAATTATTCGAAATAAAATAATGCAGAGCGTTTTTTGCACAATAAAGAGGTACCTATATTATCGGATATTTGTTTCTACTCTGTGCTTATCTTATACAATGTGTAATCGACAACATAATTGACTCGAGAACTTTTTTTTTTCATAGCCCCAAATCTCCAAGCATTCCAAGTGTTCGAGCAGTTCAAGATAAGCTTTTAAGTTTGCATAGTTGCATAAAAGTAGGTTACATTGGTTACGGGTACTATTCTCATTTACCCAAAAAATGTTCAATATAACTACATTTTGATACTAAACTTACTCTAATACTTTCAAATGTTTTTAGGAAAATATATTTCAAACTGTGGAAATTTGAATTTGGCCATGTGCAATTATTACAATGCAACAATAAGTTTTTTCTAATAGACTAATGACTGGGGCAGAAGATTTTTACCAATCGCATATTTATTTTACTCCACTACAAAGATAAATGAGTAAGTAACATTTTTTACTAAGATAAAACTAGTTTAGTTATTTTATTTCACAAATAAATCCATACTCTGGGAATTTTTGTCAGGTTAGGGCATATTTTTGATGCATATTACCTAATTTTTTTTAACTAGTATTAAGTAAAAGAAATAACGTAATGCAATGAATGAAAGCTGTTAGGATATTGTAATCAATAATTTTATTAAGATCTTCTCCATTGACATTTTTCATTTTATTTAATACAAAACGGAGCAAATCAATTGTTTCACATTTGTAACAAGTGATAAAAATATCTCAGAAAGTAAAAGTTTTATCAAAGCGTTAAATAAGAAGTTATCAGTAGGTTTCTTAGGTTTTTTTGTAGCACATTTGACTTCAAATTACTTAAAACAATATACTGATCTAATAAACTGTAATAAAAAACACAAATAAAAATAAAAACATCTATGAGAGTATACAAAAATATTTCTAGTTTCGACTGGTTTTAATGTCTATCAGTTAATTTTATAAACAATTTTATTCGCCGACTCGTACATTTTTCTATTTTCTTTAAAGAATCCGATCGTTTTAGAGTTATGACCGATGAGTTTTTTTATAATTTTTTTGAAACCACAATTCTTGATTAATAATATTACCGTCACTGTACAATCGACTATGTACACGACATAATACCTTTAACGTGTATATCAAAGATTATGTAAATTTATAAATAATAAATAACAAAATAATATACAGTATCAAGTATATAGGATTATATTTGTATTGGATTTATCGAAAGAAAATGATTAAAATTAACAGAAATATTAGGTTTTCAACACAAAACAAAACAAATGAATTATTATTAAGTACATGTTTTTTAAAAAAAAAACTATATTACATCAAATAAACAAATCGAATAAATTATCATTAGTTTCTATAAAAATGTAATCGTTTTTCATCGAATCAAAAACCAAAATTACAATAATATAAAGTATAAAGAATGGATAAGAATACTAAAAAATATTAAATTTACGTAGGTAATTAAGTATCTATAAGTTATTAGGTAGTTTTCTTAACGGTACCTACATTAAAAATGTATTTACAATAAACCATACGATTGAACAATATGAATTTTAAAGTCCCAGACGGTAGCGGAACAGAGTTGAGTACGATTTTGTTATTATTTGAACAATAGTATTGAATAGATTGCCGTTCGTAAAATAAATTAAATTTCCAACAGTCGTGAGATGTATTCGTGTTGCATCAATACAAATACACACAAAGTTACACGTGTGTGCGCGAATCCAAAAAAAAAAAAAAAAACATAAGAATAAAACTTAAGATAAACGTCACAGATACCAGTAAATTAAGGCAAGATTGAATTACAAAAGTAAAACTATTGAATAATATATTTAAGACGAAAAAAAAAAAATAATAATTTAAAAAAAAAAAAACAAAGATTAAAATTCATACAAAAATAAAATGTCAACACTATTTCTTTCTTAACAATATTCCCACTAGGACACGAATAAATAAAAACTATAAAATACCAATCTGTCGAGTAAACATTATTGGATGGACATCATGTCAGGGCACAATAAGTTAACATAAATTATCGGTAGGTACAAGCAATAATAATACATACGTATTAGATTAGATAAAATCTTTGAGCAATACATGAATGGCTGGTTTATTATTGGTTTTGTTCGCGATTAAATTATTATTAAAAAAAAGGAATGTACGGTATATAGTACAGTGCTAGTAGTTACAATGATTCGCCAGCAAATTGTTATATCGTTGTCTAATAATTACTACTTTCTATAACGTTAATTAGTTTTTAATTTGAATAAAATATAGCTTTAAAATAATAATAATAATAATAATAATACTCTGGTCAATTAAAATATTTATGATTCTTAAAAAGGAAAAATATGGCAATTACTTAGATAAAAAAAAATAATTATAATAACATTTATTACACGGGATTATCGTAATTCATTAAAATTATAAATGAATCATATTAAATGCTGTTACAACTGGAATGATTAAAATAGTCGATTGGTGTTAGCTTAAAAATTAATTTTTGTTTCTTGATAAATTTCAGGCAGTAATATTTAATCGAATTATACAATTTATTGAGCTTTGACATTTGTTTTAAAACCTATAGCTATGGAATTGAAAATAAATTTGCATAAATTTCCAACGTATATATATATAACATAATATACAAATCAATCTCGTCACTCGAATAGTGTATAAATTCAAAATATTACATGGTCAATATGATTGAATAGGAATATGATTTCGAATATGATTAAAAACTAAATCGTTAAAACTAGAGTAGTAAAAAAAAAAAAAATTTAAAAAAGAAGAATATTGTAATAATAAATGCGTCGTACACATTTTTGGTAACAAGTTCGACAGTTTCATTACAACAACTGTTCAAACGAGATTATACCCGATTCATACAAAGTTGGTCGAAAAATTGCAGTCAAATGATATAGTAATAATATGATTTTAGACGTCATATTATGGCACTACTCGTTTCAGAATAATCCTTTTTTCTTGGTCTTCTTTTCTTTTCCGTCGGTAGATCTGCAGTCAAAATTAAGATTTTGAATAATAACTACGGTGTTCAATATTCATAATAATTCAACGGTGAAAAAAAATAAACAAACAATATCCCATACTCTCTCTCTAGCGATCGTCTTCTCAGCTCGTCGAGACTGATACCGCTACTTGATTCCCATTCTCTGATTTCTATTTCCAAATGACGACGCCTTTCATCTAACTCGCTAGCTTCCGATTCTAATCTCTTCAACATTTGTTCGTTCTTTTGTTGCAACTGTAAATAGAATAAAAACATGTACTTAGAGTATTCAACTGAACCAGAGTATTAACAAGTGATCACTAACAGCAATCTCTGAATCTTTGAGTTTCTGTTTCTTTTCTTTAACTTTCATCTCAAACACCTGTTCCATTTCGGTTTCCATTTTCTTGAGTTTGGCATCATGATCGCGTTTTTCATCTTCCATCTGTGCTAATGGGTTCCTACATTTAAAAAACAAAAACAAAATTTTACGTATTCAAACAGAACTGGTCCACACGACCATTTACACCGTTTAAACAATGTCTAACAAAGCTCGTTTTATTTAATTTGTCGCAAATTCATTAGGCTAATTTTTGGATGAGGGAAAAGCATTGTTTTTCATATTATTAACTGAAACTTACCAAACGGCAACGAAGGAATTGTTGATTGCTCCTGGGGCGCACGAGCTGGACCAGTGTGTAAGAAAATAATAATTTTTTTTTAATTTATATTATTAATATAATCAGTATAATGGTTGTAAAAAAAAAAGAAAAAAGCACTAAAGAAAATGCGCTCAATGCTATATAATATACCTACTACAAAAGACTAAATAATTATTTTTCTTGTCTCGTTCAAAAAATGTCTACAACTAATAGTATTTTATATAATTATCATTGTTTATGTCTAGTAATAAATAAATGTGTTTATAAAGATATAATTTAACATAATTTTCAACGCTTTTAAAATTAAAATAAAGATTTATGATAATATTTAATTTAATAATTTAAATTTAATCAGAATATATCAACCTAGATGTATGGATTTTTATCATGTTTAATACACAATGGTTTAAAATAAATAAATTTATGAGTTAAAGAAAACTGTTTATAATAATATTCTTAAATGTGTTAACTACTGACAAAATAAAAGTTATTATTTCACTATTATGTTTCAAGTATAAAACACAATATTTCAATTGACTATAAATAATTTTCAAAATGTGTTTTGTATTTTTTTTCTTTCTAATACTATTAATTCAGAAAAAAAAATGAGAAAACTATAACAAACAACAGAGTTATACAATATTATTAATTTTGAGAAAAATTATAAATTTAATTTATCGGTTCTTTGAGACGGTTTTGCACAATAATATGATTATAATAATATTAGAAACTTAATGAAATTTTCAATAAATTGATAAGAGCTCAATTGCAAATTTTAAAGTATCTAACTAATGAAAAATAATATAAATGTACAAAATCCATAAATTGTTTGCTTCCTTCAAACTAATACTACGTATTGTTTAAAATTATTAAATTTATACTATAATTGATTTACATTACATTTATTTAATGTAGGAGGCGTTTTATTTTTAATAAAATAATTTAAACTAAAAGTAGCCCGTGGTCAGTGGTCCCTTATAAATGTATTCTTTAAAACTTTTATAATCCGTTAGTCCTCATAAAAAAATTGGCATATTTTGATCCGAGACAAGAAATCAAATGATTTTATGCGGCGAAAAAAAAACTCATGCAAAACACAATTAAATAGCAAACAAAATAATATACAAAATTGAAAAATTTTATAATCTAAAATAATATTAAACGTATTTATGCAACTATTATAATTCGTTTGAGGGTCTCATCCAAAAATCAGCCAAATAAATGAGAAACAGATATTATTTGGATACATAGAAGATAGGATTTTCTATAAATATTAAACGGGACACAAACTGCAACCTTAAGAGGCTATCAAACTCACTGACTCATAAACCACAATGTAATAATTTATAACTCACTTTGTCATTCCTTTGGGGCCATCGGCTGAGAAGCAAGCCAGCTTTCTAAATCTAAAGTTCTCATAGTGTACATTACTGGTGACTTCTTTTAGATCTTGTAAATGTGTTCTCAACAACATATTTCTTAAGGCGACGAAATCGCAGTGTTCAAGATTTTCCACTATATATCCAATACAATTAAAATTAATAATCTCAGTCGAAATCAATTAATTAATGTGATTTATGTCACCTTCAACAAGACCCCAAGGATATTTTCGACCGCGAATCTTTTTACCATCTACTTCGTGAACTTCGGTTGATCCGACCACTGCGAATGGCACTCGAGCTTTAAGCTTTTTTAAATTTTCACGATCTTCCTCTTTGTCGGAATCGGGGAAGTCATAAATTTTGATTTTATGCTGAGAAATCTCTTCTAAAATCTAATACATAATATAAACACATTAATAAAATATATCTATAAAAAATAATATCAAATATGTAAGAGGAAATAATAATAAATGGCAAACCTGTTTTTTGTACTCTGTAACTTCATCTGGAGTCATGGTATCAGCTTTTGATATAATAGGTATTATATTCACTTTATCATGAAGCCTTTGCATAAATTCTACATCTAATGGAGTCATTCCGTGACTGTTTGACTCCAAAAAATATAAACAACAATGCACACGACTGTCATGTTGCAATTTTCTATTGACTCTGGATTCAGCATTTAAGTACTCTTCATACCTATTGAAATCATAAAAAAATAGTTAATATAATAACACTTTTATCAGAGCAAAACAAAGGATCGACTTTTATTATTTACCTTGATTCAATATATTCGAGCACCGGTTGCCAACAATCGGAATTGTCGACAGCATCGCCAAATCCTGGCGTATCTACTACAGTGAGTGAAAGATTAACTCCCTTTTCTTTCAACAGACATCTATTAGTTTCTACTCTAACTGTTTTGCCAACTCTTAAAGATGGACCAGGATGATCTTTGCCATAAATATCGGCCAAAAACATGGTGTTGATTAAAGTGGATTTTCCTAGACCGGATCTACCTAAAATGGATTTCATATTTAAATATAACTACTAAACGGTGTGCTTATAATGTTAAAATTACTAGAAAACAAAAAATAATTAGTAACTATGATTGGTGAAGAGCTTACCAACGACCATTAGAGTGAATTCAAAGCCTTTCTTTACGGCTTTACGATATACTTGATTAGGTAGATTAGCGAATCCAACATAACCGTCTAATTTTTTCACTTTCCTATCGTTAGACTTTCCAGTTCCCGTTTGATCTGTTTTCAAAAGTTTTTCTTTATTTTCTGTAAGCTCCGTTGATGACTCGGCTATAGATTTAAAAATAATTATTATTTAAATGGAAAGAATAATTTGTTTGCTTACACATTCTACTCACCTTTAACAACTGGTGCACGTGGTAAATTCATTGGTGCGGTTGGTGGTAAATTTGTACTTAGATTGGTTTTTATACTGGTAACAGAGTTTTGGTGAGACACTTGAGTAGTTGAATTGGCATTTGGTTGAACAGTAGACGGAGCTCCAGAGTTTGTATTGTTTGACGATACGTCATTCTTGAAGAACAACTCACGCTTACTTTGCAGCTAAACAAGTAGAAAAAATATTAAAAATTAAAATTGAGCGAATTAAACAGACATTTTTTTATTATTTTTGATTAACTTCACAACTATATGTCATACAATGATAAAATATCTCCAACATTTAAAATTAGACAGATGAAATTAACAAAAAAATACCAACTACTCATGACATATTATGAGTATTTATGTATTTATATATGAATAACACTAGTACAGAGTTATAAGTCTGATATGTTTTGCTACAAAAAAAAACGAATGTAAGATAATGTTATTTTAATGTAATATGCACAATGTATGGTATTTATAATATGTACTTTAAACTGTTAAAAATTGAAAGCGTTTACAAAGAAATGCATGTTACAAAATATACAAATAATGAAACTTGACATACTAAACTTTAAATACAAACAATTTATTCATTGATTCTAGTTTAATTATGAGAAGATTGGAAGAAATATGATAAGGGGCTGTTTGCTAATGCATAAATGGCAATGAATTTAAGCGATGACTAAACCAAACCACCGGCGGCGAATATAAATATCAAATATTTATTAAACACGAGAAAAGGTAGGAAATATAATGAATAATTATTAAGGCTGTTGGAGCATGACACGTTTTAAGGAGTAATATTTAGGCATTTCATATAGCATTTTATAGAATTTACATTTGAGCTGTGTCAATGTGTGAGAAGTAAATGAATATTAGTGTGAGTTATCGCGTTTTTGTGCCACCGCGCGCGCCGCCCGTATTTCGAACACATTACGTATTCCTGGAACTACTGTTTACGATGATAATTTAAGATACTTCAAAATTCTTAGATAATTTTTTCATTCAAATATTTTAAACAATTATAACAATGTCGCGGCCGAGAAACCGGTCCAACTGGCGGCAACGGCCCGTGTCATCGGCCGAGGAGCGCGCGGTAAAGGCGAGGACTTTTTCGCCAGCACGCGATGACGTTACAACTCCGGACACACGCATACACACATTATATTATATAATATATTGTAAATTAATTAATTAATTCAATCAAAATATTTTTGAAACAAGTGTATTTTTTCCAACAAATTCGTGTTTTTAAAAACAAAGTCATTTCCCGAGCGGTGTCGGTAAACATCAAAAGGTTTCGGTTTTGTTGTTGTTTTTGTGAACATTGTCGAACGTGTGTTTTCAAAACAACCAACAGCCAACAGTCGATAAATAGTTATCGGGATTTCGCGAGTAGTACCAATATGGTTATTTATAAAAATATATTTATGTACCTATATTTTGTAATTATGAAAACGTTGTCCACTATCTAGTATCAATTGGTAAAATAAAATTGCGAGTTTATTTTTCGGTATGGATAGTTGAAAACAAAAACAAAACACAGACAAATGTTTGAATTTTTTCATTTTTTGTTTAATTTTTACCCAACTCAGTGTGGACACATGTTTTGTTTCTGTTTTGTTTTTCAAATATAAAAAGAGTTGATTTTGTCCAGGGCCGGCCAAATGCGGTAGGAAAATATGCAGCCGCCTGGGGCGGCAAATTTCGAATGATCCAAATCGATTTTAATTATTATACTATCTAGCGTAAAGAAATGTTTGTTTATTGTTCAACAAATACAGAAAAAAAATAAATATCTAATAGTATTATAATAATAATATTTCGTTTACTGCGGACGCACAGTAATCGTAATCGTAATCTGTATCTACGCAAATAGAACGACGATAACGATAAATGCGCGGTCGGCCACAGACAAACGCACGATTTTATTTAAATTAACGTTGGTTATAAATATGCCTTGTACTATTTTTGAACATTTATTTTAATTTTATCATTTTTAAAGTTTTATATTTCGTAAAGAAAACTGAGGTTGATCAGAACATTTTTTTTTCAAAACAAAAACACGGGTTTATCGTTAAAAAACGAATGTTTATATTTTATATAACCCCTTACTCTCCAAAAAATTAACTTTTGAATAGGGCAGCGTAAATTAAAATTGCCTAGGGCGGCGAAAAATCTAGGTCGGCCATGGTCGTCTCTGTTTCAAAGAGAACACAAAATAAGTAAATCACCGACGAGCGACGCTGAATTCAATTTCGGTTCAATTTGTAATAATATACGAAATATAATATAAATATACCGGTTTCTATATTAACTTATCAAGTAGCAGGCTAATGGTCGTAATCAGTTGACTACAATAATTCTGAGAATAGTCTCACACACGTACGCGCATGCACATGTCACCGGTTCAGATTTTATTGTAATTTTAAAATCAATTCGAAACTGTCAAAAAAGAAAAAAAGTTTTGAGGTACTTCCAGTGGGCCGATTTAAATTGTGAAAAAAGATCTGTATTCGTGAACCTTTTTACTAAATTCTGTAGGAAACAGAATTTCGAATTTCGAACTAGATTTTAAAATATTCATGTTTAACCATGAAAAATCATTTTTTTGTTTTTTTAAAAAAAGAAAACATGTTTTTAAACCTAATTTAATACATAAATCAAAAATCTATTTCCTACAGATTTTAGTAAAAAGGCTAATAAATTCATACATGTATTCAAAATTGAAATCGGACATCGGGAAGTACTTTAAAAACACCTACTCATATTGGTCTAAATAGCATGTAAAACACGGTTTTAGGAATCGTGCTCCAACAGCCTTAATCAAGAAAATAAAATTCAGTTATAATAATAACCACAGTACACGCTGTAAAGCTGTTGAAGTGTTATTAATTTATAACAGTGAGAATGTGACAGTTTATTTGTTCATGCGATATTACAATGACTGGCAGAATCTAGATATGATACACACATACATAACTTTCCGTATAGTATAGTATTACGCATGTCAAATTATCCCATTGGTTATTACTCAAACTTGACTTATTTACTACAACACAAACACGAGCACGACCATGTATAGATTATTTTTATACGTATTATAAAAAAAAAAACACCATTATTTGTCCCGATCGAGCAATTTTTCGACTTGGTTTTCAATGATTAACGTAAAAAAAATAAAATAAACTCATCAAAAAAATACAAACGCACTAACATCATAAAAAAAAACCCATTCTGAACGCTTCTCTCGGAATTTAAATATGAAGCATTTACATTTAATATTTTAATAGTTTATAATTTAATACCTTAGTTCGGTTAAAAATATAGACGACCATAATTACCTATACCTAATTACAATATTGTCGCCGATTAATGAATATAATTGGCACTATAATAACGCCCAAAAATGACATCAGTCAACAGCAGTCATACTGTAAATCTTGATATGCCGTGAATTTGGGTTTTTAAACTCTGCAATAAGTGCAACGATTCGTCATCGTGGTGCTTGGTAATAAAATAGATAATTTTATATTTTTTTTTTCAAAACGTTGTCTAATTTTATGCATGAAACATAATCGATCACCCGACAAACGATTGTAATCCTAAAAATCTGAACGCCGCCGCCGACCTGTGGCAGAAAATCGTATTGAAATAAATTCAATGGTTTCTCGCAATAAGCTCAATCACACGCTCCTCCAGACAAATCGTGATGCGTTGTGGAATTCACGACCGATTGCTCGTTCGAATTTATTACTCGAACACATTCGCTTTTTAATTTATGATAGTTTCGAGGTATTATTTTAATTGCGTTACGAGGACGCATCAATCACATTGTACGCGCGTATAAAATAGTCGAGAGTAAACAACACGTGGTAAAAATAACTTCAAACTCGAGTCATCCGGATTAATATAAATTACCATTCTATATGTGAATTATAGCAAACCCAATCGATTTGATTGTTAATATACCAAGTGTAATGAAAAAAACGTGCCAGAAAAGTTATCAAACGAGAAGAATACGAGATAAATATAATTTTCCAACGGTGTGCGAAATTGTAGAAAAAAAAAAAAAACGAAAATTTAATCAAACAAAAAATGTTTAGGTAATAACACGATATTATTTTAATTGAATTGATTAACACTGAAATGGAATAATTTGAAATCAAACAAATAAATAAAACATTAATTTTAAAAAAACCAATAATTTTTATATCGAGTTCGATAATCGGACGATAAATTATTAAGTTATGCGTTATTTAGACAGATTTTTTTTATTATTATTATCTCATATTTTAAACTCAAACTTTATTTTAATCCGTACAGGCGCAGTGATATTATAATTATAGCATGATGACGTAATTTCTACAGTGGAGTTTGTTACACAGAACACATGTGAAGGAACCGCAATAAGGGTAAAATATCAAGAAAGAAGAAGCCTGGGTGTGACCGAGTAGTTGACATTTCCTGAAATTCCTATCATACTTCGAACATACTAATACAAGTAAGTACAATAATACAAACTGAAAACAAACATTATTTACTATAATAACAGAATTTCAAATCGAAAAACAACATGCTCATAATCGGAATAATAATTTTGTTAATCGTTTAATTTAATTTTCTCACCTACTAGCAGCCAAAACACTACGATCTAAATAGGTACTAATATAATATGGTGTAATAATCACACATGCACGTTATTACAAAGTACAGAGATCGCAAGAGGGTAAATTATTCCAGGCATACATAATATTTAAATAAATTATCCATGATTTTACTTTACGTTTTACAAAACTAACTAAAAAGTCGTAACTAAAGTGAACATAAATACGATTTATATACATACCAACTCCATTGATTTTAGTGCTAGTTACGAAAAATACTCGGTGAAAATAATAAAAGTCCTTTAATTCGACTAACAGGTTAAAACCAGAACAATTTTAAACACAGCTATATTCCAGACCGAATGCCGATATTAAATGATCAGTGTTACAGTGCGTTTGATTTACATGTCAGGCAAATGTGAATACATGTTCCACTAACTATTTTAATGAATTGAATGATAGAGCTAAATAAAAGAGTCAAGTCATAACTGATAACCCTGAACTTTTTACGTAAATTACAATAATTAGGATTCGATAATCTTTTTAACTAAATTCTCCAATTGTAACTTGTTGTTCGATAGATATGTAAGTACCACTTATCCGAATGGAATGTTATCGTAAAAAGCAATAAAAATTATGCTTTTCCAAATATAATTAAGTTAATGTCAATGAAAAATTTAATTAATGTCACTGCGATTGAAAACTCCTACATTAATTTAATAGTCGGTTTATCAATAGCGATATAAACAATTTAAATACCATAGTTAATAGGTACACTTTATCACTTATTCGTATTGGAAGAAAAAAAAAATGTTTATAAATACGCCAAATACGCTCCTTTCTAAAATAAATAAGTAGGTACCTAGATAATGAATATTTATTCAATCGCGTTAAAAAGCAAATTATAATCGATATGTGTTTGTAAAACAATTAACAAACGGATAAAAAAAAAAAACTATCCAAACAGTAAGGTACCCAGTTTAATATTAAAAACGGTAAATTATTAAATTAATATTTACAAAAAAGAATTCTGTTAACATAATCGTACTCAAAGTTGAATATTAGGTGCATAAAATGTTGTTAAAATATATTTTAACGGAGTGCGAGAGAAAAAAAAATATTTATAAAAATAACGACGCACCAAAAATATTAGTTAATGTAATCGTGAAAATTAACTGCAGCACGTGGTATTATAGCGCAAGGATCAAGGTTAAAGAGAAACGAGCAGACCGCATAGAGAACAGTTTTGGGATATTAGTCAGCTGTGGTTGCCATGGTGACGCATGGTTGTATGAATACGATCGATTTTTCTCCCCCGGAAAAGCAACCAAAATCAACAATATCACAGAGCCCTCTGTAGTTTTTTTATATTTCAAGGTCAGTAATTCTGTGAACTCCGTAGATAAGTTCGAAACGATAATTTTAACTAATAAATGAAATTATTGCCAATAATAAAATATAATATATATTGTAACCGTTCGACAAATTACAATTTAACACATTGTTAAAATTGGCCAACGACAATAATAAAATATCATTGCATATATAATCTTTAATAATATATAATACATAAAATATATATCCCAACTTGGACACTAATCGAATATGACATACCATACACATCGATTTGTTTAGAACATATACGTCACGTACACGCTGTTTAAATATGTGTTTAAAATTCGTGTTTTTTCTGTCTCTCTTATAAGTACCACACGGTTATTGAATGTTCTAAAAAATAATAAAAAAAAAAAAACCTAACGATAAGACCGTATGACACGTTGCATGTTATAATATAGAAACACAATAGTGTGCCGAAAGTGTGCGTTTCCTCTTAAAACAAAATTACAATTTGCCAAGAGGTTATTGAACAAAAACTAATAAAGAAGCCGTAGTATGATGGATGAAAACTGCAAACCGCTGCAAACATTATGCTTACACTAGGGCAAGTAAATAATAGAACGATGATTTTTTTAACAATGAAAAATTATAACAACAGCTATTAAAAACCACCGGCGTTCGACTAAAATTCATATACCTGTTAAATAAATTCATTTGAAACGCTATGAGAAGCGAAAACCTAAACAAAATATTATCCATCTAGACGGTATACTAAACGACACGCGAGAAAATATAAGAAACATAACGAGACGAATAATTAAGTCCAGGAAAAATAAATTAAAAATGTAATATTGTCGTCGAGCAGAAGCACTCGAAACGAAAATTCTTCAAGTGGAATAAACAACAGAGGGCCGACATCGAAAAACCCTTTAAACGCTTAAACCTTCATTGTTTTCGCGTTCATAATTATTATGTACGCGTTCGACGTTCTATTAAGATTTTAATTTCCAAGTGTCTATGGATTAATCAATCGTTTGTAACGAAACGAACAAATTACGAACGCAATAACGCTTATACCGTTCAAAAAGGGCGGACTACAATATACACATTACACTTGAAATATATAAAATAATATACACACACACACACACGAAATATTGCTATTAAAATGTAAAAGGTTAAGAAATAAAAGCAAAATGAGGATGGTCAACAAAAGCTCAAAAGGTTATGGTTAACAATAGGACTCTTTTATTAACAATAGAACCGTTTCAATGTTATAACTTAACGCGACCATCAAAACATTCAGAATTTTCAAATTATACAAACCATATAAAAATAAATCTATATTTCATGTGCCCCCCCCCCCCCCGTCTGATAAACATGGCCGGTGTGCGATGTCTGTTTACCTACCTACACCCTTCGTAAATACTCGGCAGTAGGTAACTAATTTAATGGCCAAGTTTATGACTCATCCCTTTTGTTTGTAATTTCAGTATCTAGTGATGTCAAGTTATGAAAAAAAAATTACTCAAGTACACACACCAGTATATTATAGTCACCGAAACCGATGAAGTAGTGCTAGTTGCTGATAAGTGCGAAATACGTAAACTGCTGTTAGCGGTTTTATAAATAATATTACAGTAACAACAACAACAACAACAATACAGTATGAAAATGAAATTATTACCATACGTTTACTGTGCATTTGCATCAAGGTAGGTACCAACACATTGCACATATTTAAATATAATAAAATGTCTTCGGAAATCTCTACGTTTTAACTCAAACTTAATATTAAACTATATTCGTGTACGAGCATTAGTAATCTCAATATATCTGTACTAAAGTGAATAATAAAACCAAGCGTAAAAATTCGATTAAAACGTGAGAATTCCTTAAATAATATTCAAACAACTATTTCGTATTTATTTATGGCTGTGAAAATCCATATCACGGCAACCACCCGACACAATGATCAACCACAGAGTTAATCAAAATAATAACAAATATTTATGAATGTTTAATTTTATTTTCGAGACTGAAAATCTGTAAAAATCATAAAAGATCAAACCGAACGAGTTACTGAAGATTTGAAAATCGTGTTATAGTTTATTTCATTGAAATGAAATGCACATAATATTGATAATAAGAATACGAATGATATAATGAAAATACAGAAAAACAACAATTCATTTCAAACACAAAACAAATAATATCGTAAAGAGTAATCTTATCACACAGTTTAAATCTAATAGCGACGAGGACATTATAGTGACACAATAATGTATCCTAGTTATATATTATAATACAATAAAAGTCCAAAAATAATTATCTCAATAATCGTAATCATAATCTTCATGTGTGTAATCGATATTTGTCGATAATTTATGTGTAATCTTTATTACACGGGCAACAAATGAACAAAATAATGAAAAATATACACATTCGAATAATTTGTACAAGAGAAATTCGATTTAGTTGATGTAAACAACATCTAGAGCAGAACTGAAAAAGAAAACGTCGGGTACAAATTGTCAAGCATAATGTCAGTCATGCGATAGTGTTTATAAATTTTAGTAAATCAAATGAGTACAAACAGTTACGTGTCTGTTTACGACGGAACGTTTCATGCGAATAAATTATTTTTATTAAGTTAAATTTGCAATTGTCGTCAATAAATCTTGACTTTTAATAAATGCCGTTGGTTATAAAACCAGTTTGAGCAGAATTCCCAAATAAAACGTTGCTGCTACCTATTAAATGATATAATTGAACCTCGTTGAATTATAAAATATCTAAACTTCCATGTTCTGATAGTTGAAAAAAAAAAAAACTTTAATGTTTCTAACCTTTCTCGTATATTCAATTGACACCAGCTAGCCAGATGATATAAAATAACACAGAAGTATTTTTCACTCAAATATTAAATAATTATCCAGAAATGAAATGATAATTGCAAAAATAATCGTTCATTAACGAAGTGAATTTTAAAAACACAACTATTACCTACCTTGAAATCTTGACCAATTAATGTTACGGCTATTTATAAATAAAGACTCTAGTGTGCCAACGACGACGATGAATCAATAAAATTTTCTGCAGAAAACACGTGTGACTCAACCGGTTTACCGTCGCATACTATTATGCTACAAACCGTGTGTGTGTGTGTGTGTGTGTGTATAATATAACATTATAACGATTTCGTCGCCGTTGCGTCGTTGTGAAAGCTTAAGCGATATCACGGAAGGATCGCGTAATATTTCTTCCTCGTCGGCAGCAACGGGTATGATTTACAGAAAACAACAAATTAACAGCGGGCGCGAAAAACGATAATACGAGTCGAAAAATGACGATTGAAAATCGAGAGAAAATTAAAAAATCATCGGAACACATCCGAGTGCCCAGGCCGCCCGTGCACTTGCGGTCGACAAACACGACGACCGCAGCTCGGAGGTAAAAATAATATCACAAGTTGACTGACCGAGATTTCACGTGAGTAACTACGTATAATAAATAATGATAATAAAAATATAATCACACACACACAATAGACACAATAACACACGCATCTATTTATTAATCGATGCGGTAGGAAATTTCTTTATACGGCCGTGTCTCTATAAAACGCGTCGTCCGCCACAAACAATGTACACGAATTGGTTGAATACACACACGTCGAATGTACACGAGACTCTACACACAAGACGACGCACCGCCGGTCAGCGGAGGACCACTGGTCTGCGTCGGAGATTATCCGATTTAAATATATATAATTCAAAAAAATACGCGGAGGAAACAAGGTTATCTCATAACAACACTTGTCGAAATACAGGTGGTGTATTAATTCACACACAAACGCACACGGCGGCGTACTATCGGTATATTATAATGACGAAACAACTGCACGTCAATAATTATTGTGACGCATAACACACATATGGCACACCACCGAGCAAAGAATATCAGCGAAATTACGAGTTTGTGTTGTACACACGGACGACGACGACGACGACGTGGATATGGGTCGAAAGCAAAAACCGAGACGAGACTACGGTATAAATATAGCGTTCAAACATTAATATATTATTACTATTATTATTATTATCATCATCATCGTGTTCAGCTGTCACCGTCGAAGGGGTAGAAAGAACATTAATAAAATGCAATAATGAAAAAATACATTTGACAGGTTTCTCACGGATTACTATTCCATCTGGAATTAAAAAAAGAAACGCGATATTATGTGTTATACGCGGATATAATATGTGTGAGTGTGTATAATACGTATAAAACTATTTTTTCCGTTCGTAATTCAAAGAGGAAGAAGATAACCACCATTTCGACGAAATAATCTCACAACAGTTCACGGCCTCGCCTCGTGTCCGAACTTTATATATATATATATCAAAACCGATTACCCTGGTGTACCTTTTCTAAGCACATTTTATCATCACACGAACAATCGTTATCCATTTCAATATTACATTACCGGTGTTAATTGTCTATCAATCAAAACGAATGCCTACGTCATCTATTATTTTAGGAATCGCGATGAAAATCGACGTCACAACAAGTAGTACGCAGGCGGCGGCGGCGCTCGAGTCCAGAGTCTGCGGATCGACACTGATAGTCAAGTCGCTGCTCGCGGCACCAACGTAAAACTAAACGAAAAATAAGTTCCAAACCGTGAGGGGGTGGGGGTGAAAATTGGTCTAACCCTTAATACGGCTCTCTGCTACGCGAGAATGAGAAACAAGTAACGGAAGGGTAGGTGCGATAGATTCGGTGACCGATCGGAAAACGATCTCGTCGACCCACGTGCCGCGGAGATGAAATATCGAATTCGCAAACTTTTGGGCGAGAGAGCGGAAAGAATGTTTACACGATGGATCGAGCTACTAAGCGGGGCTCGGGTGAACCGTTTTCGTCCGTAACCCGTCCGGTTAATTTAATTGCCATATTGTTGGGATGTGTAAACGAAAATTAATCTTTTGACAACACTATTATTTGGCCGATTCGGAAGTTCTTTCCATCTCTTTCGAGTATAATATCGCAGACGAAAATATTGTGAAAAAGCACCGAGTTTCGCCGAGATACCCGCGAAAAATACAAATATTTACCCGACTGTAAACGAAAATTAAAGTTCTAGTTGCGCGCCTACGGCGAGACCTACAACAACAATGCTTGCCTTGGTTCCGAGCACGGGTTTGGGCGCGGTGACGGGCGGCGGCGGTCCCGGCGCAGACGAGGTGCAGGTGACCGCAGCCGGCGGCGGCTGGTCGTCGGACGGGGCCGCGGCGGCGGCGGCGTTCGGCGGCGGCGGCCCGCCGCCCTGTTCGAAGATCCGCTGACGCTGGGCCAGGCGCTCCATGCTGGCCAGACGGTACGCGGCCGCCGCGCTCGGCGTGTACGACTTGGGCAACGTCGGCGGAGGCGTCGGTTTCGCCTGCACGCCGCCGTTTTCGCCGTTCAGCATTCTCGCGGACGACTTAATTATGTTCGCAGTCTTTAATACGATTTATTTAATAATAATAACAATAATATTACTATAATAATTATTAGTTATATTTTTATCAGTGTCTCCGTCGTCTGCACTCTATCGCTCTCTCTCTCTCGGTCCGAAACGCGAAGGGTAAGAAGAAGAAGGCGCGCGCGTAAAATCCACGGCCGGGCGCGCTAACGACTCACTCGGATCTCACTCGTTCACTCCGCGGCGACGGCCCGGTGGTGTGTGTGCGTACGTGTGCGCGGCGCGAACGCGATCTCCTCACTGCACCCGCTGACCCGGTCGAGAGACGTCGTCGGCGGCGGCGGCACGCACCGGCTACGTTCGCGCGCGCGGGGACTGCGGGATTCGTCGTTGATCGGCGGCGACCGGCGCGCGCGCCAGATGTCCCGGTCACGCAGTGTTACCAGTAGCGGAGGCGCTTCGACGGGCAGACAACAACGACGAGAAAAAAAGGAGCGAAACCGACGACGCGCGGAAGGAAAAACGCAACTACTTCTACGAAATCGTTTTACGACGACTGTATTATAAATCATAATAATATACTCTCGTGAAAATATAAATATTCAATAGTCATCGCTCGGTTTCAAATGCCTATTGAATTTTTTTTTAAACGACAAGACACGCGGTTGGAGCGAAGTTGAACATATTCTTAGAATAACCGTTTTTAACACGGCGTGTCAGTAACACAAATGTTCAATATGACCCCCCACTGGCACATGTCTACGAGATATTCAAATTGTGGCTGACCGGGTCTACGTGCCACGTCGAAATTTAAACTAGGTCTGATAATTTAACGAGATGATGGTCGGTACGTTTAAGTAGCAACGTGAAAAACATAAGTCATACACACTACAGTGACATATTGTGAAAAACGTGGGAAGCAAGGTTGAATCACCAAATCAATAATTGGCTCCTCGGCACCAGATCATTGAAGGGCTCAGCAGGTCGCTGATTACTATATAGTATATAGTATAGACGTTCACAAAACATATGATTGTCATCGACGAAAAAACAATTGACAATATATAATCTTTTAGTGGCATATAAATCGGTCATCCGCAATTAACGGTTCCTGAGCGATTCGCAACCAAATAAAGACTACAATTACTCTATAAATCGTCACGCGGAAATATGTATAAACTTGATGGCCGGCGATAACCTCCTATTTTGTCATACAAAAGCAGAAGATAATGGAAAAAAGGGTTGATTGGGTCCTATCATAATTAACCCTATTTAGTCTGTTAGCAATTTACTCATCCAGAACGTATTTTATCGTGAATTATGTCAAAACTTTGTCAGAACGGCTGTTTGAGAATCTACATACTCGCACTAGTTTTAGTTCAAAGCATATATCACAATTATTACTCTGACGTCAATAAATTAATGGAAAAGTGGCCACAAAACAAGCTTCAAAATTATAAAATAACCAAATGTCATTGAATGAATACAAATCATAAATAATGAATTCGTAGCTTAGAGATAAATAAACTTTAACTAACAATACCATTCATACCTATGTACCCATCAAGTTACAAATTTTCATGAATATTAATAAATCGAAAAGAAATACATTTTAGGACGATAAAAAGAATCACTAATATGGTCATAGAATTTAGTTTACTGCATACCAAATATGAGAAATCGAAACACATTTTACACATCAAATTATTAATGTCTGAAAAAGTGAAAAATCAGGACCGAATTTACATTGTTAACTTTTATGTAAACCTACCAAGTTGGATTTACCATCACTTCAAAAATATATACATCAATTATACTGTTATGATTGTACGTGACATTAAAATAAATAATACAATAATATGTAATAAATATGTAATACAATAATACACATCATTGTATTATTTAGGAGAAATAATAATACATATTTTAATTCAATAAAAATAATTTTATTGGCAATTTAGAGGCAATTTGTGCTAATTGAATCGGCGAAAATTAGAACTTATAAATAAGTAGCCTAGATCCTTTTTAAAAATTCATTTTTTCTAATAAGTACATTCCAATAGCTGCAGTTGTAAATACGCAATAATGTAAATAAAAGAACAAAACAATACTATAATGATTTGGAATTGTTTTCCTCAAATGAACGTATTAACCTCGAAATAATAAGAAAAACCTTACGTTAATTTTTAAAAATAATTTTTAGCCTATTTGTGCATGTATATTATAGTATGAATATTGCTTGAAGAATGTTATTTATTATGTACGCCAGTTAGTGTTGTTCAACCGTAAAATATATTTTCTGCACTCAAGCGGATAAAATCTCGACATCAAACATAAGAGAAGAAATGCTTACTACATTAACTTTTAAACGTTGAAGTTTTTACTGTGAATACAATGGAAATTAGTTGAAACACTGTAGAAACATTTTTATACCTATCCAAGAAGTACCTACCAACAATTTAAACCCGTGGGCCGTGGCTATTTTCTAATTATTATTGTTTATCGCCCATTAATTCTATAAAATATTTGAATAATTTAATTGTGTGCTGTAATTAAGAGTTAGGGGATGGTAAAATGTTTTGGTACCCCTGTACGACTTTTATCTAAAAGCGGCACTGTATGCTTTATATAATGAAATATTGACCATCCTTTTGTTATCTCTGAATAATGTAATAATGTAATATTACAACTTCCTGATATTTTTGAACTGACCACAAACGTTTTTATCGATTTAATATTATGACACGAATCATAAAATAAAATTCAATTTAAATGTCATAAAAATAGAAGAAACGAATACAATACGAATTGTTATTATACGAATATAATCTAAAAGCATTTTAAATTATACATTAGACTTCTTTACTAATTAATAATAAATTGTGAAAAATATAAAAATCGAATGAAAAACAGACTGTATTAATAAGAAAGTGCATTTACAAAGACGAAAGTAAATAATAACTTCGTTTTTTTTTTTACTACTTTATGCATATTCTAAAATCTAATCAATATTCTATTTGAACTTTAAATATTTATTAACAATTATTAACTGTGTTACTGTTTCAATAGGTAGAGTCGATTTATATACTTCAGAATATGAAATTAAAAATATGTTACTATTTTAGAAAATAATATTACATTTCGGTAATTGCTACAATCACATAATATTACAAGGTTTACTACAAAATGTTATAATAATTTATTCAATAAAACATAAAAAATATTAAAAATTATAAAACTCAATAAACATCATATTAATCAAATCTCTTTAGCTAGTTTCTATAGTATTAGTAGTTTCAGTAGTATTTGAAAGGCTTGGCAACAAAAAGATAAATCTAAATTTATAGAAATTCTATATTTTTATAATATGCATTAGAAAAAATGTTGTACCAATAGAATCATAAAACAAATAAATCTATTTATTATTAATAAAAACGATTTTATAAAACATTTAATATTATTAATAAATCAAGTTATTAAAAAAAATATTTATTTAATCTTTTGTTGGGTACAATAATCAGATAAATCCATATTTATCTGAATTCTGGATATTGTCTCAAAATAGACAAATTATATTCAACATATATTTTTCATATCACACAATACTCTTGTTAGTTGTATCGTAAAAAAATAAATATAAAATCAAAATATTATTTGAAAAAAAAAGCTTATAGGAAAGGGAATTTTGTGATAATAATTAAATTTACCAAGGATAAAATTATATATTTTAGTTACAATATAAACAAAAATGTAATATTTTTTTAAATTTATTTTTAATATCATCTTGAAATATACAGTATATTATAAGAATTAGGAGGCGCAACAACCAAATAAATCTATAGGTACCTCTCAACTTGGAACTTTATTATCAAATAATTAAATGCTTGAAAAAAAAAACTTAATTTTATGTTTACTGTTTATCACTTGTTGTTATATTTATCAATTATTCTAATCCAATTTTTTTTTCTAATTTTTATACTTAGGTAAATAATATGATGCACAACTATTCATTTCAGTTTTATAGTTTTTATAGCCAAACAACTCAGTAAGCGAACAACTGGTTACAACAAATAAGCCAAAATGAGCTCACTTCCGATCTATATAAAAATAAACCAGTTGATAGTGGTATAGACGAGTCTCGAGTCTCGTCTCCAAAGGAAACTCGACTTCAGTCCAGAGCAATTTATATTCCATGAGGGTGACTCTTTCTAATGGTAAGATGACTCATGCTACAACTTTCCTTTAGATTATTTATTCATTATACACCATTGTATTTTCAAATAATATTAAAACAAGTTATAAAAATGAATTAATAATATTATTTTTGTAATTGTAAATATTAATATTATAGATAAAAATATAATTTCTCATTATTGTAGTTTTACATTAAATTTAATATCAAGTAATTAATAAATACAAATTATAATTGAAACTTGAATTACTTCATCAAACAATTTTAACCAAAACTAAATTTATACTAATAGACTGATAATTAATAATGACAGAAAAATTAACTGATAATACTGACAATACTTGCAGTCATTACTCAAAAAACAATCACATACATTTCAAAATTTGTTTGAAAATGTCGAAATATAACTTTCATTAGATATAGATAGTAGTTATTACACTTAAACATTATAGCAATAAATTTTTAAATAATACAGTTAATCTAATTAATAAATTTAATTATTATCTTTCAATAGAGATGTATAGAAATAGAAAATAATCACTGGGGAGTGACATCACTTTCATTTCAATGTCATACTAAAATATAATTAATTATGAAAAATTTTAAAAAAATACAATTTATAACCTATCTCATGTCTATTTATTTATTTTAGGTATGTCACTCATTGAAAAACAATATACATACCTATCTATGTAGGTAATTAATTTTGGTTCAAATTGAAATTAGAAATTATCCTATAAATTATCAGTTTGGTTTATAAAACAAATCAAATGGTAAATGTATAAATGTAATTATTGTTCTTTTACATACCGAACATAAGTTTTATAATGAACAGAATTATGAAGATAATTTTCTTTCTCGATGATCTCTTAATGTCTATAAGGTATCGATTATTATTAGACGTGTTTTACTTTTGAAAAATTTAAGAATTCAATAATAATACAATTAAAATTTTTTCTTAAATATAATTATCTATAAAACTAATATTTTTTTTTAATAATGTAATACTAAATACCAAAGACCGTACAGGGGAAATTGTTGAATTTATGTACTGATTTGAATTTAGGCATTAGACTAGACCATGGCCTAGTTAGTTAGCTCAGCCTATAGTGCCTATGCTTATTCATAATTAAAAATAAACCATTTTCATACTTCATTCAACAAATATAATTTAGGTACCTTACTGAATTAACTGAATAACAAACTGTTACAAACATGAAAATGAATAACATGTCAAGTGTCAATTACAAATGAACAGTGATACCTCCATTAAATTAAATATAAAAGTTAAGTGACCGTGACTATAGAAACACCATACGAACTCAATTATTCTCTTCATTTAGAAAAAATAATAGGAAAGCCCTGTAATAATTACATTATTATAAATGACATGAATTCCAACTATTCATTGATGACTTAAGTAATTTTGAAACTTAATTGAGTAAAAATTAATATTTATTTAAATATACCTATTTAATTCAGATACGAAAATCATTAAACAAATTACCTCTAAAATTTATGCAAAGTAGACAAAAGTATAAATTTTTTAATATAACCTTGTTTGGTTAATCATTATTTATTGAACATTTGATCAAAATTATTTATTACAATATTATTTATTCCACTCCATCATTTTAATTAATCATTTTAATTTAAGATCAAATGTAATCATTCATTCAATAAATGACTCAGTCTGTTTAAAATGATCTAAATAATAACCTTATATTATACCCAAGTATTTAACAACAATATAAAAAACCAATAATACACTTCAAATGCATATGACCAATTTGTATTTTATACCATCGATTTTAATTGGGTCATTAAATACTTAATGAGAAAATCAAAAAGGAACTTAAAAGTTCTATTACTTTTAAATAAGTGCCTATTAAATTAGGTAAATATAAAAATTTTAAATTCTCAAAAATCTGCACTCAATGTAAAAATCAAAACCACTTTTAGAACAGACTTTTATTACATATGTTTTCACACAAATTTATGTAAAAAAAAAAAAACAGTAATGATTATCAAAATGATAATTATCACATTTGCATGATACAGTATTTCATATGATTAGAATAAATGTGTACCTTTCCTCAACTTAAAAACTTTAGAACATATAAATGAATAACTATCGACTGTGTAGGAACCAGAAATATGCCAACACAATATAACTCAGTATTTATTCTTTGGACAGTACATTCATACTTACGGTCAAACTACAATAATTGTGGGAAATGGGATGATTAGATAATTCATTAGTAAATATATTCCCAGTGCACAAGGATATAGGAATTAAACTTTAAAACATTGTATGACATAGCTACAACAGTTCTTGCAGGACACAAGCTAACGGTAATCAATAATCATCATCGTCAGGATTTGACGGCAAGCATTTAAAAGTTATAATAACAATACTTACAGCTGTACGGACATTTCAGCGATAATTTTGTAGGCCAATGCACAATGCACATATAACAACAACAACAACAATAACAGATTCGCATGTCACACACGATCAAACATGGACAAACCCAAAACAAAACAAAAAAAAAAAAACAAAAACATAAAAAATATTATAAAATAATAGAAACACATAAAACATAGAAAAAAAATTTAGTTGCATTTAAAACGAGCGAGAAATGAACGGCAGGTACCTAACTGTGCGCGAGCAGTGCGATAAACATTGATTCGTGCGACGGCAAGAATATGGAATGCCCAAGTGAAAAAAAAAACCGCCACCCAAAATGCTGTTGCGCCGAGTGTCGTTCAGTCGCCGTCTGCGGTACCAAGTACACACTACACATCTGTCAACGACGACGACGACGACGACGACGTGACGGCAGCAACAATATAAAGAGTAATGTGCCTACACGGAGAGGGACTAGAAAACGGCGAGAGAGAGTGAGCGAGTGAGAGACGGCGGACACACGGCGGTTTTGTACGCGGCTACGGCAACGGTTGGTGGGTTTCTCGTTTCAAATGCGCTGACGTCGTCGGGAACGGAACGATAAACAAAAAAGTGAATTCATCATCGTCGCGCCGCGATAAATTGTTGATTTTTTTTTATTCTAATCGCGACAACGATCTTTCGACCGGGATTCGTACTCACCGCTTCTCTGCATCGTGTGCGCGTCGTCTTGGCGCGGCGAGATGATATGAACAGAGAGAAAACGACGGCGAAAAAAAAAGCACGTATATGGAAAAAACGGACGGACGACACACGAAGACGCGAGGAAAATTTAAAATTTACGCACTATCAACGAGTGCGGACGGACGGACGGACGGGAGTGCGGTAAAAAACAATAATAACACGATCGGTGGGCGCGAGGTTGACGGGAAGCGGGGAGCGACCGTTACGCGGGCGCGCGGGCGGACCGGAGGGTGACGGGCCATGGAAAGAAAAACGATCGTTCGCAATCGATAATAAAACGACGTTTGTGTCGGCGGGCGAGAAAATTTCGATCGCGTTTATCCGCTCCGCGTCGTCGTCGACCCCGACGACCGGGACTCTCGTGTCGTCCGTCGCCTACCCGGTCGAAATCGATTTCGTTTGCGTGGAAAATTTCTCCAAGAAAAAATTCTCGTTTTAGGTTAGTCCGGCGCGTCCCCACCGCCCGCCGAGACGTCGTTGATAACACGACCGTATGGGCCAGATAACGGAGCGGAGCGACTATAGTTTTGGCGTTTTTTCCCATAGTTTCGGCAGAGAATTCCTTCTCTTTCGCGACCATGAACGGTTTGCGAATGTTCAGGCGATTGGCCGGCGGCGTGGCGGCCAGGAACGGCGAGCACGCCATCGTCGTCACGGACGACGCCTCGACCATAGTGTGCTACCATCCGGACAGCCAGTTCCCGTACGAATGCACCAGGCCGTTGCCGGAGAACAAAGTGACCGACAACTCGGTGTTGCGCGTGCAAAACAAAGAGTTCCTGCACGAAGTGTTCAGCAGACCCAACAAAGAGTTGGTGCAACAGGAACTGATGAAAATGACTTACACCACCAAACATCGTTGGGTACCGCCAAAGAAATGGAAAAGGCGATTTGCCCACGAAAAACTTGTAGACAGACCATATTTGTAATATAGAATTAAGTTTATTATTTTTTTAAACCACATTAGCGTCATACAAAAGTTTACAAATAAATTGTTTTATAATGATATATATCGTTAAATAAAAATTGAACGCCCGAGCACATTTAGAACATGAATGATTTCAAGTTTTCTGTTTTCTTCTTGCTCTTACTTCCAACTGCAAAAATACATATTCAACAATCAACATTTTATTCATACTTTGTAATCAAATAGTTACCTCAATAAGTCTGTTAAGGATGGTACAACCGGTGGAATAGTTTGACACACCTTAGGTTGATTTGACTGTTTTTTTATTTTAAAATTACGGTGTTGCGGGAATGTAGGCATTAATTTTGGATCGCAAGCTAAAAATGTAAATATTTATAACAATCAGTGATAAACAAATGTTAATTCAATAAACTAGCTACTTTATATTATATAATAAATGACTAATTAAAGGATATTTACATAACATTTTGTAAACAATTTGAATATAACCAGTTCTAACTTTCTAAGGTAACACTTAATTCTAATTGTTATTGATTAAATCGTAAGTGAACTTTGTTGATAGTATAGCAAAATTTATAATTAATTTAAAACACAAGTCATATCTTTTATTCAATATAAGAGAAAAAATTGAAAATTGTATTTGTAAAACAAAGATTTGATATTCTATAAATTCAAAAAAATAGTAATGGAAAATAAATTTGAGCTAAATTAAAATATTAAAATATGTATACTTAATAAAAGCATAATAATTTAAATGCATAATTACGTAATGGAGCCTCAACAAAGTAAGAACTTTGAAGACATTCTTCAGCTGTTGCTCTTCTGGTAGGTTCATACATGAATAAAAAGTTTAAAAGACGAATGCCAGCGTCTGATAACCAAGGGAATCTATAAAAACAATAATTTTCTTATAGAGTAATATATATATGTAAATAATAGTTTTTAGATAATTAATAAATAAACAAATACTTGTAATACTTTATAATACAAATACATTTAAAATGACTGTCTTACTTTGGTCTGATATTATTGTATGGCTGTGGTCTTAGAGTAAAATTCTTAAGTGCAGGTAATGTGTCAATTTCAGGCCAAATAGAAGGATTGGGAGTACCAAGAAGTTGGCATATCAAATCAAGTTGATGAATCTCTGTACGACCAGGCAAAAATGGCTTGTGAACTATAAGATAAAATAATTGAATGAATAATTTTTCAAAAAATCTCAATTAGAAGTTGCATACGTAAAAGTTCAGCGAAAATACATCCAGTTGCCCACATGTCAATCGCTGTTGTTAGCTTAGGAGAACCCAATAGGACTTCAGGAGCTCTATACCACAGTGTAACTACTTTTGCTGTCATTTTCTTAGGTGGCACACCAAAAAAGCGAGCTAATCCAAAATCGGCTAAAAACATACATCGTAAATTAATATGACAAAATTAAATTAACAGTAAACTTAATACACTAATTAGAAATTTTAATATATAATTTATAATCACCAATTTTTACACAGCCTTTATCTGTTATCAACAGATTCGATACTTTGAGATCACGATGAATAATGAAATTTGAATGCAAATACTTTAACCCTTTCAATAGCTGTAAAAATATGCATTTCACTTGAGATTCAGTGAACGCAGTAGCCATGTTGTCCAGCAAACTGGATAAATCATGTTCACAATATTCCATGGAAAGAAAGATGCTTAAATAAAAACAAAACAAAAAAAACATTTAATATTATAATTTGTCTTCAACAATTTAATTACATTATAATGATGAATGTATGCATTTAGTCGACTAATTTTTAAGTTCAAAGTAATAAATATGTTAAACTCAAAACCTTTTATTAAATGCCCAATAAATTAATCTAAATAGTAAATCCTAAATGTAGAACTTTAGAATTAAACTAATATTTTTGACATTATTTTTTTTATTACATTTTAATTTAATTTAAAATAATTATTACTGTCAATAAAAAAAAAAGGCATATAATTTAAACATTAAACTTTTAAATATTCGTGGTTTTATAGAAAGCTTAAAACAGAAAACTATAAATATAATATATATTATTAAATATAATAGGTACATCATAAATAATATAAATATTTAAACATTAATTTCATCAAATATGGTATGCTTTAAATGTTGCTATTTTTCATAATTTTGTCACAATCGATAATTTGTATATTTTCGCACCCGCTTTCAGACATTCACTCATATAGCACATTATAGTTGAACATTAAAAAAAATAATTTCAAACAAGAAACCAATATACAAATTGTTTACTTTGACCAGATATTCAATTACAATGTCAGAACAATATGAACAACCCAACATACTCGTGGGTAATATAAATTTCAATTTCATAGTAAAATATTATGATTTTAGTATATTCAAATAATAAATATTAACCTGTCTAAACTCCTTCCCACTACAACTTCTTGTAATCGTACAATATTTTCATGATCACATTTCAATAATAATGATATTTCACGAAGTGCACTCATTGGTAATCCTTCTTTTTCATTTTCCATACGCACTTTTTTCAATGCAACAATTTTCTCTGTTGGTGCCAATGTATCTTTGGCACGATCTAAAAAAAAAAAGTTCAACATTAGTATATTAAATTAATTATTATGACTATTAAAATAAATTAAATATTTATCTTACAAACTACACCATATGTTCCTTCGCCAATTCTATTCAACTTCTCAAACTCTCCCACAGAGCGACATTGTCCAATCTAAATATGAAAAATAATATTGATTTAAAATATGAAAGCTATTTCAAAATTAACCACCATTGTGTTATAATTCACACTATAGAGGCATCTTGCCAATGCATATAAGTATTTTATGACAAGCATACTATTGTCTAATACGTCAAGTTTCAGTCATTTTAGTTTGCTATTGTTTTTTCATTGATAAATAAGCTTGAAGAATATAATTTTATAGTACCATCAGCCGTGAAATTTTGAGAGTAATTCAGTATTTAAGATCTAAATAAAATATTGTGTATTGTGTTGAGTGCAATGGAAAAATTAAGTAAAATTAATTAAAAATAGGAAATGTTGTAAGACATCAATTTTTTTAATGAATTGGTACATTTTGCAAACTATTCATCTACATTGGAATCAACTATTGGTTTTCTTCATCATGTAAATCTGTACGCTTATCCTTAACTCTTTTCGACACCTATCGCATTCAGAAGCATCACTCATTAATGAATCTTAATAAACAGCACTAATGAAGAATTTGAGCAGCACCATTTCCTCCGGATTGAAAAAATCAAATTGCAGTTCCAACTTCTTAGGCAATAGGAAAATCAAATTGTATTCTCAGAGCTCATTAATCAATTACAAAAAGAACAAACTGTAACAACTGAAACTCAGCATATCAATGTGATAAAATGCTCGTCATGAAATACTAACTAACAGTAGTAAGGTTAAAATGATAATATAATAGAGGTTGATGTTGTAAATATATTTATATTTTATAATCATAATAATATATATACTAACTAAGTCTTTTTCCGGAATTGGCATAGGTTTAAGATCCCGAAAAGAGAACAACGATCCTGTTAGTACAACTGGTCCAGTAGGATCGTAGTCTGCCAACACTTGTTTTGATTTTTTAATGCCACCACTTTCTATAGTTTTTTCCTTCTTGTTTTTTTTCGAATGCTTCTCTAAAAATATCATAAAATACAAAGCATAGTAATGTTCATAGTTGTTTAAATTTTACCGAATAGGATTTACAAAGGAAATATTTTATTCAACGTACTTTTTGATTTTCCCATGTCGATTGACTTAATATGTTATGTATACACTTTTCGAAACAATTGGCAAAAATCTCAACAACAGAATTGAAAACGAACGTGAATTAATATTAGTACATACCACTATTTAATATTCATAACAACAAATTGGATTGATAAAAATTGAAATGTATGGACTCCGTTCATACCGTTGTTGGTACGGTACCACGATTTAAGATGGTAATTGGTTATCTAAACAATGCAGGCACGCACTTACGACGAAATAAAATTATGGTACTAGTGCAATGTACAATAATTGTAAATTATTTACCGGCGGCATTTAAACGAAATAAATAATGTGTGATTTACATATTTTCGGACATTACTAAACATGCAAATAATTACATGGAAATTAAGTGTGACGCGACTAGGTTTTGATAAAATCGAATTTTTTATCGTAACTTTAAAAGTAAACCTAACCGCAGGTTACACTAGAAAATTTCATGGAATATTATTTCCATATAATTTCAAACTGTTTATAGACATTTGAAACTTTGAATTCTCATAGATGTTATCATAAAATATTATTTTTCAACCCAAATAGCTTGAAAATTGTATTATAACGTTCTTTGTACATTACTCTTATTATTTAAAGGGAAAAAAAAACATTGAGTATAATTTTACAAACATTTGACACATACATTTTGACAAAACTCTAGAAAATTATGAAAATCTGCAAATGTCTAGTTGTTAATAATTAATAAAGCTAATTCAACATAAGCTGCTCTTATTAATGAACAAAACTAAAAACTTCCGGAAAGTCACAATGAAATGTTATAACTTATAAGGTGTTGCATTAGGTTTGTAAAGTGTACATAAACACATTAACTATACAATTCTATTGTGATATCAGCAGTCTCGATCACGACAATATTTTAAATTATAATATAAGATTAAGTATATTATTATCTATCTCGCATTATGGTCTAGACGTCCAAACAGTATAAACAAAGTTATGTGAATACAAATAAAACAGCAGTCTAATAAAACAATCAGATAAAATTGTACCCAAACATTTCAGGGGAACTGCAGAGCTTTTCAGCTCCCAATATAAATGTACTCTTAATTTGTACCTTTAATAGTTAAATATCAATTGTATATAGATTTTTATCATTTGGGATGAAGATAAAGATAATGAATGATATATTTTTAAACAAAATGTCCCCCAATTGCCTACACACAGCGCCTGCCAAAATGTTAGTTTAATTTTGAATTAAAATTATACGATTATAAAAACAACCTGCAACAATAATACATGAATACATAATAAAATGAATACATTATAATAAAGTATATCTTTATTATTAACAACAATTGTAACACATTCACATATTCAGATATCAAACAAAAAATGTAAATTTACCTTTAGATAAAAATATTATTCAGTTTGAGTTTTTTAATTGTTTTGTGAATTGGTAATTGGTGATTGTAACTCTCAAGTTTAGAGTTTATTTTATTAACTGTAAAACGGTATAAGTTGTGGTATTAATTTTTTAAATACAAATATACTATATATACATATTGATATAGTATGTTCGTACTATACTATACTTTTGTTATATATTAAATTTAATATATAATATGTGTTGAATTTCAGAGCATGAACTTCCGGGCTCTGAATATCAATATGTCATACTAATTTTATTATTATTTATATTTGTTATTTATCATTATTATTTATTATTTTCAGTGGTGTGGAAGTAAACACATATATGAATGGTACAATTATATTATTCAGTACCGTAGCCAGAACATTTTTTTGGTTGAGGTACTTAATTTTTTTCTTTAATTTTTGTAATACATCCTTATCACATATTACTTCATATGACCCCTTTGTTCGTAAACTATAAAGGTTCATGTAGTTTATTTTTACAATTTTAGGTACAGCTGTTGGCAACTATAGTATACAGTATTATAGATTAAGTATACAGATTTAGTATATTTAATCTATGATAGTATACACTATACACAACAATATATGAATATGATCAAATATCATTGAAATTAGTTCATTTCGTTTATCAGCATTGATATAAGTAGAATTTTCACTATAATCAATACGATAAAACGTAAGATAGCTCTGAAATTAACGTCGTGGTGGATACTATGTAGATTGTCCACAAAATAATATTTAGGTATTGATATAACCATACTCAGAAACAAGACATAATAAATGCTGATATTTATATTCTATAAATAAACCTATGAGATTTGTTATACCAAACATTGTTATGAAGATAACAGATATTTATTAATTTGACATTGAAGGGGCTTTAAAAAAAGGAAGAGATTTCTATGGATTGAATATGACACTGATGTAGTGATGTTGATGTTGAATACACACAATTTATATGAAATATAAGTGAGTTTTTATACTAATTTATATTTTAATTTTAATTTGTTAAATTGTACCTCCCTTAATAGAGGGATGGCATTTCCCGTGTGCCCCAAGGCACCAAAATTATAAATACGACCCTGGTTCCGGGAGTTTGAACTCATCGTGTGACGTCATAAAATGAACTCTTGTGGCGTTACTACACTAATTAAGTAGGTACCTACTACCTATGATGTGTGTAATAGCATAGATTAAATATACAGTATATTTAATCTATGGTAATAGTGTGTTCATTATACAATTATTAGAATCATAATATTCAACTTTTTAAATTTTATATCATTTAAAATCATTTTCCCATCTAATAGTTCTAATAATACAGTCTAAAACCATGATTTAAAAATAAAAGTTATACTTTTTGCTATAAAAATAAAATGATTCCTATCAGATAACGATAATAAGTGCATAATGCAGCCAACATTATCTAAGTTTGCGACAGCCAAATATAGTTTATCTGTATGATATTTATGTATCATAATATATTGTGCATTACTGTATTCTTTATCGAATACAGGTATGTCTACCACTCTGGCCTCATTAAATTTATTATTTATGAATTTAAGTTTATGTTATCTAATTTTATTTCAGTTTAATTTTAAAATATCTAATATAATACATTATATAGATAAATGCCTGTGTACATATATATCACCATTGTGAATATTATCTACAACATAGTATCATAGTATGTAAAATAATTTTTTTGGTATTCTGAATCAAACTAAGATATAAGATATGCAAGTCCGTGATTTTAAGTACATTATCTTTCTGTGTTAGATTTTGAATAATCAGGTATATTAATAATAGGCATCATTAATATCATGGGTAGGTACCTAATTCTCAATTCTAGAATTTTTTTCTTGTAACAATATAGAATTATAAATTTATAACATCAAATAAAAGTGTAGTAATGGCTATATATTAGGTTTTAAGCCATAATTATTATGTTATTTATCGTGATAGCTTAAATTAGGAATGGCATGCTTTGTGTGGTCTAAAACAATCCCAAGAGAATACCCTAAAAATTCCTTTACCTCGTTAAAAATTCAAAATAATACACTTACATAATGTAGTAATGCATTTCATTTTTTTAATCAATTATCATTTAGACTCTACATTTTAGAGATTATATTTGACAAATAATAATATTATAACAATAATGTAAGTGTTTTCAAAAACGAGTGAAATATTATCTGTAACTGTGCCTATAATCTATATATTTTATGGCGTGTTGCGCATTCGCGATATGCACAAGCGAAATTCCAATCAGTAAATTAATAATATAATAACTTTTATTATAAAGGGTGTTCGTTTATCGAATTTATCGATAAATGTATGTTTTAAAATACATGGTATATTGATGACCGGATTTTAAACGATAACACTGATAACAGCACTACATCAGTTACTTTTTTAACACACAGTAGTTTTTGCTGAGAATTGATTATATTATTTAGCCTCAATTATAACATTTTCGATTTATTTTTAACACAATTTTCTGAGCAGTTAATATTTCAGATTACATATACCAGAGCAATCGGTATATCCATGACCGTAATTTGAACATTTTTTTGGGTAGATGGAGGGACAAACTTCAACTTTAAACAATACAATTATTAGTGATGGCTTTGAGGCAAGAAAGACGGTGTCGCTCCTAAAGTAAATAATGTTCAATCGCTCAACGAGTGTTTTTCATAACTCATTAATGGCTCAAATATTTGAATAGTATTAACCTAATTTTGTTTCTACTATTAGGTGTATTATTATTGTTAAATCATCAAGAAAACTTGGTTCGTCATCTGTTATGATGAAATAAATGAATAAGACATATTCGAAATTCAAATAAACTAATAAAACAAATTCAGTTGTTATTGTTACAACGTTCACTGCGTACTAACTGGTACTACCTGGTAAGATAATGGTTAGGGGCGACACATCGTCAAAATCGACAAATCGTTGACTTTCTCTAGTCAATTTTTTTAATTTCAGTCTCATTACAAATGTTTGTTAATTTGTTCACTGTTGCATAAGTGGGCCGTAGTTATTTATTAAGTTTGACCGATTTATTTTGTTTATTTTAAGAACGTTAAACATGAAAATTAAATTAGAACGATATGAAATGAATACAGTTGAGATGGCCACCACAGTTGTATTGTTGCAAACGCCACGTTCTTTCGACTATGGCAGTCCGAAATACCTCTCATTACTCAAAACAGGTAAATTCCTATTATGTCGTTTTATTTTACTAATGTTGCGAAATTATTTCGCCTAAAAATCATAAAGAACAGACGTTTATAGCATTTTTTTTAAGCTCCATTATTTTGAAGTATAACTTAATCTATTAAAATAAGTTGTCCAAGCCAAAAAAATACACCTATAGAATCCCCTTCACTGAATATAATTAATATAGTATAAATGTATAATACTTTGATATGATTAAATGAATTAACCAAGTTTATTTTCTTCACTATAAAATAATCAACATGAAATATGCATAAAGTGGATATTTATTTTTTTTATGTAATTGTTTTGACACATAAGTTATAACAATAGCCATAATAACAACAGTGGATAATGAATTTTAATGCAAATTTAATTTCTTTCGAGGAACTATAAAACAATGCTTTTCTTGCACAACATTTTAATTTGCAAATTTTGAATTATTGTTTTATTTTTAAGTTATGTTTTTTTGCTTGATAATATAATTTTTTAATGCATTAAAATATACACCCTTACTTATATAACATAATATTTTGCAGTATAAAATTGGACTATTCCAACGAATAATTAATATTCGTCTTTACGATTATATTAATTTGTGTGTATACAAAAAAAAACAACAGGACATTGCCCTCTAAAATCTTCATAATAACGCGATTATAATTTTTTCGCCTCAGAGCGGTATTCCTGTATATTCTATTAGGAAAACCACATCAATATTTGAATAATATTTTGCGTAGAATTACAACAGTATAAATAATGTAGTTAAACACGGAATAAATTAAAACAAATTATTCAAAACGAGTGAAATAATGTTTATTTATTAATAACAATTAGAATTTAATTGTATTATATAAAATGAAATGTAACAAAACAAATTAATCGGCTGTTTTTCTATGCATCTCGGACGAGCGAATCATTTTTCAAAATATTCCATTTTTTCCAAAGCGGGAGAATTTTGTCGGGACGTACGGTGGCGTTAGGCAGTCAGTCGCCCATAATAGACACTACAGTTTCCGATTAATTGGTTTATATTAATCGTTAAAAAATACAATAATAAAACGTGACGTTTGTTTTGGACGCGGAACGGATCGCGTTAAAAACAGAGTTCGAGAATCGATCGAAATCCGCGGACACAACGGGTGTTGCGCCGGAACAAAGGAAAAACGCCGAGCGAAAGCGATAAAATTATGAAAAAGCGCGGTAAAAAAAAAAAATCAAAGAAAAAACACGTATCGCGCGGGATCGCCATTTCGCGCCGCACGTTGCCGTCACTGCGCAGCGATAATCAAGTACGGATAGAGGTATACACACAGTCGTCGTACACAAACGAGACGCGCAACACATTATAATAATAATAATAATAATTACGGTTCCACGTTTCGGCGCACGAGACGGCATAACCTAGAAAGGCGAAACGAATTTAATCCTCCTCGAGGGGGGAACGAAATTAAAAGAGCGGACGGCGACGACGACGACGGCCGCGCGCGGGAGATTGGAAACAAATCGGAATATTATGATAATATCAATATCGCGTGTCGCGGCCGTTCGGGAAGTAGTGGAAAAAAAAAGGAAATTTTACGCGCGGCGGACAAAGCTCGCGCCGCGCCGGGCCGGCGGGCGCGCCGCGTGGTCCGCGTTGGCGGCGACGGTCGTGACCGGGCGCGCCGTATTTTGTTCCATGCGCACCGCCGCCGTCGACGCGTATCACCCGCCACACGTCGTCGACCTCGCGCGCGCGGTTGTTACCGCGGTTGCCGCGGACCCGGTCCGACGGGCTTTCGACCGCCCGCCCCTCGGCCGCCGCCGCCGCCCGGGTGCGCGCGCGAAAGTTCCGTTGACGACGACGGAAATCGTTCGCGTCGGCGCCGCGCCGCAGACCCGCACGCTCCCCGTCCACTGGTTACCACTCGCCGCGCGCCGGCCGGTCGCGCGTGCGTGTGCGCGTGTGTGCCAGCCTGCTGCTCGCCTCCCCGCGCCCACCCGCGTCGCCCCCCGCCGCCGCCACTTCACCGCCGCCGCGCCGCCGCCGACGACGAACGTGTGCGCCGCGCTGCTCTGCTCTGCTGATCTGGCCCATTTCGTGCGTTCGACTGTATGGGATATTATTTTTTTTTTCTCCTCGTTTCAGCTCTTTTTACTCTCACCCCGTGTGCCGTCCGAACGTCTCTCGTTTTTCCGCACACGTCGCGCCGCCCGGTACGATTGTAACAACGTCCATCTCACAGCCGTCCCGCGGTCGTCTCCATCGTCGTGGTGTCTCTGCCCCAACGGCGTTAACAATATCGTTTATTAATAATAATCGTTTCGCGTTATTATTAATACACACGCTCTTCTCTTTTTCCTCCGTCGTCCGTAACCCCCTCCGACCAGTCGCCGTCATGTATACCGCCGTCGTCAACAACGTGCTCGTCAATTGCCCGCGCTGCTGAACAAGAGAAAAACACTATAAGCCGCTGTTGTCGAAATCACGTGACAACACCGTACAGCCGTGACGCACCGTAATCCTGGCCGCCGTCGCTTTGTGAACCACCCCGTGCTCGATTCAACCCGTTGCCCGCCGTCGTCGCAGTCGCGTGATCCCCTAAGAGACCACGTACAATGACAAATCAACCACCAGGAGCCGTTTCCCCGGCAAAAGAGCCCGTCCGGATGTTCGAAGGAGTCGTCAAACAGGTAAACGACCGTGCGCGCGCGCGCGCGCCACGTTTTATTTTTTCTCACTCTTTGTTGGCTCTAAAGTCGCGCCATTCTAGCCAACAGGTTTCGGTCCGTTTGGTTTGAGGCCTTTGGACGGCGGACGCCTTGCTTTTAGGACCCCCTCGTGACGTTCCCCCTAGAGTTTGCTGGGTCGTCTGCACTGCCCCATATGTCTTATTTGGTCGTCACTTTGTCTTTCAGTGACGTCCCGTCCTCATGGTTTCTAGTATAACTTTGATATTATTATGCTTTCAATCTGGTATTTCCAGAATTATTGGTGTACGTTTTTGCTTAATTTACATCATTAAAAACGCTATGCTGTTTTGAAATTCTCACATTTATAAATAAGTGGCAGCTCTATGTCATTCATCTATTGCCTTTACACTTAAACCAGAATATATGAATGCTGATATATAAATGTACATCTTTAATTACCTATATTTTACATTTTAACCCATGTTTTCAAAGTATTTTTAAATATAAGATTTTAAAAATCATCTTCAATGTAGCATTTTGTGATATGGATAAAAAAAATTGGTGAGGTTAGGTTGTTAAATTATTTTTATCTGTGATAAAAATTGTTCATACTGTAGAAGTAGAATATAAATTATATTTAAAATGTATTTAGAACGTATATTAAAAATTATTAATAATAGGTAGAAATTTGAAGTATTATTAATTATTTAATGTCATTTTAATTATAGGTATAAATAGGTATATATAATTTTCATCAGTTATTTAAAGTAAATTCCTAAAATAAATCTATTGAATACCTTGATCATTTTATTTTTATATTAAGAAGCTTTCGATTGAATTAAAACCTTATGAAATCTTTATTTTCTGTCATTTTATGTTCTGCTTTATTTGTTGAAGATATTAGTTTACATTGGCCTACTTTCTAAAGTACCTATAATAGGTATAAAAATTTCAACAAGCTGTAATTTATTACTAAATAATTATTCAAAAAATAATGAAATTTTATTTCCTTATACAAATTATATTAATGTACTACCACCTACTAACTACATGAGTTATTACATGTATTTTATTACATTTTTACAAAAATCATAAATAATTATTTGTTTTATTTGAAACAATTTTAAACTGAAAGATCAGTAATAATTAAATTTGTAGTTAGCCGTCTTCTGTTATTTACCTATTATCTTTATTAATTTAGTCACCTTATAAAAAGTATATTACAATGAAAAAGAAACTGTTTTAACAGATTTTTATTAATTTCTGTACTTGGATTGTATTTAACTGTATATAGAGCTAAATACACTAACAAAACAATTACTTATATTAAAATTCATAATATGTATCTTTATATTTGTGATATTGGTGACATTTTTATTTTTTTTTCAATTAAATTAAGGCTTCAACTTCTATTTTTATTAGCCTATGTACATACGAATAGTGAGACAACATATTCAATTTTGAATTTTGAGTTTTAAAATTTTAAAGATTATTAATAAGATTTATTGTTGTGAGGAAGTTTATGTTTGCTGTTGTTTTCAGAGAGTGCCTCTTCTATGTTCTGTGATATAGAATGGTTATTTCTTGCATACTGGTACTCTATGTAGTGTTGAATGATGTTGCATGGATAGGGTCGTTAGGCATTTGTTGCATGTGGGAGATAGATTTTTACTTATAAGGTAATGAATGGGTTGCGAAAGAGTTTCCGATTCGGACTCTTGCTATGACGACTTCCTGTCGTTTCTTGGAAGTGTTGAGGGATGTGCTATTTTTTTATGGTTTATTTTTCATCCTTTTGAGTTAATTAGTGAGTAAAACAGAGTCCCAATAATTTTTCCATGTCACTTGTATTTTTTGTTTTATGGAAGTTTTTATCTCGTTAATCGGTAAATCTATTATTGTTCTAGTCACGGGGTCAACTGTTTTGTTGGTTATCTCACTGCGGGTTATGCCTAAAATTTAAAATTATTTATTGTATTTATTACTTAAATTTGTATCGAGTCCAAATATACCTTAATATTTTTTTTATAGTTATTAACTATTAATTACATAATTTATTTTTTATATATATTATAATTTTATTGTAAGTAGTACACATATGTATTTTTGTATTAAATGCAATACCTACTTATTTTTTAGGTATTAATTTATTTTATGTTATTTTACAGGTGAACTCTGGTGATTCCATTGTTATCCGAGAGGAAGTTTATAATGGATATCCCAAAGAAAAGCAAATAACATTGAACAACATCATTGCTCCCAAATTGGGTCGTCGACCGTAAGTTATATTTTAATATTAAAATTTATTACTTATATTTTAATAAGTGTATTAATTACACTTACCTATATAAGATTGTTCAAATATTTTTTTTTAGTTTTAATTAATTTAGTATTAATAATTTTTGATACCATTGTTATTTGTGATCTATCTATTATTGATACGGATCTAAATGAGGATATACAGGATGAGTAATCTACTGGCTATCTGCTAGTGGTAATTGACTAAAATATCCTTTCAAAAATATATCTATAGTATTGCATGATTATTATTGGTATAATTATGATAAATAAGTGTTGACACATAATTTTCCATCAAAGACCATAGTCTTGAGATGAATATTGACCATAAATCTTGTTAAATTAATATAATAATCAGTTGCTAACTCCTCTTCATGATATGACAAATAACTAAATGATTTTTACTTTCTGCATTAACTACTTTTAATAATGATTTCAACAATTGATTTTTTTGTTTAGAAACATGAGTGACAAAATATTATGATTTTTGTTTATTATTTCATAATATAAAATAAATAATAATAATATAAATAAAAACTAAAAAGTAGATCATGCACAGGGATGTAGTGGGAGGTATGCACAGTTATGCGCCACATACCCACTTCTCAAATTTTAAGAAGTGCGTATACTAAAGAATAAAATTTAAAACTGCAGGTATGCGATAGAAAATGTACATATAAAAAAGCATTAAATAATTCATTTTAATTTAAAAATGTGTTGATGAAAAATTGATAATAATTCGATTTTTATATTTGATTCAATAAATTAATGATAACATTCATGTTTCATGAAATTACTAAATTATATTCCAAATATGTAAATAACATAAAAATATTTAAAAAAAATACATGACATATTTTATTTTTAAGTATCGAGTATATTCGAAATGCTCTTAATAATGATATGGTACTGGGGGGGGGGGGGGCTAAGCCCCGTCTTAAGCCGCTTATACATTAGAGCACGCACAGACCGAGCATGTGTGTGCTCACTCTGTGCGTCATGTGTGCTCAGTATGGACGTTAACCACGCACAACAAGCATGCATGCTATAAAACTGCGCTCCGGATATTCAGTTGTCCAGTCAATGTATACTGTGTATGTTGTATGGTAAAGTTAAGTAAAGTTTTTTAAAAAATTTTAAAATCATGTCATTGGAAACAAATAACATTTTAGTTGAACATCTTCTTAAACTGAAATGTGCGGGGTATTTGATTATCCACTCTATTTTAAAAAAACGAAAATTAAGTAGAAAAAATAGATGATGGTGGACTACACATTTAATATTTATTTTGGCAACGCGAATATGAGCCCAGTTTAATGAGTCATTTACAATTTGATAAAACTACTAGACATTTTAAAAATTTTGTACGCATAGAGTCTGAAGATTTTGAATTTTTGTTGTGCAAAATTGGTCCGAAAATTATGAAACGCGATACTCTCAATTGAGAAAAAATAAACTCAAGACACGATTCATTACTCCATTCCATTTCGAAAAGTTAAAAGTTAAAGGAATGAAAGTAAATAATTATAATTTAATTATTAATTGGTTGTGAGAGTGCATGCATCAATATTTGCGTCCATACTGAGCAGTATAAATATGGTGATTATCACGACGAACGTGAGCCGACTCGATCGGCTCACGTTCTTTGTGCGTGCTCGACATACCGTCCACACTTGGCAAATTTGTGTGACACATAGTGTGAGCACACATGCTCGGTCTGTGTGTGCTCTAGTGTGTACGCGGCTTTATATATTAGGTTTTTGCGCATCCCAAGCATTATTAAATTTAATATTTTAATTTTAGGACTACATTACTGATCATGGATATCAGTGATACTAATTTTTCTTACCTTTTACTTGAATTCTTTTGTTCACGTTGATAAGCATTTTTAAATTAATGTCATGAATGCTTCAGAACTTCAAAATATTTCTATTATAAGTATAAATCGAGGTATAAAAAGACTTACATGATCTAAGAAAATATGTTTAATTTAATCAATTCTAATTACAAAAAAAAATTTTAGTGAATAAATTAACAAAAAATCAGTTTTGGTCCTATTGACCAATACAATTGATAATATCTATATATTTTAAAAATCAAAAATATTTTATTTTGATTTAAATTTTTTCCTTGATAAGTTTATAATTTGATTTTCTTTTGTTTGTTTATATTTTTTTAATATTTTAAACTTTGTCAATTTTAGGGCAAATAATGATCCAACATCAAAAGGTACTGATGATGAACCATTTGCATGGGATGCTCGTGAATATCTTCGTAAAAAGCTTGTTGGCAAGAAAGTATTTTTCAGAACTGCTGGTCAAGTTACTGGTGGAAAAGCAACTCGGTACTATGGTGATATCTTTTACCCAACATTGGGTAAGTACTACAATATTTATCTCAGAATAGTTGGTGCTCAATCATAAATTTAATTTTTATTAATCAATCTGACTCTTTATTTTCATTTAATTAAATTTTATATTTACTATTCAGTTTTTTACTAAGATATTTAAAATTGTTTGAAATACGTTTAAGCCATTAAATATTTTTTTCATTTGTTGCAGAAAATAACATTGTGAATGAGCTTGTTGAAAATGGTTTAGTCTCCGTCAAAACTGTGAAATCTAACAACCCAACGCCTGATGTTCAAACCTTGGTTGATCTTCAAAATAAGGCAAAAGCCGCAAAAGTTGGAAAATGGGATCCTAATGCAAAGGTATTGTTGAAGTAAATTATAATAAACATGAATTAAATACAAATTTAATGATCAAAATAATTAATTCACTTGATACCTACTAACTAATTATTATTAAATTATTCATCATAAAAAATTTTGTTATTAGAACTCTGCAAAGAAGAACTCCGCAATTGATGACGTTGATGCGTTTTTAAAGAAAAATTCTAAGAAACGCATTAAGGCTGTTATTGAATCTGTTATTGATGGATCCACTATCAAACTGTTGTTGTTGCCTGAAGGAAACATGATTACTCTGTATCTTTCTGGAATCAAGGTAATACATTTTAAGAAATGATCTCTAAACCATATAATATTTCATTATTAACCGTACTTTTCAAGACTGATTTTTATAATAATAATTGTTTATACAATTATACACAATTTATAATTACTTTTACGAATTATAAATTATTTTTTGCTATTAATTATACTCATGTTATATTTATCTATTTTATGTAGTGTCCACCGGAAAGTGAAGAATTTGGTGATGAAGCTAAGTTCTTTGTTGAAATTCGTTTATTACAAAAAGATGTCGAAGTTGCTTTGGAAGGAGTACTTTCCAATAACAAGACTCCATCATTCTTCGGCACCATCTATCATCCAGTAAGTAGTTATTATAATTTTACAATTAAATAGTTAAGTATTTTAATTTTATATATTAAAACCTTAATTTAAATTTATAATAGGCTGGAGAAATTGCTGTGGAATTGGTCAAACAAGGATTTGCTACATGTCAGAATCGTAGTATGAAATTTTTGGAAGGAAGTGCTGATAAATTGAGAGCAGCTGAAAGGCAAGCTAAAGAAAAGAAATTGAGGAAGTGGCAAAACTATCAACATACAGGACCTGAGGTATAAATTAACTATTATAATTTTTAAACAGTAGGTTCAAGTAAATTTGGAAGTATTATTTTATTTAATAATTTATTTTAATATATCTTGTTAAGATTGCCGAAAAAGAAATAGTTGGAACTGTTATTGAAATTGTAAGGGAAGAAGCTTTGTTGTTGAAGACTTCTCACCATGAAAAGCCCAAGAAAATATTTTTATCAAACATCAAACCTGCGAGGCTTGGAGTTGAAGTCCCAAGATCATAGTAAATATTTTTATACTCGTGAACTGAACTTATATATTTTTATTTTCAATATTTTTTTTTAGTGATAATACCGGAGATGACCAACCACCCGCTCCTAGAGCCCCCCGAACATTGGCTAAACATTTCTATGAAATTCCTTGGGCTTATGAAGCACGTGAGTTCTTAAGAACTCGGTGTATCGGAAAGAAAATCACTGCATCAGTAGACTATATTCAACCCAAGTCTGACAAATTTGAAGAAAAAATCTGTGCTACTGTTTTAGTTAATGGAATGTAAGATTTAATTTTTCTGTTTTAATGAATATTTAATTTTTATTAAATTTAATTAATTGTTTTTATATCTTAGAAATCTTGCTGAAGAGTTGGTAAAGGAAGGTTTGGCTACTGTCATGAATAACCCACGAGATGATCAAATGTCCCAGTGTTTTGATGACTTAAAGAAAGCAGAAGAAATAGCTAAACAATCTCACAAAGGACTTTATTCTAAATCATCTCCACCAAAACAACGTATTACCGATTGTTCTAGTGCCGGGGTTAGTATTAAATATTTAATTACATTAAAATACAATATATTTTAATTGTGTATATTTTTCAGGATTCTGCTCGTGCCAAGGCTCTTTTGCCTAGTTTACAACGATTCCCAAGGTTTGAAGCTTTGGTTGAGTATGTCGCTAGTGGCTCTAGAATGCGTCTCTACGTACGAAGAGAATACTCGCTAATTACCTTCCTTTTGGCTGGTTAGTATTAAAAAGTATTTAGTTGATTATAATTTAAAATATTTAAATCCAAGATTATATATATCTAATATCCATAACTTATTGTAGTTTTTAATATTTCAAATTATTTTAATTTTAATAAAACTTGAAAGGAGGTTATGTCTGATGTACTAGACATCAGTCATCATTGGGTGCTGTCTGATAGATTTTTTTGAAAAATATTGGTTTTATTTAATGTAATGATCTAAAGTAATCTATGTTCCTGAAAAAACTGAAGCTTTGTGTAATTGCATTATTATTTTTAACTACTATGTAATTTATTATCATCTTTTATTAATTTTGAGTAACAAATAAATAAAATAAAAGTTAATTTTTAAATCATAACATTTAATCTCAAATTATTTTGCGTATAGAATGCTTTATATGTATGATTAGAATTAAATATGTCTTATGATACTAATACATCTACTTGTTGTACAACAACAAACATCTAATGTTACTGTTTGATTTTTACAGTTGATAAATATCTTTACATATATTATAATCGAATAGGATTGTCTAATACATTATGTTTAGTCATCAACCTGCACATTATTATAACTATACTCAATTATTTATGTCTATTCGTAAAAATTAAATTTATATGATATGTTATTTAATTCAAATTGTTTTTAAAGGTATTACATGTCCAAGCGGTGAACGGCCAAATCAAGGCGATCAACCTTCAGCGGCTGAAGAATACCATCAAGAAGCATTAGCTTTTACGAAAGAAAAGATCATGCACCGTGAAGTTGAAATCACTGTAGAATCCTGTAATAAGGGTGGAAGCATGATTGGTTGGTTATTCGTTGGTAACACCAATCTTTCTTTGGCACTTGTTAAAGAAGGACTGGCTAAAGTACATAGGTCAGCTGAACGTTCTGAATACTTCAAGCTTTTGCAACAAGCTGAAAAAGAAGCCAAGGATAAGAAAATTAACGTAATTTTTTGAAATATAAAGACAAAAAATGTTGTTTACTTACCTTATTATTTATTTATTTTTATTTAGTTGTGGAAGAATTATGTTGAACAACCAGAGTCTGAGTCCAACAATAATACTAGCAAACCTGCACATGAAGATGTAGTCAAGGAACGTAAAACCAACTATGTTGAAGTGCTTGTATCTGAAATCAGCCCCGAGTTGCATGTTTATGTACAACCTGTATCTGAAGGACCCAAGTTGGAAAGTTTAACCGACAACTTGCGGAAACATTTTGATTCCAATCCTCCTACTTCTGGATCTTACAGTCCTAAACGAGGTAAATTTATGTTCGTTTATAAATATTAGATAAATATAATTCTTACAGGTATATGTTATTGTTTATTTAAATATTTATATAATTTTTTACTAATTACAGGAGAGATTTGTGCAGCCAAGTTTAAGGAAGATCAACAGTGGTACCGTGCCAAAGTTGAAAAGATTGCCGGACCAAATATGCATGTTTTGTATATTGATTACGGTAACAGAGATGTGGTAACTGTCAACGAGTTGGCCATTCTACCACCAACGTTCAAAAATGACCGGCCGTACGCTAAAGAATATGGATTCGCACTTGTTAAACTACCAAAGTTGCCAGAGTATCAAGAAGATTCCATTTTGGAAGTACGAGAAGAATTCATCAACAAGACCATCAACATTAACGAGGAATATACTTATGATAATATTACTCACATCACAGTGAAAGATGCTGATAAAAAAGAGGATCTTGTCAAGAAATTGGTTGAAGAAGGATTCTTGTTGGTTGAACGACGTCGTGAGCGATACTTACAAAAATTGGTAATTAAAAATAATTATACAATTTTCTTCCAAACATTTATTAATTGTTGGTTATTTATTTTAGCTTACTGAGTACATCGAGGCTCAAGAAAAAGCAAAGAAGGATCGGTTACATATGTGGGAGTATGGTGACATCACAGAGGATGACGCTAAAGAATTTGGTTATGCTAAATAATAGTCTTTCTTTACCTCCAGAAGACTAATCATCCACTGTCAGGCCTTTTACAACTGTACAAAAAGGTGTTTTACAAATTTATTAGTCAGCCATATTAATTCCTAATAATTTTACACACAAATCTAAAAATTTGATAGATAATTAATAAATTGACTATATTTTATTATGAATAATTTTTTATTTTATTCATTTTGTTTTGGTTGTTAACAAATTTAAGATTTTAAAATTTACTAACTATTTACTACTTGTAAAATTGTACTGAAAATGCCTTCAATTTATTGTTTTTATCTTTAAAAGATGTATTGATTTTAATAGTTTAAAATATTTTCTGAATTACATAAATTAATTTTTATGACACGACTTTTGGGATTATTATTTTAATACAATTTAGTATGAAGGATTGTATTAAACATGTATGGGATTTAATTAATTAGTAATTTTAAAAATCCTCAAGTTATTTCAAATACAGGATTTTGGAAAAAATAAAATACACGTTGTACATAATGAAAAAAAAATGAAAAAAAAAAAAATTAAAATTTGCGTGATTATAAACGGATGTTATAAACTCTTGTGAAGAGTTACCTTGTATTTTGAAAATAATGTAAATGTTTTATTATTACTTAAAAGCTTTGCTGATACTTAATCTAAACCTTTAATATTTTGTAAAACACTATTATGTCTGATGTGTAGTGTAAAGACTGTTCAGATGGATTATATTATCGATTTACATTATTTGTGTTTTTGTCGTGTATCATTTATATTGTCTCCCTCCTATCCTCATTGCCATTTGAATGTTCTATTTTATTTGCAGTAAAACAATCGATCAATTAAGTTTACAATAAATCAAGGACGACAGTGTAACATGTCTCCGAATATTTAGTAGTTCGGCTACAGCAGGGCGATTTTATCATGGAGTACATCGATTAAATGTTGTTAAATTTCTTACGATTAAGTTATTTACTTGTACGATTAAGTTATTTACTTGTACGTTTTCTATGAATATCCCATTATATGAAATTATTGCTGAAGAAGCAAGACTAATCAATGAAAACGTTTTATCTAATCAATACTTGTATAAATTAGGCTTGTTAATTTTCAATGTCAAATTTTATTACTGCTGTACATTTATACTGTTCTGTAATTGTGAGCGTTTCAACCTCTAATACTGCGCATTTTATTTTCACAGATTATAAACGGTGAAATAAATAAGTTCATCAAATGTTATGATCGAGAATATTAATAATCGATAGATTCCAGTATGTGTGCAAGTTCTACATGTTATCAATAGAAAATCAATAGTTTTTCATTCTCCTCTAAAGTTGGGCGTAAAGTACGAACATCTCGTGTTTAATTAAAACACGTTTAAATGTAATTCGTAAATCAATTTGGTCCTTGCTCATTATTATATAATCACCAAGAATTAGGTTGGTGATAATCCGTTTAAATGATGCAACTTTTTTACCGAATGGTTTTGTCTCGCCCACCGGTTTGTAATTATAATTCAAAGAAATCCCTATCGCGCCGCCGCCGCTATTAGCAACTGCTATTAATAATTAATATTCACTTCAGAATTCGAGTTATTATTTTAATTATGAACATATTTAATCGTATCTGATTATGATGGAGAATACATCGTACGACTTGGAAATTCATTTTCTAATAGCCGCTTTGCAAACATTTTTTTTTAATCCTGATCCATACATTGTACTACTACTACTACTACTACTACTAATCATACGAGAGTGTTTACTCTAGGCAAATAGAAATCCCACAAAAACACGAGTAGAGGTCGTGTCTGTGTGTAAAAATATGTGTTAAATATTCGAATTATTTGTTTAGAACTCAGATAAAACGATTGTTCCCGAAACAAATAGACATATAGATATACCTATAAAAAGTCGATAGCTTTTTTTTCTTTCGATTTACATATGAATTTATATATATACAATTGTGTTTTTTCAAGAACCACCGTGTTATAACTCTTTGTTAAATCTTAATCGGCCACTTTGGTTATTTACAGAAGTCTGTTATGGATTCGATGAAAGGTCACGCTCGGCAACACCAATGACACACTCCCGAAACCTAATCGTATAGTAATTTTTCGGTTTTATTATAGTACAATATTCACAGCCTATACTGTTGTATTATTGACTGGCGACATTGCGTTTACTTTTTATAGGCTTAAAATCGAGTGGCGACGAACAGAAAGCAGAATTACGAGACTAACAAAAGAGATACAAATCTATTTTGTTCCTGCTTTCGTTATTTAATCATTCATTTCAAAAGCTCAAGCAGATAATAAATTCGATATCTAAAGGGGATGACGACTGTCTCGGGGTTTCCAAGGTACTCCTGTCGGTGGCGATACTTATTTTTTGGACTTTTCGACACCGATGTCGACGAACATATCAACGAAACGAATTATTATACGTCACATCCTATTATTTTACATCGACGAGTCTCCGCGAAAAAAATGAACCCCTTTTGAAACCTCATACACGGGCGCGATATGTTCAATCACGTTTCCATCGGATTTACGTTCAAGAGGAATCGTATAGTTTTTATCTTTTCGATCGAAACACAATAGGGACGCGCCGGCGGCGATGCTATCGACATTCGACCGCGGCAAGGACGGATCCAAGTTCGCCCGTCCGTAATCCACGTGAATTTTCGGTGGGTTTTTCGTGCGGTCGCCGTGGCGTACACGGGACCGTCGGTCGCGGAGCGCGCGCGACGTTGCGATATTTCGAATACGCCCGGCAAAACAACGTGGTACAGCGTCTAACCTCAAAAAAAAAAATAAATAATAACAATAAATTCCAAGTGGAAAATGTTTTCCCGGACGTTACATATTTATTGAAAAGGGCGAAAATAATAATCGGCACGATCCGGACGAAGGGCCGTCGTACAGACTCGGGAATAATTTATTTTCGATGCCTCCAGAAAGGTTATGTCGAACGGCGCCGCTAAACAGCTGACGGGCGGCGGCGAAGGTCGTGACGTCACGGCGTTCGATTCGAGACCCGTAGCGCCGCGGCGGCGTAGAGCGACCGTCTTTCTTTCGCTACGCAACGCCCGACACCAGCAGTCCTACGCGTCGCAGTTTGTTGCCAGCAAACGTCGATCAGTCTTTCATTTTTCCAAAGTATTCTTTTCCGATCTTTACACACGTCAACATGGCCGAGACCAAGGCACCCAAGGACCCGTACGGTTTCGCAAAGGACTTTTTGGCCGGTGGTATCTCCGCCGCCGTGTCCAAAACTGCCGTCGCTCCGATCGAACGTGTCAAGCTCATCCTACAAGTGCAGGCTGCGTCCACACAGATCGCCGCCGACCAACAATACAAAGGTACTATTCCAGAGTGTGTTATTGATCGTAATCAAACTTAAAAATTATCGTCGTGGTAAAACGTACACGTTTATGCCGATTTTCATTCCGGCGGCGGCGGTCGCGGCCGCCGTCGCTTCCCGTGACCAATCGATTCAGGAGAATTAGGTTAGCGCGGCGGGCGGGGCCTGGGTCTGGCCGCCGCCGCCGCCGCGACGCGTTCGCAATCCGGCAAACGTCTATCGGTTTTTTTTTTTTATTACGTTGCCTTTATCTTTACCGGTTTTGTAAACGAAGCGTTTGCGTATAGAATTTTTTATTTTCACGAACGGCTACTGATTTACCGGATTCGCGATCAAATGATCCCGACGCGGCCGTCGGTGGGGAGAACGTCTGCGTTTTAGGAACGCCATTTTGCATGACTCGTTAACGTATTTGATTCTGTCTGTCCTCGATCGTGTGTCGTTGGCCGGTTCGGTTTTTTTTTTTTTTTTTGTAGGTTATGTCTTCTTTTGTTCGCTCATCTACCGATTTAGCGTCTTACTACTACTACTACTACTACTAAGTAGAATATTCGCAACACCGGCCGGCAAAGTTTTTATTTTTATCGAAACGTTTTGCTCGTGTCGGAGTACTTGCGTGGAGCTATTTGTTAATATTGATGGTTTCCTATATCTCTGCTAATCAATCGGTTCGGCTAAAATATTAAGTACCCATTATCGATGCCATTAATGATTTACCTCGCGTTTCATCATTTCTCTAATGCGTATTAAACATTGAATTGTCGGTGAGGTCCATGGTAGGCGTGTGTTTGATAAAATTCCAATGAAACGCGTCGTTTTACACGAAGTACGGGTTTCATGGTCGCCTGACCGAGCGTGTTTTTCTTGGCGATTTTTCGAGAACCTAAATTAATCGAAACGGAATTTTTATTTCATGATTTAGATGGCCAAACTATTTTTGATACAGATATATTCCGAATATATTTTCCTTCAAACAATGTACTTCCTTGAAATTAAATTAAATTTTTAATTTTTGAGTCGGCATTCTTAATTATTAATTATATTAATATTAAAACATACTTGTAATTATTATATAAATAATACAATTGAAATATTTAGTTGAAAATAATGAGCATTTTACAATTGACTTCTAAATAACTTCAAAATGTTTTAATTAACACTATGTGGTTGATACAAAAGTGTGGTGTTGCACATGGTTGATTATAATTGGGAGGGTAATCATTAGTTGCTAAAAAGATACAATTTCATTATGATAATCAGAAAATACCTATTCCAACATCTTACAGGAGAACATGTTGTTTCACTTAAATATGTAGATAACGTACAAATAATGTATGTAACTACAAAGCTACATTTTTTAAATAAAATGTTTTTCTTCATTAAATTGGTTCCAATAAACATATTCTGTATCTCGAGCTTTATGATATATATTTTGTTTTTTTTCTTTCGTGTAATCTCTGATTCGATTCTAATACAAGGAGATTAACTTTGAAATCATTCACGATTCACATTCTGTCTCAGAAATATTGATACCCTAAAAGCCACTTTCATAACAAGCTGTAGAAATAATAATATTAGTTGATTCTAAATGAAACTTTAAATTTTATCATTAAATTTCAATTTCAAATTATTGGATACCATTCTTATCATTGATACACATATGTGTAAAACATAAAATGAAAAAAAAGTTCACTTTTTTATCAGTATATTTAATTATATAATGAAGACTGATAAAATTTTAATAAAAAATTTTTTAAGAATGCTGGTATTAAAAACATGGCTGATATGCACAAGAACTTTGATTGGCTCTAATAATCAATAACATATTATATTTCTTTTTCTGCCTTTATATAATAATTACTTCTATGTATAAGTATTTATGTATATATATTTTTTTTGAAAAAGCTCTATGTGGACACTAATAAAATCTATTTATAGTTTATTTCTATGCATTTTGATAGCATATTTTGTGCAATAAAGTTGCAGGTATTTATTTTTATGTCCATACCATTCTTTATCTTATACATTTCAATCACAATATAGTTTACACCATAGACTCTATAGACTTCTATTTGGTAGTGTATCTATGTACAGTCTACATTTGTTTTTATTTTAAAAAATTATCAAAACAAAATACATAATGACATTTAAAAAGTACTCTGTGGTAAATCGCAGATTTGTGCATTTTTGTGATTATTTTAGGAACCTTGTAATAAAGATTCTATATAGGCATTGATTTTCTAACTAATACATTATTATTTACTCTCTACATCTCTGAAAACGATGGTCTACTTATACATTTTTGATTGAATATTTAGGTATTATATAATTGTATTATTTTATAACATACTCGTATCAACTAGATTCATATATTTTGATTAATATTATATTTATCTATTATTTAGGAATTATGGACTGTTTGGTCAGAATTCCAAAAGAACAAGGTTTCGCCAGTTTCTGGAGAGGTAACTTCGCCAATGTCATCAGATATTTCCCAACACAAGCATTGAACTTTGCATTCAAGGATGTCTACAAACAATTGTTCATGGATGGTGTGGACAAAAAGACTCAATTCTGGCGGTACTTTGCTGGTAACTTGGCATCTGGTGGTGCTGCCGGAGCTACTTCTTTGTGCTTCGTATATCCACTCGATTACGCTCGTACAAGGTTAGTTTCTATTCACTAGATTACTAAACAAGTACCATTATTATAAAGTAATATTCTTTTAAAACTGTATACAGATTAGGAGCTGATGTCGGTAAGGGCCCAGCTGAAAGACAATTCAAAGGTCTAGGTGATTGTATAGCTAAAACCGTGAAGTCCGATGGCCCCATTGGTCTGTACCGTGGTTTCGTCGTGTCTGTCCAAGGTATCATCATCTACCGTGCTGCATACTTTGGATTCTTCGACACAGCTAAGGGAATGTTGCCCGACCCCAAGAACACACCATTCTTGGTTTCATGGGGTATCGCCCAATTCGTAACTACATTCGCCGGTATCATGTCCTATCCATTCGACACTGTCAGACGTCGTATGATGATGCAGTCTGGCCGTGCTGCAAACGAACGCATGTACAAGAACACATTGGAATGCTGGAGCAAGCTTTACAAGAACGAAGGAACCGGAGCCTTCTTCAAGGGTGCATTCTCCAACGTACTCAGAGGTACTGGTGGCGCCTTAGTGTTGGTCTTCTACGACGAACTTAAGAGCATTATGTAAATTCATTGCGAATGAAATTGAACAATATTGTGCAGTATAAATGTAATTCAATGAACACTGTTGTAGCATATACATTCCCGACAAGTGCAACATTTATTTTTCATAACTGGGCTTCTCATTCCAATTTTTCATGTATTTTTCTGTGCCGCCGTAATTGTTTTAATTTTTATCAGTTATGATCCAAATTTTTTAGAAAACCTACTTACGTTTGTATTAACTAATTAGGCCCGTCTACTGGTTTATTGTTAAATATTGTATTATTTATTTGATAATTAATAAACCATAGTTAAAAACAAATTGCTTTGTGTTTTATTGTTTATTTATGTTAATCCGCAAAGTATTACAAAAAAATAATCTAATTATTACATTTTATTGGAAGTTATTTATCACAACTTAATGTAATATGATTATAATTTATTTATTATATTAGCGTTGTTAAAAACCTTTTAGAATAATTTTCTACTCTGTAAACATTATATTGTTATATTATAATATATAGTATATAATATATACTTATTTATAATATATATGTCAGAAACTTGAGCGATATAACATTTTTCAAAATGATAGCCGGTTGTTTGTGTCATGTATTTATAGTATAAACACATTGATGTTCATTATTTTATAGAAAACTTGGTGAAAAATAAAGGCATCGTATAATTGTAATAGTTTTATTCAGATGAAAACATTACGTTCTAATGAAAATGTCTCGGTTCTGAAGTTCTCAAAGCACACGGATAAATTATGAAAACAGTTTCATCATGATAACTACAGTACAATTTCAAATTAAAATGACATTTTCAAAGGTGATATAATGTTTTTTTCATTTCTTTGTTTTTGAATGATATTGAAAAAAATCAAATTTGAAGAAAACAAAGCACTGAAATATTTTCTCGGTCGATGAAATCTTTGATATTATAAAGTCCAATGAAATTTTCAAGTAAAAGGTGTGTATCGAATATCTCAGATTATTCTTTTCAGACGGAGGAAAAAATAGGTCTCGTAAGATCAAAAAACGGTCGAAGGTAATTTTATTCGTTTAATATTATAGTGATTTATAATAATCTTTTCGATTCAAAACACAAATTTTTATTTTCATGAAAGGTACTCATTTTGATGAAACAATCATAGAACACCTGCCAGTTAAAACATTGTCCACGGTCGACTAAAGGGGTACTCCAATAATAATTTGTAATTATTATAATAATCTTTTACAAAACTATTATTATTGTTTTATTTATTTACAATAATTATATTGATGTGGAAAAATTGTTTTTATTATTTTTTGTAATATTTATATTATTATAGGCCATCTCATATGGAAATATTAATGCTGCCGGTAAGACTTGGTAATACGCGTTGCCAAGACTGACATTTTAAAAGTATTCATTAGAATAAAAATACTCTCGACAGGTATTCTCGATTAAATATCTTATTATATTAATATAAATCTTATATTGTATAAATATCTTCTATAAAATTTAATTAATAACTTTTGATTGCAGGGCGTGCACCTCAGAATCCCGTCTTTTATTCTATTACAAGCTAAATAATTACCACCAGATTACCCGTTCACAGTATTAAACGAAATAATAATACTGTACTCCGTACAAAATGTCATTCACAGGTGCTCGTGGTTATAGATACAAAAAACACAAATCAGTAAAATCACCTTTTATAGCACGAACATTTTTTTTTGGTCCGAAAGGGAGAACTGTTTTACGTATATATACATTCCAACAACTTAAAACAATATGATCGACGGCATTGAAACAAGATTGTTGGTGTCACTCCTGAATTTTTCTAGTAAGTAATAACACGAGTGTTATTATTTCTATTTTTTTTGTTTTTTAATCTAATATGCAGTAATAAAAATATTGACATGGGAAATTTTATATATGAAATAATAATAATAATAATAATAATAATGTAATTAGTATAGACGGCGTTTCGTATATGCAATTTTAGTACATTTTTATGTATTAGTTTTCGATGAATTTCGATTTAATGATTTTGAAAAAGGTTTAAAAAGAAAAATAAAGGTTACCCTAACCCGCCCACCCTTCTTAGATCGTTTTTCCTAATACAATTGTATTACATTGATTTAAAATAATACAAGACTCGTTCATCGTATCAATATTAATCACCCGTTCAGTTTATTTTAAAAATTCGTACTAATGAAACGTCGATATTCCTCGCTATATCATCACTACGCCCAGCCGGTAGTCGTTAAGTTAAAAAGTACCAAATGGCAAATTCATCTCTCGTAAAACGACGTCGGTCGTCGTCCTTTTTCACGGTATATAATTGGATTTTTACTACTTCGTAAAATGATTTAATGGCCTGGAAGAAGGTGCGAACACGTGCCACGTGCAGAGGTATTCAGGTCATCAAAGCCATATAAATAATTGTAATTTTCGCTCGTAGTAGTTCACAATAGTGTTACGCAGCAAATATAGAAATCTATACGATGCTCGTTTGAACAAAAAAAATTGTCCAGTTTGCCTACCCCGAATAAAAATTAAAATACTATTTAGAGCGTACCTAATGCGGAAGTTTTACAAATTATTAAATAAACTATTTGTTTTGATCAATATTTTTAAGTTTTATTTCTTCATAGACATATTAATAACTATATGGAAAATCCTGCGCTTTAGTTATTATCACAGTATATGTTATAGCAGTGGTTATTATAAACAATATGTAGGTAGCTATCCTGTATATTTTTTTTCAAAATTCAAAATAGCTATTTTCTAATTTTACTGTTAAAAATAAAATATCAGTGTCCGACGTATTTATTACGTAATAATAATACTTTATAATTTTTTATGAGTTTACAAATTTTTTCATTAGTTGTGAATGGCCATTATTGGTGGTAGTATTGATTTCTACGTTAATTGTAATGAGAAAAATGGGCAGAAGAAACTTCAAAAATTATTTAAAAATATATATATTTAAGTATAACAGTATGAAATGTATAGAGGCGTCATTAGAATTGTGACTCCATTTCAACGTGTAAATTGACATCCAGAGAATAACAATAACTACAAAACATCAAAAATAGTAATAATAATAAAAAAAAAATGTATTTCAAATTGTATCACACACTCAACTTTTCTGGTTTTTTTTTACTTGAAAATCTTTTCCGCGTAATCCAGACAAGGACCGCGCTAAACAAATTTCAACACAAGCTGTTTTGATTTTTAATTTTAAAATTTCACAGTTTTTAACTTAAATTTTCAATCTTCATTATCGATTTGAAACAAACAAAATCGATAAAAGTATTTGAATATATCTATGTTTGAAACATTTAATTATTATGAATAACATATTATAAATAAAAAAAAAAAAAACAAATAATAATAAATAATAGTTTATAACATTCATTAAACGGTAATAACACTTATAAATAATAACATTTCTTATAATTTTCAAATATGGTATTGTTGAGCTTTGGACTGAACGATTTTTTTTTTCATTCATTTAAATATTTTATTATACCTTATATTGTTGTTTTTAATATAATAATATTCTTCAAGAATATCTTCGTATAAAATATAATTTTTCATATAATATCTTTACAACAATTATTTTAAACTTAAAATAAAAACGTGACCTATGATGCGGCTTTATTTCTACCATTTATGCAATTAAAATAAATAACCATCGGAGAAAATGTATTTTCCACACAAATATTAATTCAATTATCAGACATCATTATTAATTGTTTTATTTTTGTTTTACAGAATTGCATCAAAAATACCGTTCCACCGAATCAAAATCAATTATTGAACATTGTGTGTACATAATGGTTAAGAACACGATATTTTTACATTTCTAAATTGTCGTGCGGACAGCTGGGATAACTAAACAGTTTAAGGTAGATTATAACAACATAACTATTGATGACTAAACTATACTTTAGAATAATATGTACAAAAAGACCTACCGGGTCGCACGCACGGTACGCTTGCGATATAAAAAAAAAAATCGATTCCGATCTCGAAGTGAATTAATGACCACGCGATTCCATTTCTTTGCCAGCTATATAAACCGAGTATATGATTTTACTTGTTTACACATTATGGCAACACGATGTAGATCACTTATGCTGCTTTTGTTTAGCGTCAAGTTTACGCTGTTATTTACACTCCGATTGCAACGGAAATAAAGAAATATACTAGTGATAATCACGCCGTTGTTTTTTTTATTTATTTATTTTTTTTTATTCCTACAGGTCTTTGTCAATGGACGACTTGTCGTCGACAGTCTTTATGTCGGTATTGCTGTTCGCGTCCACCGGTAACGGTTTCGCGCCACCGCTGCCGCCCCCGCCACCACCACCACCACCGTCGTCGTCGTCGTCGTCGTCGTCGTAGATTTTCAAATCCTTCACGTTGTACCAAACGCCGATGTCCAACACCGTGCCGATTGTCAGAAAACCTGTGGACGCCGTGTCGCGTGGTGAGTTTGTGTTTTTTTTTTTTAAATTCAATTTTTCACGTTCAAAACGTGTAGCTGTAATCCACCGGTATTACTTACTGGCTCCGATGAAGTTTATGTAGTATTTTAACAGTTTTCCGTCGTACAGCCAACAATTGCCCTTGGATCCGCACGATCCGCCCCACACTATGCACGTGGCGTCTGTGAAAAACGTTCAAATCGTCGTTACGCTCTCGTCATATTATCATATTATTAACATTCGCGTCACTCATAGTATTGAAATAATAATTAGAGTATACAATATTACCAACAATTGTGCCGTAAAACACGGGGCCGGGCATGAACGCCACCAAAGCCATGACCACTTCGGTTAAACCCAACGACAACGACTTGTCCTCTTGTTTCACACATCTAGAGCAAAAGGATAAAAACACACGGTTTTCATGTTATTACAATGTCACGTTCCACGTAATAGATTATGTATAATATATTTGCGCTTCGATGTTTTCTCAGCACCTATATCTCTGGATTAAAATAACGTTTTAAATAATTGTCGAGTTGCAAAATCTAATGTATTCTAACGGTTCGATAGAGATTCGACTAGGCCACTGGTTCCCAAACTGGGGGGGCGCGTACACATTGCTGGGGAGGCGCAAGCAGTTATTACGAAATACAATTTTTATTGATTAAATTATTTTTATTTTAAAATGTAGGGAAAATATGAAAAATTATAATTATTATCGTCAATAAAATCGAATTCATCCCGGATATTTTATAATTTCTTCGTAAAGTACACAAAAAAGTGATATATTTTTCACGTTATAGAAGGTGGGGGGGGGGGGGCACGAGAGTTTCGAAAATATACAAAGGGGGGCGTAGAATAAAAAAGGTTGGGAACCACTGGACTAGGCGTATTAATCCACAAGATAATATATTTTGTCTGATGTTTATAGTATAAAGTTCATCGGGTCTATATAAGAGCGAGTGCGTGTTTTAGAACGAAAATGCATTTCACTCCAAGTTTAGGAATTTCCCTCGTACGCGATGATTCGGGGCATTGTTTTTTCGGGGGCACCGACATCCGGGCGTAATATTGATCGATAATCATCGTTTACCACCACAATTGAACATTGTTCTATGAACGTATTAATGATTTAACGTTGACCGGGACCGCATTTCATCTGTAGAAAGCACTCTCTCGCCTATAGTACGTATACTGTTATTATTATCCACGTCATCGATCGGCGACTTTAATGTATATAGTACCGTAAATACACGTGTGCGCGTTACCGAATATAGTCCGACGTCATCGCATCGATCTATCGATTGCCGCGGTTTGTTATTATTACCCATTGTTACGTGCGTGTTTTTTACCTACTATTTAGGCACAAAGGCGAGGCGGAACAATGAGCCCGGCAGCACGGGCACCCGTCGGGCGTACGGATACGGGTTATCGATCCGACAGATTTTACACGCGTCTAGATTAAAATTACCTATTATTTGTTGCGGTTCGCGCAGTGATAACCTTAATAAGAATTCATTTCGCGCGGCGAACTTTAACAATCCGAGTTCGTACCGCAGTTCTAGACTTATATAGGCCTGCCAATTGAATCTCGCAGCACAACAGAGTACCTATCACGTGCGCGAATAAATTATACCCGACGCGTTGTTATTATACGTATTTAAACGTAATAGAAATTACAATAAATTCTATTTCTACGGATGTAAATATAATATGTTAACTGCGACTTTCGTATAAAGCAATAGTTTATTAATAACAACTCGTATATTATATACGATTTGCGGGATCGAAGCGGGGTTCAACAGCGTTGGTTTTTCGATATTTTAATTTTAACGCGAGTTATCGACGTGTAAAATATTTCAATTACAAACGCCTAATATCTCGCTTTAAAATAAAACTATCGGAAAACTCGACGAGAAAATACGAATAGCATTCTATAACCTTTACATTTGATTATAGGTCAGTCAACTAAAATACATAATATTATAGACATTTATGTCGTAGTCGATATACGAGTAAGTCGTAGACAACGATAAAAATCTATTCTGCCGAGTATAATATGCATAAGGTATGATACACCGATTGAAATAGATTCGCAAATATTAATTTTCTTTACATTTTTTTTTTTGTTTCCGTAAAGTTTTATAGTAGGGGTGGTATTAATGACTTCCGGTGAAATTTGTTATTTCCCATCTTTACCGGCTAGGAAAATGACTTGAATTTTTCGTTAAAGTAAAATAAAATTGTACAATAGCCATCATTATTAGGGATACAAGTCGTAATGATTATTTAAAAGTATACCAATTAATAATCGATCAATTGGTTTCATAATAATAGTTAAATGTAAATTCATAGGAAATAGTATGCGCATCCCAAGAGTTCAAACGGGCTAATTTATAAATTAGATATTATATTTATCGTTTTTAGATAAACTACGTACCTTATACAGAGGTGTTTATATGGCTGCGCTATCTATTAGCATGCACTATCGTACTTCGTAGTAATGAATGACGACAATAAAGTTGTTATAGGCCTTGAACTATTTATTTCATTTATTCTAATTCACTATAACAGCCGATACAACTACCGAATACGCGTTTCCTTTCATATACACTTACATACGCTGTGATATGAAATCAATAATTTAATTTTCAATTGTAATAAAAAACTGCGAAAGTGTCATAACAACTTTTAGGGCAATTTTATGGCAATCCATTCTACGGCATGTCCAAAACATTTCCATTCCTCAAAATGAACTGTTCTAGAGTCTACTTAGTGTAACGTCAAATTCGTCACTACATAATATACGCGCGGATTCACGTGGTCGAGGCTTCCTAATAATAAATTTATATTACAATCTATGTGTGTTATATCTAATCGTAAATAACGTAAATATAATATGTAATATTGTAATACCTATTCACAGGGGCGGAGTTGCCGGTCTGAAAATGTTAAATAAAAATGTTAAAATGTTGAATATTAAAATCAAATTAAGATCTTTAATTTCACAAGATATTAAGGGAGGTAGTAACTATAGCTGATTGATATTGAAAGATATTTTACTGTTGATCAGGACATTGTTATTTTAATAATATTGCTATAAGTTCAACAGAATTATCTAAAATATTGTTTTAATTATATAATTCTATAATGATTATGATTAGTTAATAAAACTATTGTTCTCCATAATAATATGATTATTAAAATATTTAATTAATTAAATTTCTTTAAAATCTGTACGAAAGTAAAAGGTATATTACATTATTTTTACCGTTGTCTATTATACTATAATTTAATAACTAGGCATGCATAGGCGCCGATAAGGGGTAGTAGCGAAAGGTAGCGAAATCATATTTTCACCACCCCATTAAAATATCGTGATTTTCGCACCAGAAACGTATAAAAATCGAACAGATGAGTCATTATTACGTAGCCGATTGTAATGACGTAACACAGTTCGTCATGAATACATAATTATGTAACAATAGTAATCGTAATAACAATAATAAGTAACAATTATAAGCGTGTTTGCGTGAACACGACCTATGAAAACAAAACTGCTCGCGCCCACCCGACCAACGACGGCCGAGCTGCGCGCGCTACCCAGCTGATCGAAGACGCGCGAAAACACAGCCGAATGGGCAGACGATCAGTCTAGTGTCGACAGCGGTTCAGTGAGTTCCTTTCCGTTTTAACGTTGCAGTTTTAATTTTTACCTCCGTAATAGTCAATAATGTTGCTAATTTTTATTATTTTTCTCGTCAACGAGTCACAAGTCACAATAAGTCACCACAAGCCACCAGCACGAACGCTGAACCTCAACAGCAACCCACCGACAGGCCGTAAGTAGTACCGATTATATTAATTTACGGTCAATAGATAGGTAGTGGATCGTTGGCGCCGATAGGGCAAAGGGTAGCGATCGCTACCCCACCTTTTTTCACGGGGTAGCAAAATTATATTTTTACTACCCCGTGAAAAAATCGTGATTTTTGCACCAGAAACTAATAACAATCGAACAGTTGTTAGGACCTAATTTTAATCTCCTCCTTTTAACCTCTCTTTTTTTTATCGCTGTCGTAATAATTCGTTAACAATCTCTATCAAACTCATTTTTATTTTTAAAAATATCTGTTGATCAATGAAATTAAATCAAAAATACCTATTAATTTTTATTGTTTTATTAATTTTCATTAATTATAATTAATTATTTATATATAGTACCTAATTACCAGTTAAAACAAGTTATACGAGTAATTTTACAGTTTTAAAATAGGTTTTATTAAAATTACGATTTTTTTAACGCCGTTAACCTCTTGTTTGATTGAAAATTCGTTAACGATTCATTTATTTATGGAGGTTTTATTTTACCCCAGTAGTTTTTCCCGAATGACGGCACTGTAGGAATGTGTAGTTCAACATAATTAATTTTTTAGCTCGCTAACATCTAACTGCTCAGTTAGTAGTAAGGACATTTTTTATAATAGCTTCTTAACAATAATTTCGTTTAATTTTAATCTTTAAAATGAATAATTTTTTTTTTTATAATTCAATTATTGGTAAACGGCGGGTGGCCTGGATAATACATTTCAATTTCCCGGCCTGAATATGGTTCTCACTCCGCCCCTGCCTATATATTTCCGTATAATATTGTTTAATATTGTGTCATAATAAACTAAAATTACATGATAATTTGAAATCAAACGAATGTTGAGTAGTATAGGTCTTATACACGCACCTGAACTGAATTATGGTGTTGCCGGAACGACCGGTAGACGACAGGAATCGCATTATGCCCATCACGGCGAGAAATATGATGAAATCGTTGCGGCAGTCGACCGGACACATCCCCTCGGTCGCGGTGCCCAAGCCGCCGATGCACGTGCAGTTGCTGTACGTCTAACGGACACAGTAATGTATAATAATATTATGTTACTACGGTTTTCTCATCGCCGCGCCGTCCAATAGTACGAGAATAATAGAATTCGTCATTCACTTTAACGCCGCCGTCGAGGATTTGCTGCTGCGCACAGCCCGCGTAACAGGGCGAGTAAAACGTCGTGGTGTTGTCGTACGAACAAACGGGATTGTAGCTCAGCGACGGTCCGCAGTTGCAGTCCGCGTTGCAGTCCATGGTCAAATTCCATCTAATCGGATGGACAAAAAAAACCGGCCGTTAGTCGCGCGACGTCCGGGCAAAGGACGGCGGCACGTGAACGATAAAGTCACTACTCGTTAATTTTTGTTATCATGAAATACGTTCTTCGCGCGTCCGCGCGGACACGACGGTAAAATATTTATTCATTTATTTATTTTGTTGTAGCAAAACGCGTGGTCTCGTAATATTACGAGTGACTCGGACCGTGATCTAATGGAGAAGATGATTAAATGCGTTACTGAATCTGCCGAAATCATTTTCGAACCGGACGACCGATCATTATAACCAGAAATCAGAAAATAATTCCAGAGGGACACGCGGGTATTTATTACATTTCTGTGTGTTCGGCGTTTAGGAAAAAATTCTTATTTCGATTATTATGTCATTGCGCTTAAATCGCACTGGTGTACGACGACAGTCTCTCGTCGAGTTTGTCGCGCGTCGTTTCGCAATGCCGCGTTACAATTATATAACTATTCTAAGGTATATAACTTTTATGTATTTTTCATATTATTATTTTTTACTCGCTACGTGGGAATAATTATAACAATAATAATGCAACGGACCCAAAAATTTAGATAAATATAATATTCTTTCTCTACAAACAGAATTTAACGAGATTTCCTTTTTAAAACGGCATAAAATTTGATGAACAGTAGGTACACGCGTACAGGGAATATGTTAAACGCGCGCGACGTAAGTTATATCCAAACGGATTACGATGACAATTGTTTTTTTTTTTTTAAACTACAGAATTATTTTTGTTTCGCAACACCGTTAACGACTGTATCGGCGGCGGGCACGTATCCGGACCGCGATGATTTATCGTCGTGACGGTCGTGCGCTATTCTATAATTGTTATTTTTGCAAGTCATTCGAGTGTAATGCACGTGACCTTTTAGTGTATTCGCGCGACGAACTTTTTTTTTCTCGGAAAATCGAGTAGGAGAAAAATACAATTCGCTTACTAACGTTCTATCTGCGTTCCATTGTCCGTGCAAATCGTCCACCGTACACCCGAGAAAAATATACATCATGTGGCCTACGACTTCCATGACTTCGGTCCCGAAGTTCCACAGGGCTAACGATCTCGGAGACGGTTTGAACTTGGATATAATCACGCCGGAAGTGACTACGCCCAGACCGGAACTCAGAATACCTATGGCGCCGGACGCGAAGTTCGACGTGGCGGCCGTCTGCCGGAATTGAGTTTCCATGTACTTTGGCATGAAAGTCCAATACCCTATCAGACCCAACACAAAGAACGAACTGCTCGCCGAGTTGAAAAGTAGTATTTTATTTTTCATAATTCGTTTGATGGACGTTTTAAAATCTAAAACAAATCAATAACTTTTGTTAAATACATTTTTTTTTTCAAAGACCGTTTCGAAGTAATTGATAATACGGAATTATAGATTACAGAAAATAATTTTTTTTTTAAATCTAGACCAGGTCATAACTAGGTAGACTAAGGTAATCTATAGAAGAAAAAAAAAACTGACGCTTTATTTATCAAGTTCTGAAAATTTTGAATGATTACTTTAATTAATAAGCCGTTTATCGGACGCCAAACGTACCTATACTTATCTAAATCGATACGTCGATAAACATATTCTCTTTCGTTTAAAAACCAAAAGCCTTTAGTGTTTTTTAATTATTTTTTATGAGCTTCGGTACGATTAATTTGTATAATTAAAGCTTTATGCGATTAATCCAGGAAAACGTTAATATTTTCATAGACACATACACATAGCTCGGGTTAAATGAAATCAATTCTCTGTGTGAACTGTACTGACACTTACAGTATGTACTTACCGGTCGAGACCTGTTCTTTTTTTTCGCCAGATAGTTCTTTTTTGCGGGCCGCGGCCCTCGGTAACATCCTCGGAAACAGTAGCATCATCGCGGAAAATGCGAAACAACTGATTCCAATGGGCGTCCAACCTGAAAGTATGATTTTTAAACTTTGCAGTTATTACACCGTCATGGTAGTTGGTAGTCAATGTTTTTTTTTTTTATATGATTTAATTTGATTTTTTTTATGAGTGTTAACATTCATTCAAGATATGGAATGTCTCAAGAGAATGTGACAAGTGTGCAGTGTACTTTATCATTTCCATTTTAAATTTCACAATTTATTTTTTCGATTCATTGTTTAACTACCTCATTACCACCAACGACTCGTCATTATTTTACACAATATTTGAGAGTATAGAAATAATTTTCAAAAGCAATGGAAAATAAAATTTAAATTCTTTATTAAAATTTTCATTAAAAAATAAAAAATAGAATCGAAGGGCTCTATAGTTAATAATAATTGAAAAAATGTCCTCAATATAATATGACGTGTTCACCCTGTATGGTTGTCGTGTCACTCACCCATCCACCACGCTCCGATCCATCTGGGATCATTGTCGGTTATGGTGGGCGTCAGACTAGGTTCGATGAATTTGGTCAGCGTGTACGCCGACAGCATGAATCCAACCATTGGTCCCGACATTCGTATACACTGGACGATTGCTAGAATAAATCAATAATTATTTCGGAGTTCCTTCGTCGGCCGATCGAATATTGGCAAATACAAGTAAAAACGATGAGCATATGGCGCGCGAGAAACCAGCCGTATTTTTAGTAATTATTTTTTTTATTTTTTTCAAGTAGGTCCCCCGAGTTGCGTTTCCGGGGCACACGTTCGCGGCGGAAATCGCCTCAAAAACTCACCCAACATCACGGGGATTGTGTTTCTGCGGACGTTGTCGTCCAAGTACGCGGCGCCGCACGTCCAGTACAACGAACCGCCAAGACCGAGCATCGCGTGCGCGGCGCACAGTAGCAGGGCCGCCACGTTCCATATTTGTTTGTTTTCGCAGTCCTCGACCAACGGCTCGGCGTCACAGATCTTGTCGTTTTGTCCTTTTGTCGCACACGCGAAATCGATTACCGATTTTCAAACAATGATTTTTCGATTATTATTTTTGATAAAAACAACTTCAAATTAATTATTTTTCAGGTACTGTTTCGTATACTACACGTTCGACGCACGTTTACAAGACGACCAGAAACCGAGAACATTTGGTTTGGGCACTCACTTGTCATGTTACTCAGTAACGAAGTGGAATTCACGTTGCCGCCGTATTCGACGGTGTACTGGAGAACCTCGTCGCCGGGCCCGTAAATAACGTGCGGCAAAAGACGGACGAAACAAGACAGACCGACAAACATGGAACCGACGGCCAGCCATCGCGTCCGATGTCCTCTGCCCGCCATGTGGGACGTGAATAGAAACGACATGAGCGAAAACAGATCCCAAGTGCTCGATATGATACCTGTATGCACAAAATGCAATAATACTTACAAAATCCATACAGATTTACGTTGAAATACAAATAAAAAATCGTTTTAATTTTCGTGAGTATTATTTTTAGCACGAAAAATATACCCGTTCGGTGGTCTCCACTAATCATCGTGTATCAGAGTAAAAAAATAAAAACTCTAACTTTGTCTGTACATTCTTTGGACGTCGCAATTTCGCGATTAAAAAATTATGTTTTAGTAATATATAGTATTATTGTTATACCGTTTTATATTATAGTGTCTAAGATTAAGACCGTTTAACCTACCACTCATTTGACTGGAGAATTTAAATCTCTTCTCCATAGTGGTCAGCGTGCCATTAAAGTACGAAGACAACATAAATTGATTGAATCCCAACAGCCCATACACGATTACGTACATCTTTTTACTGGCGAACATCTGAAGCCATTTGGGTTTGAACAGCCCTACTCCACAAACCGTATCCTTGGCGGCCGACTCTGACGTTTTGTCGCTCATTTTTCTTCTGCGCGCGTAACATAAAAAAAAGGCGTATAAAATATATTGATCATGCAATTGGTTATTTATTTTAAGCAGTATAATATAGAACATACATATCGTATACGGTGTGAGTATGATATTATTATTTCGTGTAAAAGTGATGTCCTGTATAATTTGTAGAAGTAACAAGTAAAGGTAAGTACACCTATAGTTTAAGCATAAACAAAGAACATTTTTATAAATAATTTATACTTGTGCTTATATAAGTATATATTGTTACGTATATACCGTTAGGATCATAATATGTATTTAAATTATAATAACTTTGTTTGTGCGTAATCGTTTGTTTTTCTTTAACGTACAACCGACATGAATATGTAAAAGTTAATGCCACGATTGTGCGTGCGTTTGAATAACTTTGTTGAGCGGTCAAATAATATAGGCGATGGCCGGTTTTTCGTGGAAACAAACGACTGCGTTAAATCTGAAGCCAATAGCTCCCCGTAGTGGACAAAACCGTTTGCACTTTCTTGGGTTACTGGACGGATTACGAACACTACTCACATAGGAACCACGATTATGGTTTGTGCCTTGATACATTTTATTTGTTTAGTAATTATTCGAATATTTTATAATACGCACTGCTATAAAAATAAATAAAGACAAAGAAATGACGGTAATTTAAAAAAATTTAAATAGTCAACGCGCATGAATTACGCATATTTTACTTATGCCTGTTTTGGTTTTTATTTTTACAATAATTATAAATTATAATTTATAGATTTCTCTGATTTTTCACTTTTGTACGTTTTTTATCTCTATCGTGTAGACGTTTTGTTATCACCGCCCCCCAGTTCAGCGTTTAATTTGTTCATATTTTAAGACTAGTAGACCGACGCGAAAATGGGTCATACTTGTAACAATCAAAATCCATAAAACGTCTACTGCAGATAACACGCGTCTATAAAATCACACGAGTTGTTTACAGCGGCAAAATATCTACCATCGTGTTTGATTTGATTAAAAATACAATTAATATATACACGCTGCCGTGCCCGGATATCCCCTTTGCTCCTCGACGCGCATTAATTATCAGTCATAATTTTGATATTAAAATAATGAATATATACCGCGTTTGAAATAGCCACCTACAATACCTCGGTATTCGCGATATGAATTTCAATTTTTAGCCATCTATTGTGTTGGAAATTTATTTCAAATTCTAAGATAAGCGAGGAATTTATAATCGATGGATACGAGTATGATGTGTGTTTTATTTATTTACTAATAGGTTTTTGTTTTTTTTTTATCTGTTTGCGCAGTTTTGACCGCCGAGAGATACTTCCAAATAGTACAAAACGTTCACGATAAATCGACAACGTTTAGGATTTCAACGCAGGTACATTGTGTTTCTAGCAAAACGCGTTTTAGTAAAATCACAATTTTTAATATATAATTAACGATAAAACGATAAAAACCGATCACGGCTCGATCAAAGTCGTGTTATAACTCTCGCAAACGACTGTTTTATGTTGCGTTCTAATCGACTTGACTATTATTTTATACGGATCAATGTTTTACAAACTACTTTAGTTAATTGAAAATCAAAACGTTTGGGATATTATTCTGCTGACGAATAGTTTTATTATACGATTCCAATTATTCGTAAGTTTATCGCAACAATGAACTCGCGCGATTATTTCTGCGCACATTTCGCGTTGTATATCATACGTCATACGTTTACCTAAACGGAACTCAAATAATTCTCGATAATATGTTACAAAATAACGCGTGTTTTTAGTGTGCCAATTTCGTTTAAATTTTTTAAGTATTTTATGATTTGCGTTCTCTCTCTCGTCTAGTGCCTGTTTTACGTGGGATTTCCGACTTTAAACGTGTCGTAAATAATGCAATCTAAGCCTTCCGACATCGCGTGTTTTTTTTAACTGTAAGTACGTATAGCAGCAGTCACGTGACGATTGCGAATACTCTATTGGCTATTGATACAATTTATAATAGTACGATCAACTCGGACTATATTGTACGTTATGAATTCAGCCAACATTGGGGCCGCCCCCAACAGCAATAATTTAATAACGTTTTTTTTCAATACCATTCTGTTTTGATATTTTGTAGTGCACCCGCGAAAGAAGAATTTAAAAAAAAAAAATTTTTCTCGAGAATCGTTACTTTTCTATTGAATTAAGTGTGCCGCCTCGTAACTTTTGGAGCACACTTATTCGACCACGCAAAAAATGTCTCCGTGTACGAGTAATATAAAATAAATCACTACGCCATATTATTGTGAATCCCAGTACTTACGTTTCTCGTTTCGCTCAGAATCCAATACGTAAGATGGCACACGTATTTGAAAATTCGTTCTCTCTACGACAGTCTAATTGTTTTGGATATCGCGAAACGATAATAATGTAAATTTTTCAAAATCATACGTTACGGCTAATTATTTATTAAATAATTTCACATTTATACGACAACAAAAAAGACCGTGAGCCGACCGAGGTTGAAATTAAAAACGTTCGCGTATAATATAATATTATGACATTATACCTAATTACGATACATATTTTATGCGGTTACATTTCGTTGCACACAACCTCGAACTTCTTTGGACGCAAACACACACACGAACGGCACACACATCGTACTATTGAAATACGTTGTGTTCTTTAGCAATAATAAACGTCGATAACACGACACGAACGTGATGACACTGAAGTCGGATCGTTATTTTGAAACGCTTTATTCGCCGAAGGAAATATTACCGTTACAGGCGACGCCGAAACCGTTGAAAAAAAGAAAAGAAAAGAAGTACGCGACGACTACACCTTTGGGACTGACTAAACTTACTTTGCCAGGTGAAACAAACAAGTACATTATTATGTAATAAAAGTATTGTTCGTTCAAAGAGCAATGCGATTGAGCGCCTTTATTAATGCACAGTATAAAGCTTTATGTCCATAGTTCATAGATTAAAGACTTTATTAAACAGTCACATTTAAGTACGGCGAATACACGTAGTTGAGTTTTGGTAAATGTCTAATAATACAATATGTTTGATATTAGATTTTTATACATTGAAATTTAAAAGGAAAAAAAATTATGTTATGAAAATAAATTACTAGTATAAAAATAAGTGAAAATATATTTTCGTTGCAAACATGTGTTTTGGATAACGATTAATAAATTGTAATTTTTTTCAGGTGAAAACGTTAAATAACGAAAATGTCAAGTTTATTTCAAAGTGTTGTCGTATCAAACTGCATCACACAACGAACGAAAAACAAATACCAATCAATGTCACTGTGAGTACAACAAAAACATTATGTGAATAATTAAACGTTTTGAGTTCTGCGAATTGTTCAGAACGGCTCGAGGGGTTTAATTTTAGTCGGGAGTCTATCGTTTGTTTCAGGATGTACCATGTGTACCTATTTAAATAATTTATTAACATTTGAAATCAATGTAGACATACTTGAGTAGGTAAATAACAATCAACTATTCTTGTGTTATTGTCTTATGGACAAGCGATCCTTTTTTTTTTTTTTTTTCAAGCTATCCGATGTTAACCGCGCAACGTGGTTTCCAAACGACGTCTCTTCTCGGATTTTCTCGTCCGTTCGATCGTCGTGGACGGAAAGTCACAGCGAACGCGATGTCTCGCGAGGTGCCGCGGATTCACGACGTCGGTTACGCACTAGACGACGGTCGCGCGCGCGCCAAGAGAGACTGTGTCATTATCGTAATTATTGTGATTTCCGTTTCGGCGCGAAATATCGAACGGAAAACGAACTGGCGACCGGATTTCTAGGGTCGTCCGACCGAGGAGCGGATCCCGTGGCGACGGTTCGCCGCCGCGCGGCTAGTCGTGTATATTATATTCGTCCAAAAGTCAACAGACCCGAGAGAAACACTAGCTAGAACGGGCGGAAACCGTAGCGAAACCGGCGATAAATCGCGCGTATTATTTATTCAAATGTCGTTCACGGCGGCGCGAGCGTTGGTAGCGGTCGTAGTTCGAGCTCCGGGCGACTGTGGCCGGGAGTCTGTTACGCGGACGCGCGCGAGTTCCCCCCGAGGCGCGGGGGTACGCGTGGAAGGGGGCACCGCGGCGATCCGTCTGCGCAATACCTGCGAACGCGCATGTACCGTGATAATAATAATACGATGTACAGTGTGTTCGCGCCAAGAGTGGGCGCTAAATATTCGGGTAGATTTCAGTCGGACGTACTCGGCGAGGCGAATAATCGGTCGTGTTCCAATTGGTTCCCGTTGCGCGGAACAAAAAAAAAACCATAACGCGTAAGTTTGTCATAAGTCAATTGATTTTTTTTTTTTATGTCTTTAGAGAGAGTTTCCATAATTTATTGCACGAAAAAAATAAAAAAAAACGACCAAATACAATACGACGACGGAGCAAATCGAGACAATATACGAACGACGGATTTCACCCCGCGAGCTTTTTTCGACGAAAAATCATTGGAAGCAGAGAAATCCAGCTCCCGGAGTAATATTAACTACTCTCAATGCTGTGTGGGGATCGATTGGCGATTTTGATTCAATCGTAGTTCTAGGTTAATATAATTTTCGAATAAATACATTCGCTTAATTAATATCATCTCGTCGTTTCATGAATATAATATCGTTAAAAATTCTTTTGTAGGTCGTGGGATTCCCTCTCTTGTGGAGGCTATAGTTGCACTCCCCTAAATCCTGCCCTACGAATACGTTTGAAAGTATATACAAGTACAAACTCGATAAGCAAATCCTTTTCGGACTTAAAATCGATGACTTATTTGTTGACTGTAGTTGGCGAGGTTAAAATTTGTATTTTTTTGTGTTGCGCTTTCGACTCGAAAAAAAAAGTTATGATAGTTACTCAATATAGTAACGAATAAATTAAATAAATGCTCAATTATGTTTAATATTTATTTATTTAGGTTAATACACACACACTCACCAATTTAAATAACTAAATTCTAATAACGGACGAAGATAATGTTCCAAAATCTATACAGTTTAGATTATTTACCATATGGATTATATTATTACACTAAATATCGATTATTTTTAGTTGTGACTTTGCGTGCTTATATTTGCGTTTAGTATTTTGCTCGTGTATAAGAACTTACGTTTGTATCTTTCGTTTTGTCTCGTGTAGGAACGTTTGCCGAATATTTTTGCTCGGCGACCTCAGATCGACGCGGGTTCTTCGGGAAACGAAAGACAGTTCTCGAAACACGCGATCTCGAACGATTTGAAATGTTTAACTTTTTCGGCGCGCGCGCGCATTGCGCATCACATCTTGGTTTGTTTGGTTTTTTTTTTTTCTACTGAAAACGCGATTAATTTTTTTTACCAAATACGAATAGGTCGATTCCAAGTCATTTTAAACCGAACCGTGGTCGTCTGACGCTAACCGCTAACCGCGCGAGACGCAACTTATTCGAACATAATCCGAGCTTCGGACGTGAACATACTGTATGTATAATAATATAATAATATTATTATATATTGTGTCGCCTTTATACGTTTTGTAATTTTTTCGTCGGTCTTCATAGCGCACGAACGGCGGGCACGCTCAATTTGCACACATCCGGCCGCACAAACGTGTATAGGTACTACTGTTATAATATACACGTATGTTGTATATTATTATAGTATTTATTTTATTGTCAAGCAGTCGCCGCCGCGAGTATAAAGTATTTCACCGCGGGCAATGCGCTCGTAATAACGCGAGGTCGGGCTAGTTAATGATGAGTTTTTATTTTTTCAACTAGGTCAAGTCAATAGAAAACAAACTGAAAACATTTTCGTGCCTTTGAATGAAGACGAATCGTGAGATGTAGTGTAGTGAAATATTGAAACCGAAAATCGATTTCCGAAAAAAAAAAAAACAAACAGATCGAAATATATTATAGAGTCGGCGTGATTTAAGTAAATAATTTAAAAACAATTGCTTATCGTTCTGTCTGAAAATAATTATTTTTGTAATTTATAAACAATATTACAATATTGTTTTGTAAAATAAATTGATAATTATAAAATAATATTAAAATGTCATTCGCGTATCATATTCATTTCCTACGTATCGTATGTTGCAGATATGACGAATGATGATCTACATGCTGTAACAATTGACTGTCATCGATCCGGTTTTTTGAAATCCAAGTCGGCGACAAGACCTATCGTGACGCGGTAACTGGGATAGACTTTGAGTTGGCGAACACATTTTTATTGTCGCGCGGACAAACTCTATGTTTCATATTGTGTACGTTACAAAGTGGTATAATCTTGGTGTTCTATTTAATATTCTCAAAATATAATATATATATAATGCCTGATAATTTTTGAAGGAACACCAATGTAAGAGATTATCAATCCAAATAGATTGTTAAGAAGTCGGATAAAAGTCCAAGGCGTTATAGGATCAGAAGTATCGGTCGATTACATTATATTTATTAATCAATACGATTTGATACACAGATATATATATATATTATTTAGCTCTATTTATTTACCTGGTATTTAATTAATAATTCGTTAAAGTAATCTACCGGTGTTTAAATTAAAGTTCATTAAATATGGATTTTAATTTTTGATTTTATAATCGTTGTTATTTGTTTTTAGGATTTCTGTTCGAACCATAAAGGGTACGAAATTATTTTATAATAATTGACTTATACCAGTCGGGTTACTAATTTATAATTAACAAAACTTTATTTTAGGTATTATCTAGATTTAACATTTTTACTTTGCATGTTCGTTGAATTTGGACAATTTGTTAATCTAATAATAAAAGTAACGCACAGGTACATAGATAAACTCTATTAGTAGTCATAATCAAACCAACGCAATCAAACTAACAAATTACGTGCGCTATTGAAGTAGTACAATTGTAGTATAACTATAGTGTATGAACAACCACCTTTGATGAACCGGCAGATGACTTAATGACCCTGTTCTTATAATAATACATGGTCATATGTATAAATACTCGTACTACATGTTGAATTGTTGTTGTATGCACCAGATATACATAATGATTTATAATTTCATAAAATATATTTACTATAAATTATATTTCCAATAAAATATTATTACTTCGTATATTTAATAATATTATTTCTTTACCGTTACAGTAACAATTCAAACTCGAATCGATTGCGTTTAAATTTGCCTCGAAATAAAATAATCTTATTCTCTGTGTTAGACGTTAGACGATAGGATAAAACGAAAATGTACACATTATTCATTTAAGTATTTATTAATGTTTGACTGCATGCTACAATAGAATAAAGTAATTACTAAATATTACCAGTTGAATAATAATGTAAACAACCGCATTTGATCAGTGTGTGTCGATCGTCTAAGATTTGAAGCGCAACGGCAGACTGGAAAAAAAAAAAACGAGTCAAATGAAATAAACAGTACAGCTAATCAATATTTATTACGATATATTTACTTTGTTGTATCAATCAGAGTTGGATTTGAGTTCTTTGATTATATCGAACGTTAATTCTCTGATTTCTTTCGCACTCAATTCGATGTTGAAATCTTGTTCCAACACTTGTTTGATATCGGTTCCCATCAACGAATCCATACCCAGTTCGGTCAGCGTAGACGTACCCAAAACATTTTTGTAATTTTTGATACCTGTAATCGAGTTTTAGTGGTTCAACACAGTGATTGGAAAATCAATAATATCATCCCGCGCCCTGAATGTGGAAAAAATGATCGGTTCGTCTAACTATGTTTACCTAAGACTTTGGCGACGGCGTCGGCGGGTCCGGAAGAAACAGGCTCGACATTGGCGACTTTTTTGTCCGCCAGAACTGCGCTGGAAAGGACAGGATACGGTTGGTGCATGTAGTTCTCAACGACGTTCAAACACGACGCGATTCTTTGCGGCAAATTACCGCCGACAACTGCGTTGTTGTCGTCTGAAGCGTCCAATGTTGCGCCTACGTCACCGATTGCTCCCCATTCGACCACAGTCTGGAATTCGACGATCGCATTGTAAACAATCGCAGCCGTTACAAAGAAGAAACGACGTAAAATAATAATTATCAGAAGTAGTAATACTCACCGACGGGTATCCGGCGGCTTGTCGAGCTTCGGATATTTTTGCCAACACCGCGTCGGCGTAACCGTAGTTGGCTTGACCAGCGATACCGTGGCCGGAAGTACCAGACGACCAGACGAAAAAGTGTTGTAGTTGTGGACACAATTTTCTCGATGCAATGTCAAGGTTAATGGTGAACGCAGCTTTCTGGTTGAACGCTATTTGGAAATCTGACGTGGTCAAGTCTGAAACTACGACATTGTGTAATACATCTTCCAGCTGGAATATTCCTGCAACAGGTCCAAATTTGTTGGCTTCCACTAGTACTGCTTGAGCTTCTTCGGGTTTGGACGAGTCGTATTCGACAACGACGGCCTGGACGTTCTTTTCGCTCCATCTCCTCAAGTAGAGCGATTGGAATCCGGAACGCACTCCGCCACCAGAAACCAAAACTAATTTTTTTGCCCCTCTGTTCACCAAGAAATTGGCCATTTGTAAACCGAAATCTTCCAGACCACCTGTACGGCCACAAACAATGCGTTTAAGAAAACAATTATTGGTAATTGTGTTTATTTATTTTTTAAATTATGTTTGTATACGTACCGATTACGACGCAAGTTTTTTCCGGGTCGACAAAAGTTTTCGGTACTGCCAAAACTTTTTTGGGCGTCGGTACGACGGTTTTTTTCGACTCCTCGTCGCGAACCTTGAGCACGATTTTTCCGAAATAATTGAAGCTCAGAGTCACCCTGTGTAAATCGAACAATAATAATAGTTATAATGTGTTTAAAAAAAAAAAAAAACAACAAATAACAAATACTTACTTAAACGCTTCTTCTAAATTCTTTTCACTCGTGTAAACTGTCGTAGGTAACGGTTGCACCGAACCGGATTTAATTCCGCTGGCGATAAGTTTGTGGAGTTCTTGTTTATCAGATAGAGAGTATTTACCGTGGAACAAAGATCTCAAGTTCATTTTCACAAACGTTATGTTTTTCAGTTGTCCAGTCACACCTGATATGATTGAATGCCGTATAGATGTTATTTGCTCAACGTTATCGGGGGAACAAGTGGATGATAATATACTCACCGATGGATTCGATTTCGCGTTTTTGTTTTTCGAATTCCACAATGCGTCCACTTTCGGCCACCATGTGAATGAAACTCTGCAATTTGAACGGCGTCGATTCCAATGTGTTGAAAATTAAATTAACGCCTTTGCCGTTGGTCTTTTCTAGAATCTCTTGTTCTGCAAACTTGCTACTGACGATGTTTTCTTTGGGGATCTAAAACACGCGGTTTTGGTAAAAAAAAAAAAAAATGTAAAACATACCAATGTGAACTTCATATTTTACGACATACTTTGGGGTAATTTTGTTGCAGGTATTGTCTTTGCGAATCATTTTCGACAGACACGTATACTTTTACGTTGCTGTTTTGTAGAATATTGAGAGCGGCCAAAACCGTGTAATTCGTTCCGGAACTAAGGAATACCGATTCGTTTGCTTGGATTTTTCCACGAATAAACAGCCCGTAATAAGCCTGAAATCGAGCAATTATTATTTTACGAACGAAATACGTAAAGCGTACATGACCGCTATCGATATGTTTTCGATACGTGTTGGAAAAAAAAAATGAAAAATTGGTAATTTAAACTAATCGTTATGTAAAATAAAAATTGTATAAACAAATAATATCGTAAATCAATGATAATTTAACGTTGACTCGATGACCATTTTGTTCGCTTACTAGGACATATGCGACGGAAACTGTTGACGCTTGTTCGAGGGTCCATTTGTCGGGCACTTCCCACAAGGTCGAGCTTTCGGCCAACACGTGCGTGGCAAGAGCGCTTCCGGATACCAAACCGAACACTCTTTGGCCTTTGGCGTTGCGACCGGCGAATTCTCTGCCCAAAAAGGCACCTTGGTCTGCGGTGTCCGTGTTGAAGAACGGTAACCACGATCCTTCGGCGAATAATACGTCCATGTGATTTATCGGCGCGTAATATACGGTGCACAACTCTCGTCCCGGGTAATCCTGAGGTCTATTAAAAAAAGAAAAAATCATAATAGCACGCGAAATTCCGAAGGGTAAAAAATAATCCATCGTTTCGTTTCGTATTTACTTGAAGTATTGCAGGCGGCCTTCGATCCAGCTCAATGTCGACAAATCGCCGGCTTTCTTGGGAGAAATGTACGCGTACTCTTTCGGTACGGCCGTGTTGTACGACTGGTCTTCTAACATGAAATGACGGTTGCTACCCCAAACGCCGTTGCGGTACACATTGACCAGTAAGTCTTTTTTCAATTGTTTCTGGTAGAATTCGGACGTCAGAGAGAACGCGGGCGCTTTCGGGTCTTCGATGAACAGACATCTACATTTGCGCGAATTAAAAAAAGAAGAAAATCGTTATTGATGATATTATTAACGAGATAGTAAAAAATTTACGTAATTTACTACTCGTATTTGATACGTTGTATAATAATAATAATAAAATGTTGTTACCTCAATGCGTTTCCATTTTGCTCTAAGCGAACGCAGTTCACCAAACCTAAAATTCCCGAGTATTCGACGCCTTGGTTGACTAAAAGCACTTGTTTGTTCTCTTGTTCGGACAGTTGGAGTGCCGATTTGAAATTGTCAATCCACGAAAAGTCTTTGCCGGTGCAATTGACTACGATCGGCGAGGACAAGTTCACAGTCTACATTGTATTTCGAATACGATTATTTTATTACATTTTTCGGACATTGTTCAGTAGTGTAAATTATTCACTGAGACCGACCTTTCGGAAAAGAACAAATGTCTTATTGTTTTGCGATTGCAAATTGGCCACCAATTCTAATCCGGTCGAGTTGAGTTGTTGCTCAGTTGGTTTTTTGCTCTCGACAAGCAGCAAACAGCCGCCCACTCTTAAACTGCCGATCGCGTTTTTGACCAAAACGGCATTGTTGAGTTGGTCGACAGCGATGACCAGATGACAATTAGAATCAATTGCTTCTGGGCCGTAAACGTCCTTCTCAGTCACACGAATACCGAACTCTTCGAGTTGTTCCGAAATCGACGCTGCTGAGTCAGTGAACACGGTCACTTCGCCCTGTTGGAGTTGGCAAATTTGTCGACACACAATCAAATGCATTTTATTGTAATTACAAATTAATAATTTGTTTTTTAGTTATTTATGATTTACTCAAATACTAACGCTCGGCATGGGCTCGGTGTTGATCACGTCAATGACGGACTTGGCGTATAACGATTCCAACTTTCTACCAGTTCCAATCTCGGCGACTTTCAATTTGAAGGCTCCGCCGCTGTTTTCGAAAGCTAATTGAACACACGTGTCCAAAGCATATGCCGTTGGCTGAAAACAATTTATTCTTACAGTATTTAAAACCACTACAGTAAACAGTATTTTTTTTTGGTAATTATATTAATTTTATATTTTTTTACCTTGTCCGAAACGTATGGTTGGAAAGTATAAAACTCTAAATTTGGATCTTTTTGCCCTTTGTTTCTTAGGGGAACTTGTTCTAATTTTAGTCCTCGAACTTCAACATTTCCAGCCTTGATTACATCAACATACTTGTAGTAAGTAGCTGAGATGACTAAAGCGTACATATTATATGATAAACAAAACAAAATGTTGATTTTTTTTTTTTTTTGTCAATTTAGTAATTTAAATGTGTATTACCGTTCGATGATTTTTCGGCTTCTTTTTGTTGTTTCACAGGATCGATAACTACTTTTTTCACGAATTTCGGAACAAATAAATTATAATTATCTAATTGGAGCACTGGTATTTGGAATAAATTTTCCAAAAATGTAAACCAATTTCCGTTAAAAGACACCTTGGCATTGTTCCCTAGAATAATAATACCATAACGTTAAATTATTATATCATACCGATATAGGTATTTTACCAATAAAATTTATATTATGTAGTACATAAATATCTTTTTTAACCGATGCCCTAAAGATTAACATTTTTTAAATAGTAATTTACAACCTAACCGTTTTAAAATAAAATAATTATATTAATAATAATTGATTTTCATTTTGGAAATAAAATAGCCTATAACAGTTTTTTTATTTACATATTGAAATTTGAAATTTAAAAATGATAAATAAAAGGAACAGGGAAATGATAATAATATAATATACCGTATTGTACGTATAAATATACGAGTATAAAAACATAATTTTCTGTAATCTAGTGAAAAATAAACCACTGAACGGTCGAATATGATATATAATATGATTTTAATATCACGTGATTAAAAAAGGTTCTTTTTATTTGTTTAATTTATAAAATCGTATTGAAAATTATTTAATATTATTGAGGTTCTGGTTTCGGGCGAGGAGAAATACATTTTTGTTTTAGATATCTTTAAAAAATAATTCTGGCCACGTGACTGCTCACCTAAATTGTCTATCGATTGGATTCCTCTGAACGATCCTTTGTAATCGTATCCCTTCAAACGCAATTCCTTATAAACATCAGCTGACTTCAACGGTAAATAGTTGTCTTTTTTGGTTCTAGGTGGAATCAAATTCAACAGTTCTTTGTCTATCGCATCTGAAGCCTTGATTTGACCCGAAGCTATGATCTCATCAGATTCTTTGAGTTCGAATTGTCCCGATGCCAACACGCTTAAAACAAAGTTGACCGGACCTAAATTAAAAACAATTGTGTTATTATTGCTCATCCGGTAGATTAATCGTTCGCTGCTGTGACGTCACCTTCCTCTGGGATGATGGTTTTTCTCAAAAACTCCACGTTGTTGAAGACGACTGGGAGTGTTTGGGGCTCCTTTTGTAACAACGTGGCGAAACCTTTCCAAACCAGTGCCTGTTGATAAAGCGCGTTTGTTTATTTACACAAGTACTTATCAAACGTATAAAGTACTTACCAAGTAACCGGCATAAGGCAAAATGAGTAAATCGTCGATTCTAGTGGTTTTCAAAAAACTGTACTCGTTTGAACTGACGTCTACCTTTAATGTGACAGTGCCAGCTTTCGAAAGAGCCTGTAACGTTAATGCAGAAATTATCGATATTAGATTTAGGTTACAAATCGTATTAATATTATTTTTTTTCAAAATTACAGGGCCGCTGAAGGTGACGACATTCCATTTGACAGAGTGGTCCCATTCGACTAAGGATTGGATCATTGGAGTACGTGCAGACACGGGGAATTGCACTGGTGGATAAAGGTGTTCGATTTGAGGTTGAAGACCAGCGTTGAATAGACTATAAACATATTGAAATTTGTTCGACAATTATAACACTACAGAGTTAACAACAATAATAGTATTGATAATAATATATAAAAATATAAAACAAATAGTGTTTAGTGGTTAATACTCATAAAATAATAACGAAATATTATTAAATAAATATAAATTATTAATTAAAATTATAAAATATGTATGTTTAATAATGACAAATAAAAAAATGAAATAAAAAATAGTCGGGTATAATGATGACAATGAATTTTATTCGAAACCGGTCGTAAAAAAAAAAACGAATTTATTAGTTATTTGAGAAAAATCTATATAGTAATATTAAATAATATTGATAAACAATTTTACATATTTAAAGAAAATGTATTATTTTAAAGTGTAACGCGACTCACTAAAAATATAATCGCGACCCGCAGTTTGGGAACCTCTGCTCAAGGCAAGTCCTATTTTTTATTTATAATCTAATTTCCTTATTTATCCTTATTAAATATATTTTATAATTTTTATAAATTATATTATATATTTCATGATATTTTGTTATTAATAATAATAATACTGTTTAATTTACGTACTCTCCGACGCTTAACAATAACTGTTTGTACGCATCATTTGTATCTTTTATTAAGTTTACATGTGAAGCATTGGCGTTGAGATTATTTGCAAAGTAACTGTCGGCCTGCGGTTGAGCGAGGACTTGGATGAAAACTGCCTCGGCTGGACATTTCTCCAACAAATCCTAGTAGGTAAATTTAATTATCAAAAAACCAAATTATTTATCACGAATCAATCGTACATTTATTGAAAATAATCATGCGCACCTTAAGTGTCAGTTGAGTAGCTAAACTGTCGATGAAATACAACGACGACACAGACTGACTGCCCAACGATTGCGAAGCGCTAACCCAACGAGAAGTAAAAGCCTTTGGTTTGGCGATCACCTGTTAACGAGTATAAAATCGTTTGTTACTTATTAAATATAATAACTAATTTTTTAATTGACCATCGATCGACTCACAGACTGTAAAGCAGATTGGATTTTTTTGGACACTTTGGACGCGTCCCGAGAAGACAACACCGGCCCTACATGACGGCAAGTACATAAATATATATAATAATACGTAATTAGTACGTGTAAATCGTTGAAAGTTTGTAATATTATTATTACGGTTTTGAGACGGGTTGATTTGCGCTTCGGACAACACGGTTCCGATAGCATAGGCCGATAAAACGGCTTCTTCCGCGGTCAAAACACCTTCGGCGTAGGCGGCGGCCAGTTCGCCGAACGATTCTCCTACGATGTAATCGGGCGATATTTTCAGGTTCGAAAGAACGTCCAAAAGAGCGATCTGAAATCACAAGAGTCGCCGGAAAAGTTCGCTCAGTCGAAAGCGCACGTAATAATATTATATACACAAGACGCAAAACATACTTGAACCACGGTCGTGGCCACGACAGACACGACCGGATTTCGCAGAGCCACGGGGTCTGCTATCTTCAACACGGAATGCAAATTGAATTCTTTCGGTTCTAATATACTTGCGCTGCGTTCGACGGACTCGTTGAACACGTGTAATTTCTGCAGTTGGTTTCCCACGTGGCCCCAGTTGGACACCGCTCCGGGCAAAACGAACACGGTCGGTTTCTTTAGGCCTTTGCACTCCTATAATGCACGGCATACGTAATCGTTATTTAAATAACGCGTACATTTAGTTATGTTTAATAATAATTACGTATGTTCTCGTTATATTATGTCCCTTACCGTATAACGACGCGTTTTGTCGTACATTCCGTTGAACAAAATGTATCCCCTGTATTTGTGACCCACGATGTTTTCACTGTGCACACCGTACAACAGAGCGTAAAACTCTTTGTCTCTCGGCAATTGATCGATCTAACGACGCGAGGGGACGAGAGTTAATGAAAATGTCATAAAAAAAAAAATAAATAAAAAAAATAAATCATACTCTCTTCAACATATATTGGATGGCACTTTCCGTCCTGGCCGACACGGCCACCAATCTGGGTAATTCTTCTTCGAGAGTGATCGTTTCTTTCTTCTGCTTGGTGTACGATTTCATAATGCAATGTCCGTTAGCGCCGCCCACCCCGAAAGAGTTGACCGCCACTATACCGCCGTTCCAAGGTACAACGCTTTTCACGACCTGTGCGGAGAAACATTTCAACAAACGTTTGTTTGAATTTTTCCGAACAGTTATCGATCGATAAGCGCGGTCGTCGTATTTTTATCTATTTTTTTTGTTTTGTTTTCCTACGAACCGATAATCTTCCGTCTATTAAAGCCGGAATGTCCGGGTTCGGTATGTTGTAGTGCAAGTTGGGCGGCAATAGTCTACACTCCATGGCCACGAGTACTTTGATGATGGCGCACAACGCGGACGCCGGTTCTCCGTGACCCATGTTGGACTTGAGAGCACCGATTAGAAGAGGAGATTTTCTTCCTTGGCAGAACACGTCGACAATCGCGCCAACTTCTTGACGATCGCCCACCTGTGAGTAGTTGAATCAAATATAATTTGTCATGTATAATATACGACTTGGGTAAAAAAATGTATATTTTACGCGTGTAATGTAGATAAACTATAATGTCGATGGCGCGCTTTGGTGTACGTACAAATATTGCGAGAGAACGAGTAACGATAACAATAAAACATACTTTGGTAGCAGATCCGTGGGCTTCCATGTAGGCCATGTGCGTCGCGTTGACGCCGATTTTGTCCTGGACTTGCCGGAACAGGGAGATTTGCATTTCTTGCGACGGGAAGGTGATGCCCTCGTCTTTGTAACCGTCAGCGTTGCTACCGGTGTTCAAAACGCCGGCGTAAATGCGTTTGGCCGATTTGGCTTTTTGCAACAGCACGGCGACGACGCCTTCTGATCTTACGTATCCGTCACCTAATCACACACAGTTGAACGACTACAGTTTACATCAGGGTACCTTATTTATCTTTATCGAAAACCGCGAAAAAATATCATATTAACATACGCGATGTACCTATGTCACGCGTTATTTCAGTAATTTAAATATAATTCATAATTTTTACTTCACTTTCCAAAAAAAAATTACCGATAATTTGAAATAGTTTTTAACTCGTTATTTGTAATATATCTCGTAAGATATTATTAACGTAATGTCGTAATTGACGTAATCTGTACTTTCCATTACCTGATCTCGTAAACTAAAATCACGTTTATACGTTGTTTAATTAATTATTTTTTAAGCAAAAAAAAAAAAGGTCTGAAAAGTTTCTGACACGCGAGGCAAATCAAATCAAACCGAACATTTTGATTTGACACGTCTAAACAAACGTGTAGTGTTACGTCAGTGACGTATGACCTTAAGTCTCTAATGATATTTTTCCTAGTACGTGCCCTGTTATTAATCGTAATTTATTTGTCGGACAGTCGACAAGAGATAATATACTATACCTTCGGCGTCGAACGAACGGCACTTGCCGCCCGGCGACAACATGTTCAGATGTTGGAACATGAGCGAGACGGTAGGGTTCATCACCAGGTCGACGCCGCACACTATGCAGTTGTCGCAGACACCGTCTTGGATGAGCTTAAAGCCTTGGTCGAAAGCGAGCAGACTCGTAGAAGACGCCGTGTCGATGGAATAACTCGGTCCTGGTAATAATAATAATAATTAATATGTCCGCGGAGACCGCCGTTGCGTCTACATAATGACATGTTTTTTTTTCACGTTTACCCTTTAAATCGAAAAAGTTGGACACGCGATTGGCAGCCATTGTCCTCGAGGTTCCCAAGTATTCGTATCCGTTGACTTTCTCCGTGTCCCTGGCCCACCAATCACACGTTTCACTCGACGACAAAGCTACGATGACGCCAGTACGGGTTCCCTTCAAAGCCATCGGATGAAGTCCTGAAAAATTTCGAATTCGTAATCGCATTCAAACACATAATATACGAAATATTATACGAAATAAATATCGGTAAACACGTTTTTTTTTTCACATTTCTATTTATTTATTTATTTATTTTTTGATTCGCTAGAAATAGTTTAAAATTGAATGGCAGTTAAAAGAAGTAAGAAACCTTATCAAGAACTGGGTAAAATATTTTAGTATCGTCTTTAGTGAAAAAATCTCAATTTGATCGAAATAAATTTCATTTTTTTCTTTTTTCGTCGATTATGTTAATTTTTACTATCGATAATCAATGTTTTATTATTGAAATAGTTCATTCTCATTAGTAAAAATACTGTTCTTTTTTTCATCGATAAAACTAGTTCAATTAATAATGATGCATCTCAAAATACTCGTGTATTGTACACGCAATATCAATTACTAAACATATTACCACATCGGTTACATAACCAAAATCTCAGATCTATCAAAAGCAATGACATTTAAACACGACACAACGTATAAAAGAATATTAAATCCGATTACGCTAGAAAGCATTAAAAAGTGCTGGTTTTTTTTTTGTTGCCAAATATAAAATTAAAAAATATTAACTCGATTTAAATATTATTTTTTTTTACGACCGGGCGAGACTTGTCTTTGATGACATAACCAAAATGCAGAAAATCTAGAATAATTAATTACGCACACCTAAGTGATAATTTATTGTAAACATATTTTCGATTTATTAAACAGTCTTCTTTTTGTTTAAGATTAAATAGAATAAAAAAAAAAAATTAGTAGTTTGTATCTATAATAAACAAATAAACGTCTATCGCATCTTCAGAGGACGGTTAATCTTGTAAATTTATCCAACACGCGATGGCTAAATGCCTAGAGTTGTCGTGGCTAATATTTTATTTTTGAATACATTTGTGCCTTGATTTGTATAACAATATCTAATCGCGTGAAGTACTCTAACGAAATGAAACGGCGTTGGATGTCAGAGGTACGTTAAAATGAATAGTGAACAATACCGGCGTCGATGATTGTCTCGAAAACGACTTCGAGTAACATTCTCTGTTGGGGGTCGGTACGTTCAGCTAATACTGGCGGATACCCGAAAAATTCGGCGTCGAATTGGGAGATGTCCTTCATTTTACCAGTTCTCATGATGGCACCGTACAGACCTGGAAAATAAAAACACACGATACGTACAATTTGTGGTCATTCCCGGAGAAAGTCGTTTGAATAAGTATTTACGACAAAAAAAAAGCTCAAAACAATTTTTTTCCCCGCGATTTAGTGAGTGTATTTTGTTATTATTATTGTAATTTTCCTAACAAAAGGTCGTCATTTGTCGACTACAATAATGTAGGTTAAACGGTTATTAAAATTAATTTTTTATAAATATATTCTATACATTCGTATATGAATTAAAATACATATTTATTTCGACGATGGAATAAACGTATAACGTACACATCTGTCCCGTAAATTAATATCGACGGCAAATTTACAATACAATATCAATATAGTTTTATGGTTTTACGTGCGAGCATAAAACCAATATGGTTCAAAAGAATCGAATGGTAATAAACTAATAACTAATAAGTAATAACTTTTCGAAACTAAAATATTCGTCTCGTCTCACTAATGTTAATGTTATCGACAAGGTTGTTTTGTTTAAGAAATATACTCGTTCGAAAAAAAATGATGTTTGAAAGCCCACGTAAATTTATGAATTATCAATAAATGACATAAAATTAGTTGTTTGTTTAGTGAATCCAAACGAGAGCTGTTGCGGGTAAAAGCGACTACGAAAAAGAATGATTTTTTTCGAAAAACAATAGAAGGCGCGTAGATATATTAATGATGTATTGTTTGAAATCTCTGGAGATGAAATGAAAAATTAAATATTAATAACACGAAAAAACGACGGATGTGCCTACTATTATTCTAGGAACAACAGATGCAGATATCGACGTAGGTAATGCACGTTTCATATATATTTATATTGGTTATTTCATAAAATGATAAAATATTATACTGTTACAGGTGCATTATAGTAATGTAGACATTTAAATAAAAAATGTTGAATTCAAGTTGCAAAAACTAAAACTCAAAAATAAAATATTAATATTTGTATTTGACATAAACGTTTGAAAACGTTAAACTTTAAAAAATAAACCTTAATTTGAAAATATTAAAAATGTTAGAATATATGATTAGTGATTAGTGATTACTATTTACATCATAAGTTTAGGTCAATATAATTGCGAATCGTCAATACAATGGACCATTTATTATTTATTATTAACATTAATAGTATTCTATTATTATACTACTCGTAATGTAGTTTATTGTAACGGTGTTGAATTATTAAACCATAACCGAGTAAAATGTTCGCGCTGAAATTCGCCAGCGATATGTTTACGTCAGGTGAAAGGGTTGCTTGTGACGGTAAAAAGAGATCAATTTTTCGTGTCGAAAATGTCCAGTTTATTCCTCCTAAACGCCATATCGTGTGACGGAATAGATCAAGTACTCGACAATATTATAAAACGCTATTATTTAAATTTTAAAAACTTAATATTTTCAATTCTTTGCATTTTCCCGGTCGTTTATAGGAATAGCCCATAAACCGGAACCAATCGCCACGGAGACTTACCGTCCGGCCATCTCGTCGCGTTCGCGTTCACCATGTCCTCGCCGGAGTAAAGTTTCTCCCTCAGCTCGTCGATGGAGTCGCACTCGGGCATCCGGCCGGATAATCCGGAGACGACGATGTCTTCGGGCTGGAAGCCGAACTCGTCCGACAACACGTCGGGCTTGACGGCCGGCTCGTTCGCGTTCGGAGACATCGGGGAAAAACGGATTTACTCGACGATAGGTGTTATAATATTCACTGCGATCGCCGGACGGCCGTGCTCGGGTGCGGATATGAGTTTTCAGACGCTGCTGGTCGACGACGTAATATTGCGAGAGGTGCACAGAAGGACGAAAACCTATCGATAAATGTTCGTCTTACGGCAACTGACGAATATGCAAAGTCGAGCGTCCGTCTGTTCGTTTAAGTAGGCAAAGTGCGTTGTTACGAAACCGCATTAGAGCAGACGATAAAAGGAAAAAAAAACGTGTCTTTTTTTCCTCCCGATACGCGTTCGATTTTTTCTTTTGTGCCCTCTTATATAAATCAATTACGTGCGCGCGGCCGTTAGATAATAATTCGCAGACGAAATAGCGATTTCGAGTTTTTTTTTCTCTCGTCTCCCTCGTTTGATCCGTTGACTTTTGCGCGTTGAATAACAAAGGTCGTGTAAACGTCGCGCGGTCGTTTTTTTTTTTTGTTTTTTGCAACATGGCCCTATTAGATAACTCGCGTTCTTTAGATTACACGACGGTCGCCGGAATGTAATAATGTAATAACGGTTTAGATGATAATAATAATTATTATAATAAAATCTGTCGTAGGTATGGTATACGATGCTGCGATAAAAATTACTACACGAGTACTCTCCGACACAAAGAATTATACAACAATCATATTTTTATTATATAACTTGTATCATCGCGAATGGAAGACAAATAAATTCGTGATTTATCTATGAATTGCCGAATGGGAAGTCGTGAAAAATCAATAATATAACTAAAAAAAAATAAATAATCAAAAATGTTGAAAACGCACTGAAATAAAACGAGATTGTAAAGTAAAAATGTGGTATTTAGATTTTTATGGTGTGTGAATAAATTCGTTACTATATAGAAAACCCCATCGTCTAAGAAAATAAATGCAACGCGCCCGTCAGTATCTCGATGCCGTTTTAGTATTTTCGTTATCGTTTTCGTGCCGAAACGTCGAGGGCTTTATATTGTTGTCGAATGGTTTAGGAATAAACTATTGTTCGCCATTTGCACGACGATTGATTTTATTTTTCAAAACGTGTGCGTTATGAAGACAACGTCGTTAGAGAAAACGTAAAGAGGAAAATAATATCGTCGTAGTGAAAAATAGCATATTATATAGGTAAAACAATTAAGCGACACTAATACTGCAGTATAGCGCCGTAATGATTTGTTTCGTTTCGATCGTGATTCGTAGGCATATAAATATTTTAACGACTGTATTGACTATTCAAGCGGCATTTTCAACCGTGTCACATCCGCGAATGAATAAATAAGCGTGCGACCAAGAGGTATGAGAAAAGTGTTTAGATCTAGATATTATGTAATGTATTATTACACCTTACTTACAGTGTTTACATTATTTCACAGATGAGAAGCTACGCGGGTTCCTCGGAACACGCGTCTATCTATTTTATTATTCATCGACGTTATACCACTCTAGTGGTGATTAAATTATATCGCCGCCGTTATGACTCTCAAATTTGACAATATGTGCAACGATTTAATAGCATTTAAAATGTTTAATATTGGACGGCGCTGTGTGTAGGCAGCAGATGGGGGGCATATTGTTTGAAACTTGTATATTATTATTATTACTATTATACTCGGTATGTTTACAATTACTTATGGTTTTGATGAATTCTAAAATTTATTAAAAACGCCAATGCAATATTTTCAAGAATATATTATCCTTTCAACAAAGGGTACACGTATAAAACAAATAATTCAAGCAAGACGAAATCAATTTTTTATAATGTTGTGTTATTAATCGGATTTTATTTTCTAGTGAATTTGCAATCCGAGTTAAACAGACACCGGTAGTGTAGAGCGCTTTTGCTGATTTCAACACCACCTTTAAAAACCAGCATAATTTTATTAATGTTGTTATTATTCGAAGAGAAGGTAAATAATTGCACGATTACATTGTTTTATTATAATTTCGTCTATGCAAAATACATTAGTTAATCATTGTTGCCATTATTTGTTTTAATTTCAATAACGCTAATTCTATTTTCAAATCGGAAGAATAAAATATAAAAACCAACAGAATTATAAAAGATATAAAATATGTTTTGCCGTGTCGTGAGCATTGGTGGCTTTGGGTGCGAGGCAGCTGAGGCCTCACCTAAGTAAGGAGTGAATAATACTCAAAAGTACTTATATATACTGAGTTATACAATATACTTAATTTCTTAACGGTTTTGAACTTGTTCGTTGTTTTTCATTTTAGGTAAACATTTTTTTTTCAATAACATCATCAACATAAATACTACGTTTGAATTCATCGCATTCGTCTCTTTAGAAAAATATCTCGTTTGGTAAAAAGTTTTCTTTTTAATTTTTAAACTATTTTGCTCTTTAGAGTTACACATGGCTTATTAGTTCATTGGAATCCATTGTGTTAGGACTATCGAAACACATTATTTTAATAAGCCATGTATAAGCTTACAGTTTACAATATTCGCGACGAAAAACGCTAAAATCATATTGTTTATTTTGTTTTAAATAATACTTGCACATTTACTAACGAGACAACTGATAAGCATATTCAAACGTCGTCGTCGGACATGATCGTCCGAAAAATATCTTATATTATAATATATTTTATTAATTTATTCGCGATTTTAACTTCGTCGTTTTTTTTGATTTTAGCTCAATCAATTATTTTTGTTTGTTCCAAAAACATTGAAAATCGAAGTGGATTTTTCTTCGTAAGTAACGTGGCTATGATGATATTGTTAAAAACGTTATTTTGACTTCGAAAGACCATTATTTACGTTAAGTACAGTTTTCCTTTCCTATTTACTCGTAAATTAGAAATCGTAATCATTTAACATTAAAATAATCACCGCGAGCGTTATCCGTCAATAATAATCTTATGTTTTCATTATGATTTATTATAAACTTTAAGGCCGGGTGTGCGTGATGCGTGGACGGCTTACTGTGGGTGCACGTCGAACGCAATATTGAAACGTAGCCGCTGCTAAAGCTCTTTCAGAACATTCGGTTCGCTGAACAAACTCGAGGACGAGGACTAGGTTATTGACAAATAAAAATGTTTACACTAGAAACCACACTAATAGATTCGTGTATAGGATAGTTTATTAATATTTTTACATTTTAAGAAACACTACAAATGTTGTATTTTATGACTAACGCTAATCAATTGAAAATCGATTTTGAAATAAAGTGTTTATTAATTTTATATATTTATTTTTAGTCAAAAATAATATTTTACTTAATAAATACTAAACGTTATTCGATTTATATAATGATATGTTTCGTATTCGGTTAAAACGTTTACTAAATTTAACATTGAAATCGTATAATATATATATATATTATTGTCAAGACGAGTCGCGAGTAAATAACATGGTAATTTATGATTAAAAGTTGATTTCGTTCAAAAAGTACGCGGCGGCCATTATTATTGGTTGTACGTATACTTGTTTTAATATAATAAACGATCACTAGTGATTTTAATTTCTATTTCTGTTCGCATTTAAGTGTTGACTTGTTAAAAACGTTATTGCGGTGGAGTTACACGTGATATGAAAATACATCTAGACATAATAATATTCTATATAGTCGCGAGCGTCTTTCCCTAGGCGAGGGAAGCGTTGATCTTGGCTCGGACAGCTGGGAACGTCAGTAATCTCAATTCTTCAATTTCCACCGACACGTTGGCTTGCTCTCGGAGTACTTTTTGAACGCTCGGCACCAGAATCGGGTCCAGACCGAGTTGAGCGAGACTGAAGGTAGGTTCGATTTCGGACAACGATTTGAAACCTGAAAACCAAAAATAAAACGTCACACCGATTTATAATAGTACGCGCAAACGGAATTGGACGACGACGAACTGCGGATAGCAATCGGTTCGGTGTTCGAATGTTGATGTTTCGTTTAACGCGGAAAAAAACAAAAATTACCGAAAGTCTTCGCGATGTTTAACAACACCGGAGTGGCGGCGTCTGTATCTTCGTTCAAGTTCGGACCGTTATATTTGGAGAACGATGTGACCGTCGGTTTCTTAGAATTTTTGGCAGCGTTGTCCAGAATGTTCAAAGCCGAAGTGACCGCCGCAGCTGTGAAGTTCGGAATGTTGAACGAATCTGAACTACCGTCAACGGCACCGTATTCGATGACAACCTAAAGGTCGATGGCACGTCAGCATGTCGTAATAAATGGGAGAACATTTACGGAAAACGAATCTGATTTTTATCAGATTTGTTTTCGTTTTGGAAAGGAAAAGGTCAATATTGAGAAAACTATTCGTAGCGTTAAAAGGTAACGTTTCGAACGTTTTTTTAGTTTTCAATTATATTATAAATTTAATCACATTATAATATTATATTATACTCACAGCTGGATATCCCGAAATCTTACGGACTTCGGCGAGCCTAACCAAATCCGCGTTTGCGTAAACGTAATTGGACCTGACCCTGGAACCTCTAGAGGCCACAGACGGGGCGAGGACAACGAAATATTCTAATTGAGGGATTAATTTTCTGCTCAGCGTGTCGAAATTAGCGACTACGTTGGAAACGGCGGTTTTCGCCGTTACGAAGTCGTTTTCGCTCAACGACGGCAGTAGTCCAGTCGCGGGCGCCTATATTCAAACGGAAACATATAATATATGGCCGAGTAACACGCTTTCTGTGCGACAATCGTTTAAAGTGCTCACGGTGCTTATGTAGTAGATTCCGCAGATCGGGCCGAGCATCATCGCCTCTCTCAATACGTCTTCGGCGCCTTTGACCGTCGACGGGTCCGCGAGGGATACGACTACGGTCACGTTTTTGTTCTTCAGACGTTTTAGCGTCAAGTTCGTGTAGCCGGACGACGGTTTCTTATTGACTTTAGACACGAAAACGAATTTACGAGCTCCCCTGTGCGCCAAATGTTGAATCAGTTCCAAACTCAGGCTGTCTTCGTCACCTAAAAACACCGTTGACACGTCAGTGACAGACGAATAATAACCGTGTGATTTTTTTTTAATGTCTCGTGAAAAAACAAACGCGAGAGCGTGGATGGACCACCTTACCGCTGATGACGAACGATTTGTCGGACGAGAAGAATAATCTGGGCAACGCGGTGACCAATTTCTTGGCCGGCGCGGCGTTTTTCTTTTCTTTCTCCTCCGCTCTGATTTCGACCACGGTCCGTCCCAGATTGCTCGCGCAGTTCACGTTGTACTCGAACGCTTCGGCCACCCGGTCGATCGGGAAGACGGTCGTCTCCAACGGCCGCACGCTCTCGTTCGCGATGCCCTGGCCGACCAGCCGCTGGATGTATTTGATTTCGGACGGCGAGAAGTGAATCGTGCTCAGCGAGATCTTGCTGTGCGACACGCTCTTCAGGCTGCCGGACACGCCCAGCGAGTCGGACACGGGCGCGAACACTTCGAAATCCACCAGCCGGCCGTACTCGGCCAGCGAGTCGACGAACTCTTGCCGTTTGCCGACCACCGAATACGTGTCGAATATCAGGTCCACGCCCCGGCCCTCGGTCTGTTCCAGGACGTGTTGTTCGAAGCCGCCGTTGTCCGCGAGATCGGCGAAACTGTCGTCGTTCAGCTGGAAAACACGACGATAAAGACGATTATACGACGGTATAAAGAAAAATCCCGCGTCACGGCGTTTCGGGCTTATCGTCGGGGGTTAGCGCGTGTACCTGCGGGTATATCGACTTCAAAAACGCCTTCTGCTGCTTGTTGAACACTCCCACGTACGGGATCGCGCCCAGTTCGAGGGCGACGGCGATGGCGGCGGTGCAGATCCCGCTGGCGCCGGCGTGCACGTACACGGATTCGCCGGCTCGGACGTTTCCTCTCACCGCGAGCGCGTAGTAGGCCTGTTTTCCGCAACGACGCACAAAAAAACACACAAATACATAATATTACAAACATATATATTGTAGACCCTATGTCGCGCTTTGCGTTTTTTTTTTTCATAATCGACTAGCTGTTGACTATGAGATACGAAAATCGTACAGAATTCAAATACCGCGTTCTCGCGGCGCATTGTCAAAGAAAAAACTACTAAAAAAAATACTTTTGATTAAATATTTATTTTTTTTCGATTTATAGGTAAACCTATTCGTAATAACTCGTTGTTGGACTGGCGTGAGAATACATTTTGTGATTGTATTATTTTTCGAGCGGAATATAAGGTATGAAATATAACGATGACGCGTATCGATCGATAAAAAACATAAATGTACGCAATTTATAACGATTGATTTTTTTTTTTTTTCAATTTAGTCCTTCGAGAAGTCAAATTACAGCGTAGCAAAAGGTGACGTTGTCGTCGAAAGAGAAAACACACACTAGTATTTTTTATTCGAGTGAGTGAAATTTAACGATACATTTCTCATTACAATTAATTTGTGCAATGCGTTTTCATTTTTTTTAACTGACAACATTAAAAAAAAATGTAAGAATTCTTGTATGATGTTTTACGGGATATTTAGAGGTTTCAACAGCCGTAAACGATTCTATTTTCTTACCAAACTGTAGGTTCTGGGCACAGTGCACGCTTCTTCTAGAGACCAATCGTCTGGTATTTGCCAGACGAGATCTTTGTGAACCAGCACTGATGTGGCCAAAGCTCCACCGGGCACCAAACCGATAATTCTCTTACCACTTGAGTCACGTCCCGAAAATTCCATGCCCAGATAGCTACCCTGAAATTTCGCAATCGTTTCGACATTAGTGTTTGATCGAATCGCCGTTGATTTCACTTCTACGTCGGTATCTCACTTGTTGAATTAAATCGCCGGAAATACCGTTGTACGGCAGAGTGCCTTTAACGAACTTCACGTCCAAACCGTTGAGTGGCACGTAATACGGGTAACATAGTTCGTAATCTGGATACTGTTCTTTATGGCTACGTCGGGGAGCGCGAAAAAACAAAAAAAACATCGACGAATAAAAATACATTTTTCTACTATTGCGCGGGCGCGCGCGAGTTTTATACGAATAATGTATGTTGTATGTATGTATGTTATGTTGCGTGTAAATCTATTTACTTGATGGTTGGCAATTTTCCTTCGATGAGTCGTAAACTGTTTACGTCGCCGACTTTTGTGGTGTTTATAAAAGCGTGCTCTACCTGGACCGTGACTTCTTGATAGGGGACGAATACACATGTACCCCAAACGCCGCCGTGGTACATGTTAACGGCCAACCCCTTTTTCAGTTGTTCTTGATATAACGGGGTGGACGCGGAGAACGCGGGTGCTTTGTTGTCTTTAATCGATACACACCTAATGACGACAACATCATATTATTACGTTTATCGTGTACTGCACGCGCGGGGTTTGAGTGCGCCGTCAAAGAATACTTACTTCACGAATCTGCCGTTTGGTTCTTGTCTCAGACCCCTTGTGAATCCAATGACTCCGGTGTTTTCCAAGTTTTGACTAATCAACACGATGTCTCGATTGCAATTTTGGACGTTTTGAATGCTAGATTTTAGAGATTCGATCCACGAAAACGAAGGTTTGACCGAAATCGTGATCGGAGTGGGCGCCGCCTCTATATTCTAAAGTCAATGTTTTCTTATTATGCATAACGTAACAATGATAATAATAATAATATATATTTAACGCACACAGAAATAATATTGATTATACTAAATGATGAATATGTGAAATTACTTTTTTTAACAAAACGTAATAGTTTTGACCGTCCGAATACTTTGCGACAATGTCGGCTCCGGTTTGCCTGAACGCAGAAACAGCGTTACGTTCTACGGTAAGCAAAAAACCTCCGTTTTCAACGCCCGACAATACGTTGTTCAGTAATTGTTTGTTTTCGATGGCGCCGTTCGCTACTACGAAAAACGCCTGTTGCTCGAGAACACTATTCGATACGTCTTGTTCGTAATAAGTGACAAATTGTTCGGACTTGAAACGATTAATGTCTTTGGCGTACACGTTAGCGTTGATCTACGAAATTGAAAGTTTTAGTAAGAAAACAAAAGAATTCTACAACGTGTATCGCGTGTTACGATCTTACCGAGTATGGTGATTTGGTTCTGGCTAGATTTAAAATTTGTGAAACTAAAATTTCTTGTTGTACAGTCACTACTTCCGTCACGTCAAAAGATTCGCTGGCGTTTTCCAAAACGATTTGTACGATGTTATTGAGAGGTTGGCCAACGGGCTGACAAGAAAAAAACAAAGTAAACAAATTATTCGACACGGTTGTTGGCGCGATATAACAATGATATTTGCATACTTCTTCCGGCACGAACGGTACAAACACGTACGACTCCAGATCGAAATCTTGTTGTAATTCTTTTCGCACCGAGACCAGAGTCGATCGGACGTCTCGAATTTCGACTCCGCCGGATTTAATCACGCCGATATTTTCGTACACGCTGAACGACGCGCCTGTTTAAAAAAAAAAAAAAAAACGAATCGTCGAATACAATCGTTTATCGAATGATAACGTTTCGTCGCAGTGATATTTACCGTTGGAAGACACGGCCCGGTATTGTTTTTCCGGCAAGATGCTCAACTTGAATAAGTATTTAATGGCGTAGTGATCTCTCGTATCGAGTTTCAACAAGTGCAATTGCAACAGAGATTCAATGAACGGAGCCCACTTTCCGTCGAAAGCGATGTTTCCACAGTTTCCTGGTGTATAAGAACAATATCAAGACGATTAAGCGGATAAACGTAAACGCGCGTATTTGTCGAGTGTATAATTACCATTGTTGCTGGCCACGTTGATTCCTTGGAAGCTCTTGCTGTACTTATAGCCTTTGCACGTAAGGTCTTGATAAACGTCGGCGGTTTTTAAATGTTCTATTTCGTAAACTTTCAGTTCTGGCAATTGCATTTGTTCGTCGCTTGTTTGGATTTTAATAAAACCGGATACTATGACGGAATCGCTTTGATCGCGGACGTCGAATTCTCCAGTTCCCGCCAAAATATTAACGATAAAGTCGATTTTTCCTACGCACAATATAAATGTTTAAAATAAATGGCAACACGGTTAATTGTTTAAATGATATTATTCTTTCGATCGATTTACCATTTTTCGGCACTGGTATTGTTTTGAGAAATTGAACGTTGTCGAAAACAACGGGTATTTTATCGACAGACGACTGTTGTAATTTGGCTAAAGCGGTCCACACAAACGTCTGAAAAATCAATAACATTTTAAATGCTGTTCGTATATAATAAAACAAACAATTGAAAACTGACAGTTGACTGACAGTGAAAAAGTGTACTCGTAGATTGATATTTTAGTAGTTTTTCAAGCATCATGGCGATGAAAAAAAATAAAAATATTGTTTCCGTAAAACCTTTTAACTCACAATGTATGCCGCATAAGGAAAAACTTCCACGCCATCGACAAAAGTTCCTCTGAGGTAGCTGTGCGTTTCTTTTTCGACGTCTATTTCAAGTATAACTTCGCCGGACGACGCGACTTCGTTTTCGATAAAGCTGACCACGTCCCATTTGACAGAATGGTCCCATTCGACCAACGGCTGGAGCGACGGGGTGCCTCTGGATACGGGGTAGCTGATCGGCGGGTACAAGTTTTCAAGTTGCAATTGCAATCCGGCGTTGAACAGTCTTCCTATGCTGCACAACAGATTCGAAACCGTCGATTGATTTCGCCGAACCAAACCCACGTGCGCGCACTTGGGGCCGACGCTCGGTTTCAATATGGCTTGCAGGAGAGCGTGAGGCGCGATTTCGATCACCACAGAATTGTCGGGCACGTGTTTCAGTGCGCTCTGGAATATTTAAGGTAAACCACTCGTTAATTTCCGTTAATATCGAACGATGTATGAATAGATTGTTTTAAAATAAAATTATTCATTTTTTTTACTCACGTTGAACAATACCGGAGACACCAAGTTGTTTACGTGATACGAAACGGACGAAAACTGTGCCAACGGCTCGTTCCACCTGGACTCAGGTATAGACGTACTGATCCACTTGGGAGATCTTGCTTTCGGAATTCCGATGACCTAAATACGATACGTTTTAAATACTCCCGTCGGTTTGGGTAGGAAAATCAAATAACATAATGAATTACACACCCCGGTGACTTTCTCCTTGAACGCTGGCCCCGCGGCAGCGATGTACCAAGAGTGGAACGCTATTCCGGAACTGTTGACTTCCCTCGCGAACACGCCATCGGACTTCAGTTTGCTTACGAACTTTGCGATCGAGTCCGGCGGTCCGGAAATCGTGACACCGTCTTCGCTGTTGTGGCAAGCCACGGCGATGTCTGACGGGACTCGCGCGTTGGCTTCCTCCCACGACAAACCTTAAATCCATCGAAAATATTTCGTTTCAAAAATAATCTATCAATCACTGTAAAATTATCTCACGATTTTATTCATTGCACGTAAATATAATATAATCATAAACGAAATAACGGTTTACCGACGATTGTGAAACTAAATATGAAATAAGTTAAATTTTTTTACCCAATTAAATAATCGTATGTCTGAGGTCCGACAACTATTAAACACCAATATTTATAAATATATAAACACTTTGGTCGACAAATATTTTTACGTTTTAAACGGTAATATTATAAATTATCGTGTGTAGACCACTCGTAAATTCGCGTGTACTTGTCCTACATGCAGAGAAGTGACGCGATTGCGTATTGCCAGCATACTTACAATTTATTCTATACTTCTATTTGTTAAATGTGACATAGTTTATCGTGTAAATTTAAAAACAAAACAAATATATAATTATTATTAGACCAATAATTATTTTCGATAAACGATGACAAATTGTCACTTTTAACGACGCTAAAACAACGAAAAAGATAATATTATATTATATAACATACCGACTGCTGCCATTGCGCCGGGGGCCAAGTTCAAATCCAATAAACTACGGCCTCTCCAGTACGCCACGATCATTGTCTGTTCGGCGGTCAACGTTCCGTCGGCGTATGCACAAGCCAATTCTCCGACCGAGTGTCCGATGATGCCGTCGGGAGTGACACCGATAGTGCTGAGAACATCGACCAAACCTATCTGTAAAACAATGGCAACGCGGTTATATTATTACCGTCACTGTGCAAGTCGTGAAATGCGGCCGTTGTTGGGTGTTGGGAAAATCTAACCTGGATTGCGGCGATTCCGACGAAGGAATTCAATACGTTGTCGAAGACAGTTTTGTCGTTTGAGTTGAAAATACCATAAAGATCTAGACCGAGAGTTTTCAACGTGCCGGCCGTTTTTTCTATCGACTCTCGGAACGGCGGTAACGCTAGCAGATCGCGTCCCATACCGGTCCATTGGCTACCCATGCCGGAAAAGACATACCACACTTGACGTTTGCCCACTCCGAGTACCTGCGCAACAGCGTCGCGTTCGAAACGAATAAATACTTCGCCCGACAGTTAATCGCGCGCGCGTTTCGTTTTCGCTTACCGATACTTCACGGCTGTTTTCTTCTCCGATAATACTGTATCCTCTGTAATTGTGTCCCGGTATATTTTTACTCTGAACTCCGTTCAATAGACCATAGAATTCGGGATCTCTGGGCATGTTTTCAATCTATAAAAGACCATTTTTTTTTTTTTTTTTTTATCCACAACCGTCGAATATTATTAACACAGTGTTCACATAAATAATACGTAATTAAATTCTTACTCTGTTCAACATGTAGTTCATCGCGCTGTCGGTTCTCGCGGATCCGGTGACCAATCTAGGGATAGGGTCTTGGGGTTGTGCTTTCTTTTCGTTCTCGTAGACCTTCAACAGTGTGTTGGCGTTTAGCCCGCCGATTCCCACTGCGTTGACGGCGGCGTATTGTCCCTTCCACGGTAACGATTTGCTCACTACTTGGATACGACCGTCTTTCAGTGCCGGCACTTGGGGATTCGGACTACTGTAGTGAAGCGTCGGGGGGATTTCTTTGCGGTCCATGGCTAACGCCATTTTCATAACACCACATAGTCCGGACGCGGGTTCGCTGTCTCCTATGTTAGACTTGATAGATCCGATTAACAGAGGCTTTGTACGGTTTTTGCAGTACACTTCGGTGACAGCGTTGAGTTCCTGCGCGTCGCCCAACTAAAAATTCCGAACGAATTACGTGACATTATCACACCGACGATTTATTGTAAGTTCAATTATTTTAACGATAAATCATCTCGTATATAACACGATTGCAAACAATCTAGAAATATATTTTATCGTACGAAACATTTTAAGTTTCATTTATCTTCCGTACGTTTAATATAAATCATAGAGAATTTACTTAGTTCATTTTTGACAAAAAAAAAACATTATTTACAATTATTTCTATGCGTTTGGCACTTTCGTTTTAAACAATTTTATACTGTGCAAATAATTTATATAATATCTAGCATTCGTTAGTTTGCGTTTGAACGAGGAAAAATGTCAAAACTTAGTATGAAATCATTAAACTCAATGTTTAACTCAACCAATTAGGTGTATTGTACATAATAATATGTAGGTACTTGGATTTTTTTTTTTTTTTAATTTAGCTACATTATTCAAATCAACGCGATTTCCCGAAAATATAATTTGAAAATATTACATCGATTACAGAGCACTTTCAGTATCGAATCATATACGATAAAATAATATATAATATACAAGTACATCAATCGGATGTGTTAGGTACCTGGTTACCACAAGCACTGCTCTCGACGTATTCCACGTCGGCGGGGTCGACTTTGGCGTTGTTCAAGACCTCTTTGAACAACTCGATCTGTTGAGTGTTCGTGGGATAAGTGACTCCTTCCAGCCGGAAGCCCTCGTTGTTCGTGCTCGCGTTCACGGCAGTGGCGTACACGCGTTTAGCGTCCTTGGCGCGTTGTAAGTAAACGACGACGACGGCGTCGCTGCGAACACTCCCACAGCCTGGAATAGCAATGACAATTATTGTCGCGTTCAAATCGCGATCGATCGACTTCCTCCGCACATACCGGAAGCGTCGAACGGTTTGCTTATGCCCTCCGGCGAGATGTAATCCATCTTTTGCATCATGTTCGACAGGACGGGATTGAGCAGCAACGAAGTGCCGATGACCACCACGCCATCGGCCGTCCTCTGCTTGAGCATTCTGTACGCGTGTTCGAAGGCCAAAAGACTGCCGGACGATCCTGAATCGATGGAATAGCTGGGTCCTGTAAAAAGGAGAGAAACGTCACGATTTGCCGCGATTTTTCGGTCCGTTTGTTAAAAACGCGCAAACGCGTCGATTTGGTCGCGGCGCTCGATTCGTTTGCATAATACCTTTCAGATCGAACGAATAGGACACACGGTTGGGGAACATGGTTCTGGTGTTGCCCAAAAACTCGTAACCGTTCGTTTTATTTGGATCGACAGACCACCAATCGGCGCAGTCGTTGTTCGTCGTCCCCACGACCACCGCGGTGTTCGATCCCCTCAACGACGTCGGGTTCATGCCTGTAACGCAAACACATGTTTAGCACACACGCGACGATGACACTAAATTATCGTCGAAAACTTCGCGTGTTATCGTATCGATTTCCACCGTCACCGGTGACGATCAGTGTCGCGACTATAGGAGATGCCGGGTATCCAGGCATTTCCTGGACCTACTTGGGGCAGGACCTGATCTTAAACTTCCGATCGTTTAAAATATTAAAATATAATGAAAAACGTTATCGACACATTGTACATAATTTTCACGTGATCTCGACACGGTGATACGTAAGATTCGAAACTTACAAACGGAATTCAATAGTTTTTCTCAAAGTTCTGTACCGTCTAATCGACTTTAATAATATGGTATTGAGTACAACGAAAATATCGTGCGAATTTCGAAATTCAATATTATCGTTTCTTTTTTTCTTTTTTTGTCGATCTAGGGGCCTATAATGTTTTCCTGCACCAGAGCCGAACAAAACCAAGTTGCGACACTGACGACGATCCTGTAAAACGCACCGGCGTCGACGAACGCTTCGTATGTACTCTCCAGCATGATACGGATTTGCGGGTCCATTTTCTCGGCCAACTTTGGATGTACGTTGAAAAATGTCGAATCAAACTTCCACAGACCGCCGACGACTCCGATTTTGGTATAGGCTCCGCGATAGCCTAAACGTCGAAACGTTAATATCAAGATGAGTTGATTGAAAAACCCTTACTTAGATTCTAATAATTAATAAAAGTCGAGAGTTCATTTTGAAAAAAACCAAAGCCGATATATTTATATTATCGTGGTTCAATGTAAATTTAACAAATAGAAACATTTATAAATAAATTCAAATCGATAGAGTTCAATGTGTTTTATAGAATTTTATAAAAATTTGATGTTAAAAAAAAAAAAAAGTAGGAAGCTTATAAAAATTAATTGCGCCCGATTATTTTCAATATTTTTACATCGAAGTAAGATAAATCTATGAGGAATCTTATTTTGAATTCTGAAGTTTAAAACAATTATTAAACTGTAACCGATTAAAAATTAAGAAGACTCAAACGTGTTTAGATGGCACATAAATAACACAAAACTCAATAAAACCACAAGTCCTATGACTGAGATTTTAGAAATTAACATAATATAATTACGACGAAATGGAATGTCGTGCATATTGAATAAAATAAATAATTTAGCAAATCGTATTCGTACGTTGTGTGTGTGTGATGAAATCATAAATAATAATTATTAAAACCGAATGTAATTTACCATCTGGCCACCTGCTTTCTCCGTCGGCAAGTATGTCCGTGCCGTCGAACAACTTTTGCTTGAATTCTTCGAACGTCTCGCAATGAGGAAGACGACCAGATATACCGGTAATCACGACATCGTCGTCGTTGCAGTATTTCGGTGTTTCCGCGGATACTTCTGGGTTCGGTGCCATTTCGATTGTGCACGGTTTGAGTTCGAACTCGAATCGATTCGAATTGTTTCAATAATCAAAAGTAAACTTAATCGCAGAAGAAGAAAAAAAAAAATGATCCGTACGACTTACAATGATAGATCAGGAACGGACACGCTGAAAAATCACTATAAATCAAAATAGCCGAGGACATTACATGTGTTTAAATACGCGCGCGAGACGGATATCGCCTTTGTTATTCAATACGTTTTTTTTTTTTCTCTCTAGTCTCGTAATTTTTTTCAGACGATTTTTCATCGCTCGATTAACAAATATACTGATAAACTTTTACGACCGGTCGTAATCCATATTACGTATTGACACGGTGTACGATAATAATATTTCACCCTAAATTTATTGCGTAGAACGAACGTGAAAAGAAAAAAAAAAACAAATTCCACATACGATCGTCCTACATAACGCGAGTGGAGAGTGTGAACGTTAATCGAACAGTTGGATCAGTTGGAAAAGTGTATTGGGCGTGGAACGTTCCGATTTTAAATTTATAAATATATAAACAGATCAATGGTCAAACTCGTCGTCGATGATATGTATTTAGAATTTATCATTTATGAATACAGTCGCGTCGGGTAGGGGGAAATAAATAAGTTACGAATAAAGTTTACGATCCACTATAGTATAGGCACTTGGATAAACCGAATTTCATAACTTTATTTGAACATTTACATTCAATACAAACTTGTGCCTGCATAAAAATATTTGTCTTTTTTACTCAACACACTCGTTATCTGGGTAATCTTAGGTCTAAAAGCTAAATACCCAATAAACCGTATATCAAAGTGAATTCTTCATTGATTCTTCTCTCGTCGTTAAAATTGTAATATTTTTTTTTAACTGATAAAAAATAGATTGTTCAATGATTAAATTTTAATCCATCAATTTTATACACTCGTGCGTTTATAAGAACACGGATCAATCGGTGAACATTATTGAACACGGTATATCTATTATGAAAATTTAGCCCATAGCTTTATACGAACCCATTTTTATTCGCTTAAAAAGACCCAAGTGCAATGTTATTTTTCAACGTGCTCGAGTATATATTTTAATTAGTGGTTTTTTGCAAAATCAATAAACTATCAATAAACCAACAGAATAAGTGTGATTTCGGTGCCCAGTATTTTAGCAGGCACAATAATAATTTGCACACTTTTCGGATCACGCTTCTTGATCTACAGCTAAAAATTACACGGACCGCCAAATGAAGAAAAAATAAAAGAAAAGATGAATATGTACATTGATGAAACGACGATCAGGAATTTCATTTTATTATTACGAATATGAATTATAAAATTCATACGAGCATAATATAATTTATGAATGCTAATTCAACCGTGACTGAGTATTTTTAAGACGGATTTTTTTTTTTATTATTCTTTACAAAATTATCGAAGTTAATTATTTAATAATAATTATTAAAAACCGATCGAAACGTCTCTGTACGTTATTGTGATTATATAACGTTGTAGTCGTGGTATAATATCAGTGCTCGAAATAAATAATGACGAACGCGATTTTGAAAAGTTTTCTCGTATTGATATAATATGTACCTATTATGTAATATTTCACATCGATTCACATTAACGTCGTACATTGTAAGTTAAAAGTTTATGCGATTAGAAAAAAAATCACAGTTGGAAATTCACGACACGTGTGGACGCAAATCGATGCATGTAATACTCGATGTATTACGTAACAGTTAATATGTCTCGCATATTACAAAACATTTTGTGGCGCGTTTTTTGTCTACAATCTAAATGGCACACACACACACACATCATAACAGATTTAATTGTTATATAATTTCATAACTATCGCTCGCATTACCTTTGACTATTAATTTTATTTAAACGACTATGAATTCGGCCGCTAAAATGTATAATATATACAGGTACCTATTGTACGTCGACAGAATCAATGAAATCGATCGTGCATACAACAACTCTAAATGTTTTTTTATTTTTTTCTATGAAATTATGATAACTATACATTTTTTAACTAAATAATAGTTTAGAAACAAACCGATAGTTGCAAAAAGAACGGACAAACGGGATACAAGACCCGGGTGAGATACAGGCTGATTGATACTAGTGAATTGTTAGTCTTTTAAATTTGAAAGCAATTTGAAAAAAAAAAGGGATTCCGACTGAAAGAGGAAACCTCTTTATATTTCTAAAAAAAAAACAACAAAAACTTGAAAAAATTAAACTATCGCTAGAAAATAGTTATTTAAGTTTTGGTGAAAATTTCAAGTCTCTGCGATCAAAACATTTTGAGGCACGATGAAAGTAAAAATTCGATTTGGTCGAAAACCGGTGTGCCGCAAATTTTGCCGATTTCACTTATAATTTTAAAACTGTTAAGACATGACCTCTCAATAATGCACCAACTAGATACCATTTGGCATCGAAAACATTCCGGCAAGGACCTTTTTAATAGGACGACGTTGTCTAGGAGACAAGTCGTTGACAGACACAAAAAAATAAAACACATAATGGTAAAATCAATAGATTCCTCGTTTCACTCGGAATATAAAATTTATTCATAGGAATTAATTAATATCGTTAATATGCAATATTTAAAAGATACTTTATACATGATAAAAAAAAAAATGCAATCATTATATTTTTATGTATTACAGAAATATAAATATATATAAAAGATGTCGGATGTCAATCCCAAAAATGTTGTTTTTTTTTTTTATAACTTCTCGGTAAAAAATTCTCAAATCGAATAAAATAATAAGTATAAAAAAAATATAAAATTATGTTATTTATTATTAATGATTTATGCGTTCTAAAAAAAAAAAAAGTAATAAAAATGATTATATAAACTTAATAATAGTAATAATCTAATGGTCAACTTTTTTATAGTGATAATTTTTGTTTAATCTTATGTGCTTTGACCGTCGATTGATTATTGTTAATGTCTTGATGAAAATTTTTATTTGATTTGTTTTTGAACGAAATAAAGTAAACAATTGGTATTATATTTTTAAATACAATATTACTATTTTTACGCATTATCTATATAATTATTCAAATTGTAGGATTTACATTCTTGTAGTATGAGAAACAATTATTATATCGCGCATATGGCGTGTCCTTGCTATTTGTTTTCAATACGTTATTGTTATAAGTATTATACGTTTGCTCGTACATAGCTGTGAACTCTTTCTGTGAGATCAAAGAAACCTCTCTACTAGTATCTATATTATGTGCCATAAAGAAGAAGCCCTTTTTTTTTTTGTACGTACGCGCATATCTCGAAAAGTACTCGGTGGATTTTAGTACGATTTTCACTAATGGATTGGCCAAGTCTCGGATATAGTACGTCTCGAAGATTCAACCCCTAAGTGGGTTAAAAGGGATAAAACGTGTTAAACTGGAAAATATCATCGCCTAGCCGGAACCGCTGGAGCTGTGAGTCAATCAAAATGTGGTCGATGGTTCCGTTTTTACATAGTAGAGACCTCCGGAGATAGGGTTTTCCAAAATTTAACTCCCAAAAGGGTTAAAAATGAAAAAATTCACCCGTTTGTACAATGATATAAAATCAAGGTTTGTGTTTGTTTCCAAAACACGTGGCAGTCGTTTGAAAATATCGTCGCCGCGACGGTCGGTAGGATTTTTCGAATTTTCGAGAGTCTTTTCTATGGCTTCTATTGAAATCAGATTTTTCGAATTTTCGAGTCTTTTTTATGGCTTCTTTAAAAATCGGATTTTTCGAATTTTCGAGAGTCTTTTCTATGGCTTCTTTTGAAATCAGATTTTTCGAATTTTCGAGAGTCTTTTTTATGGCTTCTTTAAAAATCGGATTTTTCGAATTTTCGAGAGTATTTTCTATGGCTTTTTTGAAAATCGGATTTTCGAATTTTCGAGAGTATTTTCTATGGCTTTTTTGAAAATCGGATTTTCGAATTTTCTAGTCTTTTTTATGGCTTTCCCCAAGTCTCGGGGAAGGTTTTGAGCTATAGTACGTCTCGAAAATCCAACCCTAAGTAGGTTAAAAATGGAAAAATGTAAATCGTCGCGAAAAAAACCACGTCACCTCCTGAACTCCTGGTACCAAATTTTCCATTTTTCGATTTTTTTCCGTTTTGCAGTCAAAATAATAGTAATAATAAATAATAGTAATAAAAAAGCCCTTTTTTTCCGTTTGTGAGCGCATATCTCGATAAGTACTCGGTGGATTTAAGTTAAGTTTTCACCAATGGATTCGCCAAGTCTCGGGGAAGGTTTTGAGCTATAGTACGTCTCGAAAATCCAACCCTAAGTGGGTTAAAAATGGAAAAATGTAAATCGTCGCGAAAAAAACCACGTCACCTCCTGAACTCCTGGTACCAAATTTTCCATTTTTCGACTATTTTCCGTTTTGCAGTCAAAATAATAGTAATAATAAATAATAGTAATAAAAAAGCCCTTTTTTTCCGTTTGTGAGCGCATATCTCGATAAGTACTCGGTGGATTTAAGTTAAGTTTTCACCAATGGATTCGCCAAGTCTCGGGGAAGGTTTTGAGCTATAGTACGTCTCGAAAATCCAACCCTAAGTGGGTTAAAAATGGAAAAATGTAAATCGTCGCGAAAAAAACCACGTCACCTCCTGAACTCCTGGTACCAAATTTTCCATTTTTCGATTTTTTTCCGTTTTGCAGTCAAAATAATAGTAATAATAAATAATAGTAATAAAAAAGCCCTTTTTTTCCGTTTGTGAGCGCATATCTCGATAAGTACTCGGTGGATTTAAGTTAAGTTTTCACCAATGGATTCGCCAAGTCTCGGGGAAGGTTTTGAGCTATAGTACGTCTCGAAAATCCAACCCTAAGTGGGTTAAAAATGGAAAAATGTAAATCGTCGCGAAAAAAACCACGTCACCTCCTGAACTCCTGGTACCAAATTTTCCATTTTTCGATTTTTTTCCGTTTTGCAGTCAAAATAATAGTAATAATAAATAATAGTCATAAAAAAGCCCTTTTTTTCCGTTTGTGAGCGCATATCTCGATAAGTACTCGGTGGATTTAAGTTAAGTTTTCACCAATGGATTCGCCAAGTCTCGGGGAAGGTTTTGAGCTATAGTACGTCTCGAAAATCCAACCCTAAGTGGGTTAAAAATGGAAAACTTTAAATCGTCGCGAAAAAAACCACGTCACCTCCTGAACTCCTGGTACCAAATTTTCCATTTTTCGATTTTTTTCCGTTTTGCAGTCAAAATAATAGTAATAATAAATAATAGTCATAAAAAAGCCCTTTTTTTCGTTTGTGAGCGCATATCTCGATAAGTACTCGGTGGATTTAAGTTTAGTTTTCACCAATGGATTCGCCAAGTCTCGGGGAAGGTTTTGAGCTATAGTACGTCTCGAAAATCCAACCCTAAGTGGGATAAAAATGGAAAAATGTAAATCGTCGCGAAAAAAACCACGTCACCTCCTGAACTCCTGGTACCAAATTTTCGATTTTTCGATTTTTTTCCGTTTTGCAGTCAAAATAATAGTAATAATAAATAATAGTAATAAAAAAGCCCTTTTTTTCCGTTTGTGAGCGCATATCTCGATAAGTACTCGGTGGATTTAAGTTAAGTTTTCACCAATGGATTCGCCAAGTCTCGGGGAAGGTTTTGAGCTATAGTACGTCTCGAAAATCCAACCCTAAGTGGGTTAAAAATGGAAAAATGTAAATCGTCGCGAAAAAAACCACGTCACCTCCTGAACTCCTGGTACCAAATTTTCGATTTTTCGATTTTTTTCCGTTTTGCAGTCAAAATAATAGTAATAATAAATAATAGTAATAAAAAAGCCCTTTTTTTCCGTTTGTGAGCGCATATCTCGATAAGTACTCGGTGGATTTAAGTTAAGTTTTCACCAATGGATTCGCCAAGTCTCGGGGAAGGTTTTGAGCTATAGTACGTCTCGAAAATCCAACCCTAAGTGGGTTAAAAATGGAAAAATGTAAATCGTCGCGAAAAAAACCACGTCACCTCCTGAACTCCTGGTACCAAATTTTCGATTTTTCGATTTTTTTCCGTTTTGCAGTCAAAATAATAGTAATAATAAATAATAGTAATAAAAAAGCCCTTTTTTTCCGTTTGTGAGCGCATATCTCGATAAGTACTCGGTGGATTTAAGTTAAGTTTTCACCAATGGATTCGCCAAGTCTCGGGGAAGGTTTTGAGCTATAGTACGTCTCGAAAATCCAACCCTAAGTGGGTTAAAAATGGAAAAATGTAAATCGTCGCGAAAAAAACCACGTCACCTCCTGAACTCCTGGTACCAAATTTTCCATTTTTCGATTTTTTTCCGTTTTGCAGTCAAAATAATAGTAATAATAAATAATAGTCATAAAAAAGCCCTTTTTTTCCGTTTGTGAGCGCATATCTCGATAAGTACTCGGTGGATTTAAGTTAAGTTTTCACCAATGGATTCGCCAAGTCTCGGGGAAGGTTTTGAGCTATAGTACGTCTCGAAAATCCAACCCTAAGTGGGTTAAAAATGGAAAAATGTAAATCGTCGCGAAAAAAACCACGTCACCTCCTGAACTCCTGGTACCAAATTTTCGATTTTTCGATTTTTTTCCGTTTTGCAGTCAAAATAATAGTAATAATAAATAATAGTAATAAAAAAGCCCTTTTTTTCCGTTTGTGAGCGCATATCTCGATAAGTACTCGGTGGATTTAAGTTAAGTTTTCACCAATGGATTCGCCAAGTCTCGGGGAAGGTTTTGAGCTATAGTACGTCTCGAAAATCCAACCCTAAGTAGGTTAAAAATGGAAAAATGTAAATCGTCGCGAAAAAAACCACGTCACCTCCTGAACTCCTGGTACCAAATTTTCCATTTTTCGATTTTTTTCCGTTTTGCAGTCAAAATAATAGTAATAATAAATAATAGTAATAAAAAAGCCCTTTTTTTCCGTTTGTGAGCGCATATCTCGATAAGTACTCGGTGGATTTAAGTTAAGTTTTCACCAATGGATTCGCCAAGTCTCGGGGAAGGTTTTGAGCTATAGTACGTCTCGAAAATCCAACCCTAAGTGGGTTAAAAATGGAAAACTTTAAATCGTCGCGAAAAAAACCACGTCACCTCCTGAACTCCTGGTACCAAATTTTCCATTTTTCGATTTTTTTCCGTTTTGCAGTCAAAATAATAGTAATAATAAATAATAGTCATAAAAAAGCCCTTTTTTTCGTTTGTGAGCGCATATCTCGATAAGTACTCGGTGGATTTAAGTTTAGTTTTCACCAATGGATTCGCCAAGTCTCGGGGAAGGTTTTGAGCTATAGTACGTCTCGAAAATCCAACCCTAAGTGGGATAAAAATGGAAAAATGTAAATCGTCGCGAAAAAAACCACGTCACCTCCTGAACTCCTGGTACCAAATTTTCGATTTTTCGATTTTTTTCCGTTTTGCAGTCAAAATAATAGTAATAATAAATAATAGTAATAAAAAAGCCCTTTTTTTCCGTTTGTGAGCGCATATCTCGATAAGTACTCGGTGGATTTAAGTTAAGTTTTCACCAATGGATTCGCCAAGTCTCGGGGAAGGTTTTGAGCTATAGTACGTCTCGAAAATCCAACCCTAAGTGGGTTAAAAATGGAAAAATGTAAATCGTCGCGAAAAAAACCACGTCACCTCCTGAACTCCTGGTACCAAATTTTCGATTTTTCGATTTTTTTCCGTTTTGCAGTCAAAATAATAGTAATAATAAATAATAGTAATAAAAAAGCCCTTTTTTTCCGTTTGTGAGCGCATATCTCGATAAGTACTCGGTGGATTTAAGTTAAGTTTTCACCAATGGATTCGCCAAGTCTCGGGGAAGGTTTTGAGCTATAGTACGTCTCGAAAATCCAACCCTAAGTGGGTTAAAAATGGAAAAATGTAAATCGTCGCGAAAAAAACCACGTCACCTCCTGAACTCCTGGTACCAAATTTTCCATTTTTCGATTTTTTTCCGTTTTGCAGTCAAAATAATAGTAATAATAAATAATAGTAATAAAAAAGCCCTTTTTTTCCGTTTGTGAGCGCATATCTCGATAAGTACTCGGTGGATTTAAGTTAAGTTTTCACCAATGGATTCGCCAAGTCTCGGGGAAGGTTTTGAGCTATAGTACGTCTCGAAAATCCAACCCTAAGTGGGTTAAAAATGGAAAAATGTAAATCGTCGCGAAAAAAACCACGTCACCTCCTGAACTCCTGGTACCAAATTTTCGATTTTTCGATTTTTTTCCGTTTTGCAGTCAAAATAATAGTAATAATAAATAATAGTAATAAAAAAGCCCTTTTTTTCCGTTTGTGAGCGCATATCTCGATAAGTACTCGGTGGATTTAAGTTAAGTTTTCACCAATGGATTCGCCAAGTCTCGGGGAAGGTTTTGAGCTATAGTACGTCTCGAAAATCCAACCCTAAGTAGGTTAAAAATGGAAAAATGTAAATCGTCGCGAAAAAAACCACGTCACCTCCTGAACTCCTGGTACCAAATTTTCCATTTTTCGATTTTTTTCCGTTTTGCAGTCAAAATAATAGTAATAATAAATAATAGTAATAAAAAAGCCCTTTTTTTCCGTTTGTGAGCGCATATCTCGATAAGTACTCGGTGGATTTAAGTTAAGTTTTCACCAATGGATTCGCCAAGTCTCGGGGAAGGTTTTGAGCTATAGTACGTCTCGAAAATCCAACCCTAAGTGGGTTAAAAATGGAAAAATGTAAATCGTCGCGAAAAAAACCACGTCACCTCCTGAACTCCTGGTACCAAATTTTCGATTTTTCGATTTTTTTCCGTTTTGCAGTCAAAATAATAGTAATAATAAATAATAGTCATAAAAAAGCCCTTTTTTTCCGTTTGTGAGCGCATATCTCGATAAGTACTCGGTGGATTTAAGTTAAGTTTTCACCAATGGATTCGCCAAGTCTCGGGGAAGGTTTTGAGCTATAGTACGTCTCGAAAATCCAACCCTAAGTAGGTTAAAAATGGAAAAATGTAAATCGTCGCGAAAAAAACCACGTCACCTCCTGAACTCCTGGTACCAAATTTTCCATTTTTCGATTTTTTTCCGTTTTGCAGTCAAAATAATAGTAATAATAAATAATAGTAATAAAAAAGCCCTTTTTTTCCGTTTGTGAGCGCATATCTCGATAAGTACTCGGTGGATTTAAGTTTAGTTTTCACCAATGGATTCGCCAAGTCTCGGGGAAGGTTTTGAGCTATAGTACGTCTCGAAAATCCAACCCTAAGTGGGTTAAAAATGGAAAAATGTAAATCGTCGCGAAAAAAACCACGTCACCTCCTGAACTCCTGGTACCAAATTTTCGATTTTTCGATTTTTTTCCGTTTTGCAGTCAAAATAATAGTAATAATAAATAATAGTAATAAAAAAGCCCTTTTTTTCCGTTTGTGAGCGCATATCTCGATAAGTACTCGGTGGATTTAAGTTAAGTTTTCACCAATGGATTCGCCAAGTCTCGGGGAAGGTTTTGAGCTATAGTACGTCTCGAAAATCCAACCCTAAGTGGGTTAAAAATGGAAAAATGTAAATCGTCGCGAAAAAAACCACGTCACCTCCTGAACTCCTGGTACCAAATTTTCGATTTTTCGATTTTTTTCCGTTTTGCAGTCAAAATAATAGTAATAATAAATAATAGTAATAAAAAAGCCCTTTTTTTCCGTTTGTGAGCGCATATCTCGATAAGTACTCGGTGGATTTAAGTTAAGTTTTCACCAATGGATTCGCCAAGTCTCGGGGAAGGTTTTGAGCTATAGTACGTCTCGAAAATCCAACCCTAAGTGGGTTAAAAATGGAAAAATGTAAATCGTCGCGAAAAAAACCACGTCACCTCCTGAACTCCTGGTACCAAATTTTCGATTTTTCGATTTTTTTCCGTTTTGCAGTCAAAATAATAGTAATAATAAATAATAGTCATAAAAAAGCCCTTTTTTTCCGTTTGTGAGCGCATATCTCGATAAGTACTCGGTGGATTTAAGTTAAGTTTTCACCAATGGATTCGCCAAGTCTCGGGGAAGGTTTTGAGCTATAGTACGTCTCGAAAATCCAACCCTAAGTGGGTTAAAAATGGAAAAATGTAAATCGTCGCGAAAAAAACCACGTCACCTCCTGAACTCCTGGTACCAAATTTTCGATTTTTCGATTTTTTTCCGTTTTGCAGTCAAAATAATAGTAATAATAAATAATAGTAATAAAAAAGCCCTTTTTTTCCGTTTGTGAGCGCATATCTCGATAAGTACTCGGTGGATTTAAGTTAAGTTTTCACCAATGGATTCGCCAAGTCTCGGGGAAGGTTTTGAGCTATAGTACGTCTCGAAAATCCAACCCTAAGTGGGTTAAAAATGGAAAAATGTAAATCGTCGCGAAAAAAACCACGTCACCTCCTGAACTCCTGGTACCAAATTTTCGATTTTTCGATTTTTTTCCGTTTTGCAGTCAAAATAATAGTAATAATAAATAATAGTAATAAAAAAGCCCTTTTTTTCCGTTTGTGAGCGCATATCTCGATAAGTACTCGGTGGATTTAAGTTAAGTTTTCACCAATGGATTCGCCAAGTCTCGGGGAAGGTTTTGAGCTATAGTACGTCTCGAAAATCCAACCCTAAGTGGGTTAAAAATGGAAAAATGTAAATCGTCGCGAAAAAAACCACGTCACCTCCTGAACTCCTGGTACCAAATTTTCGATTTTTCGATTTTTTTCCGTTTTGCAGTCAAAATAATAGTAATAATAAATAATAGTAATAAAAAAGCCCTTTTTTTCCGTTTGTGAGCGCATATCTCGATAAGTACTCGGTGGATTTAAGTTAAGTTTTCACCAATGGATTCGCCAAGTCTCGGGGAAGGTTTTGAGCTATAGTACGTCTCGAAAATCCAACCCTAAGGGGGTTAAAAATGGAAAAATGTAAATCGTCGCGAAAAAAACCACGTCACCTCCTGAACTCCTGGTACCAAATTTTCGATTTTTCGATTTTTTTCCGTTTTGCAGTCAAAATAATAGTAATAATAAATAATAGTAATAAAAAAGCCCTTTTTTTCCGTTTGTGAGCGCATATCTCGATAAGTACTCGGTGGATTTAAGTTAAGTTTTCACCAATGGATTCGCCAAGTCTCGGGGAAGGTTTTGAGCTATAGTACGTCTCGAAAATCCAACCCTAAGTGGGTTAAAAATGGAAAAATGTAAATCGTCGCGAAAAAAACCACGTCACCTCCTGAACTCCTGGTACCAAATTTTCGATTTTTCGATTTTTTTCCGTTTTGCAGTCAAAATAATAGTAATAATAAATAATAGTAATAAAAAAGCCCTTTTTTTCCGTTTGTGAGCGCATATCTCGATAAGTACTCGGTGGATTTAAGTTAAGTTTTCACCAATGTATTCGCCAAGTCTCGGGGAAGGTTTTGAGCTATAGTACGTCTCGAAAATCCAACCCTAAGTGGGTTAAAAATGGAAAAATGTAAATCGTCGCGAAAAAAACCACGTCACCTCCTGAACTCCTGGTACCAAATTTTCCATTTTTCGATTTTTTTCCGTTTTGCAGTCAAAATAATAGTAATAATAAATAATAGTCATAAAAAAGCCCTTTTTTTCCGTTTGTGAGCGCATATCTCGATAAGTACTCGGTGGATTTAAGTTAAGTTTTCACCAATGGATTCGCCAAGTCTCGGGGAAGGTTTTGAGCTATAGTACGTCTCGAAAATCCAACCCTAAGTGGGTTAAAAATGGAAAAATGTAAATCGTCGCGAAAAAAACCACGTCACCTCCTGAACTCCTGGTACCAAATTTTCCATTTTTCGATTTTTTTCCGTTTTGCAGTCAAAATAATAGTAATAATAAATAATAGTAATAAAAAAGCCCTTTTTTTCCGTTTGTGAGCGCATATCTCGATAAGTACTCGGTGGATTTAAGTTTAGTTTTCACCAATGGATTCGCCAAGTCTCGGGGAAGGTTTTGAGCTATAGTACGTCTCGAAAATCCAACCCTAAGTGGGTTAAAAATGGAAAAATGTAAATCGTCGCGAAAAAAACCACGTCACCTCCTGAACTCCTGGTACCAAATTTTCGATTTTTCGATTTTTTTCCGTTTTGCAGTCAAAATAATAGTAATAATAAATAATAGTAATAAAAAAGCCCTTTTTTTCCGTTTGTGAGCGCATATCTCGATAAGTACTCGGTGGATTTAAGTTAAGTTTTCACCAATGTATTCGCCAAGTCTCGGGGAAGGTTTTGAGCTATAGTACGTCTCGAAAATCCAACCCTAAGTGGGTTAAAAATGGAAAAATGTAAATCGTCGCGAAAAAAACCACGTCACCTCCTGAACTCCTGGTACCAAATTTTCCATTTTTCGATTTTTTTCCGTTTTGCAGTCAAAATAATAGTAATAATAAATAATAGTCATAAAAAAGCCCTTTTTTTCCGTTTGTGAGCGCATATCTCGATAAGTACTCGGTGGATTTAAGTTAAGTTTTCACCAATGGATTCGCCAAGTCTCGGGGAAGGTTTTGAGCTATAGTACGTCTCGAAAATCCAACCCTAAGTGGGTTAAAAATGGAAAAATGTAAATCGTCGCGAAAAAAACCACGTCACCTCCTGAACTCCTGGTACCAAATTTTCCATTTTTCGATTTTTTTCCGTTTTGCAGTCAAAATAATAGTAATAATAAATAATAGTAATAAAAAAGCCCTTTTTTTCCGTTTGTGAGCGCATATCTCGATAAGTACTCGGTGGATTTAAGTTTAGTTTTCACCAATGGATTCGCCAAGTCTCGGGGAAGGTTTTGAGCTATAGTACGTCTCGAAAATCCAACCCTAAGTGGGTTAAAAATGGAAAAATGTAAATCGTCGCGAAAAAAACCACGTCACCTCCTGAACTCCTGGTACCAAATTTTCGATTTTTCGATTTTTTTCCGTTTTGCAGTCAAAATAATAGTAATAATAAATAATAGTAATAAAAAAGCCCTTTTTTTCCGTTTGTGAGCGCATATCTCGATAAGTACTCGGTGGATTTAAGTTAAGTTTTCACCAATGGATTCGCCAAGTCTCGGGGAAGGTTTTGAGCTATAGTACGTCTCGAAAATCCAACCCTAAGTGGGTTAAAAATGGAAAAATGTAAATCGTCGCGAAAAAAACCACGTCACCTCCTGAACTCCTGGTACCAAATTTTCGATTTTTCGATTTTTTTCCGTTTTGCAGTCAAAATAATAGTAATAATAAATAATAGTAATAAAAAAGCCCTTTTTTTCCGTTTGTGAGCGCATATCTCGATAAGTACTCGGTGGATTTAAGTTAAGTTTTCACCAATGGATTCGCCAAGTCTCGGGGAAGGTTTTGAGCTATAGTACGTCTCGAAAATCCAACCCTAAGTGGGTTAAAAATGGAAAAATGTAAATCGTCGCGAAAAAAACCACGTCACCTCCTGAACTCCTGGTACCAAATTTTCGATTTTTCGATTTTTTTCCGTTTTGCAGTCAAAATAATAGTAATAATAAATAATAGTAATAAAAAAGCCCTTTTTTTCCGTTTGTGAGCGCATATCTCGATAAGTACTCGGTGGATTTAAGTTAAGTTTTCACCAATGTATTCGCCAAGTCTCGGGGAAGGTTTTGAGCTATAGTACGTCTCGAAAATCCAACCCTAAGTGGGTTAAAAATGGAAAAATGTAAATCGTCGCGAAAAAAACCACGTCACCTCCTGAACTCCTGGTACCAAATTTTCCATTTTTCGATTTTTTTCCGTTTTGCAGTCAAAATAATAGTAATAATAAATAATAGTCATAAAAAAGCCCTTTTTTTCCGTTTGTGAGCGCATATCTCGATAAGTACTCGGTGGATTTAAGTTAAGTTTTCACCAATGGATTCGCCAAGTCTCGGGGAAGGTTTTGAGCTATAGTACGTCTCGAAAATCCAACCCTAAGTGGGTTAAAAATGGAAAAATGTAAATCGTCGCGAAAAAAACCACGTCACCTCCTGAACTCCTGGTACCAAATTTTCCATTTTTCGATTTTTTTCCGTTTTGCAGTCAAAATAATAGTAATAATAAATAATAGTCATAAAAAAGCCCTTTTTTTCCGTTTGTGAGCGCATATCTCGATAAGTACTCGGTGGATTTAAGTTAAGTTTTCACCAATGGATTCGCCAAGTCTCGGGGAAGGTTTTGAGCTATAGTACGTCTCGAAAATCCAACCCTAAGTGGGTTAAAAATGGAAAAATGTAAATCGTCGCGAAAAAAACCACGTCACCTCCTGAACTCCTGGTACCAAATTTTCGATTTTTCGATTTTTTTCCGTTTTGCAGTCAAAATAATAGTAATAATAAATAATAGTAATAAAAAAGCCCTTTTTTTCCGTTTGTGAGCGCATATCTCGATAAGTACTCGGTGGATTTAAGTTAAGTTTATAACTTATTATAAAGTAAATTCGAAAAATCCGATTTTTAAAGAAGCCATAAAAAAGACTAGAAAATTCGAAAAATCCGATTTTTAAAGAAGCCATAAAAAAGACTAGAAAATTCGAAAAATCCGATTTTTAAAGAAGCCATAAAAAAGACTAGAAAATTCGAAAAATCCGATTTTTAAAAAAGCCATAAAAAAGACTCGAAAATTCGAAAAATCTGATTTCAAAAGAAGCCATAAAAAAGACTAGAAAATTCGGAAAATCCGATTTTTAAAGAAGCCATAAAAAAGACTCGAAAATTCGAAAAATCTGATTTCAAAAGAAGCCATAAAAAAGACTAGAAAATTCGGAAAATCCGATTTTTAAAGAAGCCATAAAAAAGACTAGAAAATTCGAAAAATCCGATTTTTAAAAAAGCCATAAAAAAGACTCGAAAATTCGAAAATCTGATTTCAAAAAAAGCCATAAAAAAGACTCTTGAAAATGCGAAAAATCCGATTTTTAAAAAAGCCATAAAAAAGACTCTCGAAAATTCGAAAAATCTGATTTCAAAAGAAGCCATAAAAAAGACTAGAAAATTCGAAAAATCCGATTTTTAAAAAAGCCATAAAAAAGACTCTCGAAAATTCGAAAAATCTGATTTCAAAAGAAGCCATAAAAAAGACTAGAAAATTCGAAAAATCCGATTTTTAAAAAAGCCATAGAAAAGACTCGAAAATGTGAAAAATCGGATTTTTAAAGAAGCCATAAAAAAGTTTAGAAAATTCGAAAAATCCGATTTTCAAAAAAGCCATAGAAAATACTCTCGAAAATTCGAAAAATCCGATTTTTAAAGAAGCCATAAAAAAGACTCTCGAAAATTCGAAAAATCTGATTTCAAAAGAAGCCATAGAAAAGACTCTGGAAAACTCGAAAAATCCGATTTTTAAAGAAGCCATAGAAAAGACTCTCGAAAATGCGAAAAATCGGATTTTTAAAGAAGCCATAAAAAAGACTCTCGAAAATTCGAAAAATCTGATTTCAAAAGAAGCCATAGAAAAGACTCTCGAAAATTCGAAAAATCCGATTTTTAAAGAAGCCATAAAAAAGACTCGAAAATTCGAAAAATCTGATTTCAATAGAAGCCATAGAAAAGACTCTCGAAAATTCGAAAAATCCTACCGACCGTCGCGGCGACGATATTTTCAAACGACTGCCACGTGTTTTGGAAACAAACACAAACCTTGATTTTATATCATTGTACAAACGGGTGAATTTTTTCATTTTTAACCCTTTTGGGAGTTAAATTTTGGAAAACCCTATCTCCGGAGGTCTCTACTATGTAAAAACGGAACCATCGACCACATTTTGATTGACTCACAGCTCCAGCGGTTCCGGCTAGGCGATGATATTTTCCAGTTTAACACGTTTTATCCCTTTTAACCCACTTAGGGGTTGAATCTTCGAGACGTACTATATCCGAGACTTGGCCAATCCATTAGTGAAAATCGTACTAAAATCCACCGAGTACTTTTCGAGATATGCGCGTACGTACAAAAAAAAAAAGGGCTTCTTTTTTATGACACATAATATAGATACTAGTAGAGAGGTTTCTTTGATCTCACAGAAAGAGTTCACAGCTATGTACGAGCAAACGTATAATACTTATAACAATAACGTATTGAAAACAAATAGCAAGGACACGCCATATGCGCGATATAATAATTGTTTCTCATACTACAAGAATGTAAATCCTACAATTTGAATAATTATATAGATAATGCGTAAAAATAGTAATATTGTATTTAAAAATATAATACCAATTGTTTACTTTATTTCGTTCAAAAACAAATCAAATAAAAATTTTCATCAAGACATTAACAATAATCAATCGACGGTCAAAGCACATAAGATTAAACAAAAATTATCACTATAAAAAAGTTGACCATTAGATTATTACTATTATTAAGTTAGATTCGAAAAATCTGATTTCAAAAGAAGCCATAAAAAAGACTAGAAAATTCGAAAAATCCGATTTTTAAAGAAGCCATAGAAAATACTCTCGAAAATTCGAAAAATCCGATTTTTAAAGAAGCCATAAAAAAGACTAGAAAATTCGAAAAGCCATAGAAAATACTCTCGAAAATTCGAAAAATCCGATTTTTAAAGAAGCCATAAAAAAGACTCTTGAAAAGGCGAAAAATCCGATTTTTAAAAAAGCCATAAAAAAGACTCGAAAATTCGAAAAATCTGATTTCAAAAGAAGCCATAAAAAAGACTAGAAAATTCGAAAAATCCGATTTTTAAAGAAGCCATAGAAAACACTCTCGAAAATTCGAAAAATTCAAAGTCCCGTTATCCTTTAAAAACGTACGGCGACGCTTTACAACTATTATGATATTGTTTTTCGATGGGATTTTCATTATTCTTTAAGACTCACGGAGTCATGACATTTTATGATTTATCCCCACTATAGGTAAAGTGATATATACTAATTGAATGCGATGAAAACGTTTGCGCGTGGAACTCGTTCGACTCGTGTACTCGATTCATTCGTCGGGAATTTTTTTTCTTTTTCGTCCGACACTGATTTTCATACTGCCCAGTCGTCGTCACCTAGAATTTCACCTCTTCGAAAACCGTCAACGTTTTCAACCTAACAATTATATAATTGGCCAGTCGATATTCAAAAGATTGCCATCGTAGGTAACGGTGTAGATAAAAAAATATTCTAATCGTGTTACGCAATAAATACTCAAATGATAAATTGCAATAATTAAAACGTTTCGTAGGTTTAATTTCATATTTGTTTTTTTTCAGTCATGAAAATCGTCGGGCGCGTCGACGACGAGTGGTGACCTGATTTACTCCCATTTGTTTTTATTTCACCGAGCGCGCGGCGTTTTTTTTTTTTTTTTTTTCACGATTTCCATAACGGAACGGTCCGGTGTGGTTCGATTAGGTATGATTTGCAAACGTGCATTTGCAAAAGTTACAACAGTTGAAGAGTTTGTTGTTTTATAGATTTTAAATTCGACTAGTTTGTTCGTTTATCTTAACTTGACTTTGACGAAAAGGGATACAATTTTATTTTTCTCGTTTAAAATAGAAAAATTAATAAACACTAATTACAAAAAAAACAAACCCTACGTCGGCGCGAAAAGTTTTATTCGAACAAACTTGTAAATTATAAATTAAAAAAATCGAAAAAAATTATCTATTGTAACCCGTGTGGTAACTATATGAAAGCACATTCAAGTTAAATACTCCCTTTTTTTATAATTGAGTTTGAGTTTTTTTTTTTAATAACACAGCACCGACTTGTGTGACTCGAGACAATATGATTCAACGGTTATAAAATGTGTAAAAATGTGTAAAAATATTTCTACAAAAACAAGCCTGAAAAAACCAATTATTAAACCATGATATATTTTAATAAACGTTTATTTATAACAAAATGTCTCGTGTTCAAGTAAAAACATCAATGTTCTTTGAATAAAATAAAGAAATATAAATCACACTATCCACTTTAAATGCAAACGCTTGGGCGAAGAATTGTTCACAAAAAATTCAATAAAACAAATCAACTAATAAATATGTACAATAACACGTCGAAAAAACTTAAGCCAACTAGAACTCGACATTAACGTCGCGTCTTCAAGCTTGATTGTTCCCGACTCCGTTAGAAACTTCGCTACCGCCACTTTGAAATTCCTGTAACTTCTGAATTGTCAAGGTTCTGATTTCTCCGACGCTCATCACCAAATCGTAGTTTCTTTCCAGTGTCTGTTTGATTTCGGCGCCCATCAAGGAGTCCATGCCCAGATCGGCGAAAGTCGCGGACGGGTTAATATTTTTCGTATCCTTGATACCCAGAATGTTGGCAACTGCGTCGATCAGGCTCACTTGATTAGCGCCGCCAGAGCCACCTTTCCTCTTCTCGGCCAATACCATTGAAGCCAAAACAGGTTGCGGGTGTTGCAAAAATACGTCAAATGCATTCAGACACGACGCCATACGTTGGGGCAACGTGCCGCCAACGACTGTATCGTTTCCACCCATTGTTTCCATGATAAGACCAACATCACCAATAGCTCCCCATTGAATAGCCAACTAGAAAACATCATTAAGTTATTAATTTCAATACTAACGTGGTTATTAAATTTCACGCCATCAATTTAAAAATCACTTACTCCTGGGAGTCCGGCATCTTGTCTTGCTTCGCAAATCCTTTCCATGACAGAATTGGCGAAACCGTAGTTGGTCTGTCCGGCATTACCACGTCCACAAGATACAGACGAGAATACAACAAAGTGGTCGAGTTCAGGGCAAGATTTTCTGGTGACGACGTCCAAATTTTTGGTACCCGTCACTTTAGGTTTACTAACAATTTCAAAATCTTGTGGGGTTTGGTTTTCTAAGAATGCGTCTCTCAATACCTGAAAATAATATAATATTTGTTAATAATATTAATACCATCGAAATAAACAAATAATAAAAATAATTATTTACATTTTAATGTGTAAAATATTTTAAAATGATTCCCTATTTAAAATGTCATTATATCCTGTAAAATGAGGCGAATAGAAAAAGTAAAATAAAAATTGATAATAATTTCAATGTCTCTTTGTTCAAGTTTTTTTTTTCCAATCAAATTGTTTACCTTACTGAATTATTTGACAATTAGTATAAATTATTTTATAATAATCAAAATTAAATAAATAATACATAATAGTTTATACGAGTACACGAAAAACATATAAAATAACATGTTGAAATTGTTGAGTTGTTAATATTATTATTATTAAATATTCAAATTTAAAAATTATACAATTCACATTTTGTTATTGATTGGTATTTATCATAAATTTGTTGAAAATTAAAAATTTAAAAATTCTATCGACACTATCTTTTTGGTTGCATTCAAACACAAACGAAATAATAGATAAAAAAAATTGAACCAGTCACATTTTGCAAAAAAAAAAAAGACCAATTATTTTATATGTTACACAATTATGTAACTCAAATGAAACTGTAGTGATGTTACAGTAAAATTCAAAAGTGTAGAACACTTTAATGTTGAATAAAAGATCACCTCATTTTACAGTACTATTAAAAATCTCATAGTTTTAGAAAACATATAATGGCATTAAATTTGAATTAGAATATTAGTCGTCATATGCAATTAACTAATCTATTTGATTAAAAATTAATTCATTTTTTTTAAAGTTATTTTCAAATCGAAATGCTTACAGCTGCCAAATTGAAAACACCTCCAACTGGTCCTAATTTGCTACTTTCATCAATTAATTGTTGAGCTCCGCTCAGGGTTGAGCAGTCAGCTTTAGAGATCAATACATTAACTCCAGCAGCTCTCCAGTTGCTTACACAACTATCTTGATATCCTGTCGTGATTCCACTTCTAGCAGTTAACACAAGGTTCTTAGCACCTCTAGCAATCATCCAGTTGGCCAATTCTAAACCGAATCCTCCTAGACCGCCGACGAGGATGTAAGTCTTGTCTGATATAAGATACGATCGTGGAATAGATGTAACTAGTTTTGTGGCAGGCTTTGTCACGGCTGTCGGTTCTTCATCTCTAATTTTCAATACGACTTTTCCAATATGTTTACCAGATCCAATGAACCTGAATGCTTGTTCTACTTGAGATTCAGAGAATACTGTGGCTGGAAGGGGGTTGACAGCGCCGTTCTTTATTCCTTCGTTGAGCAATCTCACAACCTCTTTCTTGTCCTCATTGACAGAGTTAATATTAAACAACGAGTCCAATAAAATTCCGTGGAATGTAGTGTTCTTCAAGAAAATGGACATTCCCAGTGCACTGTTGTTGGACAAATCGAGTTTACCGATTTCGAGGAAACGACCGTCCTTAGCCAAACAACGAACAGATGCTTGTAGTTTGTCTTCAGCCAATGAGTTCAATACTAGATCTACACCACGTCCTTTGGTTTCTCTCAATACGTGTCGTTCAAAACTTGTGTTACGAGAGTTAGAAATATTTTTGTCAGTCAACTAAAGCAATAAAAAAATTATAAATGTCAAATTGAATATATTAAAAATAAATTTAGAAATATAAGTACCTTAGGGAAAGTCTTTTTCAAGAACTCTCTTTTTTCTTTACTTCCAACAGTAGTGTACACGGTAACTCCCATATGGAGAGCGATAGCGATAGCCGCTTGACCGACACCTCCAGTACCGGCGTGAACTAACAATGAATCGCCAGTCTTCATTCGTCCTCTTACACAGAGTGCATAATAAGCCTAGACATTTATATACAAATTATTAAGGTAAATAATAATCAATATTTTATAATGATTTAACTAAAGTATAAAATCTCACCGTTCCGTAGACGACAGGAATGGTTGCAGCCTCTTCCAGTGTCCATTTGCTAGGTACTTCCCACAAGAAAGAAGGATCAGCGAGAACACTAGATGCCAATCCTCTAGCAGCGAGCATGCCCATAACTCTTTTACCCTGAGAATTTCGGCCTGAGAATTCCAATCCAAGAATGCAGTCCTAAAACGACAATAATTTTTAGTGAATTCTCAACAGTGTTTATATTATGATAAAATAAACATACTTCCTCTGCCAAATCACCAGGTAATGCATCGGGAGGAAGTTTTCCTGAAGCCAACATAATATCACGGAAATTTAGTGGAGCATAGTAAACAGTACACAATTCAGTATTTGGATTATGTTCGGGTCTAAAATTTAACAAGCATAAAATAATTTGATATAATTTTTGTATCATAAAAATGCATACTTGTAATATTTCAATGGACCTTCGATCCATTTCAAACTGCTCAAGTCTCCTCTAGTCAAAGCATTGATATAAGCGTGTTCCACTTGCAACGATGGTTTATCCTGTTGGTTTTCTAATTTCAAGTGTCTCATTGAGCCCCATATTTCATTAGGCTTCAACACATTGCTCAGTAAATCTTTTTTCAACTGCGTTGCGTAAAGTGAAGTGGTTATAGAGAACTTAGGCGCCGCGGGGTCTTGGATAAACACTGATCTGACGCTGTTACCGCCAGGTTCTTGTTTGACACAGTTGACCAAACCAATTATTCCATTCGTATTTTCACCTTGTGCGAACAAAACTATTTTTTTGCTGGGGTCGGTTTCAGCAGACTTCAGAGCTGATTTCAATGTCTCAACCCACTCATACGATTTTTCAGATATTTGAATGAATTCAGGAACTGGTAAATTTCCATCAAGCTGAATAACAAATAAATTTGAAAAAATTAATAATTTTAAAAAATACCCAATTAAAACTGGGCAATGACTACATACTTTTCTAAGTAAATAGTATGTTCTATCTTCAGTAGACAACTTGCTGATGAAAACAAGATTACTCTTTTCGATAACGGTTTCGGGCTCGTTACTAGATTCAGATGTAAGAACAAAACCACCGGTTTTCACGGTTTCAGCCAAATTGATCAATTGGCTTTGCGATTTCAACACATCGAATGCAATTACAACATGTGCATTGGATTCAATTGGACCGTTTTCTAATGATCTGTTTATCATCTTTACCTCCATCGGTCCCAAAAGTGGAGCCAAAGCTTGTGTTTGAGTTGTTACTAATGTTGTATCCAGCTAAAATCATAAACGGAATATTAATCTGATGTTTATTTCAATACCTTACGTGTAATACTTACAGATATTAATGGTTCAGATTCCAAAATATCGACTACATTAGGCATATAAATGTCTTCAAAATTTTTGTCAGCCCCATACTCGACAACTTTAACTTTCAAGGCACCGTCGCTATTTTCTAATACTATTTGTAGAAAAGCAGCAAAAATGCTTGAAACATCTGTCACCGGTGAGACCTATAAATAACAATTTTAAAGTATTTAATTTTTTTAATTAATTCGATTCTTTCATTTCAAAATCAAAAATGGCTAACATGATATTATATTATGATACACGTCATCTTTTAATATTCTTAAATTTTTATGTTTCAGTAATTATTTTTATAATTTTTCACTTGGTTATTCATAATGAATTAATAGTAAAAAAAATTTTTAAACAATAGAAAATTATACTGATTTTTTATTATTATTTAAAGTAGCAGCAATTAAAATTTGTGAAATTCACACAATGAATGTGAATTATTAATTAATAATAAAAAATTAGTAAAATTTACTATAATTTCAAATAGTAATTAAAATTTGTGGAATTCACACAATGAGTAATTTACATAATATAATGGTAATAAATAAATGAGAAAGAAGAGACCCGCCGCCATTGTCAATAATATAGGCATATTACAATTATAAAGTATTTAATTTTTTTAGTTAATTTGATTGTTTCATTTCAAAATTAAAAATGGCTAACACGATATTTTATGATGATTTACACGTCATATTTTAATTATACTACATTTTTATTTTTCAGTAATTATTTTTATAATTTTTCACTTGGTTATTCATAATGAATTAATAGTAAAAAAAAATTTTAAACAATAGTAAATCATACAAATTTTTTATTATAATTTAAAGTGGCAATTAAAATTTGTGGAGTTCACACAATGAATGTGAATTATTAATTAATAATAAAAAATTTGTATAATTTACTATAATTTCAAATAGTATTTAAAATTTGTGGAATTCACACAATGAGTAATTTACATAATATAAAGTGAGAAAGAAGGGACCCATTGCCATTGGCCACACATAAATTATAGTAGTTTTATTACCTTATTATTTGTGTATGGTACAAACGTGTATTTTTCCAATTTAGGCGCAGCCTGTGATTGTTGTCTTCTAGGAGCTAAACTTGTTTTAAGGCCACATAGTTCAATACCACCAGATTTAATAACATCTAGATCTCTGTACATGTACACAGGAACAGCTAAAATGTATGAACAAAATTTGAAAAATTGTTTATTATTATAAAACATAAAAATCAAGCGCGTTAAAGTTCAAATATTCTTACGGCTATTTTCAGGCAAAGATTGAATATGTTGCAAATGTTTTACTGGATCGATAATGACTTTTTGTATTCTTGTTGGCAAATACAATCCTTTTAATTTCAAACCCAGAATAGAGAACTGAAGCATCGTGTCAATAAAACTAATCCAGTTCCCAATCCATTCCAACTTTCCATTAGTACCTAATTATTAGTATTTGAGTTTGAGTACACACATGGAATATTTTTAATTCAAACTACTTGCTAGGCAATATGTACATTAAATTTGAAAAATCTTCAAAGTAATAATTTGTCACCTTTATTGTCAGATTCTTTCACTCCTCTGAAAACTCCTTTGTAATCATATCCACGTAAACCCAAATCTTTGTAAATATCTCCAGATTTCAGGGGTAAGGCATTTTTGTCAATATTAACTGCGGGTAATTCTACAGCTAATTGTTCAGAATCGGCGTCGTTAAGAATCGATATATGTCCAGTGACTGCGACTGATCCGCCTTCACAAATTTCAAAATTACCGCTTCCCTCGAAAATATTGATTGAGAAATTTACATTTCCTGTAACAAAGCACATTGTATTAAATATATTTAATTTATTATCATGTCAATGTCATGATAAATTGTATTAGTCAAATACAATGAACACTTAATTTCATTTTTAATTACATTTAAAACAATATACTATTACCTTCTTTGGGCATGATTGTCGCTCTTAAAAACTGCACATTTTCAATAACAATGGGAATACCTTCGATATTCTTATTTTGGAGTTTAGCAAAAGTTCTCCAGACAAGAGTCTATATAAATGGACAAACATTTAAAAATAATAAAAAACACATTTTCGTATTTCAGAATGTAGAGAAATTAATCATACTAAATATCCAGTGGCAGGGAATAGTACTCTGCCGTCGATGGTATGTCCGGATAAATACTGGTCTTCTTCATTGCCCAAATCAACTTTGATAACATATTCACCAGACCCAGCTTCCTGTAGTTTTATTAATTCAAACAATTTAAAACAATTCGTTTGTGTTATTTTTAGACCTATACCTTAGAAGCAAATTCGGAAACAGCCCATTGTACAGAATGATCCCATTCGACTAATGATTGAATCATAGGAGTTCCACGAGCTACAGGATATGACACAGCTGGATACAGGTTTTTAATTTTAGGTTGAAGGCCGCCGTTGTACAACCTAAAATAAATAATTTTATAATATAATGTTTTTAAAATATTTTATACATTACTATAGATGATATTACAAAGTTTGTATGTTTAAAAGGCGTTAACCAATTTAAAAATGTCATGATTATTTATTTCAACCTTTTTTAAGGGAAATATGCACGTTAATTATTATTATGACATTTAAATTAAACAAAAAGTGTGGCGAAAGAAGAAAATTGTTTTTGTACAAGTAGATAAAAATGTCTATCAAGAGCACTAATAAAATTACTCGCATGAACTTTTTTTTATTGAATAAAAAAATCTAAATATGAAAATCCAAACCTACTTTCCAATGGCTGATAACAAGATCGAAATATTGCCTTCGGGATTCGTTGAACGTTTTGTAAGACCAACGCATAAATATTCAGGTCCCAGAGATCTCTTCAAAATGGCTTGAAGTAATGAATGTGGAGCAATTTCAATAACAATAGAATCTTTTGGTATATGAGCAAGAGCTTCCTAATAAAAAAATAAGCAAATCAAATTTGTATACATACTATATTTAGGTAGTGAAAAATTAGCACAAATATCTTACGTGAAACAAAACAGGCGATAGTAAATTGTTTACGTGGTAATCAATAGAACTTGTTTTGGCTAATGGAGTATTCCATAATTCTTCAGGTAACGAAGAGCTAATCCAACGAGAGGAACGTGGTTTAGAACTTGTAATAATCTATACACAAAATTAAGAAAATTAAAAAATATATTAAATCAAAAACATTATTATTTTTAAATTATTTCAAATGGTTCAAATTCATGTTCAAATTTTGGTGTTTAATATCTGTAAGAAAAAAATTATAATTTTAATAGGAATGGAACCTATTTCGAACCATTTCAAAAACGAACAAATAACCGGGGCTCTCTTAATAATGAATCTTAAACTCGAAGAATTAAAAATATTAACACCAAAAATTGATTGAGATATTTTAAACCTGTACAAATATAAAGATGTAGTCCATAATTTCTAGTAAATTAATGGCATGTACATATTTTATTTTCCACATTAATAGCTACACAGAAAACACTTACTTTTTCCAAACACTTACGAAGCTTTGATTCAGCAGGAGCAATGTATTTAGAATGGAATGCAAATCCTGAACTATTAACTTCTTTTGCAAATATTCCTTCTGCTTTACAAGCTGCGACAAAGTCAGCGACACTTTTAGGAGGACCAGATATTGTTACACTGTCTTCGCTATTGTGACAAGCAGCAACCAAGTCAGAAGGTAATCTCTGTTTAGTTTCTTCCCACGACAAGCCTTTGATTTAAAAACAACGGGAAACGTTATAATTAAATAAATGTGATGAGAACAATAATAATGAAATAAATATTAGTTGAATTATTATGATTTACCTATAGCAGCCATTGCTCCTTTGATTAAATTAGAATCTATAATACTACGAGCTCGCAAAAATGAAGTCAACATTGTTTGTTCTAGGGTAAACGAGCCGTCCACATAAGCACAAATAAGTTCACCGACAGAATGTCCAATCACGCCATCGGGTTCAATTCCAATAGATTTCAATAAATCAACCAAAGCCACCTAAAGATATTGAACAAATTAGAATTATCATAGTAATTTGTATTAGTATAACTACCGAATTATTACTTGCATAGCTGTTATTGATACAGCAGAGTTAAGAACATTGTCAAAGGTTGCTTCGTTTTTTGAATTCAGAATGCTCATCAAATCTAAACCTTGAGTGTTAAGCAGATTCGCAGCCTTTTTAATGGTCTTTGCAAATGGTTCCAATTGGAGAAGTCCTTCGATCATACCGGCCCACTGACTTCCCATTCCGGAAAATATATACCACACTTGTCTTTTAGTGGACATTACTTTCTGTAAATCATTATCAAAGAAACAAATAAATTTCATTTATTTAAAACTCTTAAACTATAAGAAAAATACCAAGTGTTAAACTACTTACAGATACTTCAAAGACTGATTTTCCAAGAACTGAATATCCTCTATAGTCATGGCCATTAATATTATTGACATGAATATCATTTAATAAAGCTACAAACTCATCATCTAAGGGTGTTTCCGAAACCTAATAAAACAAATAAAGTCAACAATTTTAATCTACACACTTAAATTTATATATGCAGGTAATGTACATTTTTTAACATATTGTTGACGGCTTCGTCTGTTCTTCCAGATACAGTAATTAAACGCGGTATGTTGTTCAGAGTAGAGATATTCTTTGATTTGGGATTAGGCTTCAACAAAACGTGAGCATTGGCACCGCCAAACCCGAAAGAGTTAAGGGCTACATAACCACCATTGAATTCCCAGTTTTTATTTACAACCTATAAACATGATTTTAGTTAAACATGGCTTTAGAAAAAAAAAAAAAAAACCAAAACATTTGGTTTATAAACAATCTTATCATAAATTACTTGTAATCTGCCATCTAATAAAGCTGGGATGTCAGGGTTGGGATTGGCAAAATGTAGATTACCGGGTATTTTTCCAGATTCCAAAGCGATCACGATTTTAGCTAATGAACAGAGACCAGACGCCGGCTCAGAGTGGCCCATGTTTGATTTAACAGAACCAATTAATAAAGGTGAAGTTCGATTTTTTGTGAAAAATTCAGCAATGGAGTTAATTTCTTGCGGATCGCCAACCTAAATGTACACATTATTTGTTAAAAAATCAAAACATAATTTGTGAATATTCACTGCCATACTTTGGTTCCTGTTCCATGAGCTTCCACATATGATACTTCAGTTGGATCAACACCACACTTGTCGTATACTTCTTGAATAAGTTTGTTTTGCAATCGGCCACTTGGAAATGTAATACCTTGATCTTTAAACCCATCGTTATTTGTCAGTGCTTCTACGACAGTGGCATAATTACGTTTTGCAACACTAGCCTTTTGCAAGAATACAGTAACAACAGCTTCACTTCTCACATATCCATTTCCTATAAAACAAATTGTCAGATTAAAAATATCTAACCCCATCATAATTGTTTAAATTATTACCTGTTACGTCGAATGCTTTACACATTCCCTGCGATGACAACATGCTCAATTTGTGAAATTGCAATGAAGTCGTTGGTCTCAATAACAGATTGACGCCTCCTACAATTGCTGCTTCACATTGCCCACTCCTTATCGCATACAAAGCATTTGACAGTGCAAATAAACTTCCAGAACATGCTGTATCTAGAGCATAGCTGGGCCCATTGAAATCGAATGCATATGATATCCGATTGGAAAACATAGCCCGACTGCAACCAGTTAATCCATAACCATTGACGCGTTCTGGTGATCTATTTAAATAGTCATCGGTCTCGCTGAGAAAAGTTCCGATATACACTCCAGTTTTTGATCCACGAATATCGTCCGGGTTCACACCTATTTAAACAAATCAATAATATTATTATTATTATTATTGATTTTTTACAGATTTTAATAGGAAAAATAACAAATACAAAGCTAGGTAAATATATAAAGATCAAAAGAGATTTCTTACCTGCATCTACAATACTTTCATAAGTAGATTCTAAAAGTAATCTCAATTGTGGGTCCATAACTTCAGCTTGTTTGGCATGCACTCCAAAAAAGTTGGCATCAAAATATTCCAATCCTTTAAGTTTTCCAGTTCTAGTAGGGAGTCCATAAAGACCTGTAATGAACAAATTAAAAAAAAAAAAAATGAAAACGAAAAACAACACACAATTTTGTATTGTTCGATGCATGTTTACTTACCACCAGGCCATCGTCGATCATCATCGGTAACTAAATCTACACCGGCGAAAAGGTTTTCTCTGAATTCAGCAATTGAATTGGATTCCGGAAGACGTCCGGAAATACCACTGATAACTATTTCATCGTTTTCAGAGTTCGAGGAAATACCATTTGTAACTCCGTTGGTGGCCGATTGTTGATAAGTCTTGGGGGATATTGCAGGCATTGTTCTTTAGTTACTAATTTAAATAAAAATAATAACAAAATTAATTATTTAACCTTAATATTGCAATATTAAATTAAATAAATGGAAATGTACACCACTTCAGTATAAATCAGTTGTGTAAATATAAATTGTTTTATATAAGCAATATAATAATAATTAATCATCGCACTCACAAAACTGTTCTGTTTAAAGCTTGATCCAATTATTGTAAATTTATGTTTTTTTTTTGTCAATACATTTATATTAATTTGACTACTTATTTTATAAAAATATGAATTCATATTCAATCTCAAAATTGTAAATTTATGTTCAACATGATAAGAAAAGCAAAATCTTAAGTTATGTTAATTTTAGAGCAACAAAATATTATTAAATACATAAAATAATTTATCAAGACAATTATGAATAATATAAATAAAAATTAAATAAATAGGTCTTGCCTGGAGTATTATAATAAAGAGTGCAAAAATTGTTAATTATTTATATTGTAAATATTTTTTTTATTGGGCTGAAATATACCTAGTTGCTGCCATACATTACGGGTGAATACAGATACTTGGTAATTTTACAAAAAAACAAAACACATGTTATATTTTTTCGACAGGAATCTAAAATCAATTAACCAATAAAATAAAATCCATTAGATATCATATTTATTACCTTGTTGCTGGATTCGTCCAAATAAAATGTTTACCATACCTATTTCAAATAGTTCTAACCACCATCTGGACTGAAGATTCACTGTGCACATTACAGTGTCCATTGAATAATATATATAGCGTACGTGTTTCCTACATTTACGATGTGCAATTATCGTTGTTGGGAAAAAGTTCATGAACATTGCAATGGGATTTAAAAATTACACTAAAACAATGAAACACTTTGAAACTTTAAACGCTTAATGCGTAATACGGTCGTTACTATAGATAATATTATACCGACATGAATGCCTTGAAAAAATTAATAAATAATGCATACAAATATTGACTGGGTGTAATATAATATTGTATATGAAAAAAAAAAAAAAATGATCATTAGTATTTACTACGAATTATGACGACACGTCACGCTGCACTGCGCCACCGAGACGCGTGGCTTGCACCCAAGACCCAATTTGCACAGTAATGGAATTGGCGCGCTTTTGATTGATATCGCGATAGAGTTATCGGTGTTATCACACACATTCGATTGAATAATACCGGGGACGGTACCGATCGTCAATAATTATTCATAGATAATATTATGTATGTAAAAACATAAATTCGTGCAATTTTCGAATTGAAATATCTTAGCTTAGGGTAAAAAGAAATGAAACAAAATAGAAAAAAGTGAAAATATAACGCCTCCCAATAATCTGTCCAAACGACAAGTCGAATTACGAATCACGGAATAGATTCGGTTGAATTTTAAGAAACAATTTAATAGTCTACTATAATGGGGCGATGATAGGTTTTGCCGAGGAAGCTAAGCCATCATCTGGTTCTTTGTGCTTATGCGCAACTGCGATTGTAAAATCCTCTCGGTTTGTTAGCCGGTCGATTTAAAAAGTTTAAAACACCATGAAATAATATATAAATGCACTATACAGTCTGTCGCATGCGTCACAAACGCCCGATTGATGACAAAGCAATTTGCTGAATATGACTTCGGCTCCAACAAACTATTCAACCGCTGTAGACTGTGATTAGGAACATTTTTTTTCTAGGGACCGCGATCAATCAACAGTTGCATTATTTAGCAACAGGCGGAATCCGAGATATACCAATACACCTTGGACGGAATATACATAAATCAATACATTTTATGTGATAAGAAAATCTTTTTTTTCAACTGGATAACTTACTATATAGGTAGCAATAATGTTTTTATTGGCATTTTCAAAGTCTGAGTGAAGTAACTATTAAAGTATTAAACTATGTTTAGATTAAGTCCAAAGTACTTCCGACATACATACGTCAGCGGGATAGTTCATTTTGAAGTGCGAAATTAATGAAAAACGTACTTTTTAATAAAAAAAATAAATAAACATTCGGTATTTATACAACACAATAACGATAAGATAAATGTATAGACTATTATTAATTTCACTTTAATTAAACAGTTTCCAAAGTTGTTGATAAAATAGAATCATTTTTTTTTTTTTTCAATAATAATTATAAACTAACATTTCTCTATTATATTAACAGATAGTACTATAATGACAAATTAAGGTTAAACAACGTTCGGGTAGGTTAAATAATTATCGATTATTTCTACGTTCAGTATTTACAAAATGCGTTATCTTTGACATTGATCTTTAACACATAATGGGGCATTAACGTATTTGCAGTACTGTTACCTTTAGACGCTTGTAAAGGTGTTTATTTTACGATAATTTTCATTAAAATACGAAAATCAACTTTGTATAATTAAAACTCTTTTCCACGCAGTCTGTGTTTGATACGGTTTAATTGCCTACTCGCGGGCTACGTAGTTTTTTATGATGCATTGATTCAGATTGTTTACTTTTAATAAAATGATTTTAATAAACAGGTACTGCGATTGCGGTGGTGGTGTCTACGGAGTTCTATAGCGGTCCTAGAGGGGAGTGGGTCGTTCACGTGTCAATAATTAATATAAATCATTTATTTTTTACCCTCGTAACGATTACACGGACAAACCGAACGGTCAGCCAATCGTTCTTTGACATTGCGTTGTTCTATTTTTGTAAAGTACAATAGAACAAACAATATCCGTTCACATACCACCAGCTTTCGTGTTCAACATGGCTATCTCTTGCGCTCGTATCACATTTTCTCACGAATAATGTACGTAAACCAGCTTTAACACACCGTCGTCGGCGACCATCGGCTATCGCGTGTACACTTGTTAATTACTAATTAATAATGGGTAATTAAACAGGTGCGACTAAAACATATTCAACACCTGACATAAACACTATTGAAGGGACCGCTGTTTAGTCGGCCGTTAATTAAATAAAATATGAATCTGTTATCATTATACATAGACCGCGGCGATGTGTATAATTACGTGTTAGTTAATCGTTACTCGTTGCCGCTATATTGTGGGGGGGCATTGCTAATTAAAAATTTTCAAATTTTCTACGCCACAACGCCGCGGCGTTATATTGTATCGAGGAGAATATTTTTGAACCCGTTTAGTTTTAATGGGAAACACTCCAACAAGCCGCCGATCTTGACGACGGTAAATAATTGACTGACCTTTAAATACGAACGTTGAACGGGCGAATTTAAACACAAGCCGCCGACAAGAGCAATAGTTATTTATGCACAACAACAACATATTATATATTACCTAATTGACGTGGATTAAAATCGCGTTGTGCGTATGCGATTGGAAATCAATAAAATATTTTTTGAATTTTACAACTACGCATGTTTTTACACCGAGTTCATATTGAAATAATTATTAACTGTGGTATCTTTGGTAATTAAGTTTCTTGGCTTTCCACACGAAAATATGATGGTCTCAGTATAATTATAAATAATTATAATTTTTCGAGACAACGGAAAACGTTTTGGTGTTATTTGAAAGAGTGTATCTGATAAAATTGCGATATGCCTTAATAAACATTGCTCCTGATCACGTGAAAACATCAATAGGAATAGATTTTAGACCCGAAAGGACAGACTCGCAGAATGAATAATAATGTTTGAGAAAATTCGCGTTGACCTAAAGCAGTGAATTGTTATAAGAATCGACGATTGAACGGTCAAAATATAAATCGCAATAAATATTAGAAAAAACGCTTTCCACGAGAATGTCGATTTGAAAATCACTACTCATACCCGGGGTCGCTAACCTTTTCAAACGAGTGAGCTACATTCGAAATGTTAAGTGGTGATCGACATCTGAGAGATTTTAGGAGGGTAATTTGTTTTGATAAGCAAAACGAAAAAAAAAAGTCTAATCTAATGCACATAGAAATTTAGAAAACAATAAATAATATAAATATACTACCTAGGTATATATTAGATTATGATGACCTTTATTTATTTTTTTGCTCATCAAAACAGATTTTGCTCCTAAAATCTCTATATCGAAAATAGCAAACCGCATTATCCGATTATTTATTACGTGATCGACTGATAAAGTAAAATTTATTACGGTCGACCTGCATTACTAGAAAGATCGAATGAAGTCGATCGCGAAATAGGTAAGTCGGGACTTGTACAATATGTTTTTTTTGTAAATTTCGATCGACTTTACATCGACAATAAACGATGCAGAATAAATATTAAAAAAAAACGATCACCAGTGAGAGTAAAAACTAGAGGAGACAAAATAATATATTCACCACGAAAGGTGAAATTAATATTTTTTTTTCATATATATATATATATATATATATATATATATCTAATTTTTACACTAGTATTACGAGTATGACACATTTATCCGGCTTTGAAACAAATTTTTGTAAATCTATAGGCTACCTATATTGTTCAATAATATTCTATCTATTTTTGATAATAATATCTAATAGTATTTTATTTTTGTCACCCAGAAAATCCAAAATAACGTTGACAGAAAACGTTAATACACGACACGACAGGAAAAAAAAAAAACGTGAAATAAATTTAATTAAAAATCCCAGAGCGATAGTTCATAATGAACTATAGAATGACCTTTACTTAATCTTAAAAGATTCAAACGTTGGCAGAGTAAAATACCCTCGAGAAAATTTCAATCGGGGGGCAAAGTGGCCCCACTCGCGATTACGCCACCCGTAAGCGATCAAAATCTCCGCCGCGCACACGACATCGCGAAGGGATTTTTCGGAAAGTACGCCGCGAGAAGATCCGATAATAAGAATTGCGACGGAGTCGACGATATAAGAATATAATATTATAACACAATAATATAAGAGGACTCACTTGTTGGAAACGCCGATCTTGACGAGCTGCCGCGCGACGACGACGACGACGGGGCACAGCTTCTATACCGGTATAACAACGACGGCGGTCTGTGGGAATGTCTCCCCGGCTACGACGATATTCTTTTCTCCGCGAAAATGCGAGACGTTGTTTTTGTTTTTTGAATTCGACACGACGAAACGACGACGACGGACGCGTGCGAACGACAGCCAGTGACGGTTACTTGCGCGAGCGGCTTTCGGGGTACGACCACGCACACGCGCGCGCGCGCGCTGCAGACGAAGGACCGCGTTATCAGCGTCGCCGTACTTACGGGCGGCCAGAAGGGAAAAAAGGCCAGCAACAGCGTATGATGATTGTGGCTACTAGCGACGGGTCGTACGATTAACGACGATTAGAAAATAAAAACCGAAGTGAAAAAAAATCGTAGGAAAAACCAAAGTTGCGCGCGCGCGGGGATACAGAGTGCGCCCGGGCTTTCGTTAACAATGCGTATTATAATGTTGTTAATACGGTGCCCGTGGCTTTGTGATGCGTATGGCAGCGCGTTGTTTTTCGGTGGGCGGAAATGTTTTTCGAAAACGACGGAGGCAAAATATCGCGTTGCAGGTACTCTGCGTACAAACGGGCACACGGCGGATTACAGGTCAACGAGATAATACGAAATACGTCCGTTTGTTCGTGCGTGCGCGGGTGCGTGCGCGCGACCGAGGAAAATGATACGGATTGTTTTAAAAAGGCTAATCGAACTCGCGCCAAGGACGAATCAATGTTAAACCGCGGCGATGACCGCGAGACTCTCTCTGTAGAAACAACAACGATGATGATATCCGAACTCGTCTCCCTTCGCTCGTCGTCCCGCCTCGTCGTGTAGTATGTATTACGGCAGTAACCGCCCTCTCGGAAGGACTTTTCACCGCTATCTCCTCGATAACGCTTGCGATCGTATTATTGCACGTGCACTCCGAATTTCGCACATTTCGCCCCATTTGGTTTTGGCAAACTAGTAAAGGAAAAATTGAAAAATAAAAAATAAAATCAAAATCAAATAATAATAACAATATGAAAACAATATATTTATTCTTCGGAAATAAATTCCAATTACAATAAAATAAAATGACTGCATGTGTGCAGGGGGGCGTTTTAAGGGGGTGGCATAAAGGGCCCGTGCCTCCCCCATTCACCATATTTATTACCTAAAGAAGTAGTTGCTTATTAACACCCCAGACATATTCAGTTATTATAACTACTCGAATTTCATTTGAAAATATGTTTGATTAATTAAATATTATGTTAAATAATAATGGTTTTAAAATAGTATTAATTAGTGAAAAACTAAAGATGTCAGTTATCATCTCTAAAAAAAATTTTTTATGATATGTTTTAAAGATTTTCTTCAAATATCAGAATTTCAATAAAAAGAAAGATATTTTCAAATTATAAACATTTTCTATTCGTTGTGTGGGTAATATTATGTAATAATTTATACAAAAATGTAAAGTTTATTGTATTAAACCTTTTATTTAGGGACATTATTTTAAAGAGATTACAAGTAGTACAATCTTACCCAGAATGTGGAATTCTTTTGAAATGTATATGATAGCTGATATAAGGTAACAAACTTAGAAGGTTGTTCTAGAAATCTAGACAATAGATAGACTATGATTTTGGGTGACGCTATAAGAGTGCTAAATTAATGAGGCATGGTCAAAATGAGACCGAATTAAGGTGAAGTACAAAGTTTTAAGAGCTAACTCGTCGGAAAAATCTTTACATGTATGTATGATTTATTTCTTATATGATTAATATGAAAGTTAAATGAAACTTTCGAACCAAAGAAAACGCCCAGGTTTTTAATTACACTATTTCGTGTTAGACTTAAGCTATTTAATGTGTAATCAAAAAGTAATATATTTTTTTTTTAATGAAAATGAAATAACAGCACATTTATCAATATTCAAATACATATATCATTTTCATTACACCATAGATAAAGGCTATTTAAATCATTTTAATGATTTTGATTCCTCTAAATTTTGGTGTCGTCTGCAAATAAAAAAGAATTTAAATGTTTTAATATTGTATTAATGTCATTAATGAGTAGTGAAAATAATAATAGTGACAAATGATCTCCCCGAGGGAAGACAGATATGCCATTAATTAAATTAGAAATATAATTTTTATATTTTACAATTTAGATCCGATTGGTTAAGAAGGAATGAATCCGTGAAAAGAAATGGATCATAAAAACCATAAGCTTTAAGTTTAGTTATTAAAAGAGAATGATTATTATTCGTTATAGCTAAACCTTTTGGAAAATATTTGGCACAACTCAAAATGTAAAGCGCATACGTGTCTGGATTTTCAAAATATTAAAACTTAAATGTGTATAGTTATTCGTAATGAACTAAACGTACCAAGTCAATTAGTGTGTAGTATATAAGTTTTATTTAATTATAAATATATTATTATATCACGTTATTATCATATGAATGTGTTTAATTTATAAATCAAAAGATTGGCTCTCCTTTGCGAAACTCGTCCGTGGGTCGAAGTATAATCAAATTTTCACCAATGTAATGAGACTAAGATTTTTAAGATTTTAGTGTCTTGAAAATGTGTTATAATATATGAATATGTGATGTACGGTATAAATTAAAAATGACTAACACGCGTGTTTTTGCGTTTAAAAATAGCGATTTTGTAATACCAGACCGGGAAACTGGGTTATTAATTAATATATTAATTAATATACTATTTAGATATGTTTCAGTTTGATTATGCTGCTAAAATACATACGTGCGTGTTATCTTTTATATATATATAAAAAAAAAAAAATTTACAAAATAATTGATTGAGTAGCATAACACATAAGTAATAAGTATAATGACTTTTAACATACATTTCGTACACCTTTAAATGTTAATGACCGTGCGTCTAATTATAGTTTTGAGATATTTGGTCGAAAAACGTCTAGAATCACTACAGTTTTCCGAAGCTGTTTGAAAATAATAAAAAAATCATTCGTTTTACGAGAAACGGGAGTCCGATTTTTAAAAAAGAAAAGAATTTTCATTCGGATAAAATGCAGTGTTTTATAAAAAACTTTTGGACACTGATAATGTCAATCGTGCCGCGTTGTTGACGGGTTCAAATTTAATTATTATTCGGATAATAATGTAACTAGTAATAAAAGAAAAACCGTCTCGGCGACTACGCGCCATCGTAAATAAGTCTTCAATGCTTTCGATACATACGTACGCATAATATGCATTATCACGCCACATTTTAAACCATCAAACTAACATCGTATTACCTGGTGTATCCCGTAAAGCTTCTACTCGAAATTTTCACCCCAGCGTTTTTCGCAATGATTCGAAAACCGTTCACCGCGCAGCGATCGCTATCTGCACATTATAAATAAATATTTGCACGAATTAATTGAACATTTATGTTATAGTACTATTGATCTTATTATAATGTAATAACTTGTGGCTGGTAAACACGAACGATAAGATAACGGCCGACGGGTCAAAAGTATTAACACGAGAATCCGTTCGACCGGTCACGTTATACCAACAAGCAACAAGCACACTGGTTGGTTTATTTATGGTTTATTGTTCCGATAAATAGCGGACGAACTGTTCGGATAGTTTGGCAAAACATGTAAAATAAGTATAAAACGCGTGAAACGTACAATACATAAATGAATACCAGTGATTAATTATTTACACAATTTTGAAACGTATAAATATAGTGTTGGCGTCTAATAATTGATTATAAATTATAACGATTATCAAAAAATGTGTAATCTTAACAATATTTTGGATAATTATTGTAACGGAGAGAGTGTTGTCAGGACTCAGTTCAAAAAAAAAACTCTAAAATACACCACTAATACTATAGTATATTTATTTATACCTGAACGGCTGACGGGCGTTGAAAAGATCCTGTTCAACGTTGGCTGAGGGTCTTGTGAGGCTCGGGTCAACGGTCTGAAGCTATGTGTTTCTAAACAAATAAATATTTAACGATTAAAATACAATGAAATATTCGGCTCCACCCGAGTATTTATATTTCAAATTATTACCAATTGGGTAGAGTGGGAGGGGGGAAACGTAGAGCTCGTGCCATCTCTTGGAATATTTAAGAGGCCGTCTTAATATAATAACTATGATGCGCATAAATCGAATAATAAACATTTATAATCGGAAGGAAAAGTTTGTTATTTTTAATTATTATTTATATTACTATAATTATTATATTATAAAATTATTGTGTAAATATTTTTATTATTTATAACTATGAAAATTGTAGGGAGAAACTCTCTCTAGATTTTTTGGGTAAATTTAAAAACAATTTTAGTATAATTGAAAAAAACTGAAAAAAGCTTGAGGTTAAAGAAAAAGGCTTTAAAGGTATACCTTTCTCCAAACAAGACGGTCGACTGACTTATAAGAGAAAGCTGTCGATTTTCCCCGAATCGATTTCACTTCATTTTACCCATTTCTGGATCTGCCAGTTTATTGCTAGGTGGCGTGACAATATCAACAGGTTTTATTTAGTAAGTTTATATTTAGACTTTGATCACGACCCCTAAGTAGGTACTATTGTCTTACCAGGTAGCGCAGAAGGTGCAGTGACGATAACAACCGGATTCATTAGTATGTTTGTTTGGACTTTAAACACTGCCGCATCTATATTTCATCATAATAAACGATGGACTGAGTTTTCGCGATTGTTGTTCTACACATTTCACATCACTTTATTTAAAAAATAAATTACCTACGAATAGGAAAAAAATTATTAAAATATTCGATAAATTAATATCAGAGTATATAATATTATTTAAAGCACGAGTGACACATAGCCTCGCTTTAATTCGAGATAGATACTTGTGTGGATTTGATAATAGTTATGCGTATTATACCTATATACGTCGAGTCGTTTATACCGTACGACCACTGGACGGAGCGGCGTGTAAGGAAGACGATAGAACTTCGCGCGGAGGTGTGAATGTCGTATTTTTCCCGATAGCACGAGAGACTGCAGACTGTAGGCGCGCCGCGCCGAATACGAGTGATTGTTACGCGAAAGACATTTGTCGTCAGCGACCATTTTGAGTAGGTATATGTAAAAAACAAAAACAAAAAGGAATAAATACTCCGGCATGGTCCGCGAAGAAAAAGTCTGCACTTACCTACGACAAAACGTCGTCGATGTTGACATCGTAATGATTATTATAAAAACGCTTGCTCGCTGGAACCGTCGTCGTCGTCGTCGTCGTCGTCGTCGTGTCCACCGGGGTTCGGCCATGTTTTTCTCAACGGTCGTTCGCAACTGATCGCCGATGACGTCACACACCGGACGACACCGCCGCTGTCCGATGCGACCGCGCGACGGTGACCGTGACCGCGGTCACGGTCGCGCGGTCGTCCTCGCCGAAGACGACCGTGACCGTGGTACCGCGCCGTCGAGGACGACCGAGATCCGCGAGTCTTCGGCCAGGACGACCGTGACCGCGATATTCTCGCCGAGGACGACGACGACCGGGGGGAGTCTTCGCCGAAAATGGCGGCGCGAGCCTCTACGCCCGCGGCGCGAAGTCGGCCTCCGCGCGGAACGTGTTCCTCGGACAATGAAACGCAGGATGACCACCCAGACCCGGGACGGTTTTCCAGGATTTCAAAACAAACACGACGATGAAACGAGGAAATCCGAGGACGCGAGGAGTATAGACGGACTATTTCGAGCACCGGGACGGTTTTTGTTCTGTTTTTTTTTCCAAATTAACATTCTGCGCAATAAGAAAATTCGATACAAATTACTACGATAACGACGTGAAATAATAAAACAGAGGAACGTGGTCGTCCGTTGGCGATACATAATATTGGTATTTTAAATCGTATAAAACAAAATATGAATAATTTTTCGATTTTAAATCTAATTTTCATGGAAGGAAACGTAAAGGAAATAATATTATCACGTACGACTCGCGTTTCCTTGTTATGTTTTTCATTGCGCGTCTAATTATTTTATACCTGGCGATTAATGTTCTCTGTCTTTCTAGATCGGTAAAAACTCGAAGTAAACAAGTTGTTGGCAAAGTCCATTCCGCGAGCGTGCTGAATTTCTGGTTTTCTATACAAGAAACCTAAAACGTAATAAATAATGTCCGTATAGCCATAAAAAAAATGATTTTATATTATTATGTAACACACACATGAAAGACGCATGAAAGCTACGCGTGCGGTTTTGAAAAATGCCGAAAACAGACAAAAGTTATTTATATTTTAACCATTGAATTAGTACCGTTAGTGAAATCAGAGTCAACGTGATCGTTATTTATTCTCGCGAACACATAGATTATAATATTGTGTCTTTGTTAACGACCGGTGTTTTATTTTTTTAATATTAACGTAGGTCGGAGACCGCAGGCCGTTCTCGCCGTAGTCCACGCAATAGCCACGAGGTATACCTTTAAAAAGTTAAAAACTATAATAAAAATATTACAGCTATTACTCTTGTCTGTTTCACTATGGATATTAAACAATATTAGGAAATCAATACACGATTCTTACGTGGTGTGCGTTACTGTAAAGTGGTAGACATTTTGTTTTGACTAGAATTCGACTTAAACACCTCGAACACTTGGATGAAAATGATCCGTCTCCAGCGAACCGGTTGATAATATTAAAATAAATCGCGCACACACAGTCGTTATATTTATCATTGTTATATTCATAATTATCTCGATGTATATTTAAATAAAATTCATCTTGAACTTTAAAGGCTATTGTTCGATGCACCGCCATTGTTAAAAACTTCAAATTAATTGTGTAATTTGGCGACTTCTTTTTTTTTAGTGAAAAAATCCTCAATAGACCGCAATATTATACTGCATTCACTAGGTGTTTTTTTTTTTTCGTTTTAAACATGTTTGATACTGAGCACCGAGAGTCTAAAAATGTTAAGTAAATAATTATTTTAAATTTATAAAATGTTAAATTTGGATCATTTGTAATGTCAATCAAAGATTAACTTAATATTCAATGTGTGTGTTAAGTGTGATATGTTATAAATAATAGTATTTGTCATTTCAAATAATTCAATACGTTAAAAGATTTTTTAAATTACAAAAAACATTTGTCGGGGGGATAATGAGTACGATTACCTTCTTTTTCAAACGCACGAGTGACGAGACATCGGGTAAAAGCAAATGTTTTAAATGTTCTAATGTACCTCGTTGCAATAATATTACAATACTCTGAAAAACGTTTCACAACATTTATAATCTGAAAATAAAAATCTTGCCGATTTGATACTTGATATTAATTTGACAATAATAATTATAAGATGTCCGATGCGGCACGTGAACTGTTTAGTAGATACTTCTTAAAAAAAAAATCCGCCATATCCGAATAGATGTGCCAACTAAAAACAAAATTATTTCTCTAGCTAAGACTTCTTTGAAAAAAAACGTATGTGAAGTTTCACACATCAATTTGATTATTACTCACGTGACACAGTAAGGGTTGAAATAGTATCGGAATAAACTTTGTTATCATAAATTACGTGGTAGTCCGACAAAATATGAACGATTAAATGAAAAATTAAACGAAAAAGTTTTATGTTATCTTTTTTCGAGAACAAAGAATGAAAAAGAGGAACATTTATTTTTATATAAATATTTACGATTATAATTACATTACTCACTTTGAATTCGACTTATGAAATGTATAACTATGTTTTTGAACTTGACTTATGAAATGTGTACAATTTTGAGACCAAAGAAAGACAAAGAGGAACATTTATTTTTATATAAATATTTACGATTATAATTACATTACTCACTTTGAACTCGACTTATGAAATGTATAACTATGTTTTTTGAACTCGACTTATGAAATGTATAACTATGTGTAAATGTGTAACTTTGTTCAACAAATCTGATTTGTGGATCAAACAACCAATTCGTTTCATCCTGAATTATAAACATTCAAACATATTATTTTTTAGCTATAAATTTTTCAATATTTTAATTTCGACTACAACTTGTAAAACAAATAACACCGCTGCATTAGTGTATGTATAAGGTGATATAATTTTTTTTTTTCGATGAAACATTTTCAGGACAACAATAAATATAATATATATTATATAATATTTAAAGTCGGGACACCATATTTTTTTCTTAAAAACAAAAAAAAAAAAAACAAAAATAATTAATAATTTCTTTGGATAATATAGATTATTAAATTTATAAAATTGTAAATTTAGAACAACATACTGTTATAAACCAAACAAACCCATAAAAAAAAAAAAAAAGATAAAATATTTTAGAAATGCAATTTTAATTTTTATACATTAGGCAAAATAATAAACAGAATAATTATTTCAAAATAATTATATTACTTATATTATGACAAAATGATTTTTCCTAACTAGTTAAACACACTTTTGGAATGTGTTGGAACAAAACAACAGAAAAAAAAAAAAATAAATATGTATATATAAATATAATATAGTGTCATTGACATATGTTTTTAGTCTTAACTTAAGTCTGAAAAGAACATGACCTTTAATTTTGATACAAGCACTAACAAAAGTCGAAAAAAAAAAAACAACAATATTTTAAAAATTTACAACAACACGATAAACTCTACACACATTTGTTTATGATCTTAACAAAAATGTTTGTGCGGATTTAAAAAATTTTATTTTGTTAAATTTATGTATAAAAAAATAATTAAATTACTTCCAAACCTATGAAATGATTAGCCTAAACGTTTGTCTTAAATGCTTTAGTCAGATTTCAACTTTACTTAGATACAAGGGACGAAGAAATAATCTGTGCTATAGAGCTGGCAGATTCACCTTTCACAATTTGTCTGTGGTCTCCGGATACAGAATGGATATTCAAAGAACCTTTGCATAGCTGTGAAATTAAAAAAATAAATAAATATTTATGTTATTATTACAATAAAAAAAAAAAATGCAATTAAACACCACAGAATTATGAAAAAACTCAAAGTTTGCTCAAGTATGCAATACTTACAGGTTTCAATCCGTAGTCGGGTCCAAGAGATACAAAGTTGTCTTTGGCTGTAACCAATGTGACATTTCCATTGAATTTCTTTTCAGGTTTGTAGTAGAACGAAACAAACAATTTGCCATAGAAAAGTTTGGCAGCAGTTTTGAGTTCGTCTTTGTTTAAGGGTAAGTCGGATAAAATATTTACAGCCTCTTCAAGCTGTTCTTCTTTCGTCTTCTTAGTGGCAATTTGGTCAAACACCTATGTTTGAAAAAAAATAAAAATAATCGTTAAGAATAATATAAATCGTGAATGTGTCGAATAACACATACAAAAAAAACAAACAATTTACCTCTTGGTAGTCCATTTCTTTGAAAAGCAATACGAAATATGCAAATGCATCTCTGTCATCTACTTTGTTGTCAGAATGACGGTTCTTGAAAGCATTTTGATGGGTCAATACGTAAGATGGAGAACCGTCCAAAAGTATGAGACCGACTTTTTCACCAGCAGCTTCTAATGCAACACCAGTTTCAAAAGCAACAGATGCACCAAACGAGTACCCAACGAGGTTGTATGGTCCAGATTTTTGAATTTCTTTAATTTTCTAAATTATTTAATAAACACAATGTAAGATACTAATGATGCTATAGTTCCAATAAAGAAATAACAAAGACTTACAGCTACGAAGAATTTGGCCATAGATGCCATCGAATCAGTAGGAGCGTCTTCAGTACATTGTAGTCCATAAATATTATAAGGTAATTGAGATGCTACTTCTTCTAACGCAGATACAAAACCTTCAATTGCGCTAAACATGAACACGTTAGGTTTACTGCTCTCGTCCTTCTTCATATTGACAACGGTTTCTTGAGGAACTAAATTTTGACTGAATTCAACCTAGTAAAATAATAATAAAAAAAATTAATTAGTTTCATATTGTAATTTAACGAAAAATTAATAAAATCAACAAACCTGATCGTTGCCAGCAGTCACTCCATTAGAGACTTCAACAGCTTCGCTACCATCACTTTGTAATTCTTGTAATCTCTTCACAGTCAAAGTTCTAATTTCTCCGACGCTCAAAACCAAATCGTAGTTTCTTTCCAGTGTCTGTTTGATTTCAGCGCCCATAAGGGAGTCCATACCCAAATCAGCCAAAGTTGCTGATGCATTGATATTCTTCGTATCCTTGATACCCAGAATATTGGCAACTGCGTCGATCAGGCTCACTTGATTAGCGCCGCCAGAGCCACCTTTCCTCTTCTCGGCCAATACCATTGAAGCCAAAACAGGTTGCGGGTGTTGCAAAAATACGTCAAATGCATTCAGACACGATGCCATACGTTGGGGCAATGTGCCACCAACGACTGTATCATTTCCGCCCATTGTTTCCATGATAAGACCAACATCACCAATAGCTCCCCATTGAATAGCCAACTAGAAAGCATAATTAAGTTATTAATTTCAGTTCTAATGGGTTATTAAATTTCACGCTATCAATTTAAAAATCACTTACTCCTGGGAGTCCGGCATCTTGTCTTGCTTCGCAAATCCTTTCCATGACAGAATTGGCGAAACCGTAGTTGGTCTGTCCGGCATTACCACGTCCACAAGATACAGACGAGAATACAACAAAGTGATCGAGTTCAGGGCAAGATTTTCTGGTGACGACGTCCAAATTTTTGGTACCCGTCACTTTAGGTTTACTAACAATTTCAAAATCTTGTGGGGTTTGGTTTTCTAAGAATGCGTCTCTCAATACCTGTAAATAATATAATATTTGTTAATAATTAATACCTTCAACATAAACAAATAATGAAGACTAATAATAACAAAATTGAGCTTTTAAAAAATCGTTTAACTATAATTTCATTACAGTAATTCTATATTTTGAATGTTAAAATTTAGTATATTTAATGCTTATAAGATTGAATGAGTATGAGTTTTTTTTTTTTTGATTTTATAATATACTATATTATACTATATAATATAAATACCTTACCCCTACATTAATTTAATTAATAAAATTACTCAATTAATATATAGAATTAATAGTTTTCTAATAAAATTAATAAAATAGCTTACAGCAGCCAAGTTGAAAACGCCTCCAACTGGTCCTAATTTGTTACTATCATCAATTAATTGTTGAGCTCCACTCAGTGTTGAACAGTCAGCTTTAGAGATCAATACATTAACTCCTCCTTTTTTCCAGATGCTGACGCAAGAAGCTTGATATCCTGTTGTAATTCCACTTCTTGCAGTTAATACAAGGTTCTTGGCGCCTCTGACAACCAACCAGTTGGCTAATTCTAAACCAAATCCTCCAAGACCTCCGACAAGGACGTAAGTTTTGTCTGGGTTCATGTATGATCGTGGAATAGAAGTGACTAATTTAGTGGCAGGCTTTGTTACAGCTTTTGGTTCTTCGTCTCTAATTTTCAATACAACTTTTCCAATATGTTTACCAGACCCAATGTATCTAAATGCTTGTTCTACTTGAGATTCAGAGAATACTGTGGCTGGAAGGGGATTGACAGCACCATTCTTTATTCCTTCATTAAGTAATCTTACAACTTCTTTCTTGTCTTCATTTTCAGATTTTGCGTCAAACAACGAGTCCAATAAAATTCCGTGGAATGTAGTGTTCTTCAAGAAAATGGACATTCCCAATGGGCTGTTGTTGGACAAATCGAGTTTACCAATTTCGAGGAAACGACCGTCCTTAGCCAAACAACGAACAGATGCTTGAAGTTTGTCTTCAGCCAATGAGTTCAATACTAGATCTACACCACGTCCTTTGGTTTCTCTCAATACATGTTGTTCGAAACTGGTGTCACGAGAGTTGGAAATATTTTTGTCAGTCAACTAAAGTAATAATAAAATAAAATAAATTATAAATGTCAAATTGAATATATTAAAAATTAATTTAAAAATATAAGTACCTTGGGGAAAGTCTTTTTCAAGAATTCTCTCTTGTCTTTGCTACCAACAGTAGTATACACAGTAACTCCCATATGGAGGGCGATAGCAATAGCTGCTTGACCGACACCTCCAGTACCAGCATGAACTAACAATGAATTACCTGGCTTCATTCGTCCTCTTACACAAAGTGCATAATACGCCTTAAAACAAATTAATAAAAATATTATAGATTAGTTTCCATTAGATTCAATAAAAATATAACATCTTACAGTTCCATAAACAACAGGAATAGTTGATGCCTGTTCCAATGTCCATTTGCTGGGTACTTCCCATAAGAAACCAGGATCTGCGAGAACACTAGTGGCCAATCCTCTTGCAGCAAGCATACCCATAACTCTTTTACCCTGAGAGTTACGACCAGAGAATTCTAAACCGAGGATGCAGTCCTAAACAAAAATAATGAATGACTCAATGAACAAGATAATAAAATCATCGAATAATGAACATACTTGTCCTGCCAAATCACCAGGTAATGCATCAGGAGGAAGTTTTCCTGAAGCCAACATAATATCACGGAAATTGAGTGGAGCATAGTAAACAGTACACAATTCAGTATTTGGATTATTTTCAGGTCTAAAATTTAACAATTACGTAAGTAAATGTAATTTTTGTATCAATAAAAAGCATATAACTACTAACTTGTAATATGTCAATGGGCCTTCGATCCATTTCAGACTGCTTAAATCTCCTCTAGTCAAAGCATTAATATAAGCGTGTTCGACTTGTAATGTGGGCTTATCTTGTTGGTTTTCTAGTTTCAAGTGTCTCATTGAGCCCCATACTCCATTAGGCTTCAATACGTTGCTCAATAAATTCTTTTTTAATTGTGTTGCATAAATTGGAGCAGTCAAAGAGAACTTAGGCGCAGCAGGGTCTTGGACAAACACTGATCTTACGCTGTTACCGCCAGGTTCTTGTTTGACACAGTTAATCAAACCAATTATTCCATTAGTATTTTCTCCTTGAGCGAACACAATTATTTTCTTGCTGGGGTCAGCTTCAGCAGACTTCAGAGCTGATTTTAATGTCTCAACCCATTCATATGATTTTTCAGATACTTGGATGACTTCAGAAACTGGTAAATCTTCCTCAAGCTTGATAAAAAATACATTTTAAAATATTAATAATCATTAAAAATATCAAATTAAAACTAGGCAATATTTACTTACCTTTCTTAGCAAATAGAATGTTCTATCTTCAGCAGACAATTTGCTGATGAAAGCGAGATCACTCTTCTCGATAACACCTTCAGATATTATGTTGCTGGATTCGGAAGTAAGAACAAAACCACCGGGTTTCACAGTTTCAGCTAAATTGTTCAGTAGGTTTTGGGATTTTAGAGCGTCAAAAGCAATTACAACATGTGCGTTAGAATCAATTGGACCATTTTCCAATGATTTGTTAACCATTTTAACTTCCATTGGTCCTAAGAATGGAGCCAAAGCTTGTGTTTGGGTCGTTACTAATGTTGCATCCAGCTATAATCATATATAGATTATACACCAATTGTTATACATAAATATTTATTATTTAATATTTCAATACTAACAGATATTAAAGGTTCAGATTCCAAAATGTTGACAACATTGGGCATATAAATTCCTTCAAAAGGTTTGTCAGCTCCATACTCAACAACCTTAACTTTCATTGCACCCGCACTGTTTTCTAATGCGATTTGGAGATAGGCAGCAAAAACACTAGTTATGTCTGTTACTGGTGAAACCTGTACATACATGTATATATAAGTATAACTTAATTACAGATGTTTCTTATTTCTTTTTATTTATTATTTACATAATATAGAGACCGGGTAATTGAAATATTATTAATTAAAAATTACCTTGTCAGAAGCATATGGTACAAATGTGTATTTTTCTAGTTTAGGAGCAGCTTGTGATTGTTGTCGTCTCGGAGCTAAACTTGCTTTCATGCCGCGTAACTCAATACCGCCAGATTTGATAACATCAATATCTCTGTACATATATACAGGGACAGCTAAAATAAACAAAATTTGATATGAGGTATTAATAATAATAAATTACAATGATTAATATCAATAATTGTTACTTAAAACATTATTATGTTGGGCTACATCATACTTACTACTATTTTCAGGTAATGACTCAATAGTTTCCAAATGTTTTACTGGATCGATTATAACCCTTTGCATCCTTGTTGGAAGGTATAACTCTTTCACTTTCAAACCCAAAATAGAGAATTGAAGCATTGTGTCAATAAAACTAATCCAGTTTCCAATCCATTCCAATTTGCCACTAGTGCCTGGATAAAAGTAAATATTCTTCAGTTAGTTTATGATGATCTAATTTGTCATTGACATTTTACCTGTATTATCAGCTTCTTTCACTCCTCGGAATACACCTTTATAATCGTAACCTCTCAATCCCAAATCTTTGTAGATGTCTCCAGATTTTAATGATAAACTAACTTCATCAACATATGGTTCAGGTAATTCTAATTGTTCAGTTTCAATATCATCAGGAATATAGATTTTGCCAGTTACTGCAACAGATCCTCCTTCGCAAATCTCAAAGTTACCGGTTCCTTCAAAAATGTTGATGAGGAAGTTGACGTTTCCTAAGTTATAAAACAAAATGTATTAATTAATTACGATTTAGTTGTATTCAAGTTACAAATATATAAAAATAACATATTATTATAAATTAAAAAACTATCTGATATCTAGTAATATTTATTATATTACGTATGGTCACATATTTTTTCTTAACACTATTTAATAACTTAAATATGTGTTTAATTTAATTGTTGTTATATGAATTATCTGTGTAATATAGATAATTTTACACACATCTAATTTGTAAATAAATGTTACTAACTAGTACTAATTTTTACTTAAAATTTTAGCATAATTATAATAATAATTAGTTACCATCTTTAGGCATGATAGTTGCACGCAAAAATTGTACATTTTCAATAACAACGGGGAAATCTTCAATGTTTTTGTCTTGAAGTTTAGCAAAAGTCTTCCAAACCAGAGTCTATCAAAAAAATTAATTATTAATTTTAGATAATTTAATTAAAATTTATTCAATAATATTATAATGGTCTTAATCTTACCAAGTAACCAGTAGCAGGGAATAACACTCTACCATCGATGGTGTGTCCAGCCAAATATTGGTCGTCTTCATTACTCAAATCAACTTTGATGACAGATTCGCCAGATCCAACTTCCTGCAATTCAAAATTTAATGAAGAGTTAAAATGACCAAAATTGAATAAGTTTTTTTTGTTTATTATACCTAATGTAAAATTATAAAATATTTTAAATTTACCTTTTGAGCAAAATTGGTAACAAGCCATTCAACAGAATGATCCCATTCAATCAATGATTGAATCATAGGTGTTCCGCGAGCTACAGGATATGAGATGGCTGGGTATAGATTCTTTACTTTCGGTTGGATTCCGGCATTGTATATTCTAGAGTTGTAAGGATAAAAATTAAACCATCCGATTCTAAAATTATTTTTAAGTCAAACTCACTTTCCGATGCCTGATAATAATACAGAAATGTTTCCTTCGGGGTTGGTTGAACGCTTAGTAAGACCAATGCAAGAACACTCAGGTCCTAATGCTCTCTTTAAAATAGCTTGTAGTAATGCATGTGGTGCAATTTCAATAACAACGGCGTTTTTGGGTACATGAGCTAGAGCTTCCTAAATTTAAAATAAAACAATGGAATTCAGTTAAATTATATAAATGATAAATAATAAAACCATCTTACATGGAACAATACTGGAGCCAGTAAATTGTTAACATGGTAAGCAGTAGAACTCAATTGAGCAAGTGGAGTGTTCCACGATTCTTCAGGAATGGAAGAACTGATCCATCGGGAAGTACGTGGTTTTGGATTCGGTAAAATCTGTCATAAAATAAAATAACAATTACCATTTATATTTATAATATTAAATAAAAATGCATGAAAGAATAAAATTATTATATAAGTAACACTAAATTAAGTTTTAACAATTGAATAAAATTAAGAGAAACATACTCTTTCTAAACTGTTACGGAGCTTAGGTGCAGCATCAGCGATGTATTTAGAGTGGAAAGCAAATCCAGAACTTTTAACTTCTTTAGCGAAAATTCCTTCCGCTTGTAAAGTCTTGACAAAAGCACTGAGACTCGCGGGAGGGCCAGATACTGTTACACTGTCTTCACTATTGTGGCAAGCAGCAACCAAGTCAGAGGGCAATCTCTTTTTAGTTTCTTCCCAAGATAATCCTGTTGTGAAAAAACTATTAGAATTTATGTAACAGGAAAATAAAATTATATAACTTACCAACAGCAGCCATTGATCCTTGTGGTAATTTTGATTCTAAAATACTACGTCCTCTCCAGAATGCAGCTAAAATGGCTTGATCAGCATTAAATGTACCATCAGCATAGGCACAACCAAGTTCACCAACTGAATGTCCAACAACACCGTCTGGTTCAATTCCAATTGATTTTAATAAATCGACTAAAGCAACCTAAACAAGGTACATACAAAGTCAATAAAATATATCTCAATAAAATTAGTTAGTTTCAATAATATACAGTACCTGCATGGATGTAATTGAAACAAAAGAGTTTAAGACATTATCAAATGTTGTTTCATCTTTTGAGTTCAGAATGCTCAACAAATCTAAGCCTTCGACTTGGAGAACAGCAGCGGCTTTGTTTATGGCCTTGGCAAATGGTTCCAATTGAAGAAGTCCCTCAAACATACCAGCCCATTGACTTCCCATTCCGGAGAAAACAAACCATACTGGTCTTTTAGCTGCACTTACTTCCTACAAATTAATTTTTAAATAATTGATTAACCTTAATATATTGAATAATATAGTAAAACATAGATTAACATTAAAATAAGAATTACTTACAGATACTTCAGAGATTGATTTGCCAAGAACTGAATATCCTCTATAACCATGTCCAGTAATGTTGTTGGTATGAACATCGTGTAATAAAGCAACAAATTCATCATCTAATGGTGTTTCGGAAATCTAATAAAACAACAAAATTTTAATTCATGATCTAAGTCTATATGGGCAAGTAATATACATTTTTTAACATGTTGTTAACAGCTTCATTTGTTCTTCCAGAAACAGCGATTAAACGTGGTACATTGTTTAAAATTGGAGCAGTTTTCGGTTTTGGGTTAGACTTCAATAACACATGAGCATTGGCACCACCAAAACCAAATGAGTTAAGGGCTACATAGCCACCGCCGTAGTCCCAATTTTTGTGTACGACCTGTAAACATATAAATATTATTATAAATTGCTTTAAGAAAAAATTATTTTATTGTAAATTACTTGTAATCTGCCATCTAATAAAGCTGGGATGTCAGGGTTAGGATTGGCAAAATGAAGATTTCCGGGAATTTTTCCAGCTTCCAAAGCAATCACAATTTTAGCTAATGAACAGAGACCAGACGCTGGCTCAGAGTGACCCATGTTTGATTTAACAGAACCAATTAACAAAGGTGTAGTACGATCTTTAGTGAAAAATTCAGCAATGGAGTTAACTTCTTGTGGGTCGCCAACCTAAATTTACACATTATTTGTTAAAAAATCAAAACCTAATTTGTGAATATTCACTGCCATACTTTGGTTCCTGTTCCATGAGCTTCCACATATGAAACTTCAGTTGGACTAACACCACACTTGGCATATACTTCTTGAATAAGTTTGTTTTGCATTTTTCCACTTGGGAATGTGATTCCTTGGTCTTTAAATCCATCAGTATTGATAAGTGCTCCCATAATTGTGGCATAATTACGTCTTGCTACACTAGCCTTTTGCAAGAATATAGTAACAATGGCTTCACTTCTCACATATCCATTTCCTATAATAAATTATCAAGACAGTAAGAAATGTATTTCTGTATTAACAATATTTTTAATATTAGTAATTACCTGTAACATCAAATGCCTTGCACATTCCTTGTGGTGATAACATGCTCAATCTGTGAAACTGCAATGAGTTTGTAGGTTTCAACAATAGATTGGCACCTCCAACAATAGCTGCATCACACTGTCCATTTTCAATAGCCTGTACAGCCTGTGACAATGCAACTAAACTACTCGAACAAGCTGTATCAATGGCAAAACTGGGTCCATTAAAATCAAATGTATATGAGATCCTGTTGGCAAACATAGCTCGGCAACAGCCCGTCAATCCATAACCGTTAACACGTTCTGGCAGTCTACTTAAATAATCATCAGTCTCACTGTTGGATGCGCCAATGTATACACCAATTTTCTGTCCGCGGATATCTTCTGGATTCACACCTATTTTTATAAATTGACATTAGATTGATTGATCTTTAATATAATTTAATTTCAAAAAGAAATACATAAGGAGTAAAAATAATTATTAATTTACCAGCATCCACAATACATTCATAAGTAGTTTCTAAAAGTATTCTCAATTGTGGGTCCATAACTTCAGCTTGTTTGGCATGCACTCCAAAAAAGTTGGCATCGAAATAATCCAATGCCTTGAGTTTACCAGTCCTTGTTGGAAGGCCATGAAGACCTAAAACAAATTTAAAAACAATGTTTTATTTAAAAAAAATTCATGTTGTGTTTGAAAAAAATGTCAAGTATTTTATTTACCAGCTGGCCAACGTCGATCATCGTCGGTAACTAAATCAACACCGGCATAAAGATTTTCTCTGAACTCGGCAATTGAATTGGATTCCGGAAGACGTCCAGAAATACCACTGATAACTATTTCATCATTTCCAGAATATGCAGAGTTACCGTTCACAGCCCCATTAGTGGCTTGTTGATTAGCCTGTGGGAACCTTGCTGGCATTGTGCCTTCAGCTACTGAAATATTAAAATAAAAATAAATTACCATTAATAATTTGAACCTATATATAATAATAGAATAACAAAAATTAAAATACATATACTATACTATACTAAATAATCATAAAATAAGCATAACCGTGTAAAATATTCAAAAAATCATATTATTAATGAAAACTATAGCAAATACTATTCGTCAAATTCTGGTTCATAAATACACAGTGTCATATTTTTTAATTTTAATTAAGAGTAAACCATAATAAAAATATCAGGTTCAGTTATTATTTACAAACAACATGGGTTAAAGTAGAACATAACTAATGTGTACAATACATGTAGTAATATTTTTAATCTAAAAAAAAGAAAATCATTTAAAACGTGAAAAAAATTATTCCCTTTGTTTAAAAATCTAGTTTAATAAAAACTTGATTAAAGACAACTTTAATAGCATAATAATTACCAAGAACTAGATCAATTATAATTAAAAAAAAAAATGTTGTGATAAATAAGCCGCATTTAGTTACAAATTCATGACCGTATGGGAAAGGAATCTGGGCCACAGTCCTTCCCGGAACGTAAGGTTTGATTTTGAAATTCGTTCATCATTATTTATATTAGTATGCATACATAAATATAATCGACAATAATAGGTACCTCATATACTTTTCACACCAATCGAATCACGACTTTCAGACAAAACTCAACGTGAAAAATCTTAAGGACTTTTCGTCACTAACTTATCGCTCCGGACTACAATAGAACGACTACCGCTTACGGGATGTTTCCACAGTTCCACGGTGTTTTTTTCTCGTCCGATCTCTGCCACCACCGAAGGAGGAGTACGAAATTTCGCCGACGTACCGACGTGATATTATTTCCACCTCGGCCGCGGACCGAAAACAAAAACAATTTGCAAAAACGACCGCGCGGAAAACACGGACAACAAAAACGATCGCGACGACACGAGAAACCGTTACGGCGACGACGCGTGTCCAAACGAGACCGAACTATGACGTTCGATATATAACCGGGTAACGTACATTTAGACCTGGTACACGCGCTTACCACTGAACGCCACAAGACCAGAACCGCCATGTATACCAATCTCTCGGTAACGACGTAAATGCGTTTTATTTTCCATGACGTTTTCGGCGCGTAAAAAATATATTTATTTAATAATATATAAATATATTATTTCATTATATATATAAATATATTATTTCATTGAAAAAAGAACAAAGGCCGAAAAATCCAAATTCTACGCAGTGGCCATTCGTAATAGCGATTGTCGCGCCGACGAGAATAGTAGTATCCACTTGTTCGAGAGACGTTATTTTATATTTCAATGGCAAATAGACTGATTATTCAACAATAATATTGTATAATAAATATAGGTAATGTGAGAAAAACGACATCGACTAATTTTTTTCTCTAATAATTACGATATTAAGGTCAAACTGGATGTCCGCGCGCGGAACAGGTTATTAATATAGAGTTGCAACGATTACAATAAAATCAACTGAAAAAAGTTTCAATGTTATATTGATATACTCGTATATACCTATACTACATAATATTATCTATGAAACACAAACTTTCCGAGTCGCGGAGTTTGAATGTCCGCGACCTCGGGAAGAAATAAAACCGCACTTGACATCAGTAACGTGGGTGGGTGGTGGTGGTGGTAGGCAGTGAAACGAGATTGTTTCCCGTTTAACTCGTGTTTCAGGTACACCTCGTGTTACTCGCGCGAAGAAATGAAACGACGTTATGCCCGATCAAATCGATCGTATCCGTTCGATACGCAGACACACACACATTGCCCGGGAGGCGGGCGGTTTTCAAAGAAAATCGATCTTTTATCGGACGCGCGCGCACGAAAAACAAAAGACAAGACGCAAAACGTGGGAAATTCTCAACACGGAAACACCGATCGGACGAGAGTTATCGATGGCGAGGAGTCCGGAGAGCACGTCAAACGGAATTGGTCGCAAAAACTGTGCAACGAATGCTACTGGAAATTACAAAGAAAACAATAGTCGAGTCCGTCGTGCCAGCTGCCACCGGCTGTAACGAAACCAATGACGACGGTCGAATGTCTAATTGTGTCCGTCTGGAACGGTAATTATTCGAATTCCGAGAGAGAGAGAGACGGACGGACGCGATCGACGTTAGTCATCGGAAACACTCCATATCGCGCATCGTCGTAGCGTGGACCGCAGTCGACGATTAATGGTTACGAACCGTGATAGACACGGTTGGCGATTAACTCCACAATTAAACGGAACGACAACAACAAATAATAATAAGATTAAGGCGGCGAGAGGGATACGATAAAAAAAAAAAAAAGTCGCAACCGAATTCGATCCCCGCAGCTATCCGGACGAGGCGAGTTCGCAAATAAACCGCGGGCGCGTTTTATACCAGACAAAAAGTTTGATTCGGTCAGCCGAATTTCTACGCAGTAATTTTCGAAGCTCGAGACGCGCGGCGTCGACACTATTTTTCTTCTCTTCTTTCGGCCTGTTCCGAGTTGCGTGCGAAAATCGTTTTCTGGGTCGAATTGCGTGCGTGGTTTTTTCATAACCGGGTTGAGTTGCGTGCGCGGTTTTTTTTGTGACAGAGCCGAGTTGCGTGCGAGATACAGTGCTGATGCCGCACGGTGTGCCAGATCACACATTTTGCGGACAATTTTTTTATTTTACCTTTAAACGAACCAATGAGTTACACTAAAATAGGTTTGTTTATATATATTATATATTTTTGTTGGATTGTGTTGAAAATGCTACAATATTTTTTACTGAATTATTTATGAATAAAAATATTCCATCTCGATTTGTTTTAATCTCACCTAAATTTGTAAGAGCCAAATGTAGTTCTTCTAAATTTGTAGGCAACTTTGGAATCATGCTTGACCGCGCACAATGAATATTTTTTCTTATCAGCGTCGTATCTGCAGTAGTCAAACTGGATAATATGTCTCCTTGGCGTAATTCTTTATGTACAATTTTACGCGGTTTTTCATACGGATCATCCAGAGCCTTACGTTTTAATTTGTTGCTGACTTTTTGTCGAGTTAAAATATTTATATCATCCTTGTCATGATCGTGATTTAAAACACTAAAAATAATATCACCATTTTCACTTAGCTTAAAAAAAGATTTACACAAACGTTTTGTACATGCCCATCTCTGTATGTTGTTATTTAAAAATTTTTGAAAATGAAATTTATACCCGTTAATTATATATAATTTTTTATTTTTTTCGCTTAACATTTGATTCACTTCCATTTTGGTCGCGCTTGAGTGTTGACTATCAACTGATATTCAATTCCAATTTCATAGAGAATAAATGATTCTCCGGCCGACACATCCAGCTCGGTGAAAACCGGTTGTCTTTAAATAAAATATGCGCACGCAATAATTCAGCTCTGTCATGAAAAAACCACGCACGCAATTCGGTTGTTGTCAAACATAGTTCCTTTTTTTCCGCACGCAATTCGGATGCAGCCTTTTCCTTACGTCACTCGCCCACGGTATTCCGTCATCTAGCGGCAGTGTGAAAATCTGTGGAACAAACGCGCGTCTATACGAACGATTAGCCGTAATACCACACATTATACTCTGTTTATTCGACGTACAATATTACACAGCAGCAGTCGATTGGGCGCGTGACGATCGCGTGAAAAAATGTACGATGAAAACAAAAAAAAAAAAGGTTACCGATTTCTTAGAAATAAAACACAATATAATCGCGTACTATATCGTAAATGATTTAAGTTTTCAAAATCGATCGAAGTTTTTCACTCCGATTACCGCACACACACAAGGTTAAAATGACGTGCACTCGATCGGGAAACGTGAACGCGTTTTTATTTACAAATGAAATATCCGTATGGTGATTTCTGCGCAGCTCGTGTAATTAGCATACAATGGATCGCGGAGAAATAGTAGTAACAATAATTAATAATCATGACGACGAGATAACGACGCGACAATCGTCATCGTAGATTTAATATATACACGCGTTATCTGCGGTGGCCAGGACGATAACAGGGGAGAGCCCTGTTATCGCGCGGCGGCCGGCGAGAGAATTTACACGCGATGATAAAAACGGCGTGTGTGTAATCTCGAGTGGCTGTACGGTTTTAATAACGACGATTACAATGATATTTCTTACCCATGGTGTTCCGACGACGGACGTGGACGAAATTCCGTCACAGTAGTGCTATAGACTCGCGAGCGCGGACGGCGGTCGAAGAACTCTGCCGAACACGACGGATTCACCCACAGCGAAAAACCGGTGTGTTTTTCGCAAAATGTTTTTCGTACGCCGCCCCGCGTAGTATCAGAAAATACCGGCCCCGTCGGCGATGTGTTCACGATCGAATGTGATTTCGTAGCGCGCGCGCGAACGTTATACGACGACGACGGCGATATTGTAAATACGCGACGGACGCGTCGTATTCGTGTACTGGAGAACGAGTATGGGTAAAAAAAAAAAAAAAATTGTCTCGCGACGTGTCGGCTGCGCAACGACGAGTCGCCCCGGCGAACAGAATGGTATCTCGGCGGAATTGCGGAGAGGAATAGTGAAAAAAAAAAAAAAACAAAACCGTTTCCGCGGCGGCGGGAGGCGAAGACGGGTCGGCGGCGGCGGAGCGGTGCGAGGGAGGAAGTGGCGTGACCTGAGGATACTCGGTGGCGTGATACCGGAACGCGCGATCCGATTGGCCGAGGGATCGTCGGCGCGCACGCACACGGACGCGGCGCGGGCACGTTGTCGGGTTTTTTTTTTTTTTTTTCTCTCTCTCTCTCTGGTATCCTCGGCCGCCGCAATAAGCGCTGCCGCCGCCGCCGCCGCCGCCGCCGGTACCGCGCGTGCCGCCGCCTCTTCCTCGGCGAAATCGGCACGGCCGAACCGTCACAAGGTCAATACGACGACTGCGCGCGATATCTGCCGGCGGCGTGCGCAACAGCCGTATTTATTATTATTTTCGATACGTCGTCGTCGTATTATTAATATTTTTCTTACTATATTATATTAGTCGCTATTCGTCACCGAAATATTGTCGTACGGATGGATGGCAGGACGGGGTCAGTTTTTTTTTTATTTTGCGACGTCTGTTATTGTTTTGTTTTCCCCTCCCCCGGAACGCCGCCGCAGACATTGTAATTCTCCTCCCCTCCCACACACACACACTCGTCGGAACCGAAGAAAAATAAAAAAAAAATAAAAATCCATTGGGGGCCGGGGTATAATAATGTTTTCGTTTAGTACCTCCACGCTCTGTCCGTCTCTGCTGCTCCTACTTCTCCTCCTCCTCGTCCACATTCCCGGCGACGACCACGTGGTATTTCGTACTGCGCGTCATCGGAATATTATTCGAGAGTTTTCTAACTATAGGATCGACCGCCGCCGCCGCCGCCACGTAAGCGCGCCCCCCCCCTCCGCCCCCGGCAAGGGGTTGACGGGAATTCTTTTGGAAATTACAAAATAATATTATGACAATAAAATATGAATTCGTTTCCAAAGACAAACGGAGACGGAACGTCTGACATGCGACGCGCGCGCGGTCATCGTAATAATTATACACGGAATTGTAGACTAATGGTCTTACGAAAGCGATAATTGTTTGTTTTAATACTGTTTAATAGCTAGTGATTTATAATCGCGTTTCGAAAATAAGAGATATTACGCAGTTCGTTGTTGTGTTTTAGAGTGATTATTTTATATAATATTTATCGCCGCTCAACGGGTATCTCGATTTCGGTGATCATAGAATCGACATTTTCAACATGAAAACCTACAACATCATCGTAAACATTTTAAAAAAAGATTACGTCGAATCAAACGGTCTAGAATTGAATATCAAAAAAGAAAATAATAATTAATATATTGTTATCTCAAATGTATACCGAATACCAATGGAAATTTTCGATTATTTAAAATTAATGTTATCTGGTACTGTGGTCGAGCGATATTTTATTTGAAGTACTTCTACAAAAATAATCGATAAAAAAAAAAAAACAATTAAACTGTCAATTTATTATAATGATAATAAATTGATCAAATAAAAAACAATCTTTCGACAGTGCTCATCAATTTTCCTAGTGCGGATAAAATAGAATCGAGAAAGTAAAAACAATCATTTAAAATAATATAATTCACTTGGTTCCTATTGGCAATGACATACTGCGTATTCTACCCTATATGCCAATATTTCAATATAATGTCAATTAGGTGGCGAATTGTGATATCTGTAAACAGACTTCTGACGCCATATAATATCGAGGGCTTCATAGAACGCAAAGTTAATTGAATAAAATTACTTCCAAGAATTTTTTACTGTAACAAATTATGTACGTTATTAGATGTTTCGACGTGATTAAACAATATGTCCTCAAAATAATAATCCTTCGCGATGTTAAACATGTTTTATTTTGAAGTAAATATAATAATTAAAAACTAATTTAAACAGTTTTTATTTTATTTTTTGTAATTAAATACAGCATAATTTATTACTTTATTAGTTTATGTTTGATAACCATTGATAAAAAAAAATATCGTGTGAGAAATAAAATAATAAGACTCTTTATGCATATTATATATTGCAATCGCTTATTATGAATAAATAAGAAATTATAAGATTTAATAATATTTTCGAAATGTACATGTTCATTGTCAATGTAAATTATAATTTAAAAGTATGGTTTTTATAATTTCATCATATTCGCTTATTTTATATTGCGAAATAAGAAGGCTGGAGCATAAATTCAAATCAAAAAAAAGTTAACATTCAGTCATTAGTAAACATAAAGTTATGTTTACAATTTATCGAATGATGTGAAATCAGTTTTTAAACTAGACGTCTAGGACTACGTCAACAAAAGAAAAAATTATATCACGAAAATAATTTCCCGTGTTTATTACTTGGTTTATTAATTATTATGATTCATGAACGAAAATGAAAATATATTTCCTCAAATCAGTAATGTAATCATTATGCAATGTGCCCAATCGTTATTAGTTATTACTTATTAGGTCGTTCGACGAATATTCCATTCTATGCAAATTGTTCAGTAATAAAAACCATAACAAATTATTTGCGTGTCTATTTATTCATAATGATATTATATCCGTATTTTAGAACAACATCCTCTCGAAATGCAAATAAATTTCATACTAATAATTTAATAAATATAGAAGTAGTATGGATATCTTGGATTAGTGAGAAATAAAATGTATGACCTAGACATTCATATCAATTATCAAAAACATTAAGTCCATCATCATTCGACATCCATTGCCCCCGTGTCATTGTAATTTTTGGACAATGGATAGCGTATTTCATTGATAAATTTATTCGTGTTCTACATAATTTGACCGCAAACTGCGACATTACTTTGTATTTTGTGTACATTAGCCTAATAATTAAATCATACATTATCAAAATAGTATTAAAACGTTAAGCTGACCTCATCTTTTGCGTTCTACGCTTACTAAAGTCAAAAACAACCCGTTGTTTACATAATTTAAAATGAGATCGATTAATTTAAATATCTTGAGATGTTAATAGATGTCAATGGTATTTTACTCCTTAATATGAGATTAATATTCAATAGAAGTCTATAAAAACTATGTTTCCAAAATAATTAGAAGTTATCATATACTAAGCGATTAATAAGAAAATATATTTATGATTTGTTAAAAAATGACATCCTCGTGGATTATTCAATAGACGGATAAAATATAACGACAAAAAATTAATCACTAATGGGAGACAATCAATAGGTGAAGTATTTTCATTGTTTACACTATTACCACCACTTAAAAATATTAAATATTCCGAAAAAGCCTGGCATATATTAATAAATAGACCGGGATTGTTTGTTTATAAAATAATAAAGTTTTTAAAGATGGTATTATAAATTTATTTTTCCTCACTCTTAATTCACATGTGAACTTTTATTGAGTTAGTTTCCAACGACTTTGTAGGAAATAATTCAATCCTTGGTAACTAGGTAAATATATACTAACCTAGTCGTCGAACTAATAATACTACGATCGATACATGTGTAATTTTACCGTTCACATGAATGTAGGCCTACACAAACAATTGACAAATAAATTACTATACATGTTTGTATGCATACATTGTCAAGTGTTGTACCTATTATCATGTTAATAAAATGTTAAACGACCGAAATAGATAAATTCAAAAAACGATGCGCAAAAAGGTAAACTAACAACTAATATTTCGGAAAGAAAGTATAGTACTATTGAATTTATTCGTGAGAAGTGCGTTTTAAAAACGGTATATTTATTTTACCGACAATATACGATTATTATACGTACATATCCGTGAAGTAAAGGTTGCCACCAGTCCACGTGTTATTTAAAAAATATATTTTTTATTTACGACAAATCCGCAGTGTATTTTCTAGAACGTTGCAGTTTAAATCGTTTATTTTTAAGCGAACTAAATGAAAATAATCTTTACACTCGATTTGCATTTAAATATTCATACGTATGTATATATTTACAACACACTACGAAATGATAGGTAGATAAGTTTTCCGACTTAAAAAACAATTTAATTAAATAAAACGGAAACATTAATTTCTAATCAGTCGAATATAATAATTAATATTATATAATTTTTAATATTTAGACTACTGGCAGAGTGGCAGTTAATATGATAACACTTTTACAGATCAATTATTTATTCGACTCAGTACACAGCGACGAAAGAGGTACGTATACGATGATATACGCAATCATTAACTTTGTTTTTTTTATAAAACTAGATAACAATATACGACGAATTGACTGCTCCAGAAATTGGGGAATTTATGGGTGGTTCACTCTCTGCCTACGTCTATTTCCTCCAGCGGTAATTGGTTAACAATTGCCGAATTAAAGTAATACAATTGACGAACGTCGTCGTGTAAAATGGGCTGGCAATTCAATTATGCTAATAAGACGTATTTCAAGATTAGTAAAAGTCGAAACGGTCAATTTATTTTTGTATACTCGTGAATTTTTACAATTTAAGCGCGTTTACCACAATATCATAAGGTATCGTTAACAACGATTAGATTAATATGTAAAATTATTAATAATTATTAGTGTGTTTAGTAAACGTTATCTTTTAACATTGATCTTTAACACTCAATGCTTATTATTATGGTTTTCATGAACGTTATTAAGTGAACACATAGTTTATAACAGTCCAAAACGAGTTAAATTTTAATTATTATATGGTATAGTTTAGGTTATTTTGTACTCAAATGTCTGAACTCAGAAGAATGGAAGTAGTTATATAGTTAGCAGTGTTGCGTCATTAATAGTTTATTTTCAACGAACATCTAAGTATTTAATATGAAAATTAAGAAACCTACGTTTTAAAAGATAATACCGAAAGCTTAATCCTAAACGTACCTACACGCCTTTTAATAAGTATTGTGAATTATGTAAACACTTAGACATATTATACGCATTAATGTCATACAGGCACTTAAACTATCGACACTACAATAAATATAAGTATTGAAAAAAAATTAACAATACGGAACACCTACGATATTTTTATAATTAAATCCAAAAAAGTGAACTCGGTTGAATTTAAATGATAACCTATTTTTTTTAAAAATTTTATAATATTACTTTTCGTATCAAATAACCATTAATATTTCATGACGACAACCAAAAACTTTATCACATTCTAAATGATGAATTAGTCGGTGTTTTATGATCGTAAACCAATATTTGATTTAATTATAAAATTATTGAGATTCAAATAATAAATGTAATATAATTAAAACCGTCGATTAATTTATAGTAAAGATGAAGTATGGTTATAAAAGCCGTCGCCTAATATTTTATTGTAAAATTATAATTAATAGGTTCTATCCCAACAAGTCTTCGAAAATTAAATCATCCAGTAACAACTGAGAAAAACGATATAGACGTTAAATATCACTATTGAAAAAAGTAATTTTAATAGAAAAAATAAAAAAAAAAAGTTTAACGAAATAAAGGTCAAGTCGAGTATTCGACTTCAAAATGTCGAATTCAGCCTTTTAAGAGTAACACATTTGAACAATCTATAAAAATACAAGATTCATAAGCGAAATAATATAAATGAGCAACTTACTAGTTCGAATATCAGTAGGAATGAATTAAACGACAAATGAATGAATAATGCCGGTTCTGTAATCCAATCACTCCAAAATGCGAACGATTGACACTAACTGTGCTGGCACTGACGGACAAACGGCGTTTGTGCGCGTTTTCGATTTCGATATCGACAGCCGTTATCAGCGGTCGGGTGCGCGACCAAAGGGAGAAAAGGCCAATTATATTGTACTCTCGACGAGCAGAGGAGGAGATGGTTACGAAAACCCGTAAATATAACATACGTGTGCGCAACACCTGCACCTGCGAATAGGCCATCGTTTGTTTTTAAGAAATGGCGGAGGCAACGGGTTAGGTCAACGCGATAAAGAAGAGCACCGTATAAAATATCATATTATAACACCTATTAAACACACGGCAGAAAATGCTGTTTTAACACCAATTTAACACACCAAGGGCAAATCAATGTTAAAAGATTATATAGACACGATAATAATGGTACAAAGAGAAACCGTTTGTCCAAATATTAATATTATAATAATAGTATTAGTATACCCGCCGCCGTGGACTATGTGCACATAACGTACGTCCCATTAGATGCCACCGTACCCTTGTGTAGAGTAGATACTGAGAAATTAAGTCTAGACTGTTGAATATATTCAAGTGTGTATTGATAAATAAATCGACACACGAATAGACGAGGTTTATCGTATTTTTGAAAGAAAAAAAAAAAATGAAAAAAAAAACGAGTCAATGACACTACTAATGCGTGTCCAATGCGGTCGTACTACCTCAACTCCTGTAGAGTATCACCGGTACCGATTATAGTCACCACTACGGTTGAAAAAACCAAAAAATAAAAAATAAAAATAAAATTTAGCCGTAGACAACAGTGTAGTGTAGTCTCACAGAAAAGTGATTCACCCTGTATAAGCGGCAATGCCAGTAAAATTCTAGTAAATAACCTTGCATCACATGATATTTTAACGAAACAATTAAATCCAACGGGTTTTAAATGTAATACTTTATTTTGCTATTCGCAGTTTGAGTAATTATTTAACTTATTAAATAACTACTAAACGTTATTATAGAAGCGAAAGTATGCATAGTATATACTATACATATGAACTGCATTCATAAAATTATTTAACAGATCGGGTAGTTGGTAAATATTAATTATAAATATAGTACACAACACTGTGAACCGGTGAACAGTCACACTCCACCGTGTACCAAAAACATACGAACTTAATATCTGTTTTAAATGCTTTACAGAAAATTGCATTTCTTTGATCCCGAGTTGTTATTACTACTAGATCAAAAGTAATTGCGAAATTATGATGGAAAGCTTTACTATAACGCAGATTGTTTCCGTCTAAACAGTCGTGAATTTATGAGAATTTTAATAAGCTGTCCAAAATTGTATACGACTTTGAAGTGTAAGTGTGTGTCAACATATATGATGATATTACAAAACAATATTGTGTAGAATTGCCTACAAAAGAATTAAAAAAATAATTCACGGCCTAGATTAAAAAAAAAAAAATAAAACAATTATGACATGTTTTATAATGAGTTATTATACAGGTCAGGTAGGATCTATTCAAGGACTGCCATGTCCAGAACAACCTAATGAAATAAGTTCGAAAAAAAGCTTCGCATACGATAAAGTATTTCAGAAATAAATGACTTATGACATTATATAAAATGCATAAATAATTATTATTTCTATCGAAATACAATGGAGATCAATAATTGCTTTGATCGCGTATCAAACGAAATCTTTGTTAATACGCATTTCGTTCGGCAAATTATGAGGTATTGAGAATTAATTTCAAAATTCCATACATACGAAAGAAATGACATTCGAGTGTGATAAAACACACTTCAGAAAGTAAAATCTTTAGTTGTTGGAAAATCGTTAAAATTTGTATCTAGTTATTTACAATTATTTACATTTAAACGGGTATTTAAATAATGTGAGAACGACTTTAATAACTCAATGCGAAGTTTGAGTTCAATTATTGTTTTACGCATTACATTTAAATTATGAGAACACTTGGGTATTTAAAAAATAAAATGTTCCAGGATATTTTATAGTAAAACTAAAAGTTTTAGAAGTTATGAGAGTAAATAATTTTAATTCCTGATTCGACAGGAAACGAAACAGTCACGCGATTTTGAAACACACACACACATGAGTAATTGCACGAGTGAAGGAAAAATACAATTTTATACAAATAGTATAATAATACTAGTTGACCTCATCACAATTTTTTACATGTTGATGCTAAACTAAACGACGGTACTCGTAATAAGGTACGGGTGGCGATGTGCAAAGAGACGAACAAAAGTGAAAATATCGAATTCGCAAATCCAATAATAATAGACATCGTAAGATAGATGTTTCAATAAAGATCTAATACTAGTCCAGTAGTATTGATTCGAATGCAGAGGAACCTGTTTTTCTTTTTTTTTCCTACAATTTAGAGTGAATCGATTTTTCACAAGGTCCCTTATGTTTAGTTGCATGTATATATATAACCACTGAAGAGGAAACCTGATTTTAAGATAGTGGTATTGCAACGATTTTAGTAGACGAATCAAACAAAATTGTGGCCAAGTATGACCTACCTTTCACGAAGGAAGTAAATGAAATCATACTCGAAACACACATCACTGTTGTTCAGTGTCAACTCGATAAAAACTTATTTTATTGGACTTTTTATGGCAATCTCAAATTTGATAACAATATATATATATTGTTAATTTCCACAACCGATATTGTTTATATACTAACAAATAGAGTGGTAGAATTTACTAAAGCGACAATTCGCATTTACTATTGAAAACTACGCGGAAACAAACACATGTACGAGCCCATATGTTATGTTTAGTACACGTTTTCAATGAACGTTTTTCGCTCAAATTAAAAGTACACGTAGGAGGTACTCGGTAGCTTAAAATCGTCCATAATTGTGTAATGTTTAAATAGGTGATATTCAATTGAATATGTATCGTTATTGTTTATGATATTTGACGCGTCGAAAAAAAAAAAAGTGATATTTTACTAAACGTAATGGGATTTGTAAGACCCGTCATAGTCGAACCTAACCCACGAAAAAAATAAAAACGCTCTCAGCCATAATAAAACAAGACACTAGCAATTTGATTAGATTCGACCGACCGTCTTCGAATCACGATAAGAGAGAGTAAATAATATAATTTACGACGTTTTACACGGTTTCATGATAATAATCATGGAACGATGTGCATTGTCGACGATAATAATCAGTTATATAGTCGGGGAAAGAGACGTTCGAAAATATTGGTCGCACCCGAGAAACGGAACACGGTTCGACGACGACGACGCGACGGCGGAGTGCCGAAAACGACGATGATACCACGCCGGTGTCAAACATAGAGGTTAGAAAAATCGCCTCGCACGCACTCGCGGCGGCCGAGAGAGATAAGAGAAAATATAATAATACAATTTTATTAATTATTACTCAGACAGACCATTATCTCGGATAACACGCGTCCGCGTGGTTTCGCGTTTTATTATTATTATTATTATAGTTACGATGACATCATAATAATATTGTACTACGTGTTGCTGGTCGGGAATGAGAAAAAAAAAAAAATACGATACGACGAAATTTGCCGCCGAATCGAGTTCTATCTAATCGGAATGGAGAAAAAAAAAACCCGAACGCGAAAAAAACAATTCGCTTCAGAGCGAAACACGTCTATGATAACAAGGATAAGTAAACATGATCGCGTGATATTGAACAAATTATATTGAACCGACGAGTTTGCGCTCACGTGTAACCCGCCGCCGCCGCCGCCGTCATCGCATACGCGCGCACACACACACACACACGATGTCGCCGACAATAGCAGAAAAAAACTACACGTACCACCGAACACGCGCGCGTAAACGTCGAATAGGTAATTCGCGCGAGCGCTGCATACAAATAAATAAAAAATAATACAGGAAACGCGGCGGAGATGATAATATTTTCGTATTTTCGGAGGTCACGGCCGGCGCGAAAAAAAAAATCGCAAATGAAATATAAATTTACGTATAATTTACGCGTTCGGTACTCACGTGTAGCGTGTCGGTGTGCTGCTGCTATCGAATCCGCCGGCTTCCCCGGTGGTCTCGGTCGTTCCCGTGTGCTTGCGCCGGCTCGGCGGTGACCGCGGTGGTTGGTCAGGTGCACTCGCGAAAACTTGTTTTCAAGTTTTTCTTTTCAGTAACGAGACGATGAAATATACAATAACTGTCGTCGTCGTCGTCGTCGTGTGAGTGAAGACGCGTGCGAGAGACACGTCCGCGTGCCGTCGTGCGATGTGTGAAACTGAATGAACGTTCGGCGCACGCTATTGTTCAAATAGTGTGTGCGGCATCCAGAGACGCGCCAGCGGATTGGGCGTTGCGACGAGCCGCGCCACACACTACTATCGGCGGCGGCGGCGGTTTTTTTTCCTCCGTGTTTACACGTTCCCCTCGAGACACTTCGTCTTGCGCGAAAAATATATAATATAAATAATAAATTCCTCACGCTCGGGCGCGCGCGCGACGGTTATTTTCGATTGTTATTATTCGGATATTGTACAGCGGCGAGACGGGAGCGCAAAAAAATTTCCGACCTTATCGTCTCGATAATGTCATCGTATCGAACGTCGTCGCGGTATCGGGGACGCGAAGGCGGTTATCACGACGACGGCGGCGGCGGCGATAACGGACACGGCGGCGATGATGATATTCCGGGCGCGCGAGGCGTTTTATAATTTTTTTTTTTATTTTTCCCCCCCACGCGAGCGCGATTGGCGCGCTGTCGCAGAAACGTACGTCATTGCGACATATTATTATTATAATTATTACGCGATCGTTTGTCGCGATTATTATTATTTACATCGCTCGTTTGTCGCGATTTCGTTTTCGGCGGAACCGTACGGCAGCGCCCCGGTCGCGTCGCCGCAGAAATCAGCTGACGTCGGGATTTTCCTCCTATACACCCACGTCTCGCGGAGGACCGCGGCGTTTACCCCCCTCCCTCCCCGGATCTCCTACTGTTTTGGAACAGCAGCGTCGACGAGAAAAATTTAGGATTATTTTAAAAGTCTACACCGGACGCGGATCGCCGTGTTTATCGCCGAGGTGTTTTCGACGCATTCGCGATCCGAATTCACTATAACGGTCGCGACAACTGTTGGAACCGAAAGTTTGTTTCGATACGTTTATTTGCCAGTGATTTGAAACTGATATATTATAATTGCGTATTTTCCACATAATAAAACGACTACAATACGAAAAATTGCATTTAGATATTTGTTAACGTAGTTAAAACAAACAACAAATGTAATCGGGTAAAATTTAAAGAATATTTCGGACAAGGGTATACACTCGCGGTTATCCGACGACCGTTCCAACATCATTGAAACAGTCAATCGGTAAAGACTGATGAGAGAAAAGAGAAAGCCATTCTCACCCCTATAGGTACCTTTCTAGTTTCTACCGCTGTCTTTTGAAATAGTAAAAATGAACTGATAATCATGACAGGAATCGTTGTTTATTTTGAACACGACCATTGGACCCCTAAAAATATCCGGATTATACATTTTTGTACTAATTAACTACTTGTGTAGTCTACACCAAAATGACATGTCATTTACGTTGTCGGTTTTTACAGAACGGTAAAGAAATTATTTTATAGAGAATAAGAAAATATGAGAATCAATTGGGACGTATGATATTTTTTCAAATTCAATTGATTTTCAATTTATTTTATAACCTCGGTTTAACGATTAAAAAAGTAAATATAAACAATGGGTGCTATTAAAATCATTCGACATTGATATTAAATGGTTGAACACAAAATTTTAATGCTAATTTTACTTAGTCGTTATTATTTTTATTATCGATCAATTCAATCATAATCATAAGGTAAAGTTGTCTACACTCATCGTTTAAAAATAATGAGAATGTAACTATTGATAAAGTATATTTCTATTATCGGTTGAATTATTATGATAATAAAATTAGTATTAAAAAAAATGTACAATCTACAATTATAGGTAAGTACTCGGTTTACAGATGTAATAGTTTTCTCGGTATCGCATTGAGCACAATGTAACTATTTTCAAAAAATAATCAACGTTTTTTTTTTCTATGGTAATATATAATTATTTATGAATAATCTTCTCTCCCGAGATTTAAAACAATTCGAATCCGACAAAACCACAAACGTACCATAGAGGAGAAATGTTTTTCATAAAATGAAGCTATTACAGGTATTATAGATATTATCGCCTATTATGCTTATTAATAATTCATTTTTTATCGCGTTAAAACACATAGCCAAGCCAATGGACCGAATTATTTATTTCAATGTGAAATGTGAAAAAGATATCACTGTGAATAAACGACCTTTATCAAGGACATTCCTCTATCGATTAAAATTATTTTTTTAGTTGTTTACCCCAATTTATTTATTGATTAATGCTCGCCGTTTTTAAGTGTACGATCAGTGAAATATAGTAATTCTGAACTAAATACTCACACGATTTATTACTGGTCAAAATGTAAAAATAGACCCACTGCGCGATTCGCTGGTATTTTTAATTGATAATTAATTATTATTTACCTAATATACAGCCACATAGGAGTGTATCTAATACCATATGGTAACATCTAAGCATTGCGATTTTTTCTCTACTCGTCCTACCTAGGTAGTAAATTATCTATTAATTATTTAAATATTAAACTGACCATTTTATAGGCGTGAACATTGTAATTACGATTAGCGGCAGGCATAGGCATAGACTGGAAGAACGAGATAGACTGTTCCCCTACGTAAACTCGAGAGGGAAAAGAGTCTTTATTTATTTGTAAATTGAGAAATAAATCAATATTATCGAAAAGACGAATAAGCGAATAATATATTTGTATTTAATAACACGAAAAAAATGTAAGTTATACACTCGAGTGTAGAATTTCGCGTGGTAAATAAATGACGTTATTAAAAAATTTTTATTATTTTTTGGATCCTATAATATATGAATCTAATTACCTATGCTTGAAAAACTTGAAAGCGTTTTAGTAGAATTACAATGAAAAATTCAATTTTAATTTATAATATTTAGTTCCATTATGAGTTATAGTTTAACAATTAGTAATCAAACGGTAATAATTATAAAAAAAATCGACCGCATGTTTCATGTTGATTATTTTGTGGCAAAATTTAATCATCTAATTTACAATTTAATAACATCAGACTATGTATTATACTATATTATATTCAGTGACTTTGGCTGTACTTTTTAGGCGAATTATGTCAGTAAAAGTTGAAATAATGGATTGAAAAATAAAAAAGTAAATGTCGATGCAAATAATGTCTGTTACCCGTGACTTTAAGCGGAAATAAATGCGCAATTTTTACACACGATACAATGAAACGGCAAAACAAGAAATAGGTTCACTTACTTGACATGTAATTCGTTTCTATCGCTGGACTTCTAACGTTGAAACGATGTTTGCAACAATGTGGCGTCTATCACGATCCTGAATAATACATAATAACAATTTCATTAGGATGTTTGACGTTGAAAAAAAAAGAATGAAATCAATAGGCTATAAGCTTATCGAAAAATACTGTGATACTTACATTCAAAGATGAAAAAGACACGAATGAAATATTTCGGACGACTATATATGTAGATCCGATGACGATTAGAATAAGACTGAAACGAAAAAATAAAAGAAAGTCAACGATTTTCTATTCAAATCGATTTCTCCTCATTATCCCTATTTCCGGCTTACCATTGTGTTGCCAGATAGTGGGTGGTGTGATAATAACTATAAGTTTCGTTTCTTTTGTTTATTTGGACTTTGAATACGACCCCTAGGTGATACCATTATCTTGCCGGGTAGTAAACGGTGCATTTACTTGATTCACCATCACAGCAGACGAACCAAGTTTTCGCGATCATATCGTTTCCTAAATTTCATATCACTTTATTCGGTGATACATTATACATTATATATATATTAATAAACGAATTAAAAAATATATATATATGAATTTGGGTTATTATCGATTATTTTTTTATACTTTCTTTATTCGAAAATCGAGAATAAATTTTGATAATTATACCGGCTTTTTAACGTTATCGTAATTGAACTTTTGATATTTCAATGTCATTAAATGTGTTTCGATGTAATATGATTTAGACTTTTAAAAATGTAAATAGCAAGTCCGTATTTAAAGGCGAGCGCGTCGAATGGCGATGGACCGTCGGGGGAGAACTTTGGCGCGGGGGGGGGGGGTACATTTTTACGATATTTTCTTTAAAATAATAAAATATCGTTTTGTCGATTTACAGGCGAAAATTAAAAAAAAAAAAAAACAAAACAAACCTTAACAACTGAAGCTTATAATTATTATTCTATTCTGCAGTATGTCAGTAGGTAGGAGGCACTTCGAGATTCAAGGTTTAATTTAAATCATATTCTACTAAACAATACGGCTACGATTATACGCAGCGATCAGCCCCTTTGATTGTAATTCTGTACGAGATGCGACTACCTTCATGGAATATAATAACAAATAATAATGTATAAGATAAAACGATTAATATTTCGCACATGATTATATTTTTACACCACTATCGAAAAAAAAAAAATTATAACCTCACCTAAAAGAGATGTGACATTTTCCGAGTGCTCCCGGGGGGGCGCCTAAATTCTAAAAACCGATGTGGTAAATCGAGCCGGTTCCAAATGCCGTTTAAGGTGGTTTCGATGTCGTTCATAATAGTAATTAAAAAGTGTTACACGTAATCACTAATATTAGCCAAAATAGATCAAAGGTTAATTAATAATTTATTTGTTTGATTTTATAATGAGGAATTAGAACCATATTATACCTCACGGGGTTCAATGTGCACGGTGCTCGTTTATTTTATTTTTTTCTATGTTTTTGTAGTTACAATTCATTAAATACAATGTACAGTTAGTACTAATTAAATACCGACGACGTTTTATTTTCACTAAGTTTTTATATTCACTTGGTAAAAAATAGTGTTTAGTAAAAATAATTATTGTCAGATTGAATTCATTGGTTTTTACTTTATTTTTCGTTTCACTAGTGGTCGCAACAATTTTAATTTGATATTTTAAGATACAATAATTTAATAAACCGAATTATTAAAATAATATTTAAGTAGTCTAAACCACACGAATGTAAAACAAATATGATAACGAAATACGTATTATATACGTATGTATATTTAAGTTCAGAATTATTGTTGTCATTTGATTACGAAAAATATATATTATTTCAATCGTTATTGTCATAAAACAAAGACGAAAGGTATTGGATTAAAGTCGATCGGACGAAGAACTATCTGTATTCATAGTTGAAATATTGACTATAGGTTTATTTAATCTTAATATTTTTAAAGCTCGATCGAGCTTGTGATTGAGAAATTATTTCACCATAGGTAGACACTTGGAAAAAATCGCTATTGCAACAAACATTTAATCAAAAAATAATTACGCTACTATTATGATGGGGGTTTTTTTAATAGGAAATGATTAAAAGTCGCGTAAAATTTCATTTTTTACAAAAAAATTATAATAATATACCAATTAAAAAATAATTGTTAGTTATAATAATATAGTACAAACTTTTAAAGTAATAAAACTCTATTAAACTGTTTTGTGCAATCATTCACGGCAGGTATACCTATAGGTACCGCCGCAATTCGACATTTAATAATCGGCAGAGAACTCGTTTCATTATACGTATACGTTTAGGTCAGTTACTCGCTCAAATTTTATTTTCCTACCAGTGTTATAGAAAAACAACAGTAAAGTGTTAACAAAAAAACGACAAAAACACAATAATATTACCCTTTTTGAACAAATCGCTACTTCGTGTCTCCCCGCGAATACTTGGGGGGGGGGATTGTGAATAAATACTACGAATTACAACAACATACCCACGATCTGCACGTTTCAATTATCGAATAGATCCGCAAACTCGATTCGCCGAGTTTCTAACAATCAAACACACTTGGTTTATCTTTCGGAAATCATAAATATGATGATTTTAACGGCTTCCTAATATCATCGTGTACGTGTGTACGATATACCTAAACATAAAAATATTTATTACATATTAAATTTATATATACTTATTTTATATTATATGATATATGTTCCACCTGACCTCATTGACATTGAGCAATAACATTATATCTGTCTTGCCTTTTATATATATATATATAGATTCGATATCTAAGACTTTATGTTTATTATTTGAATCGTACAATACTCGTAAAGGTCATTATTATTATATTATATAGTTGAACCAGCTTCGCGCTACCATATATATATACGAGTATATTACATTTAAAATAAGAGTCTTGTGTGTATTTTTATTCAAACCTATTGTACAACAAGAGCAACGTACATTCGAAATTATTTTGCATTTATAATTAATCAAACAATAATAATTATAATGTTTTAAATATTGTTTATATTTCTTCTTGATAATAATATACTAATCTAAAAGAAGCGCATGATATAAGAATATAATAATTAGTAACTATTTTATTTTATTCATTTTTTTATTCATTTTGTGAGATTTTCAAGCCGTATAAACGACGCTAAGAGGAGTATATCATCTAATTATCATTAGTCAATTAATATTTTATTTCAAAGTTCTATTTTGTTTTTCCCGTGCGAAATTAATGGTTTTCATACGATTATATTATTTTATTTTTCGCGTCGGATTGAGAATTATTTCGTCTTTCGCAGGTGTAATCGGTTTTCTCGATTTCATACGTTTCACAATTAATAATTACCCATAAAAACTCGACCTGTACGCCACTCTGTAGGTACGCCCTCGACGAGTTCACACCGTCTCGCATCTGTTAGATTTCAATACACCCGATCGATAAAATCGAATTTTTATAGTCTATTCGTTTATCGGAGCGAGCGTGGGACACAGCACCTCGACTTGCGTGGTATGATGAGCGCGCGTAGAGTCACTAATATAGACTTTCAGAATGAAAACACAATCGTACTTGGCTTTTCCCCTGGCAAACAAGATATAGAATTTTCAATCGACACTCTCAGCGTTGACGCGTCCGTCGACAAAACGAAATAGCAATAAAATGTATTTTCGTAAACTGCAGTTTGCTAATTTTCCGTCTGTACTTTTCTGACGCGCCAACAATATCAATATTTGCGTTCACGTTTAACTGTCTCCGCCGTATAATGTGTGTCAATGTTGATGGAAACTAGCTATAAATAATTTTTATTTGAACACGTGATCATTTAAATTAATGATGTCCGGGCTACTACGTAAAAAAAAAAAAAACAACGTATACCGACATCGGTAAAAAATTATATATTTCAACACGTCCGTACGCACGAAATCACTTTCCAGTCGTCATTGGTATTCTTTTCAAGTTCATTGTTACTACCGACGAAAATCTATTCAAGGATTCCGTTCGTTTATTACTCGGTACGTTATGCAATTTTAAATATACGCCGTTTATTATACGACTTCTAATGCTTTGCCGAGAGTTTTGCGCTGAAAAGTTATATAGATTTACATTTAACAATAAACGGACGGTCGTTTTTTTTTTCTTCTTCTTTAATTTTCAATACTCATACGCATTTCAGATAAACGTAACGCGTCGTTATCGATTTCAACATTGAAATAATGCAAGTCTGTTTAAAATTACATCGTTCTTCCGCGAAATAAATAATCAATGAATGGCATTTATTAAATCGACGAACCGAGATTTGGTAGGAGCGACTCTAATGTTTCATATTATACTTGGAAATAAATTTAATTTTTGAACTTTTAAACGACGAGATTAAGCCTCCCCCACCACTAGTACTGGGTTTCTGTTTATACAATTTGGTAAATAATCTCGAGCGTTGTGTTTTGTCTATTCATCGCATTTCATAATATAATATTTAAGTATTCGATTAAAAAATAAAAAATATGTTAAATCGTCGATTAATAATATTTATGTGCTATTTGAATGCTGGCACCTCTACGCGCGCGTTCAGAAGACCCGTTCGTTATTTTATTTAATTTTTAAATCGAGTAATTTTGAAATGTAGAAAATAATAAGACGAGTTTTGTACATGTAATTTGTACGCGAACGCCAAACGAAGATGTGATTTTTATAAATATTATCGTACGAATTCTAAAGCGACAAGCGTGTTTTGGACCTTTTGACGAACAAACGCAAAAGTACTTGAATACTTTCGAAAAGCGCGAGCGTAGGCTGTTATTATTCGTAAACAATGTTGGTTCTACTGAAAACACACCTACACGTTGCGCCGGTGAATTATGCAAGTCGCGAAGCGTGAAATTATCGGTATACCGTATGCACTCGACTGCCAACAATGACCGCGCGAAATTGAAAACAAAAAAAAAAATCATCGACGCGATTCGCCGTTAAAATCGATTTCATTGGTCGACGTTAGGATGTACGTACTTGAAAAAAACTCTATTAATGTTTAACGCGAGCAACAGAACGCAATCCACGACGTGCATCCACAATAGCGAATCTACTCCAGTAGAGAGGCGTACCTCTAAATACGTTGACATTATCGCGAGCAGTGGTATAATAGCGGCGGCAACCAGCGTAACCGGAATACAATATCTCGGGATTATTTCGTGCGGTATCGCGTTCCCATTTCTAGGACGTATAGGATAAGTATTAATATTTAAATCGTACGTGTAAGGTAATATTGTATTAGACCGTGTGACGAGAAGAACAAAACCGAGCCCCTACTACTACTCTGGAGAACGACTTTAGCAGACTATAAATGATAACATACGCCGCGGTTTATAATAATTTTACATATAATTATTACTTAATATACACATTTAAACGCGTAAACGTTTATAGTGCTTATTCATACATACGACGACGCCGTCCCGTACTGCAGCAGTAGTTTTGTCGTGAAAAACAGTTTGTTTTTTTCAACGTCGTTTCTATACACTGTAGACGATTCCGGTCGATTTCGCGTTTCTTTTTTCAATTATCTAGACAGAATTATTTAAATATCAGACAGTTTCAGTGTCGTGTTTTAAAGAAATAATAATTATTTTAATCGTTCCGCGCGCTACTGGTCGGCGGTTCTCGAAAGCACGACGCGTTTCGGTGGCCGCTGAATGTTCCAAACGATTTGCCGGGGGCGACCTCCCGAAACGGAGACGAATCGTCGTTCTCTTCGATTACGTTTATATATAATATTCAATAAATAATAATATATCGTCGAGCTTTATCGCGGTCCGCGGATAGGAACTATATGAAAAAAGACAAATCTTTGTTACGAGACGACGTTCTACGGGTTAAACGTGTTATAATTTAACTCTATTTGTGAAAAAAAAAAAAAAAGAAAAACAAGAATAACTCGTATTTGAAACTATATATGAAAAAATAAACATGTGTACGCCGTGTGTTCATATTATTATTATATAAATGGTTGCAAAACGTTGGTTCTTGACATTGGGATTGTTTGTTTGTTTGTTTTTTTTTTTTTTGCCACACAGTCTTTGTAAACATCGCGTCGTAAAATTCAAACCCAAAAACGACCCCGAATACGTGTGTACTTCTAAACTCGGCGGTGTTGCGTCGCGAACGAACGGAGCGTAATACGGCCGAGTGATGACAATTGCTATTTGTCTATTTTCGATGTTCGATTGTGTCACGGACACAGCGCGCGTTATGCGATGTGTGACGTACACACGCCATTGCAAAAACATTATTGCCCAAGTCCGATAATTATTATTATAATATCGATCGTTTCCCGTCTTTTTCGCGCGTAGGTACGCTCGCGTCTGATGCACTTTTTTTACGGCGCGGCGCGGCGCTGCAGAAAGCGAGCGCCGCGCCGATCATCGTGGCCCCGAGCTTCTTATTTTTTCGTCGACGAACAAAACCGGTCGTGAAATAATATATTTACACGGTATCGTTCGGTTTTTTTATTTCGACAGAGTAGTCATCGTCGCGAACGTAATGATATCGTTTCACGCGGTTACGTCTCTGTATATTCGATGGATTGATTTTCGAGTATCGCCGACGCGGTCTGTTGCCGTTAAAACGTAATCGTTTTATTGCGATTCGAGATAAAAAAAAAAACGCTCACGTTTCGAGGCCCTGCGGAGGGAAATCGCGCGGTCGACATCGGAAATATCACAGGATCTTCTTTACGACCCCTCCCCTTTCTGCCAATCCCGAGGGCTCTTCCTTGTTCTCGCCTATTTTCTCGATCTGTTCAATGTTTTCCAGGTATAAGCACAGGTACCTCCCACTCTCTATCCGAGCGGTTTCGTCGTCGTCGTCGTCCGCACTCTAAAAAAATGACGTAAGCTACGAGCACTGACGCCTCTGGTTTCAAAACGTTTTTCCTCGATTTCCGTCAACCCGGGAACCGGTCGCAGCCTTGCCGGGTATCCTTGAAGCGGGTGCGTCTCGCGTCGTCGTGTTTACAACGTATTTTCTGATTTATTCGGGTGGCTTCTGTGTGGTGTCTTATTATTGCGATTTAATTATTGTGTGCGTTTCAAGCGCATTGATAACCTGACACTCCGCCGCGACAGCAGGTTATTGGTATTAATCATAATTATAATATATCGGAACGTGAAATCACGAGTATCGAATTCAATCGGTCAGATAATACGCGTAATACGGTCGATGAAAAATTCAGTTTACTCGTTTTATATAGAGAGCAAAAAAAGAAGCCGAATCTTCAAACGGCAACAGTTCATAACGGCCGTCACATAATCAACATCGAATAAAGTGTAAATGAACGATTCGAAAGCCACGTGGGCTCTGCGAGCGGAGTTCTAAATAATTCATCGGAATATTCAAATTCGGGAAATCTTCCAACGCATTGTCGCAGCGGAATTATACATCAATCTCGTTTCCGAGAAACAATATTCACATGCCGCCGTCAGATTTTGACATTATAATCACGTCTTTAACGACCTTCGAAACGTTTCTAAATGCCAACTGTTTTTTATTTTCATTATTTATTTATTGTATCATTATCATTGTCATTACAGAGATGCGTATAATTAAAACACGTATGATTTTCGTTGAAATCGCATTGCTATTACACGACAAAAGACTAATTTATAATTTGTGTAAAAAATTAATATGTGATGTTATATACGTATATATAATTATTTGGCCACGTAACGCGAACGACTTATTTACAAAAGAAGTCGCTCGTTTATTTTATATAATTAGTTATATATCTTAAATATCGAACAATACCATTGTATTGGAATTAATGTTTTTCTTCCTAAACACATCGGTGTATAATTACTGCTATTTTCGAGTACCTACTTCTTTGTACGAAACTAGTTTATTTACATTGTACTTGTATTGGAGTTATTATATTTTATACGAGTAATATAATAAGCTCACCTGCATCGGAGTGACGCGCGTTTAGTAACAATTATTATCGACGAAACGTGTGAAATCGGTAAATTACCGTTTCGAGCAAATAATATCTACGTAAAGAAAATGTCATGATTTGTCATCGTGTCAAAATGACAACGTAAAGAATACCTAATTCGAATACGATTCGTTTTAATCGAACGTTTGGAAGAGAAAAAAAATAACAAAATAATAATCGTACGATGATTATTATTGCCAATGTTTGTTTCGTTACGCGGCGAATAAAAAAATTATCAAACGATTTTCGTAGATTATGACATATTATTAAAATTATGCATGATAAATGAGCTATCGTTTTTAAACCGAACGTTTTTGCGGAAAACGAATTAAACGACGACATGTTTACGACGATTAGTTCTCGTTGCGCTGTGCGATGTATTTTTTTGTTTTCGATATAGTTTAACATTTTTATTGGAAAATCAATTACCGTCGAATCGTCGATGGAAAAATTCAAGTTTTTTGGAATTCGAACGAGTTATCTCATATATTCAAAGTACGTCGGTGTAGGTAACGATATTGTTGCTATTGAAACGCGTAGCGCATTAAAAACCGCGTTTTGAGACGAGTCGAAACAGTAAAAGCCGACGTCCAAAGAAAGAAGAACAATAATTATTGACATTGAGAGACGATGTTTGGTCGTTAAACATACGCATAGATACGTGTATAGAAATAGCCGATGATAAAAAAGAAAGACTATATATAATATGATATTGTGTTTTTATCGGAATGTTCTATTTTTCTATACAAAAGGTCAAATTCGTTTTATCAGCAAGAGCCAATACCTCTATTTTAAATATCACGCTCGCTGCAGCGTCAAATCGTATTTTCGTATTAAATGTAAAATTTAGAACGTAATTAAATAACAGGCAACGTTTAAAAAAAAAAAATTCGTATCGAAACGGAAACACGATTATCGATACGCGCACGATAATGAGAACGTTATGTTATATTATTTTATATTATTATGTAACTGTTCGATTGAAATTCGCGATTTTTTCTCACACACGCACGCGTAGGAGGTATTCGTCGTGGTAATTTTATTATTCCGATCAATATAGCTCGGGAAAAAAAATAAAGCACGTTTTATAATAATGAGGTAGGCGCTAAATAATATTCAGTGCCGCAATTGTCGGGTGTGTTGCGCGCGTGTTTAACTCTCAGCCTCCCGTCGTCGTCGTGACGGGTCAAACGAACGATTAAAAACGTAAAGAGTTTTCTCTTCGTTTGATTTCGTTAAAATAACTCATTTATTAATCGGTAGATTTGGTTTTTAACCTATTTCGTACACGGCGTTTGTGTTTCGGCGACTGAAACCAGACGCTTTCCGAATTTATACTTAAAATCACAATGAAATGGCTGAAAACTGTTTTATATCCGTTCGTTTATAAACACGCGTGTTTAAAATCTGACCTTAATTTATAAAATCATATGGATTAATCGCGCGAGTAAAAACCGAAAATTCCAAAGCGCGTTTCAACATTTTCGGGAGAAATATTAATTTTACAATCATCCGCAGCCGACGTGCGCAGTCTGACTACAGTGGAATAAAATTAATATCGCCAAATATAGGAAGTACCAAACGAAAATGTTAATTTTCCCCACATCACAACGGAAATTTTCCGTTTTCAAGAGGGGCCCGTAGATTTTCTACCGCGATTTCGTCAAATACACGGCCGAGTGTACGATATATCGCGAACGTGTCTAAATATATAATGATATAATACCTATACCGGTTATAGTACCTTACTGCAGTTTCTGCAATTAGCGATTTATGCAAAATATACGCGCGTTCGGAGATTAATTCAAGACGCTCGAAGTTGTGAACTCAATTTTCAGTGTTCAGATAAATATATTTATAACAGTAACGACCTGAGATTTGAAGGTTATTGCGTTAATGAACCGCGTTTATCAATCGCGTTCGCATCCAAACAGATCTAATTAGTACATATTATTTATACGGTGCCCCGACGGGAATATTCGTCGAGCCGGCGTGTTTTTCGATTTTATTTATAAAAACAACCGAACGCAACAGCTAATTAATTTATGAGTTGTTTGCGAGTCCATATGGGTATAATCATAAAAAACCATTTGCAGCACATCATTATTATATAAAATTTAATTTTCATTAGAGAACGGGCTAACCGATATATATATATTTATTCGACGTTGTAAAGTAGAGGTATAATAGTTACGCGCATTTTAAAAACCGATAGAAACGCGAGTACTTAAATTATTTAAAGGTATATTATATTATATCTAGTCGATTATTTATTGTTTGTCTTTCATATTTTATTTCGATAGTGAAAATCGCAATCGGGTTGAATTTTAACTATAAATCATCACACGGCGCGGAAGACGCTCATCAATTTTTTTTTCCTACACATAATTCAAATCGACGATGATTATTATTATTATTATTGGACAATAAAAAGTAATTTATAATATTATTATGTGTGTGTCGATAAAACGCAGAATACCAATTTCGACGCCGCCGTGTTATTTATTGAAATAATTCGGAGAGAAATAAGATATTACTTTTTTAACTTGCGAAAGAAAGAAAAAAAAAAACTGGCGTTTTATATAAGATCATCGTGCCGAAGAAACGTATCGACCGTTTTCAAAGCTGCTCGTACGCGTAAAAATATATTATATATTACGATCTGGAAAGCGTTCGCAAACGACGGGCAATTTTATAAGAAAAAAAAACGTATATTTTTATTTCGTTAGTGTGTTTAAGAGTTGAAAACTTAATTATACGCGTTGGCATCTAGAGCTCGGTTTTATGTTTTCATGGTGAAAAATAATACCAATAATTGTAATTGGTTTTTTAATTGCAAAGGGTGTGTGAAAAATCGATCGATACGACGATACTCGTGTTAATTGACATGCGAGTCGTAACGAAAAATCGGGCGAGCGAGAAACCTATCGATCCGGCGTCTACGAAGTTATAAAACATCTCGGCATTTACCCGACAACAATATGTGTGTTTAGGTATGCCGTTTCGATGGCTTTAAAATATTATTGAGAAATGAGAGTTATCTCGTCGCGCATGCACGTAATTGATTGAAAATAATAATTACTAATTCGATGTTTATTACAATACAATGCGCGCCGCAGTGACAGCGCGTCGCGTCTACGGCTCATAATAATTGTCGAAGATAAAATATATTATACGGTTATTTATCAATCTTGCGATAAAAAATAATAAATATTATAAAAGGTATAATATAACGTAATAGATTTAATGTGAACAGTAGATAATTCCGTTATCACTGAAATTTAAACACAAATGGTTTATGTGGAATTATTATGTGCAGTACAAGACTCGTCGTCGTCGTCGTCGTTGCGCATTGCTGCGACACCACATCGCCGCTTAATATTTATAGTTTTAAAATGTTACAAAAACAGTACTCACGTATGAAAATATATTGTTTTCTACCCGGAAACAGTTCGACGACGAGAAAATGAGTTCAACAATTGTACTACGCAATAAGTCCTCTGTGTCGCGCGTCGACTATTCGTAGACATTCGGAAGCAACGATGTACACTCACATATTATAGGTAGCGTTCGAAAAACCATCCCGCTCGGGTCGTATACTTCAGTTTTTCAGCTGTAAAATTTAAGTCTGGTAGTTTTATTAAAAGCGACTAAACTACTAAAACATTTCGATAACTCACCGTACGAAAAAAAAAAACCACCGACGCGACTTGTATCCACCGCAATAATACCGGTTTGTGTATGATTTTCGAGTGAAACTTTCGGCGCAGATGGTTCTGAAAGTTTGCCGTGCGGGGGAAATAGCGTTTTAAAAAAAAAAACGAAGAGCCTCGCATAATAACCTAACGCGTTTTAGTCCAATCGTAAAAAACATAGTCCTTTTAAAAATAAAGAAATCTCACGTGTTGTCGGTTGAATTTCCCTCTTAATCGATAGAATTAATTAGCAATAAACTATTTCTCACGCTATAGGCGTCGTATCCCTCGCCGCTTTGTTTAAAATTCTTAAAATATTTTTTCGAATCCTGCAAGAGGTAAAAAGGCCTCTCCTGGTCGACGAGCTAAACTTCGCGAGCCACGTCACTATAATAATAATAATAATAATAATAATAATAAACGAGAAATATAATAATATGCAAGATTAAAAAAAAGAAAAAAAACGATTCTCGATGTCGTCGCGAGTTCGGGGAAAACACATTAAATATAATCGCGTCCCGATCGTTATTATAGATTAGACATGAAATGAAACGGAACGTTTAAAAAAATATTGTTTAAATAACTGTAAAATTATTATTTTACGTCTTACCGGAATAACAAGCGAATCTACTGCAAGAGTTCGGACGATAAAAGTCGTGTGACGTAGTCGTTTTTGTGTTACTTCCTCTGTCGTACTTTCGCGCGTTCAACGTACATATTTTTGTTTTTGTCAACTTGTTCATATCGAAAACACTGTTCGCGCAGGAAAAATAACTGTTCAGTAGATTTTTTTAAATCGGCGCGGGAATTTGATAAAATAAAAAAAAATATATCTACCGATTGTACCGGCGACGAGCATGAAAGGTGTTGATCGCAATTTGATTTCATCATTTCCGGAAAGCGATTTGAAAAAAAAAAAAGCAGGAGTACGAGACTCGGATGAGATAATGAGTGGATTGTGATAGTTTTGAATTTATGCCGGAACAATCGCTCGGCATGATAAAACGACCGAATAGGTTTGCCTGTTTTGAGGAGTAATTCGTTTTTATCGCTGGATTTTTGGACGATTGTGGCGGCGGTGGTCTCCGGCGTCAATCACAACTGAATTCACAACGACAACGTTTTTTCGACGAAACTTAATGGGAAAAAACAAAAACCAAAAGAGCTCCCACCGACGGGGAACAAATGAACAAAACATTATTTGATACGGAAAATATTGACTGTCGCTCTTGTTTGTTTGCAATGTCCACGAATTATTTTTCAACAAGATGTAAATCATTTGATCAAAATCAGTGTTTTGGCATTGTTCGATTCCGATACTCTCAGCCTCATTCGGTACAAATCTAAGGAGTCATATTTTAGAACGCACATTAATAGAACGAACCTTTGCAATTTTCGTCCTGCATCTTACGCTACTATAATTTCGTCCTTTATAGAAAATCAACTAGAGTTTATAATCTGCAGTGCGTTGGACGCGTATCGGTGTATTGTCTAAAATCGAATCGGATTTCTGGTCAACACAAACTGAAATAATAATGTCGCCAAAATTATCATACGTAATAATATAATATTATAATATCGGCACGAAAATAATAATAAAATATAACAATATAACATAATAATTTATTTTCGTCAGAGTTAATTAATTTAAAATAAATCCTATAGACAAATGAAACTTAAAATATAATATCATAATGGCATATATTGATTTTCTCAACTATTCATGTACAATGTGTGTTCAGCCGACGGGAATGAAAAAAATTAATTTGTACTAAAATGCATTCCCTATAATATAACACAAACGGTTACGTAATATTAGCTAACGGTCATTTGAATAAACACTTTTTCGGCAGTATAGAGATAACTTTTTACACTAGAGATTTAACAATTCATATACATCAGGCAAATAATATATAGGTATACAAAATTACGTTTGATCATACGTTTCATTTTTGAGCATCGATCGAGACTCAAAAGTCATATACAAATAATAATAAATAAAAATAGGGGCGTTTCAATAATATTATTATTAAATAGCAACGGGTCTTGGTTTGAGTTCCAAAAACTGGAATGGCACGTCTAGACTTCGATTACAGTGTTCGACGACGAGGTGTCCTCTTCTGCTGGATGTACCCACAACAATAACCGCATCGCCTTTCATCAAAGTAACATCACAATTTCCTTCTTCTGAAAATGCATAATAATTGATGTTATGATGTTTAGTTTTTAAATTCATTAAAGCTACCGGTCTACAGACCGATTGGATTCATATACAATATATATATATATCGACAAAAACAATACCTGGAAACGATTTTTTCATGATACGGCTTTGTGGGTATCCCATTTTAGTATTGCCAGATATCGTGTAAGATCGACTCGGCGGCAACGGTGGAGGTCTTTCCTGAAAAAATAATTACATAGTGAGAACACAGTTATTATTTTTATTTCTTTGTACTGATTTGGTCACAGTTAATATAGTATTCGTTTGAACGCTAAATACTTATCGACATACTCGGTGAATATTAATAATAGATTTTTTAGTTCGCAATGTATTATACAAAACTAGGTTATCGACTGCTATTATGAGTTTATAAGAAAATTATCTTAAACTGAAATATAAATATTTATGACATAATATTTTATCATTGATTTAAAATAATTGTTCAAAAATTTACTGTAATTAAAAAATTTAATTTTATAACGTTGTGATGATTTGAAAATATAACGAGTTGACTGCTTTTAGTATCAGATTAATGTTTCAGATTTAATCGATACACGGTCATTTTAAATTTTAAATTAAATTTAATCTGATTTTATAAAGATTATAATGTAGTTCTGAGTATAATAATCGGTGTGTGTGTGTGTGTGTGTGGATAGATAAAAAACAATAAATAATGTTGACGTCCGTTTATGCTTACCAAATTCAATCCAAAAAGATTGCAAGTCTGTATTATTTTCTGATCGAATTTTTCAATCTGATCAGGAGGAGGTGTTCCCGTTATGGGCTGTGGCCTGGGTCTGGTCAACGTCGCTGTCCCGTTATTGTTCAATCCGGCATTAGTGATTTGACTGGAGTTAATATTACTACTCATTTTTCTGCCGCCCATGCCCATTTTGTTGTTGAGACCTAATAAACAAAAAAAAAAAACAAATTAAATATCACATGATTATGCTTTGTACCATAGGGTTGCACGCAGTAGATTCTTTGTGTCGTATTTTACGGGGAACAGTTGTAAAAGGCCAAAGACAACGATAAGTGTATGATATCAATGTTCATTATAATGAGAACCTATTGCTTAATATTTTGAATAATACATATGCGATTAATTATAATGTAAAAAGTAGAAATAATATCAAGAAGATTTTTTTGAGGAAAACCGGATTATATTCAATTCTAAATATTATATTAATAATAATAATAATGATTTTGCAACTTCATAAATAAAAAGTGATAACTATCACAAGTTTGATGAAAAATTAAAGAATAACAAATTGATATCAAGGTGGCATGAGGTTCAAATTTTAAATAAACATTATTTTATAATACTGTTATTGTGACAACAGAATTGCAGGTATAAGACGCTACTCTATCGAATACTCAGTAGATAACTACGGGTAATAGAATTATTGAAAATTGTACTAAACCTATATCGTTAATTAATGATTTTATTGAAATCCCGTTGACTAAACTATAATAATTATACTAAATGAGAGTTTAATTGTACACTAAACGTTTGATTTTTAGCAGTATACAGCAGTCGTAACTGAGCCCTAATTGAATATTTGATGCTATTTTATAGAGAACAGTACGAGTTTTAATAATTAGGCAAGTAATATAAAAACGATGAACATCTGATAGGTCAAGTTTATGGGCTCGTATGAAGGACAAACTCCCTAAGAGGTAATTCTTTCACGACCACGTGCGTCCGATTGAAAAGACGTCTAGTCGGCAGACTACCAAAACTACGCGTTCTATTATACACGTACATTGTACAATGGGGTTGGACACTTGTTGCATTTGCATCATCACTCTTTTCGTGCTCGGCCATTTTCTTCTGCTCCTCCAACTCCGCCACGTGCACTGGATCAGTACGGCCGCGTTGTGATGAGTGTGCCACCGGAGGTTTTCTAAATGTTGCCGTACGCCCTCGCTGCAACACACAAAATTCCACGAACGTATTAAAATCTCACGTTAGTTCCAAACGTCAAGTCGGTTTAAACGAAACGAAATGACCACTACTATTATACGTATACTAAATACACTATTGTTTACGACGTATTTACCTGAGGAACACGTGTCTTTTGCCGAAGGCCCAACTCATGCTCACTTCACTGTGTTTCGTGTCGATTTTGTCTTCGATACACTGCAATATTAAATGACAGTCTTCGGTCGCCCGGTCGTCGGTCCGCAGTAGTTTGTTGAACGGCGCCAGCATTTTGTACCTCAGATTGAACGCTTTGTACCGCATCCGATGAGGATAACCTGAATAACAAAAAAAAATCACATAAGTATAGAACAGAAAACCATATTATATTTTGAATAATATCGCGTATTGTTGACATTCGCGATATCGCCAAGTGGAAAAACTCTGATTTACCTCCGGCCATCAGGTTGACAGTTTCCAGCACTTGCAGCGAGCGTATTTGTCGCATGACCACTGCGCGGTCGAATTTGTCCGGGGTCTCGGTGGAGTTGGCCTTGATGCAGCGCACGAAATGCGGCCTGGCGTGCACCAACGACCTCAGCAAATTATCCAGGCGAGTGTGGAAGTCCTGGGTCAGTGTCGACACGGGCTCGTTGCCGTTCAAACTGAGAGGAAAACAAAGTGTTATAATCGATTGTTATCACGCGGACATTTACGACGCGAAATCCGAATAATACACGTATGTAAGACAATAACGTTCGACTCACAGATCAGAATGAGAAGTCGGAGATATTCTGAATTTGATTCCTCTCGGTACCGTTTCGATGCTGTACAGTGCTTTTAGCTCGCTTCCGAACAAATGCGTGGCGAAACCGAATGAACACGACTGTTTGTGGAACACAGACACCAAATCGTCGGGCACCACGTCCTTGTTGGTTTCTAAAAAAAAAAACCAAAAACAAACTAGGATTAGATACGTCGCGACGAGGACTCGAATAACAGGGGACTCGAATCACATCGCGATTTTGTTTGAATGGCATTTAAATTGCGATATATCGCAGGTAAAGATAAAACAGAGACCGACAGAGAGTCGATGATATTTTTTCAACTTAATTGAGCCGATTGTATTTTTTTTAATAAAGTCAACAGTTTCAAGTTTAAGACCATGAACTTGACAGAAATTAATTAATCGACTTAAAAGAAATAATAATTTGAAATTATATTTATTATAATCAATCGACATTGTCGACTCGACTTATCGATACGTCTCTATCGGAAAAGAACGAGAGGGGGGCTCGAGTATTAAAGTCGTCAAAGTCTCTCCGCGCATGTAACGGGTATAAAACGCGCTCGCGAAGTGATCATATTTACCGAGGAAATCCGAAGCGTCGTAAACGACCCTTCCGGAAAAATGTTGTATGCCGAAGGACCTTTGGTCCACCGACTTGGTTTCGAACAGCCTGGGATTGTTCCTGTGCTGGGACTTGACTTTTCTCAGATACAGTTCCACGGACCCGTTGACGGAACATTCGACGTCCAACATGCTCAACAGTCCTGTTCTCTATAAGCACAAGAACACAACAATAATCATGACGCCGAGAGCGAAAATAGTATACGTGTTAAAATATTATACAGGCCCTATAAAATAAAATACTTGGGACGTTTCACAGAATCCCTCGTGAGATTAGTCAGTGTATTAAGTCGGTATGTTATTTTAAATGATTTCTAGATCCGAGGCGATCTAAACGATTCATAGGATTTCTACGGAAAGCCAAAGCTATACCAGAGAAAGTGTATAGATATACGTAGTCTGTTATTTAAGTTTGAGAGAGAAAAACTGTAAATCAAAGTATTGTTTATTGTATTACGTTATTATTTTACCATATCATATTAATTATTTAATTTGCTTTACTCTTTATTTATCAGTTGTTATAATAACATCATTAAATTTATTATTATGCACACCGACTTTTACAAATTGATAAACAACTTATCTGTGTTATACGCGTCGTTATGGTACAATTTTTAACAATAATTACAATTTGTTATTCGTAAACGTATATCAACATGTAATTCCATATTTATTTTACACGCCGCCGCCTACTATTGGACGTTCTAAAGAGAATGTCGGATTCAAAACGTTGCCGGTAACATACATTTAAGTTGGACAAAATTATTGTAAAAAAATAATTCAGCGTATTTCCACTTATTTTCCAAAACGAGACGCTTAAAAACCGTGCGGTTAGGCTATTGTTTTTTTTACGTATATCCACGTCGGCTATCACATCATTACATGACGCGAGCATAATATTGATATATTATTGTTAGAAAAAAATAAATCCATTAAAACTCTCGTTATCGTGAGAACGCGAATATTATCGTTAGGTAATGTTTTAAAATATATCTAGAATAAATGATTGATATATCTACACGTCATCTACAACGAATATTCAAATTTTCATCGTAAAATCATTAAAATAATAAGATATATAACTTGAGGATTGTTACACAAAATATTTTAATATTTTCGTATGATAAAAAAGAGCGTTTATTTATTATTGTATCATTAAATAATAGATCGTTTTTTTTTTTTTTTGGGACGCGTGGGCCTTGAAAGGTCGACAAGAGGTTATAAAGTCTTAATGAACGATTATTTTTAATTCGTGTCCACGTCTCTCATTTAATGTTTTATCAAGTCAAGTACTGTGTGTATAAATATAACGAAAAGAAAGGAGGACTTACCAACGACGAGATGAGATCGATGCACGGGACGTTGTCGACGTAATCGACTTCTACGTCGCAGTGTATGCCTTCGTCGCGACACGACTCGATGCTGGATTTGAATATGTGCGTGTTGTAAAAGTGTTGCATCGTTTCGGCACACAGATTGATGCACAAGTGTTCCAGTTGACTGGGCTGCAACAGCACAACGAGGGGTAGACGATTAGCTTTTCCACTCACGAGACAATACTATTATTACATTATCGTATAGAACCATTGTCATCGACAGTGGCGCGGCAACTATTTTTCACACACGGGGAAAAGGTCAACACAGACAGCAAAACTATGACGATCATGGGTTATGGGCAATGTGAACTTTTTTTATACGATAGAAAATAAAAACCCGCACCGATAATTTGTTAACGCCGATATTAATATTCACATAAAAGTAGAGTTTACTAGGGCGGCGGTCGACAGGATATCAACGAGGCATTAACTCGACGGTAAAAAAAGCTTGCAGGAATTTGCGTATATTTTAGGTCGTCGAAAGTGAAATTTAATAGAACCGACTAGAATATAACAGTGTGATTGGGTCGGTTTATTTCGAAAATATGAAAAAAGGGGTTAAAGGGGCAAAAAAAATTATTTCACAATAATTTGGAAATTTAAAAAAATGCGATATCGCGGTATCGTCGCCTAATGCCGCGGCGTCAAGCCTAACCGACGGAGCAACGATGTGGCGACGATTCGGAGCTCGACAATGATTTTCAAGAGAAACAACACAACATTATTCCGACGATAGTTTTTTCGTCGTTACTTACCTTTGGCTCTTCGAAACCGAACATGTCCAGAATGCCGATGGACCCGTCGGTGGCGTGTCTGGCGATGTTCACAGCGTTGTTGAGAGCGGCCATGGATTTGCTCGACTTGGAACCGGCCGTGCCGATGGTGGACGCGTGTTGGCTGGCGACTTCGGCCTGGTTGTGGACCGAATCGTTCGAGTCGCTGCTCAACGTGCCCAACGTCGAGCCCAGCCGTTTCAGACTGTTCGCCCGGCGCACGATGGTGGCCACGGTCCGGCAGTACAACGCCTTGGCCAGAGAGTCTCTGATGGAATTCGCCTGGAAATACAAGACAACACATTATTGGTGGTGGCCAGGAGTTTGGTTTAAAAAAAAAAAAACGTGTCCACAAAATAACAACCACCCCAGAAAATCCCTCAGAAATATATTTAGGCATTTTCATCCTCGTCCAACCTTCTAAAATCGTTAAACTTTTTTTATAGATATTTTCTTTATTTTCTATTTTACAATTATTAAATTAGCAGCTATTGGTATTCAAAAATTAAATTTTCGATGCGAAATTTACCACGCGTGTGTATATAACGGATTTCCAACTCACAGTGTTCACGTCGCACGTGGTCTTTATCAGCTGAGTGTTGCCTCGCGTGGTCTCGGAATGCGTCCGCGTGGTGATGCCGCGGAACAGCGACGGGAACGTGATGCCCAGCAGCCTGGCCACCGACGCCAATTCGGTCTCGCCTTTGGCGACCACTTCGCCGGATCCGTTGTCCACAAAGTTGACGTTGCCCAAGAGCAAAACGGCCGCGAGCACCCTCACTACGTCCATGAACGGGATGCCGAGAAGACCTTTGAGAGAGAGAGAAAGAGAAAAAACCCCACGCAGGATCGTTATAGCGACTAGTGTACACAACTATTCAAAAGGAAGGAGAAAAAAAACTATAGGAACGGTCGTTTTCGACTACCGACGCGTGATATAGTAGAATTGATTTTTTTTTAAACATTTTTCCGACGAACGTGGGCGTGTTTTCAGGATAAAACTTATTTTTCGAAACGACGGATTTCGCGTTATTGGTTTAGATATTTTATTTTTATTTTTTTAACACGATTTATTATTTTAACCGTCGTCGGCCACTGATACATTTATAATTACACGTTACCGTGGCAACCTCGTTTCCTCCGGCAACCGGTGCGTCATAATATATTCACATGTAATCACGGCGACCTCTTTGTTTCGGTTATTTCGATAAAACTTTCGGAAATCAACGACAGCGGCTCTTCAAAAACACGTATCTTTATTAATAATTTTAAGAGGCTTAATTTCAATCTATACCAGTAAAAAGCGTGGTAAATAAATTTGATAACAACACGATTAATATAATAAAAGATAGTTTGACGGGCGAGAGTGGGGAAACCGTTCGGCGACTATTAATCATAACTCGACGAGTGTCAATGGGAACAGAGTTCTTTTTTTTTTTTATGATAAGAGCGTCCACTTTCTTTACGGTTTACTCGGAGGAGCAGATCGTTAGGAATTGTGATCGACGACATAAGATTAGAGATTAGGAGATTTGGGTTTGAATAATGGAGTTTAGAAAGGATTATTTTATTATATAGTGTTTATTACCTAAACACGATTTCCACGATTGGAACCTGGCCGCGTCTTCGGCCTCGTCTTGCCGGGTGTCGCCTTGCATCAGGTACTGTAGATTAGTCGGCGAATAACCTTCCAGATTTAATTTCACTAGAAAAAAGAGAAAAATCGAGAAAAACGGTTTTAGTATATTATTATTAAATCGATTTTGCAAGAAACACGCGCAAACAACGCAAAACCAACCTCTTTCTTCCTGAGTTAGACCGGCGAGCATCTGGTAGAATATGTGATAGTTCTTTTCGTTCTGCAGCGGGTGCACCACGCGGGTCTGATCCAAGAAGTAACAGTGGATCTTGGTCCGGTACAGAGCGCCGTCGGTCACTTGCACTTCGATGAAATGGCCCTGCATTTGAGGAAGTACACAATTAGTATTTAACCATCGACGGGAATACGATGCACACTGCAATATTTGCTATTATATATGCATATATTATATGCAATAACAGTCCAATTTTTGTGAGTAAAGTGACGGCGCGGGTGGTCACGCCGTCGAAAACTCGATGGTAAACACTCACGATTCGACTAGATTCCGAATTTGAAGACGTTTTGGCGGATCCCAGGGACCTGAGGACGGTGAACGCGGCGGCCAAATGTTTGAACGCGTCCGTTTCGGGACCGCCGCCGGCCACGTCGAACAGCTGCCTCAACAGTAACATCGAAGCGTACGTTTTGCCGGAGCCGCTGACACCTGAAAAGCGGAAAAAAATCATCGATCTGTTTAGTATAACACGCACGTGTCTCTCACACTGAGCTCGCGCGAGAAACGAAAAGGATAATGTTTTTGGAAGGGGGGGGAGGGGGCGAATCGAGTGGCGAAAAGTCGCATTTTGAAAAACGGCGTTCAAAATCTGAAAACGACGAGTATAATCGTGGTCTCGCGACGACGTGGATACTAACCGGACAGTATGATGGCTTGCGGATACCCCGATTCGGTCTGTTGTCTGACCGCGTCCGAGATAACCTTGTGCAACTTGACATCCAGAGTGGCTCCTCTCATACTGGTGAGCGTCATCGGATTGCCGACGTCTTTGTACGAATTCATGCACAACAAAATCGGGCCCACATTGGTCTGAAACGATTTAAATTTTAATCAAATAAATATTTTTTATTTGCAAACAATAATGTTTTCGATTTAAGTGCTCACAGAAATTCGCACACAAACATCTATATTTATAGTGAAGGTTTCGAGTTCTAAAATCGGAGATAATTAATTTAAGCAGGTACAACGGAAAAATAAACGACACTAAAATATATTAAATAATATTATATCATTGTGGTCGCGTCGAATTAGATCCGAACAGGGCAACGAAACAATTATCTCACGCCCGATTGCATATTTAGATAGCGATCGATAGCAAAAATCGTTCGACCGACGGATCGTACCAAAAAAAAAACCTGTCCTGATATAATAATTATTATAATACGTGTAAAGTCTATTTATTTTTCTAAGGTTTAACGCGCTCGTATTTTTCGGAGCACGTGGTTAATCGGCGAGCAATTTCGCACGCTGCTTTCGAGGCCACCCCGGCATATAGTGACGTAGATTCCGCACCTATAGGTACGCCTAATATATCGATTAACGACCGAGACCGGGAGTGTGTATCGCGGGACGGACGAATGCGTATTTTTATTCGAGAAAACTAGTCGGACGCGAAAACGACGAAGACGCGTTAAGACTCGAAAGTTTCGAGCTCGGTGCCCGGCGCGGCGCGGTAATAATAATGTGAAACGCGCGTATATCATGCGTGGTAGCGGCGGAAAAACTCGAAGAACCCGGGGCGAACGTAATTAATAGTTACCGCGGTACGTATCGCCGATCGACGGACCATTAATATAATAGTGGCTACCGCGAGACATTAAGCGTTGTATTAGAAAAAAAAAATAAACGGATAACCATGTTTTCGAACGCGTATAAATAATATAAACATTACGAGCGCCGTGAAGTTAAATACGCTCGCGCGCCCCCAGAACGACAAAGAATAATATCCTTCGTCCGTCGATATTACAACAGACGACGACGTGTGACGCGCGCGTGCGCGCGCTCAGGTCGCTCCTTCGGTTTCCCACATAACAGTATAACAGACATTTATTATCGCTCCGGAAAACGAATTATTTCTCCAGGGCTGTTATTATCATCGTTATAATATTGTTTTCATAGTAGTAGTAGTAGTAGTAGTGATAATAATAATAATAATCTTTTCGGTAATGAAATCCTCACTCGGGTGCGCGTCGTAGGCATTATAATATCACGTGCGCGCGCGAGCCGCGGTAATTCGTTTTTCGTCTCGGCGCGAACAAATTAGGGGTTTCTTGTCAATCCGCCGGCATTGGAAATTCGAGGAGCGCGCACACAACGCGCATACCTACGCCCGACGCAGATAAAATAGCTCCCGGGGGTCGTCCCGGACGGCGTTGGTATCGTATGTACCTAATATAATATAATGTACGTATATATACGTAGGTATATGGCCCGAGGCCGGTTTTAGGTCGTTTGTAATTTCACGTCCGAAGAGTCGCGTTCCCCGGCGAGTCGCAAAAACATCCATTCGATAACGCCTCCGGGGCGTGTGTGCGCGCGCACAGGTAAATCAATATAAATAATAATTGACGGTTACTCGCGCGGTTATAATACGTATAATATACCCACACTGAGCTGCGGTCGGATGATAACCCATCCGCGGGCCCGCCGCCGCCGAGGTTAGGAATTTTATTTTATTTTTTAATCACGCGATTTACCACGGTAGGCCGGCACACAGAGGACGTTTGTGAATTTTTAAACGCCCGCCGTTCATCGCGCCGAACGTCGCTTCAGGTAATATTATTATTTTTTCAATCAATCCCCGACTGCGGTCAAACAAAAGCACGACGACGTTATTGTACACATAAAAATTATACGATAAACTCTATACGAAATGACGCGCGTGCGATCTATACCTGTTTGATTGCTCGACAGAGTCGAAATAAGTTTTATTCAATCCGTAGAATTTGAAAACTTTTTCCAATTCCCTCCCTACCCCAATAACTATGGCTCCCATACATCGCCGCAGCGTTTCCCAGGCGCCTCGGGCTAGATTTTCGAATACTAATTAATTAATTTCTTCGAGAACATAATGGGTCCTCCCCGCGCCGAACGAGTTCGCGAGACGGCCGCGGCCCACGAACTACGGCGAAATATAATATCAATTAAATGCGTAAAGTTATGCGTAAGATATTTCAAATAAATTATCATAGAAGTTAAAATATTATACCGTGTTAGATTATTCGACTCGTAGTAAAGATTATAAGACCAAAACGACAAATAATAATTTAAACGTTCGATTTGATATATTCGACGAGCAACCGTTTTAACAGCTTTCGACATGAAAATATATTCATAAAAAAAATTGCGTTTTTTCGACGGAAATGGGCTTAAATTGTTAAAATCGACGGCGCAACGTCTAATATATCCAACGGGAGCCGCGTCGCGTTATTATATAAATTCTACCGTCCGTGTATAATATTATCGTCCGTACGCGCGCGCGGGCGGGCGACAGAAAGGCCCCGGACCACCCTGTACGCTCTGCGTTCCTATATAGTTGGTTCGTAATATTTAATGCGCGCGTACGTACTGGTATTAAAACGCGCGTTCGCCGTCGGATAATATACCCGCCGCGAGTCGAAATACACCGGAGACATGGTGAGATTCCATTAGGTTTACACCGTACGCGTTTATTTGCCCACGACGTATTACAGGACGGCGGTCCTCCAAATACTAATCACCGAGCGCGCCGGAAAAACGATCCGCTCCGTGTTTGTTTAGCCGCGGATAGTCGTCGTCCCGGGTGTGCGCCGCGCACAGAAGAGAGAGAAAATATTTCTCCCAGCGTCATTATACACGGTCGTAAAAAAAAATATTAACACGTTTATATATATACGTAATGTGGTTTTTTTTCCCCCGACGAAACGATAACGTGTATATACATATACGAGTATAGTGTATATAATAACAAAGAATACACGACCGTCTCTCGGTTTCGTATTATTATTATTTTGTTTTTTATTTTCTCAGAGACGGTTTTTTTTTCACGCTGTAGGTCCCCCGTATAGTAATATATTTATACGAGTCGCATGATGCATTGTACCGAGTGTGTATTATCACATAATAATAACGACGACGACGACGACGCGTCGAGAAGGAGTTATATTATATTTATTATTATGATATTATTAAGAATAACGCCGAAAACCGAACCGCGGGATACGTGTCGGCGTCGTCCGCCAAATTGCCTAAGAAAACCCAATTGTAACGAGCCTTGTTCCTCCGGCGTTTCCGATTTTACGAGACGAAATCGAGGACGCTCGCCCCCCCCCCCCCCACGCGTCGAATCCGATAAACGACGATAATGTATTTAAATCGATAACGATCGGCTCGCGCTACCGAAGGCGTCCCGCGTCCGACGGTTTTTCAGACTTTAACGCCCTCGCCGAGAACACGATATTATAATAACCTACGACGTGCAAGCAGTACGGCGCGTAATATATAACGTTTGTGATTTATACAAGACCAAATGGACGTAAAACGTAGAGAGGGAGGGGGAGGCGAGAGAGCGACGCCCCGCTACGGTAATTTAGTAGAGCAATGCCCCCCCCCCGCTTTTAATTTTTTTTATTTTTTTTTATATTTGTAAATCGAGAAACAAAACAATAATAATTAATTATATCGAAAAGGCGAGAGTTTTTTTTTTGTATTTTGTTGCGCGCGCCGAAGGTTCGTTCGGAAAATATAACGTTATACATAGGCAGCATTAAAATCATTCGAATCGAACAAAGACCGTTATTGAAAGCAGTGGCGCGATTTGGGAAAATCTACTGGGGGATAGCAAATTGCAGAAAAAAACCTCCGGAAATAAACGAATCGTTAGCACATTTTTAGATTTTTTTTTTTTTTTTAAATATTCGCTACAATGTGCAATAAAATTTGAATTTTGTAAAAATATGCAATGACCATTAAATACGTAGAAATGTGCGAAAGAAAATTTCACCGTTAGATTCACACTATTATAATATGATTCGTGAAGATAACTGACAAAAATCCAAAAAAGAAAGAAAATACGCTATTGCATAGTTATTATAAGTTGTTTAATTAGTAAATCAAATAAAAATCGTGCATTTTTTTTAACCATAATTTATTTTGAAAAAAAAAATTGTCTAACATATTTTCACGATTTTGCAAAAAAAAAAAAAATCCACGCTCTACTCATATCATTATGATTAGGTACCTACTAAAATAACTGATCTGTTCGATTTTTATAAGTTTCCGGTGCGAAAATCACGATTTTTTTTTATCGGGTGGTAAAAATATGATTATGCTACTTTGTGAGAAAAAAGGCGTTATCCCCGGCGCCTACGACCCACTACTATCTACCTATCTATAGACGATAAAAAAATAAAATCGCGCGATTTATCGACCGAATTTACTGGTCGAATGCTCCCGATATTTCGGGTCGATATAAATCATGAAAGCATAAAAATCCGCGCTCTTAAAAGTAGACACCTATTAATAATTAAATCCGTTCGATTTTTATACGTTTCCGGTAAAAAGACGCTAGCCCTGGCGCCATATACGTATTATCGGCACCTACGGAGCCCACTACCTATCTTTAGACTATAAAAAAATTGAAAAAAGGTACTACTCACGGCCTGCCTGTCGGTGGGTCGCTGTTGGGCGGGTTCGGTGTTCGTATTGGCTTGTGTAATAAAGTTGGTAGTAAGTCACGATTGAAAGTTTCATTAGTCGAGAAAAATAATAACACTATCGTCGGCATTATATAATATACACTATTACGGAGAAAAATAAAAACGGCTAAGTTAACACTGAGAAGAACTATCCGAATCACTGTCGACACTAGACTGTACACTCGGTGGTGTGTCGTCTGTTACGCGATCGGTATTGTTCGGGTTGCGCGCGCTGCTCGGCCGTCATTGGTCCCGGGGACTGCGCGAGCGGCTGGGCTTTCATTAGCCGCGTGTTGCCAACGCAGTATTGTGACGTAAACTTTCAATTATTCCGGTTTCACGCAAAAACACACACAATTATAATTACTTATGTTGTTACATAATAATTACGTATTCATAACGAATTATCTTATCTGTTATTGTTATTGCTATAAAATAGCCCTTTTGTTTTGTATGCACGCGCAAATGTCGAAAAGTACTCGGTGTATTTTGGAACGGGTTTCATTAATAGATTGGCCGAGTCCCGGGGGAGGTTTATAGGTGTGGAAAATTCAACCCCCGGGGTGGTAAAAAGGGTAAAATTTGGAACAAATCGCCTAGCCGGAACCGCTAGAGCTTTCGAGTATAACATTGGGTCAAAAGTTTCGTTTCACATAGTAGAGACTTGTGAAAAAGAGATTTTCCCAAATTCGATCCCTGAGGGGGTTAAAAGGGGACAAAAATGGAGAACGTTGTTTCTCGGTCGGGTTGGAATTTTCATTATCTATACCTCGAAAAGTACTCGGTGGATTTCAGTATAGTTTTCACTGATATCTATAAATTAATAAAATAAATAAAATAATATTATTATATATATTTAAAATAATAAACAAAAAAAATAAAATTAATAAATAGCCACTTAATATTTATGACACATTGTTTGCCTTCCAATAATAATCCACCATTCCAGTTTAGACGACACCGATGTCCCGTCGTAAAACTATGCTTTTCGATGACCGTCAATAAGGCACAGGGTCAAACATTAAACGTTGCAGACCTAACCGTGCCGTGTTTTTCCCCATGGTCAACATTGTAATTCAATAATTAATTATGGTATGGTAAACACGCGTAATCGTAATACGTGTAATATGGTCGCGATTCCACACTCGCGCGGAGCTCCGTGCACATAATACTATGAAAACTATTATCAACGGCGGCGGCGGCAACATTCGAGAAACGTCGACAACAATAATATAATAATTACGTCGCTCGCAATAATACGATATATGATGTCGATAAAACAACAGAGGTCAGAACTGTTTTCGCGTACAATAAACTCTCGTCCGTCGATCATTATTATCATCATCATCATCATCGTCGTCGTCGTCGTTTTGAATTCGCGATACGTACACAACAATAATAACAATATTAATAACGAAATAACAATAATTACACGCCACTATCCCCGGCGGACGCTGTTTAAGTACTCGTACGATGCGATATAATGATACAGGTATTATATATGTATTATAATATACGCTCTTATAATAATATATCGTATTACGGTGGGTGTAATAACAACAAAATATATCGTTCGCGTGCGATTTTCTCTCGCGACTGCGAACAAACAATAAAATAATAGACGTGTATAAATGGCATTATAACGATCCGGCGAATACTACGCGCTAAAATACACGTATACGACGCGCGCGTTTACTATCGAAATAGAATTTTTAAGAGTAAAAAATAAATAAAATTGCCCGACTGTAAAAAAAAAAAAAAAACCGTTATCGTCATTCTTCCGAACCCGTCTCAAAAATACACAGACGTCGATCGAGCTTTTTATCGCTGCTGCTGCGGTTTTCTTCTCGCGCTCGTTATGCTTTTTAATACCCTGTCACGACAACGCCGCCGCCTCGCCCGAACGCTTAGAAGAGGCCGTTTTTCTTCTTCTTCGTCGAATCGTTTTCCTCAACACGTTTTTTTTTTCTTCTACGCTTTAAATCGGCGCGCGCCGTGCCAAACGAAACCGACCTATATGGTCGAACGGACCCGAAAAACGAGTATTACATATTTATTTTATATTTTTGCGCGAGGTTATTCGATCCGGACGATTTTGCCGAGGTTTTAACGGGCTCCTCTACTCGATTCGCGCGAACGATTCGAAGACGGACAAAACGACAACGTTTCCGAGGTCTTTCGTGTGTGGTCCTCCTCTTTCGCCACGTACGAATTAGCGAATTATACGTTTCATAGCAGCCGCGCGCGATCGAACCCACCGACGACGACGAGATTTCATTATTATTATCGCGAGAGTAAGAAATAGAAAAAAAATCGCATTTTTATTCGTTAATTATTATTATTATCGATAGAGGCTCTAAATTGTTTCACAAATCCAACAACTGTTATTAGTTTATCGATCGAGTTTATAATTATTGTTTTTTTTTTTTTTAATCGATACGGGGAATATTGCCAATGACAAATGACGACAGTAATACATCATATTAGTCGATCGTTCTACGATTACTGATTAGGTACGGTCATGCATACGCTGATTGATTATTGATAATTGATATTATTGATTGTACGTACGCGGTCAAATTACCGCGTGTAACGTAACAACAATAGACCGACAACATCGCGAGTGTTCCGTATCCTAAACATTGTAAATAGCCGCGTTTTAGTGTTGTTTCAAAATGTTGCCGTCGTCGATAGGGGGAAAAATCGTATTATTACCATGGCAACGGGTTTTCAAAAAAAGTTCCAGGAGAACGGGTTCAGAAAAAAACAAACTGTTTATCTACAATACATACGTAGATTCTGATAGAACGATTGTTTTTATAGACGTTTAATATCGAATATTAAAAAGTATAATTATCGATCTGAAATTCAATACTCTATAATAATACCGGTGTCTCTAGGATAGGAGAGGAGCTCCACGAATCATCCCCGTAGTTAAACCCTTCATTATAATAATCATAACTAAATATTATCGATTTCAAATCGTCGTCGCGAAAATCGTCCTCCACGTTATATTTACGCGATAGTATTGTGTTTTTTTTTTAGTTTCCTCTCCCCTTTCCCCGTTGACGAGTGAAAAACGCCCCCGGCCCGATGGACCGGGTAATATATGCACACACAAGTATAGATTTCCGATATAATATACGGTTGTTTTTTTTTAAATGTAAACGAGGAGTGTATCACTGGACAAAGATCGGCGATTTGTACACTGCACGCGCGTATATTATAATATATTCAGAATGCACGCGAGTGGCGCGCGGCAGGGGGGACGACAAGGCGGTAAAAACGAAAATCACGAAATCACCACCGCCGCCGCCGCCCAGATCGGTGTCGGTCGATAAGAGAGATATTAAAGGAAAAATCTCTCGTGATCCCTCCCACCCGCCGTCACCGACAACCGGATCCAACACCTAATAAAAAAACACACACACACATTGTATCGAAGGTATACGTTATGTGTTGTATATCGCGTGAACATAGGTTATAAAGGTTTTATATATTATGTGCACATGTGTGGTTCCCATAGGGTGGCGGCGACGGGGCGAGTGGGAGAAAGGTTTGAACGTTCACGGTAAACGCATTAACGCGCAGAGGTCCTTAAACTTATGGGTCGCGACCCACAAAAAGGGATGGCGATTGAACTTTTTATCATTATTGATTACCATAATGAAATATCATAAACGTGATTCGCGTGTAATATAAACGTTGTGCGAAGAATAAATAATTCAGAAATGTATACGCGATGCGTACATTCTCTGCAACATTCAATTTAATAACGATTGTACGCGGTAGAAATATATAATTATACGATTTATATGGAAAAAAATATTTATTTTGCATACACGCCTATGGAACACAATTTTAGTCTATTTTCGGAGTAAGGTTATGCGAAATTCGCGTCGGTCGATAGACGTACGAGTTTTGTACTCTGGAAAAGAAACTGGACGTTAGAGAATTCGACCGAATTTCCCCTACGCCTTTACGTGGATCGGCACGAGCGCGAGGGCGATCGCGGCAGTCTCCGGGGGGGCTGTCTGCCGTCAAGTACAAAGTTTATAAAATGAAAACTTGCTGTTATTACATCTAATAATCACTCAAATACACCACCTCGCGAGCCACCTCGTTTTTTGTGCGGTATACTATAGAGTTTTTTTTTTTTTTGTTCGCGATTAAAATATTATTTAGAAATAATTTTCTATACTAGTAGAGGGAAAAAAAAACCACTACCAGAAACGAGACGCGGTTATATCGTCTTCGGTCCCCCCCCCCGCCCCCGAAACCCTCGGAGAGAAGACAAAAACAATATTTCTGTACACTACGTACGACCCCGACGGCGCGGCGTTCGCGTTTCGCAGCGGCGAATGACCAGTCGGAAATATAAATACGACGGACGTTTCGATAATAGGCGTGATGGTTATTACGCCGAGCGGGCTATACATATTATAATATATAATGTACTCACAAACATTTGCGTCGCGCAGAACCGACTGTGCAGCGCCTTGAGCACCGCGTCCTCGGTCAATGGCCCAGGAAGATGGATCAGGTCGCCGCCGCCGTCCGCCGCGGCCGACCCGCTGCCACCGCCGCCGGGTACATTACCGGCGGCTGCGGCGACGGGTCCGTGAGACGACCGGCGACGGTGCGCCTGTTGTTGGCCGTTCGTTTCAGTCTTTTGCTGCTGCTGCTGCTGCTGCTGCTGTTGCGTGACGGACGACGACGAGGACGTGGCATTTAGACACTTCGTCGTGGCAGCGGCGGTGGCGGCGGCGTTGGTGCCATGGCCGCCGTTTTGCAAATCTTCTTTGCCCTTGAACAGTTTATCTGCAACGAGAGAACACGCGTTGAAAATATATTTTTTCACGATTTCATAATAATTTCAATCCCACATAGAGCGTAATAAATTATAATACGTAACGTCGAATAACCTAAAAGTCAACCGTTGTATAAATAAACTTTTGAACTGGATTGAAAAAAAAAAAAACTCTTTGACAAATTCTTTGACTTGACTTATTAATTTGTTAGTCCCGATATTTTTTACATTAACAGTCGACACCCGATCGCTTTCTGTATTTTATTTTTTTTATTTTACCCTCTCCGAAAACGCGTTCGTATATTTTTAAGAATGAAAACCGAAATTCAAATATTAAACCGTAAGTTTGCGTATCGATTCAACCGGTTTTTTTTTTTGGTATTTTTCGCATAAACTAATATTATTTTTCTCTCCTCATATTATATTATTGTTATTATGCAATTGAAAATTTCCTTCGTATATTATTCGCTCGCCAAACGATCATCGTGTTACAACATTAATATAATATTACAACGTATATTTTTTTTCTTTCTATTATACGATAAACATGCACTACCATAATAAAGCCAATTCAATTTATAGATAAAATACTGTACGGACGCGTTTAAAAATCTGTTTTCTTTTTATTATTTACCGTACATCGTTTTACGTGTAGAACGCGTATGCTGATTTGATGATTTCGGTACATCGAATAAAACTATTTGAAGGTGAACTGACCTCTACGGCCGGCGTCCCGTATACAAAAACCGCTTATGGTTTATTTTCTTTTACTGATAAACGATAATAATATATTTAGTTATATATATATATATTTTGAGCGTATTAACATGATAATGTTACTGTAATAGCGAACGAACGTTAAGTCAGTGTCGATTCTCAATAAATTACTTTCGATTTTATTGCTACTATCAGTACTACCGATGAGTCGACAACAGGCAGACGTAATCGTAATAATTTTTTAATAAAATTCGCTATGGTATAATAATATGGAGCCGTAGCCAAGAAGTATAAATTTTATTGTCGTCGAATTTTCATTGATTATGGTTTAGTTTTATATAATTAGCGCGACGTAGATAGACGAGATTAATCGCTCGTTTTCTACAAATTCTAATCTCTTTGTTGTCTCTGTACAGTTATTATTCGATTCTCTCGAAACGTACGCAACATATAAAACTCACCCCTCCCCGAAAAGTTATAACTGCTCTAGAAAGTCCATACCTCTAAATCACGTTGATTTCTATTTCTAATTAGAAAACAATACTTATATATATATATACTTTGTTATAAAAATAACGGGTCGTGAAAGTCGATCGTACGCTATATATCATCAAATGGGTATTTTAACGTTTATTTTTTTCGTTTTTATTATTCTTGGAACCGGAGCCTCCTACCCCCCGAATAAAGCGTCTGCTCGCGAGGCAAGCGTGTACTTCGCGTACCACGCCTCCGCGAGACGGGGCTTTGGCGGCATCGAATATTTTACGCCCATAAGCGGTTTAATTTTCCATTCGTATTGGAAACGGTTCGTATATAAAAAAGGATAACGCGGGACCGACGGGCGTCAAAACCGTCTCGTTAAAATATTTATACGATTTTATTTACAAGCGAATAATAATAAAAAGGGTTGCCACGACAACCCGTTGATATAATCCCTCGTTATTGTTATATATATATATATATACCTGTTACGGGTAAAGTTGGTAACGAAGTCCTCGGCAGCACCGGGGGCGGTAACGTCGATTTCGACGGGCTGCTGGGTGCGGATTTTCCGGCGGCCAGTATGTTGTTATTGTTGTTGTTGTTGTTGTTGGTGTTGTTGTTGTTGTTGTTGTTGCCTGAAAAATTCGATCCTGAAGACTGTTTGATGGACGCCGACTGGGGACAGCCCTGGCCACCGTGTGCGGCTCCCTGGACCGGGTGGCTCAGGCTGTTCCGGAGTGTGACCAACTCGGTGCTGAGACTCCGCAACCGTTGCTGTAAGTGTACAGCCTCGTTCGAACAGGAAGCGTCTGAAAAACGAGAAAAATCGATCTATTAGTTACAAAAAATATATTACGCACATGACAATGTTACGACGATCGAAGGGCACTGGACGCTGTAATTATATCGAGTCGACAACGATATTATAATCGTCGATCGGAGTTTACCGATATCGTTTCGTTTTGAGCGGTCTCGAGTCGTATCAAGTCCGTAAAGTATAATTGTATAAACAAAAGCGACCGAAAGGGGTGTTCACCACTCGTTGTTTTTAAAAAATCGCCGCTACGGGCAAATTATTGAAAATAATAAAAACCCCATCGACCTAATATATAATTGCACCGTGTGCGCGCGTACCTTATACGCGGTGAAACGGACGACGCATAATATGTTTATTGGTGATGATAATTATATATATACGAGATGAAAACCCGTCGTTATTATGATAAATTATTATACGCGATGAAATCGGACGGCGAAAATTTCGCCGCGGCACCGTGCTCACGGATTGTGGTATGCGTACAATTTTTTCTTAAACATTTCGTCTTCGAACGGCGGACGAAATGATGCAAACGAACGAGTGAAAACGTCGCGGCTACGTTCACGATGGTAATAATATAAAAGTAGAGCGAGATACAGCTGATTCGAGCGCACACGCGAGATATCGGCGAATCGTTCGTTTCGATTTTCGAATCAACGTCGGTGTTGTAATGTAAAAACGACGATTTCGACCGTGGTCGAATGATCCATAGATTTATCAATATTATATATTATTGTGATTCGGGCTGGGACAAGTTTTAAAACGCCATTTTATAACGACAAGGCAATAACTACGTTGGGTTACGCATAAAATATTGAATACGACTTTCGCAAATATATTTAATCGGGCCGATCTTGTTCTGGAGAAAAATGTCGACAAGGAATTTCGAAAAGCGATCTCTCGGAAGCATCGCACGGTAGAGATGGCATTTGCTACTGTGGATAACGCGCGTGAAATTTCTACGCGGAAGAAAAAAACGCCGTTGCAAAAAAAACAAACCGCTCGTTCCGCCGAGAGTCTGAAATAACGACGATCATCGGGCGAGATGGCGATCTCACACGCGACATTGTAAATAATATGACGCCGCAGCGCAGCCGCGATACCCGATTAGCTGGTAGTACACCTGCAGGTGCGCGCCGGGCACGGTAAATATATGCGCATAAATAATAATCTCCGTCGATACGTAACGATGATTTATAATAATATAATACAACAGCGTTTCGCGGCCGCCGACAAGAACGCCGCGAGTGTACACGTCGCGATAAATAGGGCGCGGGTTTTTTCGCGCACTGAAAAACTGCGAGTTTCGGTAAACGGCCGGACGGATCGAAAAGTATTATACGTCCGGCCGAAATACGGTTGGCTCCAACACATTTTCGCGAAAAAACGAAGGGGAAAAAACGTATCGTTTTCGCGCGTCGCTGTCGCCGAACGCACCCGGGGGGCAATCGCGTACAGGCGCACTACACGCAACAATACGCGCGCCGCGCCGGCCGGGACGACTTTTCATCGGAGGGTTTTGTTTTTTATTCGTTTATAACTTTTTTCTTCCCGATCCACTCCGATATCCGTATTTAGAACTGGCCGATCTCTCGTCCCGATACGTTTTTTACATAATAATAACAATATTATGTATACGTTATACACGACCCTATTGTGTTAAACTCGTATCCGCGGCATACGGTGTATATAATGTGACGCGCAGACTCCTCGGAACGTTTACGAAATTAACGAATAAAATACCGGTTTTTCAAAACTTATGAATGTACGTTTGTTTTTTTTTCCATCTTCTTTTTTTCGCTTCTTCTCTCCGGGCACTATACCCGTGTGTGCGCGATACAATTCGCACGCCGCCCCGACAGTTTCTCATACGACGACGGATCGTGATGTTTTGTTTTCTTTCTGTTCCGTTTTAATTCGCTACTGTTTTTCGATAAACTCAAAAACCGAAAGTCACACGTACGCGTACGCGCAAAACGTTGCTCTCGAACGCGACCGAAACAATCTTATTCTATGATATCATTTTCGCGACGCGTCGCTCTATACCACGAACCGACGACGTGACGCGACGCGTATTAATAAATAAATTACAAGAGATTCGAGGCCACGTCCGGATATGCGGCTTTGCCCCCCTCCTCCCTCTGACCGCGCACACGATTCGAAACCCTTATTGGCCGTTACGTACGTTTTTGATAAATTATCGCAACAAGTGACGTGGAACGAGTAATTATAATAATAGGACGTGCGGTACGTGACTGGGGCCGCCGCTGAGGTCAAGTTTGGACGGTGGACCCAATATGGGCTCTTGTGAGCTAATCGCATTTCTTTCGGACGTATTTATTTCCTCGTCGATTATCCAAGCATCGATATCATCGTCGCGGATGTTGTACACTTCGTCCGATCGAGAACCGCATTTTGCGCGGTGGTGAGTCACGCTTGTAAGACTCATCGGCCGCTCATTATAATATTAATAAAAAAGGATTGAAAACGAATTCCAGGAAGGCGTCGCGTCGTGATTTATTTTTAGACATTCGATGAATTAGAAACTCATTTTTCCCGACATTTTCCCCACTTTCTCGCCTCGCAGTCGTAATGCTAAACGTTCGTTTCGTATTCGAATGATATTAATTCAAGACGACGGACTTCCAGAGACGCCGGATCGCCGCAGCCGTATGAATTGCGAACGATTATGGGATATCTTAAAACAATAGCGATTTTTCATAACGAGATCGGTCGACTACACGTTCGTTTTAAATCCTATTCATTTCGAGCTCGAAAATTCGTCCGCAAACACGCACTAGACGATCGAAAAACCAATAAGTATGAGCTCTCCTCGCTGCAGCGCAGCTGACTGGTTCGTCCGCAGGATATCGTCGTGGTCATGACGACGTAAAACGTACACGCGAAAAGACTGTACCGATGCGTTTTTAAGACCGGCGGGAGGGAGCGAACGAAAAACAAAAAAAAAACCTCAATCCGCACTCGAAAGCATGAGTAAGACGCGCATGAGTGTACGATAACGAGACCGCGCCGACGACGACGACGAAAGCGGGGCGTAGCCGTGCGCGAAATTAAAATTCAATCTCGGTCCGTTTTATCAATTGCAAATAAAACACAAAACTAATTAGACGTATTCTCAGAGATCGCGAGACGTCGTTACGACGACGGCCGAGCAATAAATAATAGAAGTATTCGTGACCCGTTCCGCGTATACGTCTTATTACACGCGCACAATATCATACACGGGTTAGGCGTACACTATACATAGGGTGTTATGAACGTACGAATTGACTTTTTTGTTTTCCGAACTAGAAAATTGTAATTCGGAAAAAAATCAAAACGATTGTTTTCCCTTCAATCGAAGTTTACGCGAAAATCATCCAATAGCATAGGCCCACCGGCAGCCGATGACGTCGAATAACGAGAAAAAGAGTTTAAGTTTTAACCAAAGAATCGTATCGAAGAACTCTCTCTCTGGAGAAAAAATCGCTCGATATTATTGTTTCTATAATAATAAAATGTCACGTTTTCTACTTATTTGAGTTCGTTATACGAGGTAAAATCTATTTGAAAATATCTCAACGAGATGAGTTTTAGACAATTATTGAAATAGAATCAAACTCGATAACACGGGGAGTATAAAGTAAACAGTTGTTTGTCAGATCTCCGCGAGGCATCCTGTATAATATCGTGTACAAGGTTCGTCGTCGTCGTCTCATGAAAGTCAATGCGAATTTCACGAGCTATATACATTATATTGTGTGTATACGTATAATATATCTTGGCGATCGCGTTTCGGGATTGATGTCGGTAACATTATGACAATGAAATGGTTTTTTTTTTCCCGTTCCCGACCGGCGAAGAGGTGGCGACGACAGGGGATGGCGGCGGCGGGGAACGCGAGAGTTTTAATTCGGTAATTAATTCATGGCTCGTCAGTAAAATGCGGTTGAGAGAAAAAACAAACTGGTTTTTTTTTTTTCTTTCTTTCTTTCGGAGAACATTTTCGGCGGTGAACAACACTGCCCCGGAGCCAACGCGCAGGCAGTGGCCCTGCACCTATTTCACTTGATAAACTGGAACCCTCGTTTATTAACAACGTCGTCGTCGTCTTTGTGTACAGCAGCGCCCGCGTTTTGTGTGCGTGCGTGTACAGGGTGTCTCGTCACGCGCGCATCTGACGAACGCAATTACGACGACGACGACGACGACGACGACGCGACGGTTCGAAACGTTAGTGTTCTATAAGGTTTTTCTTTTCTTTTGTTTCACCAATGAATCGGCGACACACTTTCGAGTTGATTTCCGACGGATTTCTATCGCAAAGTTCTCGAAATAAAACAGTCCACGCGTATGTTCGTTTTCGAATTCGAGATCATAATAATAAAATACGAGTACATTATTGTGGTTGGAAAAAACAACGTCGGCGTTTAAAACACTTTTTAATTATTATATGGTTTCTAACCGAATTCGTCAACATTCAAAGTTTTTCTTTCATCTTGACACCGCGGGTTTACGACTAGTAGCGTGAAAAAAAAAAAAACACGAAATCATCTTCGATAATTATTACCGTAGTAGGAGATTCGTCAACGACGACTGTTATAATTAATGGGTAGGATAAAATACGTTTGGTTCGGTTTTTTTCGAAAACGAGATATTATAAAACGCCCGTTTTGGATTTCGAAACGAAAATATTACTTTTGCAAGGGGTTCTAGCAGGACGACGATTATCGTAAATATAAAAAGATACGGAAACAACAGTCGTTCGCGCGGGGACACCCTGTATTCGGTTCGAGCGCCGCGCTCGGGGGGCCAGACACAAACGCGAATTAATGGTCGGGCGAATTTTCAGTTTTTTTTTTTCGATTCTTTCCCCCCCGGTCCTTTCAATACGCGTACGCGGTGGCGGCGTTTGATCTCGTCGCCAAACGAACGCACTCGCGCGTGATATATGACGCGTAGATATTACAACAATACAATGCAAAGAGTACGTGGAAAAAAAAATAAAATCCCCAAAACATTCCCAGTCAAATATATACAGTATTAAACGATACATCAAAACAACGATTACAGAAAATAAAAACTTTTTCGATTTTCGACGGGGTCTATACCGCGAAGCGTCGTCGTCGGTCGAATAGATCAATTCGATCGATAATAATCGAACTATACACAAAAATACCAAAGTCCGAGTAAAATAATGTTATAATATTATATATCCTTAAAACGATATTGTTATATGGAAGAAAACGAAAACACGAGAACGTCGGGGCGCGACCATACTTGGAAAAACTAAAAACTCGATCATACGTTCAGTTTTTGCTCGAAACGGGGGTTGAAAATAATCAGACTGTTTTGGATAGAATCTTATAAACAGGCACCGAATGACGACAGTCACTCACATCCAGGGTACACGCGCAGTGTAGATTATATATTATAATAGTATCGTGTATTATATTATTATTATAAATCAAAACGCGGACGCGTTTTGTGACTATATTTCGTTTGAAACACTGTTCCGTCTCGAAACCATTCTGCCCGCAGAGGACGTAACGACGACTTGGTTTTGAATAACAACAGCCGCGCAGGTGTTCCATTGTTTACTCGTCTCCTACACACATTTCGTTCGTCCACTAGAAAATCGCATTTCATTACCGGCGGCGATTCACGTTTCCCATATGGAAAATAATAGTCGCGACCGGAGATGACAATCGAAAGTCAAAGTTTAATTTTCCCGACGTGCCCACACGGCTACCCGTACGATACGTTATTCGATAACGGTCTTATTAACGCGGCGTACGGCCCAAGTACATCTACTAGACGATTGACGGATGCGACGGATGATTAATTCGACCGAATTAGGTACCTATTGTGTTGCGCATGGGTCCGCGGAACTATTATAATATATACGTATTTTACGATGCGCAGCGAAATCATAATTAATATCCACGCGAGTGCAATAACGGATTAATAGATGTTAAACGTCACGTGAACAATCGTCACAATAAGAGGAGACGACATGAGATTCTTCGACTTACACGACACAACAGCACAATGCACGTCATAATTTATCGTCAAATCGGATCGAAACTCTACTGATCGAACGTCGATCCACGATACGAATAATATAGTAACCCTTTGAGAAATACATTATAAGATTTAATTTGAGTTTGAGAAAACATATTATTATTCGCTTGTTTACGACTCAAATCAAACGGCAGATTTTCAAACATTTTTTGTTTTTGTTTTTCGGGGAGAAGAGAGGGGTTCGAAAAATTTACATCGGATATTGCAATGTATAACCCGTAAGAGATTGAAAATAATAATAAATAGAACACAATCGACAGGGGTGTAGATACTATTGAAAAATAGTAAACTAAAACGTATGCCAATAGTTACCGATATGAAATTCAATAATGTAAAACAACACCGGCGTTCGAGGGGGGGAGGAGCGGGGGGCCAGACCCCGTGGGTCCCCCCCCGTTAATAAGAGCCACCGGGCGAGAGAGACCTCGACACGTACCGATCGCGTTTCAGTATACGAGCGTTTAAATCTTTCGACGAAGAATGCCCCGAAAACGTAATAATGTCGTACGCGCGACTACTGCACGCAGACTGCGTTATATATTATACGTGAGATAAACGAATATAAGTATATATGTCCGTCGGTGATTTTTTTACGTTTTTATATTTTCGTCGGACCCGCGTGACGATTGATATTATCACCGTGATATCGTATGCGGGCGGTCGACAAAAACGTTAATCGAATACGATAATTATTACGTATTTATAATATTCGAAATCGTACGGAATACGTCTCAATAACGGCGCGTGTGTTTACGTACACGCGTGCGGAGCTCTGAACCACGCACGTCAAACGATTATCTCGCGCGTTTTTTTCCCCAAAAACATTTATTTCATTTCGGTTTTTTTTTTTTTTTCTAATATTATTAGGCATTATTAATATTACGCGGCGGCCGCGCGCGCGTTGTGTTTTCGTTTCCATCTCGCGCGAGAAAGCCCCTCCGGTTAACGTGTCAATTCCGTTTCGTCGGACCGGGGCCGGAGATCGAAAACCACTTACCGCGGCCACGGCACAGTGACTGCGACGACGACGGTGGCGGTGGCGGTGGCGGCGGGGCGCGTCGCGCGGATGTGTGTGTGCGCGTGTGTACCGAAAATGACTAATGAGCGACGTGTGTACACTCGACTTGCGGTACAAACCTGAAACGGTGTGCGCGCACACACACACACACACACACATACGCTGTAATACGGAAAGGAAGGAAGGAAAAAAAAAAAGGAGTAATAATAAAAACGAAAAAACCTTGGGGCGGCCGAGAGGAGAATGGCCTCTGATTATAATGGTGATGAACCATGAACCTGTAGCCGCGTGCGCGCGTATATATAATTTCGTCTGCTGCCGCGGCTGCTGCTGCTGCTGCTGGCTGCTGTTGCCGTGGCCGCCGCCGCCGCCGCCGACCTCTACCCGAAAAACACATGTCACTTTGAAAACGCGCTCCTCACGTCCAACGATATCGCAAACGTGAAAATCACACGGCCCACGCGGACGGTTTAAAATCGCAGACTATACGCGCGCGGTTTTTCTGGCCAAAACTCAAAGGAGTGCGCCCAGACGGAAAACCACATTTCCACCAATGCATCTCACGTAAAACGTCTCGAAAATATAGTCACACTCCCGCGACACAAACGGGTAAAATTCAACGTCACGACTAAATCGTGTTCATCTCTGGCCGGCGATAAAGGAAAAATCCTAGAGCTCTGGTGATTATATTACGCATAAATATATTGCAATGCACAATGCACCCGTGTATGACAATTATACGTATGAAGTACCGTTATAGTGTATTGGAACACGCGTTCGATCGCAAGTGTAAAGTTTACATTTTTCGTCGTATTGACGAAACAAACGCGTACCGCAATACATATTATATACCAATGATCGCGCGAGCACAAACGTATTACAGCGAATAATATTCGTGTTGAAAAACGTGATACGTATTATACACGTGTCGTACATAAAAGGTACGCGTGAATATCATTACGCGCGCTGTGCAGTATTTATTTGCACGTCGTTATTATAGTACACACGATATCATTCCGAACGATTGACTCGGTTCGGTCGAGTCGACGCGTGAGCGTCGCGTTACGAGCTAATAGAATATATAAAATGTATTACAGAGGTAGTTGAATTCATTAACCTTTCAGAGTTTTTTTTTTTTTTTACTGTTTTACGCGGTGCGAGGCGATCCAATTCGATTCGGTTAAAGTTTTTAGTGGCTAACCGACGACGTCTCGATCGCGTGACGATTTTATAGAGCTACTTTTTTTAAATCGATAGTTTTACACGTTATAATATGCTTTTCGACGAGTTCGATGTTTCTACCCGTCTCCGACTGCACCGAACTACGTCCCGCGTAGACGATCCTATAATTTGAATAATTGTCGCGTACACAAACCGATGCCGACGTACGATACGACATTGTGGCCGCAGATCGCGGTTCGGAGAGAGATACGGATCGGTACGACAAATCGTACGGGCCGATACGACGGACGCTCGAAGCGATTAAAAACAATGCGTTTACGTGTCCGTAGGTATACACGTGGACGTACGTCGAAATCATAATATAATGGGCCGTAAATAATAATAATAATAATATAAAACCGACGCGGGACTCGTAATAACAAATCACGAAAACAACAACGAGTTATCGGGTTTCAGATTAATGGAAGTCACCCGAGAGCGCAAACGAGTTACCGAGTACGGGCAATAATATAAAAGCGGCTGCGTGTGTTTTTCTCTGGACGTTAAATTGTCGCTGGTCGCACCGCGCGTACGGAGAGAGACCGTTTACAATAATATATCATTAGCGGAGACGAATTTCACGAGCGCGGCGCGCATAAAAATAATATTATACGCGTCATATATTACACGCGGCGGCGTATACGCGCTGCGAGCGGCCCGGGGTTCGCGGCGTGCGTCTCGGCGCGCGTTAAAAGCGTACTAATGTAAATCCGAACATAAATCTCGAAATCGTGTTTGCGGAAAATCGCGACCGTATGTGTGTGTACATAATATTCTATTTTATTCGCATATCGCCGCGGACCGACGTGTAACGTAATCGGACGGAACGCGCCGAGAGACGACTGTATTATAAAAAATAAATCATATGGCGCGCGTATGTAAAATTTACTGCAGCGGTAAATATTATTGAGACGTACGTCGCGCAAAAAACGAAACGCGCATGGGCGGACAATTTTTTAGTCCGACTATATAGTATGTGAGTATCGCCGTTCGAGACACTATTTTTAGTCGATTGACGTCGAATAACTCGACTACGTGAAAATACTATGGTCACGAGAATAGAAAAATACGATTGGAAATGTATCTACTCGATTTTCAGTACGAGTCTCGCTCCGCCCGTGCGTTTCTCACTACAGTAACGATTATGATAAATACTTTTAGGAAAAATTGTCTATTATTATTTGAAAAACAACTCGCCAGAAAGTGGGCCGATAACTTATCACACGCGACTCGAACACCATTCGACTGCTGTATCGAAACGATTAATTGACTTTTTTCTCTCCTAAGACGGCTCCGGAGAGTCGAAATTAAAAACCTCTTATTAGGGTTACGATTTATTGTGCGTTAAATATTACAAGTCGTCCGACCCTGGAGTCCGGAGGCGGACGACTCTTGAGAAGGATAAAGAAAACAGGAAACGTCGGGATTTCTCTGTTTATACATATTTATTACGTATGGTAAATAAATCGTTATAAAAATTAAACATCCCTCTACTATTCGATATGCGTGTGAAAAGTACGGACGCGACGAGGGATTTACAGGCGGACCGCGTGGCGTCAAACGAACGTCACACACCAACGTCCTTGGTACATAATATTATGTTATAACGCGGGTATAAAGGCCGCGCGCGATCGATGACGCGCAGGCGTCTGTGGTGTGTACAACAAAATGATATTCGTAGACTATCGGCAAATCCCGGACGCGTCTCCCCGACAGACGGAATGAGACCGTAATATAATGTAATATTGTGTCGGTCGTGTATAAAACTAGTGTCTAAGGACCTTTAACGTACGGTCGGATTTTCGGGGTCCCATTGTTGCGGGGGCGTGTTTAATGTGTTGTGTACCTACGCGCGAGGATGTGGAAAAGGGAAGAAGAGAAATAATATTATATATATACGGTCAACCGTCGTTTGGGGTAGGACCTTGAGGAATAGTGGGACAAAAAAAAAAAACACACTAATAATCAATCCACACGCTCGGTTCACACGCGCACACGTTCATACAACACATTCTCTATCTTTCTCTCTCGCCGGGTTTCGTGCAGCGTTACGGGACGAGGAATCAAAGGAGCCGACCGACGGACGACCGGTGTGTACCCGCCACTTCAGGCCCTTGTCAAGTGATTTATACAAGCGGTCCTGTGCGCGCGCGCGCGCGCGTGTGTGTGTGCCCGACGTAGCCTAAATACAGTCCTCGTCTGCCGCGCTCGACAATAATGACCGCGCCGTTCCACCATCCCACCACCACCACCACGGCCAACAAACACGGCAAACGGCCGTGCGTGCGTGCGTGCACGCCACCGGCGAGTCACCGCGTCTCGGCCGTGCCGATTTTAATGTTTATTTTATTATTGTTGAAATAAAAAAAAATTTAAAAAAATAAAATAAAAAATAAACAGAAATGGCCAGAGATCATGTGCCGCAGCCGCCGCCGTCGTCGTCCGAGACGTGCAGTGCGTGTGTACATATATATATATACTCGTATATATGTATATAATACGTGAGCGCGCGCCCTCCAAACCGGACTTCATACGATATATATATATAATAAAGGTCGGACGGCCCCGTCCTTGAACGGAACCGTCTGGACTGTCCGACGAATACAATAATACCATAAAATATTGTCATTGATAAAATCGTATATATAATGGAACGTACACCGCCGAACAACCGCTCGCGTGTATATTTATTTTTTGTGCGCGGCCGCGGGTAATATAACATAACGCAAACGCGTCGCGCGTGTCCGTATAGTTTTAGAGAGAACTATTTAACCGGCCGGAATAAACCGTAAACTGCAGGTCCGGCGCAGAGTTACGTATATACGTATACGCGTTTTCGATTAGAAATATAATATCGAGAATATATTACACCATTTAATGGGTCGTATAAACGGAATACGTTTGGAGAGGTCCGCGCGCGCGCGGTCTTATTAGCGGCCCCGGCCACGATAATAATAAATTAAGCCTAAAATCGAATCCGATGGGGGGTTTTTTTTTTTATTTAGGCGTCGATCGTAAATATGCAAAAAAAGATTCCACGAGGAGCCGCGAGATTTTGATCGACATTTAACATTTAACACGAGAACCAGTTTGCCGTTTGAACAACATTATAAACACGGCGGCGGCGTTTGGGATTTTTTTTTATATATTTTATCGCGCTTTCTTATCGTAATTATGTACGTAACGTACAACCCGTACCTGATATTATAAATACGCCATTAAAGGAGACGCGTTCGCCGTTTCAAACATCGGTTAATTAAAATGGATTCGATTCCGTTCCCCGTCGTGACAACAATAATATTATACCGACGCGACGCGACGCGAAATCCGCGTACGACCGACTTGAGAGACGCCGCCGCCGCGTTCTCGATGACGCGCGGTCTTTTCGTTTTGAAAACACAACAAATCGAAGGCACCTGTTGTCGTGCCGGAGGTAACAATGATATACGTAGGTATCTGCCGCAACAGCGTAATAATTTTCGTCCGTTTCTCAAGGATAACGGTGTTTTAGCATTTTTATTACTGTTTTTCGTGCCGGCGAACATGTGCGCACGTATAACATCCGTCTAACCATGTGTTTTGAATTAATTTGTTCGACAACGACCACTGGCGACGCGGCGTCTTTATCTGCGCCGAAGCGTCGTCGGGTTATAACACGTTCAGTTTTATGCGCCATTAACGCGTGCTCGTACAACATAAAGAGAAGTTATAAAAGAGAAGCTTTCGCGAACGCCGGGCAACATAAATACGCGCGTCGAGCAGAGAACCTATAACCAGTACTTACTGGAACCCCGGGAAACGCGCCACGCACTGCCACGAATACTATAAAACGACGCGCACCACTTTGCGCGTCCGATAATTAAATAGCGACCGTTAAAAACAGAGACGCATTATCGTCCGCGATTAGGTACTTGCGGTCAAAGCAAATCGAGTCGTATTTCCCCCCCCCCCCCCGTCTAAACGAGCCGAGTACGATTTCCCCGCTCACGTCACATAAAAATATCACAATATTGTCACGAATGCGAATAATACAAACTGCCGCGACCATTAAAAAGGATAAAGCGCGCCGGCGATCTCAGCGATTTCTCGCGACAACGACCGTAAGCGAAACGATAAATTAAAGATTTATAATAATTATTATTATCGGTGTGTATGTCGAACACGGTAAAATGTAACGTTTGCGAACGCTCTCGTCGACGGTCGGCGTTTTCGGAAACACGATTATATAATAAACGAAAAGAAAAAAAAACGTTTTAAATCGGGTTTAAAGACTGACTTTTCGGAATACAAAACACGGTATTGTGATCGTTTACAAAGGAACCGAGGAGAGAAATAGCACTCTCTGCCGCGGCGCATAGGTCTATATCGACGACTGTGAAAAAAGGCACGCAGGAGGGAGAAAGCAAAAGTAAACACAAGAGCGACGAATAAACAAGAAAACGTGAGTTTTTTTCCCCAACAATTATAGACGGAAGCGGACGACGACCGGCGGCGGCGGCTCTCGGAGACTTCGATAGCCCGTCGTCGTGCGCGCCGCACTGCGATCATCAGCGCGCAAACAACGCCGTCGTAACGAATAGAAACGATAAAACCCCTATCGACGCGCGTCCTTATAAACGTATCGTTACGTACCTTGTAACTTGATCTCGGTCTCCCAGAACTTTTGCAATTCCGTGAAGTACTTGTCTAGTATGAACACCTTGGAATGGCCCACGCTGGCCATCACATAGCCCGAGAATGTCGGCGAGCGGTCGCGCGTGCGAGATCACGCGGTGGTCCTCTAAACGATCCAAATCATGTCGCGACGACGGCGGGCGGTTTAACGATTTTCTACGGTTCCGACGAACGGTGCGATCTCATGCCGAATAGCCGCGCCACCGGTGGACGCGAGAATCCGTCGTCGTCGTCGTCATTGAGAAAAACGACCGGCAGACGAGAAACAAACGCGAAAAAAACACGAACGCGGCTCACACGCCCAACGGGCCTACACACACACACACACACACACACGAACGAACAAACACTAGGACGCCCCACACACTAGGACACCCAACGCGCGTACGTACTGCGCGACGGTCGGACACGGACTGAGGCGGTGGCGACGCGCGCCCGACGACCGCGGGAGGATAGCTCCTCGACTATCGCGCACCGGCGGCGGCGCCAACTATCGATGTTACCTGCTCGAGCGCGCGCGCGCACACACACACACACACTAGTCGGGTTTCTTCCGTCCCGAGAGTCTTCGGGTTCGCGGTCCTGTTGCTGCCATATAATATCATGTTTACTGCTACTCGGCCGCCGCCGCGGGGGGTTAATCAAAATCAAGGTCGCCGTAGGTTCCGACTTTCTCGTACACGGCACCCACATCGTGTGCGTCGTCATCGTCATCCGACGACTTTTAATGTTTTTTTTTTTTCCTCCCCGAGGATTTTCTGCAAACGTAATAATCTCGGAGAAAATCACGCGTCAGGACGCGACGACAACAGGTAGTATAATATTCAAATCGTCCCGTCGCGTCGTCGCCCAGTATCGTAAACTATGTGTACTTTAGAAAAGAGCCGCTCGAATCGTTCTTTTCTCTCGAGTTTTTTTTTTTTTTTATGAAAAAGTAGCGTGAAAACGGATTTGAAAAAAAAAACATAATCTATAACAAAGACCGCGTGGTAATGAAGTATGTAAATGAGCTGTTCGTGAGAGAGTATTTTAATTCGCGTCGAGACAAATTACAAATTTTTCACGGAACAATTATTGTTTATTACACTTTAGGAGCATAATAATGTTTCCGAATTATTGCACGCAGCCGTCGCCGCGCGTCGTATTAGTAGTTTTTATTTTCGTTTTAGTATAGCTCCGCCGCGCACGTTTTATATACAATATTTATCGATTTTCACAAACAACAATCAATACTTTTTGATACGAAAAAAAAAAATGATTCGAATACTCCGCGTTTTCGACAAATTCATTAGGTTGTTATTAATACGGCGTGTTGCCTTTCTCAAGCCTTTACCTAATCGTACGACAAACCGATTCAACACGTATATTAGGTATACAATTTACGGTCCAATAATGCGTTCGCCCCAATTCGATGCGACAACACGTGTCGCAGTTTGAACGACATTATTGTTGTTGTACACACGACATCGATATTCATCTCCCACGTTATATTGTATACATATTATAATATGTATATTATAAATAAATATAGACGATGAAAATAATATATGGCGACCACAATAATAGTCGCTTTATCCGTTTGCTTAAAACGACTCGCTAATGCGTATTAAACGTGATATTTATTGAACAAGTATAATATACACTCGTATGGTATTGGATGTTTTTAATTAAAAAGTATAACGAGATACGGTATATCTTAAGGATATCGATATCGTATTGGAGTATTTAATGAATCGATTAGACACTCTACGGTCGGGAGGAATACGAATAAAATATTTCATACGACACGCGGCCGATATAACGCAATGGAATGACCCGCGTTTCTCTGACGACTACGACAGAAATGTGACGCGAAAAAGTCGTGATCGTCGGTTAAAAGAATGAGAAAAAATCGAGAAAACAACGGGATTTCTGGATCATTGAACATGCTAAATAAGTCACATTTTTCAAATGAATGCGGTTAATGGATAAATAGATCCATTAACTGTTCGGTCGAATGCACTATTGTTTAGGAACGAGAAAAAAAACTCGAATTAATTTTTATTTTCTTCTTCTAAATACGAATAACATTATTGTGCGTTAAGACGGCTCGTGTCTGACGAAATATTCACTCGATATTGGGTTTAGAACCCCGCGTACGATAAGACCAGAAAAGACAGGTTAAAAATCGTTGGATCCTAGTCCGCCGACAACGGCCGTAGTGTTTACTGTAAATAAATACGAGTTGTGTTCATACCGTAAAAAGCGTGTTTTAATACTCCCTCAACCCTCGACTCCCATTTAAAACCCTCGCGAGTTCACGCGATCGAAATATTTTACGCGTTATAGTGAAAAAAATAAGCGGTCTCGCGTCGTTTCCGTGACTACGCGCGTACGATGAATTTAAGTATTTTATTACTACGTGGATATTTAGAGGAAAATGTGTATGAAAACGAAATATCCGTTATTATAAAAAGACGTAAAAAAAAAAAAACAAAAATCGACCGATTAGGTTTTTTTCTCTCCAAATAAATCGAGGTTTTTTGTACGTTTTTTTTACTAACCGCCTCGCCGGAGAGGAGTCTTCGGGCCGATTAACGTCGTATAAAATCTCGAGATAACGATAAATGCACACGCACACGACCGTATATTATCCGACGCGCCATGTTTATTCATAATAATATTATTATAGTTTTATACGAAGCGTTATAAATGCGTTTCAACGCGGCTGTCCCGGAGGAACGGAAACGACGGCGACGGCGACGCCGGCGATAATGCGAAATTAACAATACGATAGTCACACGAATAATATACGTTTAATAATGTAGTTGTGAACGCGTATTTCGATTCGGTGCCTCGGCGCGTCGTATATAGGTATATAATACGACGATGCGCCGGGGGTCGTTAAGGTTCGCCCGCCGGCGAGGGTAACGACAACGCGCGTCCGACGACATACGAAAGAGGCGAAGAAAAAAAAACCCCCCGAGGAAATAAAAGAGAAAATATAATATAATATTTATTCCTTTGGTAAACGATATCGCACGAATGCGGTGCTCTCATGATGTTCGTAACATCATCGTGACGCATTGTGTGCTGCCGCGCGGCGTATACGACGTACAATATAAATGCATTGTTATTGTGTTGTATGCCGGGCCGATCGTGTGTTGCACCCACGCGAGGGTTTGTCGTTTTTATTATTATTATTATTATTTTTTTTTCCTTTTTCCTTTTCGGATACAATGTATTATAATGCCCGGTCGCGTACCACCCCGCTATCGCCGCGGTATACCGTGCGCGGCTCGTTAAGACATTTTCGAAACTCTCCGATGAATAGATTGTTGTGCGCGTCGAAAGTCTTCGACGAAACATCAATATGTACATTACAATATACATGTGTATTATACACTAACGTTATACTTCCCGATCGCAGACGAAAAAAAAAAAAAGACCCACGAGAACCCATTTTTAAGGAACCGCCCGTTCGATACACGACGAGATGACGCGCGAGTAGGGTTTTTTTTTAGTCGCGCATACTTATTCCAACAGTTCTCTCCGAGTATCCGGGATTAACGCGTGAAAATCGCGCGGAGTAGTATCTACTCGAGTTCGAAGAGAAAAACATCATCACTCAACTAATTACATATTATAATAGAATCCAGTGTCGTTTGTCAACAAAGTCATAGTGATGAACTGATGAATATATTTATAAAGCGTATTATACTTTCCCGGCAAAGCCTTTATAGATTATTTAGTGTTTTTCGGACGACGAGAGCTGACGAGGGTCGACTACGAGTGAGGGAAGGGCGATGCGAGACCATCGATCGTATTATTATTGTTATTACACACCGATTGATATCCAATCTGCTGGATAACATACGCCATATAATGGGTGTAATAATGTACAGATCGATTTGTATGACAAATGAATATTTAATCTCAACCGTCCGACCGGTGGCGACGACGCGGTCACCGTATTGTATTACGTCATTGAGGATGGCGAATGCAGTCTTTTCGAAAACATAATTGTATATCTCCGATATAAACGCGCGCGCGCGCGATATAATAACAATAGTATAACGTGTCGTTTAGCACTAATTCCGTCACGAACATAGTATTGAATATTGATAACATTTAGTGTCGAGGGAGGCAAATGTTTTCGTTTGAAGATGAAAAAATTACAAACTAAACAGAATAACAATTGTAATTGTAATCATTACTGATTGACGCGTCAAACGATTGTGCAGCGATCGACGAAGAGTAGTAACCGACGCGTATTTTTAATTTTAACGACGAATCTGTCGATTCGAAAAGAAAGGGGGAAAAAACTCGCTGCGAATTTCCTTCTGCTCCGAGCAGTCCGAAGTATGTGCACAACGACAATAATACGCGCGTACAACAAGTCCGCGATAATATCACATATTTTACGATTTGCACGTCATAATGACGCGCGCGTGTGTGCGCGGCAGTCGAATTACACGTTTGAATAATAAATAAACGCGGCGCTTATGGCATCGTACGTTTCGCGTCCACAATACGCGCGCGTTTAAAACGCATGAAACCGTTTCGACGGGGGCGTGATTTTTTTAAAATTATATTCGTCCAATTATCATACGCTGTGCAATTCCGCGCTCGCGCGCGATTCACGGTCTCGAACGTGACACGTTATTTCGATATATTATTGTGTACAGACCGTGTTACATCGCGGGCGCCAAAGTGTATTCGAGTCGCGGCAAAATCGACTAATTAGAATAATTAGATAATCTTAGATCTTATAATTAGATCGCAACGATAATATAACTGCTTTGCAGACCGGACGAACGTATAGCAATCTCTAACTGCCACATTATTATCGTAACGCGCTGCAGAGACGTCGCGCGTCTACCCGTCCGGACGGTCTTTTTGTCCGCCCACCGATCGGGGCGGCAGGTCAGCGGTAACGGATGAAAAAATTACAAAAAAATAATAATAACAATAACGATACCGAACGGGCGCGTGTGTGTTCAATATGCGCGTGGAATTATATTATAATAATAATATACGCGTTATTGTATACGTTCACGCATACTAAGTCGACGTGAATGTACGATATAATATCATGTACGTATGATAAAATATAGAACGCGGGCATTGAAATCTTCGTGATAATGTGCGTTTAGAGAAATAATAACGTGTTATGCATAATATACTATGCGGCCTTTTATACGTTTCAAACTCGTACGTCATTTATTATGTACGGTGTATTATAGAGAATATTATGTGTTTTGATAGAGAATACGAATGTTATGTAATACTGAATTTCGTCGTTGATATGTTTGTAAGAGCGAAACGGACGGACGAAGGGAGGAGAAGAGAAAAAGAAAAAAAAATTAACATTCATGAATGGAGATTATATTGTACGCGTATTGTACGACGAAATAAATCCTATACGATAAAATATAATAATATAAATTCGTAGTCGACGTATAATAATAATAATATACATATTATGGTGATCGGTAAAAGCGATTTAAATGTTAATTGAAATCATAATTCAACTGAAATATTGCGCGGGCTATAATAATAACACGACGGCGATATATTGCACGGCATAAATAAGGAGCGCGTTATGAGCGATAAAATTTAACGTTTGTTTTTTTTTTTTATTTTCCCACCGAGAAAAGTCAAATGCGATTTTTATGCGCGCGAACCCGCCGTAGTTGCACGATGCAATTCGCTATATTTTTAAAAACGTCAGTTACGCGGACTGCAGTCTCGCGAGGTACGCACGAGTACAAAGGGTCCGATAGGGTCTGGGTCGATGTTATGTCGCGTACGAGCCGGTCAAACGAGAAACGATAGGAAATTTACCGTTTTCGGACTCGGTATACGTATTATATTATAGTGTATTGGGTACGGTATACGATTTCGACGGTGTATTGATGATCGCGTCGGGACGCGCTGCGTGCGGGCAGAGGATTATTTGGCACGAAACGATTTCCCAACAGTTTCGGATTGTCCGTAGAGGAAGATGATTTTTTTTCTTTTCGTTTCGAGAACCAGCGGCGGGCCGAGGATCCCGGGAGTTTTTTTTTTTCGCTCTCCTCTTCGGGTCCTAGCCTTCTTTCGTCTCGGTTTTTAACTATTATCGTTGTGTACTGGGGGGTTGGTACATAATATTATATATACGTATATGATACGTTTGAAAGATTGAATTTGTCGACCTTTCGGAATGCTTTAACACACGTATTGCTCCCCACCCCGAAGACACACATCACTTCGTTTATCATTATAGGTACGTGCTGTAAAGAATAGATGTATGTGTGTGTGTACCTCTACTATATACGGCTGCGGAGCAGTACCTACCTAGAGACATCGATATTTTTCGTATCTCTCCCATTATATACACCTGTCCGGGGCCACACATATACACACGAGATCACCCGGCGTGTATATATGTGTGTGTGTGTGTGTTATATAGCGCGAGCGTTGCACAGACAGAATCGGTCCTGCGGTGGAGTGGGGGCGGCGGCGGCGGCGGCGGCGCACAGAGCCGCAGACTCCTTGCCGGGTACAAAAACAGGTTTTGAACAAACAAGAAATAAACATAAAAAAAAAAAAAAAGAATAATAATAAAAATAATAATGAGAAAGAGAACATATAATACCCGTGCCTTGGGTATTTCTTCGAACTCGGCTCTTTCACCTCTACCGCCGACTGCCGCCGCAGCCACCGCTACGGCGGCGGCGGCGACGACGACGGTAGAACCGAATGAAGAGAAACACCTTATCTCCCTTCTCCTAAATATATACGTATACACACACACACACGTCTATGGTAGCCGTATAATAAGTATATAACTATTTTTTTTTATTGCAGAGGCTCCGTTGAGAGAATTATCGACGTGCCACTCAACGCGAGCGCGGCGCGGGGGACGACTTAACGGTTAGCGGAATCACGAAGGAAAACGGTTACTTTTGTTTTTACTTCTCGCCGAGAGAAAATCCACCGTATTTTCGACGAAAAAAAATCTAAGCGCCATTACCGAAACGCATTCGTTCGACGTTTCCGCTTCTTCGTATTATTATTATAATCTCTTGTCGGTGGTCGCGTCCAGTCGCACCGTCACGTTTCATATAATACGCGCGCGCGCATATACGACGTTAAATTTTTATTTATTTTTTTAGTATCCCGCGAAAGAAACATAATGTCTCCAATTATATTATTATTGTACAGTGTGACGAGTCATGTCCGCGGTCCGTTCCTCCGGAGGCGTTTACTCGCGGATCCCCGACGGCGCGGCAAATAGTTTCCATTGTAGGACACGCGTGTTCGTCTAGATTTTCCACGACGATATTATCATTGCGAGCAGAGCGTTATTCTGTTCCCGAAACGGGTGAAGATTTCGTTTTTCGTAGAGATCAACGGAAAAAAAAAAAACCAAACGCTTCGGTAGCGCGACGCGTTTAAAAAACGAAAACCTAAAATTTCACTATTACGACGAGAGTGTGTATAATAAGGAGAAGAGAGAAAAAACAAAATCTTCGACGAGACGTGTAGGCACGATATTATAATGTTTCTAGAAAAATGTTAATTAACCGTAGAGGTACATAATATATTATAATATTATAACGTCCGTGTACGTGCGCCGTCCGAATTAATTGTACCGAAACGAGTTTCGACCGAAAATGATAAATTATAATTTTCGCGTTACCATTATTATTATTATTATACACGTATTTAGGTAGGGCCTATATATTATCATAATATACATATACGTATATATATATATACGCGGGTACGATTTATAACACGTCGGCGTAAAAAGGAGTCGAGGAAATTGTAACAATTAAATTTCCGAGACAAAGAGAACATCATCCGGTTCCGCGATAGATCGGACGGGCGAATTTCGACGGGATCAAAACGAAATCTATGAAATATATATGTGGAAAAAAAAAATTAAAAAATAATAATAGCGCGGGGACTCTATAATTTTTTTTTACAAACACGTGTGGTGTGTGTGTACGCGCGTAAAATTACGAAATTAATTTCCGAAAGACGAGTATGTATATTTTATTGCCACATAAATTAAATCCGAGCGCGTGTATTTTAATGATATGGGTATTACACACGTACGTCTCATACACTCGTGTGTGTGTGTATATAAAACTGATTAATGTGTTATCGGCTGTAAACGATTAATAAAATAATTTAGCGGCGATGCGAAAAGAATATTATTTGTTCACGGGGATAATATTTCCGACTAATGTGAGTAAACAACAGTTAGGTGCCCCGCACACGCCGAAAGATCCGCGCCGACGACCTTGGCGTTTCCGCCCGGACAAAATACATAATCATTTGAATATTATAATAATATAATAAAAATTCGTTTCTCCGCGATCGTCACCGATCCGCGCGGAATACCGTAACACGACGTGTTCGTCGCGCGACGATACGTCGAAACACACTACCTACATACGCGTAGTCGAAATCCTTCGTTCGCCATATTATTCGTACGATCGAAAATCACGATCCTTTTTTCGACTAAACCCGATTTTCGCAGACCGTTTCCGAGCGGAAAAATTCTATACGGTTCGTCATTTCGGGTCTAAAGGCGGGTTTCCACGGCGACAGTCTCGCGTACGCGTGGCACCTACATCGACGGCGTTCACCGACGGTTTTTACACGGTCGACAGATACCCGGGGTTCATAGCTACGACCATGAATAATTTGATAATCACAATATGTATTTGTCGCCGCAGTGCAACACACATAAAAAAAACCCACGAGAGAACAGTCAGAAATCGTGCCGTGAAAAAATTATTATCACCTCAAATATATTATTGACGATCGTTATATTCAAGTGTTATCAAAAAAAGTAAACCGTTCCGGCTGGATTCGACTCGTTAGCGGCGACACGTTTATAAATATGTGCGGTGACTCGTGCTAAACGTTATCGCGAACACATTCGATCACGGCGCGGAAAAGTACGCGTTGTGGTGACGTGAAAACTGTTCGATTGGATTTTTTCAATTTACAAGTCTCTATAGAGCAGCGGTTCCCAACCTTTTACGAGTGTGACCCTAAAATTTAGAAATATTTAACTTTTGGCGACCCCGAAAAAAAAATCATAATAACAAACAACGGGTCTTTTATTTTTTAACGTTTATTTAAAAAAAAAAAAATACAAATAAAAAACTAATAAAAATACGCGACTTGCGAATTTTTTTCCAAAATTAAAACGAAAATATAAAATGTAAATTGTAAGAAATGCTTTCGCGACCAGCCATGAAGGACTTCTGCGACCCTAATTTGGGTCGCGACCCGAGGTTGGGAACCGCTGCAGTATAGAGTAAGGTCTAAAGAAATTTTGAACTCTGCGCGGAGCTAAGGAAACTACAATTATTTACGTCGGTATTATACGATATAATATACTTGCGAGAGGTCTTTCCGACGCGACCGAGAAAAACCGACGAACGGAAGTGAAACGAAAAGATACAGCGCGCACGAGGAGGTCGGGTTTCTCGAACGCCGCGCGACGTTGCGAAAACAACGATATTATTCGCCGCAGCGTCTCCTGCGCGTCTACCTACGCGCGCACGTCTCACGTCCTTTTTCCGAATTTTATACCCTTTCCTCAGCGTTCGCGCTCGCGCCGTTTTCGTAAAATTATCGCAACAACAAAAAAAATAATAAAATTTTTAAACACATATAAAAACTCGGCGTTATTATCACATATAATATCGTATTATTACGCATTAACGCGTACGTGCCGCGGTCCGGCGTGTATAATTATACTGGCCGTCGTTATCCGCGCGCATTTCAAACACGCATTTATCATCATTATATTAGGTATTATCATGTGCGCGGCGAGTGAATTTTAAACGCATAGCGTGCACGCGTGTATGTAAATAAATCGCTCGTGCAACACGCGCGCGCCGCCGCCGCAGCGGTGTCGTCGTCCTGGCCAGACGGCGGCGGCGAACACGGGGCATTTTCGAGGCACGGGTCTAGCCGAAAGTAGGCGCGCGCGCGCGTGGTCACGATGAAACGCACGATTTATTAATGGTTTTCGAGTCGAACCTATTCCGTGTGTCTGTCTCCTTTGAAATTTTCGACTACCTCCCGCGTAGAAAAGTAATGCGATGAGAATTATTATCGACACGAATCGAATACGTAATTGCAGAATATTGTCGCACAACGTATGGGTTAAGGTATCATATTGAATTGTGTAGTATACGGTGAACGGTTTGTCGACGAGAAAAACGAGTGTTATTTTCGCACGTTTCATACAAATCGTATTGTAAACTTTATTTTTTTTCCAGCTAATTACAAACTATTACTCAGGCGGAGGACAAGGAGATATTTCCTCCAATATCGTCGTGTCATGTGAGAATTATTCTAATATAGTTATACTTCGCTTTCAAAGCTCGTCGTTAATTTTTTTTTTTTTAAGAATTAGACGCGGAACGAGATCTTTTTAACGTCAAAGAGACGAGGAATCCAACGCACGATGAAAAGAACGTTACCAACAACACGCCGGTGTATATATTTTCGGTACATCCTGCGTGCGCAGACATAATAATTCGACCGAGTGGACGGTAATAATTGTATGGGCGCGCGTAACAAAAACGAATTAGTAATGCTAATTAATAGCTATTAAGTACGATATTTTGTATTTAAACAGTCGTTATTATTATGCAGATTCGTCGGTACAGCGCGCGGCATTGCACGAAAATCACCCGTTTTAAAATTGAAATAATTACGAAAGCATTAGCCCGACGACGTAACATGTAGAAAAACACGACGCGAGTGTTCATACACGCAGGAAATTGTACACGGTTTTTCAAAATTAAGAAAACCAAAAACCTAAACACGAGATAAACGCCTATATTGTGTACGTATTACGTCGTGTCGTTAATTGATAATATAAACGTGTAGTCAAGTAAAATACAATAAATCACAGACAAGGGCTTAGCTCCGCATAGATTTAGACGCATTTTTTTTTCATGGTGTAGAAAACTGTATAAGAATCAAACAATAAGAAAAATAGAAGAATGACTGGTAAAGTGGTAAGCTTCCATAAATTTTTCCAAATCCGACGCCTATATTAAGACCGAATACAATGACAATCGCAGAAAATCTGTTTTACTCTCTGTCTCTCGAAAGGAAACGGGAGGGATTCGGAAACGCCATCGATATTTCAGTTCAGAAAGCGACGACGAATCTTTCCGGCGATACAGGATCGCGTTCGGAAAGAAAACCGTCGACGACCGACGACGCCGACGGCCGTCGTTCGTCACAAGAAACCGCCGAGGAGGCGGCATACGTTTTTTTTTTTGAAAATCCTTTTTCAAGTGACGACGCCGAGCGTACGCGACGTGATATTATTTTAACGCGCGGACATAATAGTAATATAATGACGCGCGCACACGCCGGCGGTAATTTAATTCTTCGTCCGACGACGTCGTATTCTCATCACCGACCGCTGTGATAACATTAAAATATTATATTGTTTCGGAACGACCATACACGTCGTCGTCGTCGTCGTGCCCGCGTATCGTTTTTCTCTCCTCTCGTGGCGCAGACAACAATAAATAAAAAAGGCCACCCGCTGGTTACGCATTTATAAATGCACGCGCGTGTATTATTATTATTACGCGTTTCCTGTCCGACGTGTACCGCGCGGACAAAGTAACGCGATGCCACCTCCTCCGCCGCCGTCAAAATCAAAAGTCATCGTGTTATCACACTCTCATTCTTCTGCGTTATATACGAAATCGCGCGCGAGCATATGTGTGTGTGTGGATGTTATGTATGATGACGTCGGCTATTACGACGGTGCGTGCGGCGGCGCGGTCACACGAAACGGTCCCGGCGTGTCGATCGCAGTCCGGCTAGGATTTTTTTAAATACGAGGCCACCGCCGCGATGCACTGCAGCGATGCTGCGCGCGCGCGCGCGCGCGCGTGGAATTCCGGTCGTTAAAGTTTCTCCGGCGCGAGACCGACGAGTCCAGAGGTTGGGTGGGTACGCGGCGCGTTTCCTCGTTTTAAAGGTCATACGAACGAACGCGACGTGTGTTCTTTTTAACGCGCATTTTCAACGTTTCCCGTTCCGCGCGTTTAGAAATTTTATGAATCGTCCGACGGACGCTAAGCGATTCGATCGTTTAATATAGGTTGTAGTATACTTGGGTGAAAATAAAACAATTCTCTATAGTGTTGTAATGTTGAAAATCAGTCACCACTAGGACGGAAACCTATGATAGTTATTATTTAAAATGTTCAAATCGATATCGTTGTCACATTAAACCAGTGTTCATCAACCGTGGGGGGGGCTCCTGGAAAATGAAGGACGTTTAGATTACTCGGGGGGGTTTAAGATTAAAGCTGATTGAACTAACAATAAGCATATTATATTTGTTATCCACGTATAAATTTATATTAATATAGAGCGATTTATTTTATTTGAAAATGATAATAATCTCATTGTTATTACAACATAATTCTATTCGCATGGTATCAAAAGAAAGAAGATGAAATAATTTTTACCTAATTTAATTGGACGTGAGCATTTTGAAAATCTACTAGGAAGGTGTGGAATAAAGAACGACACTATTATGCACTAGACAATTATTTTTCACATACAAACATTGAATAACATTTAGTTTGGACTTAAATTTTTGGACCGGTCGACATGACGTGTACGACTTCTACAGGATAATCATTTAGACCGATCGCCTAATTGTCACGAGAACACGTCATTCCTGATAATGTTTTGGAATACTATCGTATATCATCCGATTCGCGGACGCGTATTTTCTATATTAAAACGTAACGTTGCGAAATGAATCGAATCTACGCGTATTATGCAATCGGGCTCGTCGTTAAACGTAACAGCGCGGGGGGGACGAGGAAAAAACGAAAACGCGCCGTTTTGTCCTTTATTATTATTATTGTTCGAATAATTTCACAGAGAACGCTGTGCGCGTGCACGCACAGTGACACGGAGCCAAAGGACTCGACCGGGTTTCTATATAATAACTACGTTACGTGTTTTCTATCTACGCCACGTTTATGGTAAGTGGGTTATTGACATTTCCAGAAGGTCCCGCCGCAGCGGCGAGATATCACACGGTGTCCGCGAACAGCCTTCGGCGGCCACGGCGTACGGGTAGAGAGGGCCGCGACTAACTGGTTTCCGCTCCGTCCCATGTGTGCTACACACGGCGGCGGCGGCGGCGGCGGCGCGTCGTCGTCGTCGTCGTCGTCGTTACACACGGTCGTTATTACTATTATTATTTTCGAAAACGAGTTTTGCGGATTAGAAAAATGGGCCCAAAACGCACGATTATCTCTGGATACCGTAGTAATCGAGAAAAGGGGCTTTATCCGTCGCGCGCGCGCGGAAAAAAATAAAATAAAGGTGTCCGCGGGAAAAGATTTAGTAATATTAATAATAATAATAGTAATGGAAACGTGTCCGACCTGACCGCCGCGGGATCGTTAAAAAGAAATGGAAAGAGATGCGAAACAGATTGTATATATTATTATTTTATACGCGGGTAGGGTGTACGAGTGTATTATATAGTAGGTAAAACGCGTATAGGTCACCGCGGTACACGCGCCGTCACACACACACACACACACTCCACACCCGGATGTGCGTGGAAATTGTCTCTGACGATATTTTACAAACGTAATATTATGCGCGTAACCGCCATGTTATATTTCGGAGTTTAAAGCGATGGTTTCGAAAAAAACAAAACGTTTGATTAAAAAAAAATCGCACGCATTTATGGACGATAAAAACTAATTGGTGAAAATCGCGAGTCCAGGCGAAACGCGGCGTGGAAAATATTTTCCCGACGCGCGAGCGATACCGCGCGATACACTATATAAAGTTATTACGCCATAAAACGGGCCCGCGCGTTATTATACCGTATCCCGCCGAATAATATTCCTCGACGATATTACGAAAAACCGGTATCGATAAGTTCGTATCAAATAAACGTCTCAAAGTCGACGCGTTAAATATAAACGAGTATATTAAATTGACGAACGCATTGTAAATAACGTCAAACTGGGAGGGGGGAAGGGTGAGAGAGGATTAGTAGCCAACTCCCCGACGAAAATTTAACCCTTTGATTTTTTGGTAATTTTACAAACAAACAAATATTATCGAGAAAATGAAAAAGCCAATGGGACGTCGGACGTGTTTAGTGAGTAATTCGATTTTATTCACCAAATACAATACTAATAAAGCGCGGATTTTAAAGAATAAATGCTCTCAAAAACTGAACGAACATATTTTATTGTTGCGAAATAACAACATTATTATTTTTTCAATTTTATGGCATACGTGTAATATGAATCCACACGTATATAACGGATTTCGCGCTCGATTAGTCTGGTATTTAATAGAACGAGTTTAAGTTTAATTATTCGTTTGTTGGAACATACAACTGCAGATACATAAAATACTATTAAAATTCTGTTAACGAAAAGCTAGGGGGGCCGCCCGGATTGAAATTAAATTCCACCCCGAATTTTATTCTCACTCGACCCGAAAACACCTCTATCCGAACACACCCCTGATCAAATAGTCGACAAGTTTGTACACGAAGAGTGGGAACGCGTTTCGTGCGACCTACATCTATATAGAGTACTAGGTACTTTGAACTCAAAAGTCGATCGGCCAGTACGTTAAAGGAGAATCCGTTCGACCGAGTCAATGACAAATCGTACGTCACTGTAATAATAATACATATCGCAACAGTTATCACGTCTTTCCGGCCATAGTCCGCGCGTTTGTGCAATTCGTGGATTGCGATCAAGTCGGTCAAAAGGCGACGACTATTTATACTTAACGTATGACCCGCAAAGGCTATTATGATATTTATACAGGTGTATATAATATAATATATTCGTTATATCGTATACGTAATCGAACTGGTTTTTTTTTACAGATATTCGAAAACATTGTGGACAATCGACGGACATTGACGTGACTGGGGAGAGGTTTAGCCCCGAAAAACTTAGATTTAACCATTCCTGAATTATGATAAGTTTTCAAAGCTTGAAAAGAAATCGAATTTATAAAATATTACGAACAATATTACATTATAATACTGTCGAAAACTTTTCCCATGATAAAATGTCAACGTTAAAATATGTTAATATTATTATTATGACAGTGATATGGAGATGGAATTATAAATTATAAACCGCGTTTACAATAATTACAGTTGATTTTCAACGAGTTAATTAATAAATTCAATTGATCAATAGAAACCTTTTGGAATCAACTGATTAAAAATCGAACTGTAATTCGTTTTGATTTTTTTTAAAAGTCTTAAAACCTAGAAGGTCTATTTAAACGACGACTAATAAGAGACCGTTAAAAGCAATTGTTAATGACAATACGACCTCACCTACTCTACGCGTTACTATAGAGAACATTACAGTTATATTCGTTCCGAACCGTTTGTTTGTTCCGATACCGTACGGCGCGCATTAATCGCGAAACCAAAGCCCTCCCGACCGATTTGCTCGAATTTCGGTTTTGTTTTTTTACCATCAGCCCCCTTTCGGAAAGTCGACCCTATTCGCGTCCGCGGACGTACAACAACGAAACACCGACGCGATAAAACGGAAAGCTCGGCGGTATCCACGATATCGACCGCGAAACGTCCGCAGTTTAGAAGCCTTAACGGTTATCTCCGTACCGTAATATAACGCGTACACTCCTTTACGTAACGCATAAAAATAATACGATAATGGTTTCTTATAATGTTATGAATATATACGTATTATACACGGGCACGCGGCGGCTATAACTCGTAACGAACACACTCCGAAACTCGTTTCAAACGAACGCACATCGCGAGGTTTTGATTAATTATTTTATTATTCGTCTTCCTCGGCGCAACGCGCGTGCGCGTGTGCGAGAGCACGGTTAACGGTTACCAGCTACGTCTAATACACTCGAGCTAGACCACGTATCACCAGGATTTAACATTATGTTACAGTAAAAACGAGCGTAATATTTTATTAATATAATATTATTATAATGTACACAAACAGCGCATCGCACACGCGTGGTGTTTAATTTATACGGACGCGTTATTATTTCATTTCGAAGGTTGGACGCACGGATGAAAAAAAAATAAATAAACACCCATCGCGCGCGCCAGAGTGTCTTAATATTATATTATCGTCTCCTGAAATGCGGGGCGACGACGATGCACAGCCGAACACACCAGAGATTTAAACAACCGTAAACAATATCAAATCCGTAATTATTGTATAATTGTCTTCTTTTTCAAAAGAACATAACAATAATAATAATAATGTAACATAACGCGGCGTCGCGGCGTTCCCCCCGCCCTTCGAATGTGAATCATGACGATGATTACGATGAGAACCCACGACGGGCCCTTTTCCGTTTCGTCACAAACGAAATGTGTTATAGTCTCGATGACGGGTTCGTTTCGCTTGTTCACGATTTTCTATAGTAAAGAAATCGTCTTCCGAGATTGATTTTGTGTTTGACACGAAACACAGATGATCGCGTCGTAGTCGTCGTCGTCGTTTTTTTTTTTAACGAACGTTCAGTGTTCACGACCGTGAGTAATGGGTAGGTGATTAAAAAAAACATCGCGCATAAATTAAATAGCTGATTTATAAAGGAAATTGGTTCAACGGTATTTATTTTTTTCGAACCTACGAAGGTATTAATGAAATCAAACGCGAAAACCCGAACGCGTTGAACGAAATGGAAAATGAAAATCGACAGAGCGAAATTCTACATTGATGATTGAGAAAAGTAGAAAAGTGGAAAGCTGTAGATATTTCAAAACGATTTTCACGTAAAATCATGACTATTAACTATAATTTAAAAAATCTCAAGAGGCGTTTTCGTAAAGGCAATAAAAATAATTCCGTTTAAACGCAGTGTTGAAAAATCAGTATTGATATATATATCGCGCAGACGTTTCGGACGTATATTTCCTTTGGTACAGGTTTTATTTCTAAGACCCGTCGGCCAACGGCAAACCAGACAGATTGTAGAGGACCTAATTATTACTCATTTTACGAAATTTTACTACCGACACAGACGTTTCTGACAAAACAAAACGTTAATTCGTTTACGACGACGAGCGGATTTCGTTTCGACGGACTACAATAACGTGCTTGATATATCGGCCGGGCGAGTAGTGTTAGAGACATAGAAAAAAGTCCGCGCGACGCGTGCGTTTTTTTTAACCTCGATACCGCGCGGCGCGCACGGGACGAAGGAAAAATACAATCGCACACGAACCGTGTGCGCGTAATTGAAAATCTCATTTGCCGCACGACGAGGTAGTTAATTAAAACGCCCCGGCGGACTTTGCCGTGCGAAGAAAATATGTAAATTTTGGATTTGTGCCAAATTAAGCGTGCGAGTTAGTACTATAGTCGCGGAACGACCGATCACGCCGGACGTTCGGCGTTATACATACGAGGCTGGTATACGCACACGAGTTGTTTTCCCCCGCAAATTTAAATTAAACGCGAGCGTGTTTTCCGCAGACAAACACGTATATCATTTTTTTTTTTTACTTCTCACTCCTCTCGGGCAATACGTAATAATAATATAATCGTGTTAACGCGCGCGCGCGCTCGCCGATACGATTTTCTTTCGCCGCGCGTATTATAATACGTGTAATTATTATTATTAGAGGCATGTTTATCGAGACAGTAAAATTCAAGACTACTTTATCCGCGTCGGAAATATTATATCCGGACGCTGCGGGACCGAACGAAATGGTTTTTTTTTTTTTTATAAAACGCTTTTCGAAAACGTTACATAATTCGCGTAATACCAGGGGAAACTTAATCGAGAGCGCAATATAGTTTTCAGATAAATCATCGGCGGCGGCCAAACAGACGACGACGACGACATATTGACACATATACACAATATAACAATATCGATTTCTACGTTATGACGTAACGAGAACGCGGCGTATTGCAGACGGAATTAATCGGCGAAATAATCGAGTTAAAACGATGCGCGGCGGACGTGTCGCCGAGTACAGAGTATCCGTTCGCTCCGGCGGCGGCGGCGGCGGCGTAAATAGTCGTGGCGACGGATTATTCGCGCAAATATATTCGATTGGAAGGGAAAAAATCCGTAACATTTGTCGTCGGAAATCGTAATTCAATCGGTCGAACGAGACGTATACACGCGCGCGCGCGCGTATATTATATTATATAGTGGCGCGGGCACGCGCATAGACGTCCTTACACAATTGCACTTTGACACCAGCCGGGGATATATTTTATGGGGATATTAAAAGCGAACGAGAACCGAGTGCGGTCTTATTAATATTTAACAGTTTCTTTGTGTTGCGCGCAGGTATTCGTCGTATATATAAATATATTGTGTGCTCGAATAATAGTGGTACAAACACTGCAGTCCGAAGAGAGTCTGAGAAATCGCGAGTTTAAACGGAAAAATATATATTTAAAAAAAAAAAAAAACCGGTAGAACGTAGTGTGTGTAATATGTTATGCGCGTACGCGGCGCGGAGAACGCGTACAACAACGATATAATAATATATTGTTCGCCGGAGGACCTATGGCGATATTCAATACGCGTTTTGTAATGACCACGGCGCGGCGTTTCGGTACGCGCGCGCCCCCGGCCTGGGGGGTAGCCGCAGCGATCGTCGTCGGACTACGCGCCCGACCGGTCGGTAATGTCCGCGATTTATCGACCGAATTCACTGGTCGAATGCTCCCGATATTTCGGGTCGATATAAATCATAAAAATCCGCGCTCTTAAAAATAGACACCTAATAATAACTACATAAATCTGTTCGATTTTCATACGTTTCCGGTGCGAAAATCGCGATTTTTTTTTATCGGGTGGTAAAAATATGACATCGTGAGAAAAAAAACAATAGCCCCGGCGCCTACGGAGCCCACTACCTATCTTAAGACTATAAAAAAATTGAAAAAGGTACTACTCACCACGGCCTGCCTGTCGGTGGGTCGCTGTTGAGCGGGTTCGGTGTTCGTATTGGCTTGTGTAATAAAGTAAGTAGTTAAGTCACGAGAAAAATAAAAACACTATCGACGGCATTATATAATATACACTATTACGGAGGAAAATTAAAACGGCGAAGTTAACACTGAGAAGAACTCTCCGAATCACTGTCGACACTAGACTGTACACTCGGTGGTGTGTCGTCTGCTACGCGATCGGTATTGTTCGGGTTGCGCGCGCTGCTCGGCCGTCATTGGTCCCGGGCTGCGCGAGCGGCTGGGCTTTCATTAGCCGCGTAACGCCAACGCAGTATTGTGACGTAAACTTTCGCAAAATTCCGATTTCACGCAAACACATAATTACGTATTCATAACGAAACATGTTATATCATTATAATTAGGTAATGACTATCTATTGATAGCCGATTTGTTCGATTGTTATACGTCGTTTCGGGTGAAAACATCGCGACTTTACTATCGGGTAGCGAAAATATGAAAAAAGATGGGGTCACTGTCTTTCGATACCCCCTGTAGGCGCCTACGATTGAAGGGAGAGTATAATTTATGTTAAATTTTAAGCGTCCCCGCGTCCTGCACGTAACAGGTAAAAAGTTAAGGGCGGCACATTAAAATTTGATCAGAAGGTAGGAGACTATATAGTGTTGCCCTCCACTACGGTGCAGAAAAATCCTGTGCGCGCCTATGCACATTGGACTCGGACGTGCCGCTAAAACTTTCCGAATTTTCAACGCGGCTCCGACGATCGCGATTATGATTATGATATTTTATTACTAGGGTTAGGATATTTATGCACTAAAAAATGTATGAATATGTATGCACTTATGCACTAAAAATCAGTTAAATATGCATGAAAAATTTGAAAAATATGCATTAAAAAATAAAGAAATTTTTGGACAAAAAATGCATTAAAAATTTATTATTATAGACAAATTGAAAAAACTGAAAAAAATTAAATAAAATATAAAAAAAGTTAAAAAGAGTTGCATTGAATAATTAAAGTTTGTTTTAAATGTTCCGCTGTAAATTTTCGTCTGTTTGGTGCTAATACGTTTTTGAATCTATTGAACAAAAAATCTCTGTGTAAAAAATTGTATTTATTTTAAATATTTTAATTATATAATTAAATAATTATTAAACGTTCTGTTAAAATATATCTGTTAAATTTTAATGGCTCGCAGTTTTAAGATAAGTTTTGACTGTGTCAATTGACGAGGCTTATCGAAAATTCTATTTAAGTAGGTACCTATAGGTATAACCATATTGAATTCTCAACAGTAAATAAGTGATAAATGATAATATGTGAAATACAGATAATCAAACTTATATAAGATTCAGTAAAATATAAAATTACAGTGTTTTTCAGCATTTTGCATCGAAAACCGTCAAATATGCGCTTAAAAACAGAAAAAAAACACAAATTATGCACTTTTTTAAAAAAATGGTAAAATATGCAATTATATGCAAAATAAAATTTTGATATTTTGAATATAGATATCATGAAACATATTTCTGTATAAGAATGGATGCTATTGGACAACCTAAAAAAAATATGCAAAATCATAAACATCCTAACCCTATTTATTACGAACAATTGGCTCGGGGACGCGGGGGAATCGTCGTGTGACGTACGTTTCGAAACGCGAGCGATTTGGGACTAGGCCGGTACCAAAATTACTGTACTACACGCGCGGTGTACAATAATATTATGTAAATGACATGCTTTTTGTGAGCACGTTTTATATGCGTCGTCGCCATTTACATTTAAGTCGCACTCGATGCGTATGTATATGTATATAAACTCGCGCGCGCGCGGACGTTTGTCGCCGTAACCGTTGCACCGGTAAGTATACACGTTGCAATATTATATTTACACGGTCGCGCGAACCTATGCATAATACGCGCCGCGAGATCACGACAAAATAACGCAGCGCACATTATAATAAACGGATTATGAGACGAATACAGGGTGTCCCATCGCGGACGACATCGCGCAAATGCCCACGACCGATTTCTTTTCTCCTAATAACTGTGCCACGCTTGTGCGCCGTAACGATAAACTACTAATCGATTCCAATCATAACGCATTAGAAATAAATAAATATAAAGTTTCATTCTATAATTTCAAAATGACCGTCGACATTAGTATTTTTTCAAATCAAAACGGCGTGTTGGCCAGGTCACGTTAAGTTTTTTTAAACACCTTTTCTAATTATTATTTTAGAACTTTGTCGAAATCGATATATTTTTCTCGTCTTTCGACGTTATTAATGTATCGCTACCGTTACATTGCCATTATTACCGGAAAAAAAAAAACTGTTGAAAATCAACGCTGTAATAGCCAATAAATATTTTTAACAACATCGAACAAAAGTCGTTACGTGTTTTGTCGGATTTCCGAGGGACATCCTGTATAATATTGTACGGGTCTGTCGCAAGGATTCGAACGTCGTCGAGTTTTATGCGTGTAAACGTTACGAAGATTTTAGACTTTCGAAAAAGTTAGCGCGCGTTACTCATATTACTATTAAACATACGTATGTACTGCCTACGTTTTATTCGTGTGTTTTCCGATCGATTCCCATCCGCAACGCGCGCTCATTTTGTATACAACCATTATATTATATTATTATGTTACGTTGATGTAAAACGGAATGCACGCGAATAATAAAATATGATACCTGCTATTGCGATCGTAAAGTCGCGCCGCAGTGTATTTTACACCTGTTAATTTTAGACCGTTTATAATGTTTATATAATATGCAGATAAACGCGATAAATTATGCATATTTTAACCGTTTCTTCGGTTCCAACTGTCGATTTATTTAAATGCACACGTGTGTTTTACCCGTTATGATAAGTGTTGTGTGTCTCGAACGATATTATTCGTCGAGAAGTCAACGATCTCCCGCAGACGATTGAAATATAAAACGAATCGATAATTTCGAATGCGATGCTATTTAGAATTTAGAAGAAAACGCTATAAGAGTTCTCGTCAACTCTAGGTTTTCGTTTTAGATTTGTTCGCCGGGAAAATTACGTTCGATGGGGGGGGGATTAGTCGTGGAAATTATTTATAATGTGTAAAACAACGCTTTAAAAACAATCAAGCACGTTTGAAGAGAACACAATATTATGATGAGATCAATAGTTTATTTCCCTCTATAATCGGTCATTGCCAAATACAATAATTTTGCTCAAACGAATTTCGGATCAACGCGTCCGTCTCTTCGATTACAACACGTACAAGTTAAGAAACGTTTACCGAAACAAATGTCTTAAAAATGAATTCCCAATAGATTTTCATATCGAAAAAAGCGAGCAAACAACTAAAATAAATAAAAAGAATTGCACGTAGATTCGTAAACGATTCGTCCGTTTTCAACCCGTTAAATAAATAATTTAAATATGTATTATTATTAGGTATGAAACGTGTTTTTTGAGTTTTTAAGTGTTTTAATCCCACGTCGATTCGTTTTTGAAACAGATTTTATTCGAAAATCGTATTTTCGATTGGGTAATTTGATAAATAATACACGTTCGAGTCATAAAATAAATGCACATTATCCGAGAGAAGAACTATTTAAATATCCGCGCGGCGTGTACACAAGGAATATGTGCACGTGTATTCCGGACGAGACGTTGTGAATATTTATCTGATTGTATTTCATATTATGTTTATATCGAGAAGAATTCGCCTCTAAACGTCCGCGTAGTGACTATCCGATAATATTATATTACATGCGCACGGCAATAACCCATTCGCGAATCGCCGCCGCCACGCGTTACACGCTGAAATCGAACGCGAAATAATTGCCAATAAATCAGAGCGAGGAGCAGAGCACAGCGCGTAACGATAATATTATTATTATTTTACACCGTCGTCGTCGGACTGCCGCGGCAAATAAAAAAAAAAAAACCATCGCCGCTACGGTAGTTTCCGGACTTGACAGACCGCGTATATCGTACGCCCGTCGGATCCGTTATTGTGCGAGGAGAAATTGTTATAAAACTCCACACGGTCTCTATATATAATGATACTTATTTCACAGTTTCACACACTAATCACATTTTCATTGGAATGCGAGCGTCGTTCTCGATCGTGTGCATATTATATACGCGTATAATATATTATATATCAACGCTTGTGTTGTACCTGCCGCGTATCTCGTTTTCATTCCCCAGGCTTAATTGCTCACTCCTCTTAATCCTCGTATTAAGATTCTTTCTTTTTTTTCTCACTCTTTATTACAGTTCGATGAATATTCTGTGCGCGCGCGCGCGTACAAGTCGTTGTTATTCGCCGTGACGTAGGTGTTGTTGTTCCCGACGAAAACAAACTCCGATGTTATATACAGCATCGTATACATAATAAGTTCAAAACGTAATCTATATAAAGTCGCGGAACGTACGTGCGTCGTATGACGCAATCGTAATGTTGCGATAACGTTTTGTGCGGCCAAACATTTTGTTTCGAGGGCAGGTTACCACGTGTGGTCGCAGGGGCAAACACTTTCGAGATATTAGAAACTCATTTAGAAACTGGGCGGCAGCGTTAAAACGGGAGACGCGTCTTGTGTTCTTTATTTCCATACGGATCGGTGGCGTGCCAGAGGTGGACAGGACGACGACGTTTTCACGGTACGCGAATTTTCATCGATTTCGAAACGTCGTAGGAACCAATATGGAATTTAGTAATAGGTTTAGACGAAATGTTGGAAAACAACGATGACAATAATAATATTTCCTTTTTCAGACGTGTCTTTAGTTTAGTGTGTTGACGTTACGGACCCTCGTGCACGTTTCATTTTCATCTCGCGTCTATAATACGTATGTTCACAGTGTCACCGTTGTTAACATACTGATTACTCTTTACCCGTTTCCGACCTTGTTATTTCAATATTACTAGTGTATGTCGACTCCACCCTCGTTATCTGTTTGTCACAATAGCGATGACGGACTTAAAAATGAAATGTTACATCGCGTAAAGTTGGAATTTTTTTCTCCTATTCATTATTATTACTGTATCGTCGATAGATTTGCTAATTATAATCGTATGATATACATATATATGTTTTGTTGATGGTTTTTCATAAACGTAACCTACTCGCCTTAAATTTTTTGTTGGGAAAAAATCGTAATCTCTTATTTACAATTTTGACTTGTGACGCCGAAGAAAACGTCTTGGCCGCCTCGCTCGCAATAATAGCAATACATGTTGTATATAAAATAACAGGCCTTCTTTATGTTCCCATTTTGTGACGATGATGTTATTCGACATTTTTCCAATTTTTTTGTCACAAAGTTATTCCAAATACCTTACTGAGCGTCACCACTTGACCCGATTTTCCGAAATTCGACTCCTAAGGGGGTTAAAAGAGGTAAAAAGTGTGAAACTAGAAAGATTCGCCCGGCCGGAACCGCTGGAGCTTCGAGTATGAAATGTTGTCAGCAGTTTAACACTGAAGCCGGGTTATTCAGCTAGTATTATAATATAAACGCGCATATAAATAGTATAATATTGTCCTCCGGCAAACTCGCAACACGTTAATCCGCGATAACAGTCCTCCACATAACTCTTTGGAAAACTTTTATCATTTCGTCTAGCACGTCGGTTCAATATAGGAGGTGTACACGTTTTTCAATAAAACACAACGCGCGCGCGCGTTAACGAGTATAACGACGCGATGACACGGAATACGAGGTATGTATAATATATTATTAAAGCCACAGCATGCGTGCGCGTACGTGTACACCGGAGGACGCGCAACGTCGTCACCGCTCTGCAGGTTTTGTTTTGTTTTTTTTTTTTTTTGTTCTATAGTCTTGGAGTTTGTCGAACGAGCCGACCGAGATCGTACAGTATAGTACGTAATGTATGTGTGTGTGTGTGTGTGTACAACGCGCGTATATACATATATAAATGGTTAATTTATTATGTAAATGGCCACGATATGCGTATGCGTTCACGGGACATTAGCTCGTCCCCACCACCGTCACGCTGCTATCGTTCACCCTGTATTATTGTACACTCGTGTGTAGGAAAAAAAAATGTGCGTGTGTAAAGCGCACACAAAGTTCTTCTTGTCACAACGACGACGACGACGACGACGACGACGTATATAAAATATATATAGCGCGGTCGGTTTTCCGCATTATTTTTTCCATTCCTTATTATATGTCCTCCTGCGAGTGGAACCCACGGCGCGGTCGTGTACCTGTGTGCGCGCGCGCGTGTGAGTGCAGCGCGCGCTGCAGTTTGTGCAGCGTGCACATATTGCAGTTGCAGTGTGTAACGCGCGGGCCTCCTCGTGCGCGCAAGGGGTTCGCAAAATCGTAAAGAAACGGCGAGCGAAAAAATTATTTATTATAACGCCGCCGTGTCCGAGCGGCCAAACGAAAAACGTGCGATTTCTAACCGTCAGGCGTTTATGATGATAATTACGATTAATCGAATTTTTCCAATTCGACGGACGACCCCACGCGCCTATACGTATAATATTATAATATAGTGGTCTATGTATATTATTATACGGACTATGTTTATACTACGCAGGTATTCGTGTTTAGCATAACCGGATGTTTTGCGCGTGGAAGGCGAAATGGAAGAGAAAAAAAAAAAAACGGTTCGTCAAAAATTCGTCTTCTGTACGACGCGCGGTGTATAATTTGTTAATGTATATTCTGCCCGGTGGCATCGATCGGAATAAATATATCTATAACAGTATCGATTAAGGAGGAGCGAACAGACGAAAAATTTGAAAACAAGGCGTACCGTACGCGCGTCATCGCACAGTTGCCAAATAAAGCGTTTTCGACGAGCGGACAAGTAGTTGCGGTTCGTTAAGAACGGCTACCACTAAACCACATATATATATATAATTTATAAATTATAATGTATACATAATACGAGTTATGATATTATTTTATTTATACGCGCGCAGGTCTATAAGAATAAAACACGAGCAATATTTTCTACACCGAAACTATATAATACTACATGACGTGTACGATTATGTTTAAAAGGACATTGGACGTACTGCAGATTTTTATAGATCGTTCGTGACTGATGTATTCGATATTATAGTGTAATGGTTATCGCCAACGACTATTGTCTCGCGCGTGCGTGTGCAGTGCGTGCAAATTATTCAAAATTAAAACATTCCGAAGTACGACTGGTACTTTTTTTTGTTACTAGTAATTATACACTTTTAAAATTAACAACGTTTTTAATTTTAGCCTCGACAAAGTTGTAATTCATAGTAAAGTATACTACGCGTTGTATTATAGGAATTATAGCTACAAATTATATTGTGTATACATAGCACATACACGACAGGCGAAACGCACGTAGTATCGATTTTTGTTAAAACGAAAAATACTAATAGATAGGTTCGATATTTACAGAAATATGAGTGGTTTTTAGTTTCAGCCACGTCATGATATTGATTTCACGGGGGGGAAAAATAGAATCTTATAATGATTCAATTATCGTTAGTAAAATCGACGGTTGAGAGATTTGTTTTTTATTCATTAAAATAAATATGTTTTATTTTACAACCGATACAAAGGCGAAATCAGTCTACGCTTAATTATTTTTATTTTTCACAATCGACACATTAATCGCAGAAATAATAAGACCCTTGCCCACTGGTGTCGACCGTCTAATTATTGTATATATTTGAGGGATAGTTTATTATCGACTTTTGATAGTGCAAAACATTATCACTTTGAACCGAACGCTATTCGTATTATACTTGGAAGTTTCGATACGAGTGTATATTATTCATGAAAATAACACAAAATGTCATACATTGACGTAACAACGACACGTGACATGGTCAAACAACTATTGCTTAGGTTTTTTTAGATTTAATGCGAAATATCGTATACCAAACTGCAGTCCTCTATCTATATGTATCGATCGTATATCGTAACGAACTATATAAACAACCATATAGACGTTAAAAAATATCAAACAACAAGATATCCAAAGTCAGTATAACTGTATACCAATATATACATCCATGCCCTAATGCCTCTGGCTGATTTATGTTTACGAAAACGGAATATTATAGAAACGGTTTATATATATATGTGTAGGTCCTCTGATATAATTCAAGTAAACTACTATATTCGTAGCGCTTTGAACCGTACCAAAAATAGTGGCCTACACAGCGCGCGGAGCACACCCACGGTCTCGATTATTTTTTTTTCTCGTATTGTTTTATGACGTAAATGCAAATAAACGCAATTTGTCGGGTACAAATTTTAACGCGTTCGTCGTTGCGCGCCAACACAGACGCTGTTTGTACATTATTATTCGTGTCGACCGCGATTTAGGTTGGAACGAGAAAAAAACTGTTGATTTAGACATTGAATTGAACTAAACTCGATGTTTAAACGAATTTTACTTTCGAGAATTTTTTTATTTGTATCGTGATCGTTATTAACGGAATAATTATCGCAATTAAAATGCATCATCGGACAGTTATATACAATATATATGTAAAGGGGTGAAAATTCAAAGCTCTCTCTTTTGCGTCGGGTACATTTCTCATAGAAATCGATTGACTAAACTCATATCGTTACGTCTGTGACGTATTAAATAATGAAAAATAAAACGCATTCCGTCGGGGAAAAGTGAAAATATCAAACGAGTAAGTAATTCAATTAAAAACGAATTATAGTAATACTCTCCATAATACCTTCGGTTTTTATATAACGACTGTACAATAATAGTTCGTACGTAGGATAATAATATTATTGAAATATAATATGATATTTTTGTTAGTTAAACCGTACGAATTGAAAAAAATAAAATAAAATACAAATCGGTCAGGTGAAAATTAAAAGATCAATTTCCTATATTATAATCTGTTACTATGCATAGAAACATAGTATTGAATATTGTGTTAACAAATAGAAAAATTTATACATTTTGTGTTACACGTTTTAATTTAGTTCTAAAAGAAAAGTTCCATAGTTTATTTTTTAAAGATAATATTTTACACGCCTATAGTAATAAATAAGTAGAACATTGCATAAATTAAATGATTTAATATTATTTATGATTAAAGTATACGTATGTTATTGCGCCAGTTATTAAGTGTTGTTATTATATTAATCGAATTTAATTTTCGATAAACTCTTAATTTTAAGGTGAAACTGATTAAGAACAATTTCCACGATTATTTTTCGATTTATTTTAAAACGACTATTATTTAATAATTTTTTTAAATTCCAACGAATACAGAGGTGTATGATAGTATTCACGTGAATGTGTTTAGAGTAGTGTTTTAACAATGATTTTTGTTTTTTTATGTACGTTATGTAGACGTACGTTGGTTATTGTTATCGTTATGTTTTAAATGTGCTTCGAAATCCTTATTGATCTACACAGTCTTACAAGTACGATGGGAACGACGTTTCCAGCTGAGTTTATTATAAAGCGATAATGCGCACACCATACGAAACTGTTGATCCGACTAAAGTCATCTAAGGTCATATCATACAGCCGCAATATAATATATATATATATATATAACCACATAATATGACCTTTATCTTTCAGCGGTTTGCATTTATAATTATATATTCTCTTATCACGATTATAATATTTGATATCGTTATTATTATTGTTATTAATAATACGGTTTTAACTGAGAATTAATTTTTATTTTTTTCATCATCATACAAGTACCTATACGCGCGGCCGTTAATCAACTAATTATTATTACATTCGTGTTTACCGATTCGGTTAAAAATACTCATGCACGGGTACTTTTAATGTTACTTGAAAACGAGAAGAAAAAAATGTTCGAACTATTCAAATGTATATTCGAACGAAGTAACCATATTACAAGAAGTAGTTATCCGAAATGAGGGCCCTTCGTTAAAAGTGGCGACGAGGGGGCCTTAGTTGTCCCATTTGTGCCACAAGTCATGAGCATTGTCAAATACAGAGTTCGATAAAAACAATCGAAATACGTTCATTGCCGAGTGTGTAAAAAAATCTTTATGAATATTACGAATAGAAAAATATATTGTTCGTTAGGAAAACACAACAGATAAGCTGATAAGGACGTAATTATATTATTGTCAAAAATTATAATGGGTATGGATTGTGTAATATCGATGTGTTCGTTTTCGTAAATCGTTAAATTTAACTCATTGTCGTGTCGACATTATAGAGACGGGAAGTGTGACAAAGGTTATAAGACGTGGTCATAAGTTTAATAACGTTTTCTACAGAAGTGTGTAAACCGCGTGCGTTCGGAAATTACGATGAAAAAAAACCATACGGATCCGCGTATAAATCGAACGCGCCTAAATCGAGACCGACATTGTTATGAGAATTTAAATGAATGGTCGTGAACTCGCGATTTGATTGTAATCGATCCGCCGATAACGTCGTCGAGTAATGATGAAAAATACCGACAGCGTAAAAAAATTCAACAACAGTTCGCGCGTCAATTGATTTATTTCTATTTCACTCGTTTACGTAATATTATTTGCGTAGCATTTTTTTTTTAAATTATTATCGCGATAACGGCGACTTCGTATTAATGAATTCCTTTTTATAATAAAAAATAATAAAAAGAATAAACTTAATTTCTCGATAACTATTATAGTTATAAATTTATAATATTACTATAATAGTAATATTATTATTATAGTATACTATTATCGTAATGACTAGCGCTCTCTTTGTAACAACGGTTGCAGTGATAAACGGTCGAGCCAAAGCAGTAGGTTGTAAAATAGTTTGTATCCGTTACATTCACGGCGCGGCGTTTCACTAGCAAGTGAAAACACTATGAAACGCGGTTTATTTATTTTCATTCTCGCAGTTTGAGAGTACAGTTTTTTTTTGAATTACAACAATACTTTAAAAATCTTTGTCCGTCACCAGCGCGATTAGGTAATTTTCAAAGGAGAGAGATCTTACGATTGAAAAACGAAAAACGTATTGCAACAAAATAACGCCGAAAAAAGAACCCTAGTAAAGATAATAATATAATCCTTGTAGGGATACTATTTTCGTTTCGATTAATTTCATCATTTCATTTCTAAAAGGTCGTATTAATGTCTTTAGAATTAATTTACTCGAATATTATAACGCGTTTATGTTATGTCGCCCGGAATATAGAATGTAATATTATCATTTCACACCGATCGTACTCGGGATTTTCTTTTTGAATACAAATCAATTCAATTAGTCGCAATGATGTTATATTTCGGCGAGTCGGCGGCATATTATGTAACGTCGTGATTTTATAGTACGGTATATATTATTAAAACGCACGGCATGTTGTAATAAAGAATAACGATATAGAACGAAATAGCTGTATAGGTACCACACGCGGCAGAGTGCGTGTCAGACAATAAAGACGTAAATTGAAAAGTCAATACCAAATGATTTTAATAACAGGCAAAGAAATTATTTCATTTCAATCATTCGTCTATAAATATTAAGAAAAACAATTTAATTACGCGAGAACGAGTGTTGTTAATAATATTCTATGGTTTAATCTAATATTTTTTGATGAAAAAATACCAATTTAATATTATTAAATAAAGGAATATGAATATCAAACTCCAAATAGAATATATGTAAATTTCAAAAACCGTTAGCGATGATTGTTTGCGATACAGATGGTATCATTCGTAATTGCGAATATCAAGTAACATCTTGTTTTTAATTAAATTATTTAGTAAATTAAAAAAACGTAATATTCGAGTAATAGTAGGTACCTATATTAGCAGCCACTAATTTGTCAAAACGTAACGCGATAATTGAAAAATAAAGTAAAGAAAATTTGGAAAGATTTAGGTTTTTATATGAGTTTTTGATAATTTTACATTAAACTTCGTGCATACGATTGCAAAGAAAAGAAAAAAAACGATCGATGACAAATTAAAATTATTTATCGATACGAATGTTGATCATAAAATATGTCATCCAAAGAAAAAAATCCGACAGGTTGAGTTTCCCACGAGTGTATTTAATTTTTATTATTTTAGAGCGCTTAATTCTAGAATAATAAATATTCATAGGGCATCGTGCAGAAGACCGCGACAAAAAAAAAAAAATGTAATCGGGTTTATACAGTTTGTACAAGGTCAACGATTTTGATGTCAAAATAGATTTTGATAGATTTAGGATCGATAGTCGATATTACTGATAATCAATATTATTATATTTGATAATATTAAATTCATTCACAATATCGGTAACACTTATTAGAGGTAATTGTCGAACGTATATTAGCGAATGTGTCGTGAGTTTTACTTTCATCGAACTACCCAATCGGTATGATAATTATTTTTTCATTATTCATGTAATTATTTTAATTTATGGATCATTTTAAGTACTACATAGGTATGTGGATATATAATAATAATAATAGAATTTATAAGACACAGAAATGAGATCGGAATCGGTCAGAAAGGTTCGCCGTTTTAAAGCTATATAGCATAATTTATGCGAAATCTTTTGCAGATATTTAATTTAAAAAAAATCTAAGAAAATTTGAATAGACTCATTATTATTTAAAAAAAGCATACGATACGAGTATAGACACTTTAATACTTAACACGTATCAAACATAATAATTAATAACTATGAAAGAGACAAAATTGTTTACTTTTTGCTTTCATTTTACGTTAGACCTTATCGGTCATTTAAACAGATTGTATACGAGTTTAATTTGCCAAATTAAGTTACTATTAAACTATACTAGAAAAATTATATTTTCAATGCCTTTTTATTTCGAATAATTTGAATATGACCCTTCGATAATTTGTCGTCCGTTATACGATTATTTATTTGAACGGATACTTTCGTCAATATTAAATCGAAATGATAATAACGATATAACGCGTAATTATTTCACTTTACGACACCTACGTTTCGCCTTGTACATACAAGAACGCATAATAAATTAATTTAATTAAATACGAAATTCGTTCAACTAGTGTTAATTAAATCTATGATTTCGTAGTATGTCTACCTATTGAAAAAAATACAAGTAAACCCGAGATACTATTTCGAAATATTTAAGCTATATTGAAATATTACGAAAGCAACTGATTTATTGTACGCAAAGTAGGTATACGTACGTCCCATTATACTAGACGGCACACTATCCGCGTGTTAACGGAGTAAACCAGTCATTTACACAATTTTTTTTTTTTTTATTGTATATTCGTGACCGATGCCTTTGGCAAAAGATGTTTTTGGCATTTCACTTTGCGATAGTGATTAACTTTAATCGCCGAGGAGTGCGAGACGGTCATTCGAAGTATAAGTAGGCACCCATATTTAATGTATACCGATATAATACATAAAAAAAAAAACACTCCAGGACATGGAATTCAACACGAGCGCAGTAGAGGTACACAGTGTAATAACAAAACCACGCTTCGGTACAAAAAATAATATTATTTCGTCAGAAGTGGTATACGCGTAGTCGTTGTACCACTTAAAATCGCCAGTAATATTTATTTTATGCATACTCTAACTATGTACTATTTACATACAGGTAGGCGATCGCGAAACTAGGTGTTAATTTTAATATTTAACGCAAAGAAATACGAGTAATTAATCGCGGGTGTAAGCACGGATTTAACCTTTTTTTTTTTTTTTTTGACTTTCGAAATTTTCAATTTAAGTCGAATTTAATTCAATTTAAACGAAAATAAGTATTCATCAATATGGGATAAGAATAATACGAAAACGATTTCGAACGGTTATCAGTTTTTAAATACTCTTCTACAAACCGTGCGGTAAAGAGGCTATGCGCACCGCGCGACCGGACCATTGGACTTTCATTCTATACTTGTGAGTAGAGCTAGGATTTTGGAGACTTTGGCATTTTTTTTCTTTAAGTGCTATACAATTCTGACCAAAAACTAAATTTGTTTCGTGATATAACAATGTAGAATAATAAGTAATTTTTATTTTGCATTTTTTTGCATTTTTTGTGTTAAATGCATTTTATTGCATTTTTACGTAATATTACAAATATTACAAATATTACGTTCATTTTGTGTATTTTAACTAATTTTTGTTTATTTTAAGCATTTTTTAAGTTCATTTTTTAGAGTTTTTAGGTCATTTTTGCATTTTTTTTAGTGCATTTTTGTGTATTTTTTAGGTCATTAAAATCCTAGCTCTATTATATGAGTTATGACAAACTCATATAATAATATATTATTTTGTATACTATACATTATAGTTCTATTGAATAACAGTCAGTTTGTATCGCGATGCAAACTATACGATAATACGATTCATGTTTATACAACCACGTGCTCTAAGGTAATTATCATGATAAATTATATTTTTTCGATGCTCAGGTTGATAAGGATTTTCGGGGTACGTTGTTTTGTGATTCCAAAAAGGACAACGAGAAACGAAATTTATCGGTCGTGAAATCCTATCGTCGCCTACCGTTTTAGAAATCGCGACACTATAAGTGGGTGCTCACAAATAAATAAATACCCGTGTGTGGGTACATCGCGCGCACTTGCCTATATTTATTATTATTATTATTATACTACGATAAAATATATCAATGAGCGTACCTGAAACGCGGCATTGTTGCAAACTGCCGGTCCTGCCCTGGAACTTGCAAAAAAAGTCCGGTCGTATGTTGTACGCGGCCAAGAAGTGTCGGCATAGCGCGGACACGTCGGCTGCGTCGGCGGACCGCTGCAACTTTTGCGTCTCCGATCGGGTGCGCGGCGGCGCCTTTATCGTTGGTTGCGACGACTTGGGTTTCGTCGGTTGCGCGGGCAGCCCGTGCAGCAGGCGGCAATGGTCCTCGTAGGTCTGGTCGGCCAACAGTATAGATTCGTATCCGACGGCGCACGAGGACATCTGGAAAAGATTCGCGGCGCGTCATATAATACCGTGTAATTTCACACGGCTCGAACGGCCGACGCGATACTGCCGGGCATAAAAAGCGGAAACGAGAGAAAAAAAAACCGTACAAAATTTTTACATTAGGACGCGACGGACGCGATAAAAGCGAAACGTCGCGGCGATGATAAGACGAGACTGAAACGAGTGGGCGAATGGTAAATAATATAATATTAAAATATGCGGTGGTAGACTGGTCGAAAGCTGTGTGGCGTTGTTGTGTGCGTGTGTATTTATCCGCGCGCGCGCTCGCGTGTGCGCGCGTCGGGGTAAAGGGTTAATAGGTTACACCCATCGCGCGCCGTATACGAAAACGCGCGCGCGCGTTTTTTTTTTTTTTTTCTAATATGTTATTTAGCGTTCGTATATCGTTTTTAATAACAGGCTATGATCTCGATGGAAAACTGAAAACCGGTACCGTCACGAACGACGACGGACGGCGACGACGAGATTTCACCTCCCGCATAATACGACGCGCACTGTCGTCGTCCCCACATGGCCGCGGCGTCGAAGTCTTCGCGTTATTATTTCGATTCGGCGGCGGCGGCGGCGGCGGCGGCGACGGCCACCACGGCGCGCTGCCACGCTATAATATAAAATATATACGACTATTACAATATTATCGATACGAGTGATTTTTCAACGTACTTTAACGATTTTGACGCCTCCAAAGTCTGAAGCGTACGACACGATATTGCTGGTATACGCGTACACCACCTCCTATATAGCATTGCCCATAATAGTTTATTAAAATAACTATATTCCTTTTCTCTCTCTCTCTCTTATCTTTCTCACAGACGCGTGTGTTTAATGGCCTTGTATACTGAAGTTTGTAATAATGGGTATATATATATAATATATAAATACCGACAAAAACGAAAAGTATTAGTATACAATATATACCTATTCGATTTTAATTATATTAAACGATATGTAAAGACGCGAGATTCAAGGTTTTTATTTTTGATCTTTTTGTAGAAAATTCTACCATAATCAAACGTTTTTTCGTCAAACGAATTCACCGAGTTTGTGCTATATTATATAATCGTCCGATTTCATTTGATTGTTGTCGAAACCGCGGTTGTTATTATTGTTTTTTTTTTTTTTTCAAATTTATAATGACAAGCAAATATTAAGCCATCGTCGCATCGCGTTATATTTTTGATACATTTCGATATATTTCACGATTATTCTTATGGGTCTTTTATAAATTAACTTTGAAGATTTATCTTGCGTAAATATAATACATGTCTATATGTTGTTTTAACGATCGAAGAAAATACGGATAAATCATGAAAACCTGGTGAATAGGTTACAACGAGAGTTGTTAATGATCATTGTCGCGTGTACGTATTAGTGAACATGGACAGTGGAGAACTATTTCAGCTCATGCTCGCAGAGGGATAGCATTAGGATATAGTATTTGAAGTTAATGTTCGGTATACCGATTGAAGATTATATGTGTATACGTGTGACTGTTGTAAATGTAAAAGGGATCATAGGTTAAACGTTGTCAATATTTTTCATTGTGTATAATATCTGATAACGATCGAAAAAAAAAAACAAAACCGGTATATAAACGTTTTAAAATTAAATATGTGATGACGGTGTTACAAAATAGAAACCTCGTCGTGCATTACATTACGCGTATGTTCAATGAATATGCGAAGAAAACGATTGACTTTATTGAAAGTATGTAATATAGTAATAAATAGGTGCAACGGTAGCAATTTTCACATTCTAATATTTAGTGTCTTAATAATAATTTAATCGCGATCGAGAATCGCGAAATCGAACGTAGAAATGTACGAGTACTCATTGATGGAAGAATATTCAATTTGCAAGGAGGAGGGGGGGGGAATATATTGATCGTATTTGTCAGACCTGACCTATGGCGTATTGTGGCGTCCATAACAATTGGATTCATAATAATATGACAATGGAATGAGTTTGAGTATTTATAGTTCTTGAAACAAACGAAATCAATCGGTTAAACGAATTAAAACAAACTATAGCGCACGCGACGGCGATCAAATTAACAAAAAATGAAACGATATACGACGACAATTTGAACAAGATCAAAACGACAAAGATCGACTAGAAAAATCTCACCGTATCTCCAACGATACTTAAAAAGATTCCAAGACAACCCGATATTCGTCAGCCAAATTTTTCTTTACGAGTTATACAAAAATACCGCATGGAATTGATTAACTAGGTCGATACTATATAACTATTTTTCTTTCTTGGAAAAACTATCTTTAAATCGGCATATTATTTTTAGTATTTTATAAATAGGTATTTTAAAATGTCAAGTAAATTATGACGTAATAAAAATCTGTAAATGTATAATTAGACGGGTGTAATCTTTAATACACACGTTTGTAAAAAGTTAAAAATATGTTTTAAAAAATCATTTTACTGTGTGATAAAAAAAAATTAAATCGTAACAATATCTCCCATAAAAAATAGCTCTACGGTTTTTTGTATAAATTATTTTATGAAAAAACAGCGTTCGTAACAGAATATGATACATATTTTATATCCTTAACAAACTAATGAGAAAGAACCGGTATAATATACTATTATTAATATTATGGTTTTGTCATTTGTATATATTTATATATTATATGGGTGAGTGTGTGTATTATTATTATTAAAATATATGAAATGGAAACACAGTATCATACGTACAATTTCAGTGTGTTGGAACTGAAAAATTGTTAAAATGAAAGTGTTTCCGAATCACATTGTAACACGGTCACAAAGTATGAATATATTATAATGTTATGAATGTTTTTAATGTTTTAATTAGGGAAAATAATACGATGGTTACTACTTGGATATAGAAAATAATTCAATGCTTTAAAATCTCACATATTTTTTATTCTCAAATAATTTTTTTTTTTTTTTTGATGCTATTCAAATAGCATTTCCGGCAAGTGATGGAGTTTTAATAAAGATATTATGAAAACACACAGATGAATTCGTCGTTCATTCTTAGTTATTAGTGTCATGCTGAGATAAATTAATTGAAAAACTCATATTCAATTACTGTTAGTATATTATCATAAGGTTTTACAGGTTTGTTATAGTGAAATATACACGTTATGTCATAATTCTGGAAAGAAATCGAAATAATATTATATAATCCGTGACTTTTTGTGATTTTGATTAGTTTATTTTAAATTTTTATCATTCATTAAATTTTATTGAATTTCGACGTGAAGTGCCATTGTGCCGAAATATCGGGCCAAATATCTTTTCGAAGAAAAATTTTAAGAAAAAAAAACATTTGGTATTTGTATTTATTGAAAATTAATTTTATTGCGTCAAATATAGTTAAAAAAACACAAATGGGTACTAATTATTTTGTTAATACTTTGTCAAAAGTCGCATAAAATATAAATAAAACTGGTTTAAAATGTATTTATATCATAAGTGATAGATCACTATGTTAACTAGACACAACATGCGTAAGGGAAATAATTTGATTTGATTTAATTTAATTAGTGTAGGTTAAATATTAAGTTTTTATTAAATCTCAAAAACTAGTTTTTTTTTTAATCACCAGATTTGAAAGAGACTTAATCCCTTCGTTTCATTCTTGTAATCTACAATAATGGATAAACTATAATAAACGATAAAATATTCTCATGACAAAATGTAAGAGATTACTATAAAAGCTTAATATTTAATACTAGCTATACGATTTAGTGGTTTAATTTTATATAAATTAAATTTTTATGCGCTGTACACATTTGAAATATTTACGAGTATTTTGACAATATTATTATAAATACTGAATTTATGGGAAGGAGTACGCGGTATTATCAATGTTAATAACATAATACGTTCGACTCGACTGAATTATATTTTTGAACTTATTTTGAAATAAAATTTTATCACAGGCCAAACGCGGGTAACAAACTAGCGGCATACTTATAGGTCTCGTCTATTTGAGAAAAATTAACATCACTGTATAACTTTCAATCGAATTCATCCGAACTTTCAATAGAAAACGGTAGTACTTAATAATTCGGGCGCGTCTCTACTGTCGATATGTATAATATTATCATATTAAGTGTACGCGTCCTTTTTCGATCAAATATATTCAAGTATATGAAAATTAATGAAATCGACATAAATCGTTGGAATACTAAGACGTATCTGTAGCGGAAACGTACGTATAGAATAATTCAAAAAATTATTTTTTTTTTCGACCTTGAAAAAAAATAAAGGTTTTCCATTGTATACATCGGAAACTTTATTTTTCAAAAACCTTTCTGCACTGTCAGCGATTGCGCGCGCACGCATACCTATGGCTATATAGTGTATAATAATATACACGAGTGGTAATACCGTGACAGTTTATAGTGAGTAATGTTGTCTGTAATACAAGTGTAGAATGTTTCGCCAAAGGGGGAAAAAAAGAAGGATTTTGATGGTATTTATTTTTTTGCGCTCCCCCACCGCCGCCGCGCTTGGGTAATTCTCGCTCTCTCTCTCTGGCTCTGTCTCAATCGTACATATTATACGCAGACACGGGAGTCGATATACAATAATATAATAAAAACGGATTGCATCTGCCGACGGACGAAAAGACGGCCGGGGACACAGCAATAGCCGCTGTGTCGGCGGCGGCGGCGGCGGCGACGACGACGACGACAGATGAAATGTCGTCGTCGCAGCAAGCGGCGGCGGCGGCAGCGGGATCGGTTGAAATTTATAGATATCGCGGGTTGCTCCCGATGTCGGACGACCAATTTACAAGAACAATGGAACGAGCGCGTGCGGCGCAGAGCAGAGCAGAGCGTGTGCGTTTGTGTATCGATCGTCACGGTGTCTAAAAAACCAATAATACATGTATCCATTGTTTGGGGGGACGACCGCGTGTATCCTAATGATGGCCACGTCAAGTGAATGCACTACGACCGACTACTACCAGCGGCGCAGTGTAGGTACACATTTATACGTACACACGTATACACGACGACGTGGATATCATGGGCAAAGAGTGGCGGCGGGACGGTGTACGCGCTTGAGTTACATATTATCCCGCCGCGGCGCGGAGGAGAAGTATATATAAAAAAAAAAAAAAAAAAACGGTTTTAAAATTATTGCGCATTTTTTTATTTTTTGCGCCGTCCCCCCCGGTCCCCGACCCGTAAACCAGTTTTTGATCCGATTTCAAACGATGGTTTATGGGAACAAAATGAAAACCGTCTTTAATTCATAACACACTCGCACAAGCGCGCACACACACACACACACACACACACACACACACACACATACCGCGTATATCAATCTAATTCGCTCCCACCCCCACCCTTGGAGTATACGTATACATTACGACGGGCCATAAGCTTTTTTCCCTTTTCGGTCCGAAACGTTTATAAACGTATTGTCGAATAACACGCCCGCCAGACCAGACGTAACGGGTCGTGGCTGTCGGCTGCGGATAATATTAATGACATTATGGGTCCTTATGTTCCCGACACAAAAGCCGCCTACAAATTATCAAAATGTTATCGGCTCTGAAAATCTGAATCGAGTGACCGCCGCCGCGCCGCCGCCACGCGTTTCATTCCCATCGATCTCACGTTCGAGAAATCCGTGTGATCAGCGTGTATAAACGTGTGGCTACAACGGATCTGGTTGAACAGTTATTATTACCATTTACAGCGCAGTATACTACGACGGATCCTGTACGATTAGAAGCCCCGATGAACGCGCGTTATAGAAAAGTATCTTCGGTTCGCGCGCGTGCGCCCACTTTCGCGTGATTCGTCTCGAGAAAATGAGTACTTATTGGATTTAAAAAATGTATTACGTATTTTATATGCACGAAAAGACGTGGACAATATTTTCACCGGTCAATTACCAAGGGAATATTTACCATTACAATAATACTACCAACAATTATTAGAAAGTTAATGACTTTACTGTTCTCGTTAAATTATACAGTAGCTTCACAATGTACAGAAAAAAAAAAAAAACCCAGTAAAATGTGTCTTTGCATTTTATTTTTCCCATGTTAATTATTTTTCAAATATTTTAGAAGAAAGTTTTTTATTACTATTAAAGATATAATTTTTTTTAATTAGTAAAATTGTTTGATATACGAACTGCATTGTGTGCCTATTCTGTACTCATAATGAAGTTGTCTATATTACATTTTTGTAGACATATTCATATACTCGATTTTTATAGAATAGTTTAAAATATACTAAAATGTATTAATTGTTGTTGAAATAAAAAATAAAAATGTACCTATGCTATATAGGGTATCCCACGAGGATTTCGTATTATTAAATGTGATGATTCCAATTAAAATTAGTTAATCTTCGTGAGACACAATGTAGGTATACGATTACAAATTTTTTGTTTTACAGTTATAAAAAGTATTAAACTAAACCGTTTAAATGAAAAAAATATTTTTAATTCAAGTGAACCTCAGATGAAATAAAGATTTAAAAACGTGTTTATTCGACCTTTTTAAAAAGTGTTATTCTTCTTTAAAATTTGTATGGCAGGCCAATAAAGAGTATAATAATTGATAGTTAAAATTTCCAAACCTAATCGATCAAATATGTGTTTTCAAAATATGTTTGTTTTAAACAAATAGGTAAATATTTTATTCAACAAAATGAACGCTCAATAAGAGTAGATTTACGAGAGCGATGTAATGGTTAGGGCAAGCGCTATAGTGTCTCAACGAATGGGCCCGCAAGTGACGGTCAAATTTAAAAATGTATACTAAGAACCACAAAACAATACCGCGGTATAATAATTAAACGACAACGTATTTTTATCGATACCATTGAATGGCATAAATTTTGTACAGCCGGCAAAGTCACCGCATTTGCACGAGACTAAACTTGACTCGTCAGCGAGTCAACAAAAAGGTCGCACGACCACCATGCCCGAGTTTTTGAGGAAAAGCAACGAACTATCGACGATTTATATTTAACAATGACCCCCGCAGTCCAGCATTATGAGATATGTGACGCGATGAAATTATCAAAATAAGGTTAAAAATATGCAAATGATTTTGAAAAACGGACATGTACTTGAATAATTATCACCGAAATATTGTTTGATTTTGTTTTTATAATAGACGCTCTTGTTCACAAACTACTTTTAATTCGAAATGTTACAATTTTATAATTTTTATCGCGTCTTAAATCGAGTTTTAATTACACCATGAAATGTGATCCTTGTACTTATCTACCCATCACTATTTAACCGAAAAGTTTAGTTGATATCAGGTATGTTAGATATAACATTTTGTAAGTTGACGTTCTTACCAATGATACCATAAAGTAGGATTGGATTGTACCGTGTGGTAAATGAACTTTAAAGAAATTAATGATAATTTATTTATTGAAAATTTAAATGCGAATCGTGAAAATGAAAATCACGGAAACCCCCCCAGATGTCTGTGTTAAAGTGGTGTTCATACTATATTTCATGTTTATACATGTACAGACGGATAAATATTATTTATTAAAACGGCTGGTTCGTATTCAAAATGTAAACCAGTGTTTCTAATTAATGTAAAAAACTGTAATAAAATTGTCCGTTTCGAAAATAAAAAAAAATCCATCCAATAAAATATACATGAATATTTAAAATTCAGAATAAACCGCAGTTGTACGGGGAAAAAAAAGAAGAATCGTAAAATATCAACAATCAATTCGAACGATGTTCGTATAATGACGATAATATGTGGTGGTGGTGGTGGTGGTGTCGCGCGATATAAAAATAATCGATATAAATACCCGGGACACACGGACGGCGCGCGACGACGGCGTTCGGAAACCCGGTTTATACCTGGAAAAAGGCGGAGAGATAACGTTCCATGAAAAGTCACGAGACGATATTACGAGAAGAAACCCAGTTTGGCCAAAGCTAATTTTATACTTTTGTTTCCGCCCTCACGACGGTCTACGAAACGTCGCGGCGACGCGTTATAGAACTATCGTACACAATCGAAGAACAGAAAACAAAAACAAAAAACGGGCCCGAGAGGGTGTCCCTGGGCCGCAAAACTCGGCGCGACCGAACACCGGCTCCGTACGCGCGATATATACATAAACTACTTATATACACTAGACCGGCGTATCAAAATACAGTTTTTATTTATTCAATTATTTTTATTTTTAAAATGTAGGGAAAATATGAAAAATTATGATTATTATCATCAATAAAATTGCAATCATCCCGGATATTTTATAATTTCTTCGTAAAGTACACTAGAAAAGTGATAATGTATTTTTCACGTTATAGAAGGTGGGGGGCGTAGAATAAAAAAGGTTGGGAATCACTGCACTAGACAAATAGATAAATAAATAATAAATAATATAGTCTCTTACCTGCTAGTGTGGCGTGCAACGGTTTTCGCCGCGGCCTCCGTCGCCCGCGGGCATAATCGTCGCGGAAGTCTTGAGGAACTCGCGAGCACAACAAACGCACGGGGCGACGAAAAACACTTCCCGGGATGGACGACGGTGGAGGCGAAAGAAGGGCGCGCGCGCACTGTGTCCGGGACACTCGCGTGTACAATACCGACGGCGGCGGCGACGAGACTTCACGTGCGGCGGCGGCGGCGGCGGCGGTGGTGAGCGCGCGCGCGCGCCCGCATCGACGACGGCGGCGAACAACAGCTGATCGTCGTCGCGCCGGGTCCGGTCGGCGCGCGTTTCGTCGGTTACCGCGGTCAAAAGAAACGGCCGACCGGAGAGAGACTTTTCCGCGCTACCGCCCGTCGTCGCGAAAACCGGTTTTCCAGCGCGCGCCGGAGACGCGATGCTCCCGTCGCCGTCGCCGCCGCCGCCGCCGCCATCTGCTCGCGCCGGACCGCGCACGACGTATATAATATAAAGCACACGTACGTCGTCATATCGTATAGCTAAAAAGAGAGAAAAAAAAATAAATATGGTTTTTTTTTTTTTTCTTTCCCCGCTCGTTCTTCGTCGCGCTTTTCGTCCGCCGCGCCGTCCGTCTCTCTAGAAACGGAAAAAAAACGCGCGCGTTTATAAAATAATATTCAAAAAAAAAAAAGAATAATACGCGTGATACCGATCTCCAGAGAGTAAATCATATTTCATGCGAACGGGGGACGCGTCTCTCGTGCGCGCGTCGCACAACACCCGTGCTATAAGTGCGCGCGTGTTTCCCCGCACACACGAAACCGGTAGGTCGTACGCGAGACACGGCGTTTGTTTTGCCCGAGTGATAAATGCATCGCTCGTGTGGGCATTGAACTCGGACGTGACGTATCGTACGGTTTTTCGTCGCAGGACCCAGCGGTCGGAAAAGCGCGCGAATCCGGGGCCCCGCCTCTCTATTACAACGGCTTTGAACGAAATCTATATCGTTTTTACCTTCCCGCCGTGATTTCTGCTGTCATACGATTCCCGATTGCGTTTTACCGCTTGTTTTGCGCGCAACACGTACACGCCAGCAGTGTTGTACCTGTGTGTTTAATATTTAGTATTTACAAATTATTTCAACTGTCCGCGGACTACGTTAATTGCAATTACGACGTTTACAGAGAAGTCGCATGTTGTTTACGAGGGGGGGGGGGGGAAATAGGAGCAAAGTCTATAATATAAATATCAGCGAAATTTATTTGGTCGGCAAGGAAAAAACCCTTGGATATAGTCGATTTGTTTTTCCTTTGTCCTCTTTTGGTTTTCGGTTTCCTTGTAAAATGTGGGGTTTTCACAATTCTCATTGTTATGATCAAAACGTCGTCGTACGCGTGCTATGCTCGACAATATACATAATATGATTTATTACCCATTAAACTCGTTCGCGACTCTGTGCACTGGAATTTTCATATCGTACTGCTGAATCATACCTTTGAGATTCGCAAACGAAGTGGACTTTTTCCGGTTCCAAAACCGAGAGTCGAACACGTCGTGGTTTCAAACAAAGTTCACTGTAGTGCCTGTTAAATTGTATTCTTACATTACGTATATATTTTTTTATAGTTACGAGAGAGTATGGTTTTATTGTTATTTTTTTAAATATTTTTCGAGTAAAAGGCGAGTCTAACGACGTAGTTTAAAATATTTAGAAATATTATTATCATTAGGTGTTATGCGTGTATAATTGAATTATTATTCATGATTTCACGAATCGAGATAATTGATAGACGGTAACAATGTTCTAAGACATCCGTGGGATGGTCATAAATTAGAACCGGGATATTTTAAATATACATCTTTTTATCTAATGTTTATAATCAAGGTATATAAAGTCTTACGGTCCGTGATTAATTGAACGAGTGTAGATGATTGCAATATATATATATATATACATAGGTATGTATACAAAATCATATGCATTCCGCCTTATGGTGTGCGTGTTGCCTCACAGTAATTTCAACGACCATATTATATACACTGAATATTTATTACGAAATAGTTTAGTTTTGTGTTCTTGCTGTTTGCGGGACGCGAAATATAATATTTAATCCTTAAAATATATAACAAACATAATATCAAAGAGTAGGTATAAAAACTATACTCGGTTTTGAGTGAGTATAAATACATGAAATATGTTATCTTCTACAAGGGTTATAATTTTGTTTACGTCTACGATAATAATTTACGAATGTTTTTTACCGACAACCCATCATTTATTATAATCATTTACATATTATTATTTCGTGTGAACATTTTCAGTGTTAACACTTTAATTAAGTACGTACGAATGTGTATAGGTATATATCGGTTATATAATTTATTCGAAATATTAAAGCGACTGTCAAATCATAACATCGGGGTTGAATTGAGAGTTTGTCCGGAGCATTGGAGCAATTAAAACTGTATAAAAAAAATACATTACCATGTATAAATATACTATACCAGTTCTTGAATAAAAAGTAAAACCTCTTCATTCAATTATTAAATCAACGACTCCGTCGGCTTATAAATCAACATGTAGATTGACAGATAAATACAATTCACAGTGAGTCGTTAAATGACCTAATGCGCTACCAATATCTACAGTCGAGTTATCTCTCGCCTCATCGTCGAGTTAAAAGTCTATTTTTATTAGTCTTTAATTATTGTTGACAGCTAAAAAAATTAATTATTAGTTGTTCGTAAGTAGAGCGTTTTTATTAGGTACCTAGTATATAAAAGTGAATCTAATCAAAATTGTCAAATTTAACCATACGTTATTTTATAATATTGATAAAACCCGATAAAAAAAAAATCGCGTATTCTTATTTCTAGGTGACTCTGTCCTAGAATACGGAACTTACTATACTTACTACGGTCGACGATAGGCTTATGCCCCACACATGGTCGTCTCGGCTCCCGTGCGGAGATAAGGTCAAACAACTGTTGTCTTACTCAGTGGTCAAAGTTCGTTTAAGTAGGTTCAAAGTGGTTCGTTGTTATTGGCTATAAAACATTTCCACGTAGTTAATAAGTTAACATTTTGAAAAAACAAATTAATTATTTACAAAATAATAAACTAATTCATCTCATTAACCGGTTTGATTATAATCTCAGTTTTTAATCATATCATATAATCTGAATTACTAGATTGAATTCGTATAAGCTTAATAATATTATCCAATATTATAATAATTAGTAGTATATCTACACAGTATTTTATTAATTGATTTTTTTCCCAAATAAAAATATTGAAAAATCTTTGTTTTTTTTTTTTACTTTCGAAATGTATTCTATATGTATCTTGTATGAAACCTCGGGGTTTTAAATAAATTAATATCTTCGTTAATCCTGAAAGGTGTTTCGACACAATCATTATTCACAATTGAATAATAATAAATAATAATTGGTGGCGGTAGTGTGCGGCGATTTCAAGAGTGTTGGACAATTTTCGAATAAGTAAAAATAAATAAATTATAAATATTATTCATAGACATCGTATACTACATTATTTCGTGTGTTTTAGTGTAATATATACAAACGATATGCCAAATAATCGAATACAATATTATAAACCGTTGCTCATTCGGTCATCTACTGAATATTTAATGACTTAAAAATAATAAGACGGTCGAGAATTATTATTGATGAAACAAGTTGTTTTAGAATTTTCGAGGGTCAAATGGCGGTTACAAATTACAGTAGACTATGTGTGTGTGTTTTTTTTTTCGTACTTATTAATTCGAAGAAAATACTTGTATGCTAATAAGTAATAGGCTATTATGGTTGAACTATTGGGTTAGGTAACGAAACAATTTTATTCGCGCCGTCCGTACCCACCGCATAATACGGTATTTTTCAGAAATCACCAGTGTCCGAGAACGGATGGCATTTGGCATTAAATAACTCATCCGTATTGCCGGTGGCTAAATAGTATGTAATTTATGTATGCATATTATGTATATTATATAGTTCGTAAAAAGTTGTATTCGCGCGCGCGTGTTGTAATATCGGTTCTTTGGTATTTGTTTATTATATCCTGTGCGAGAGTATATAAAAATTATCTGCATAAAATAAAGCGTGTGTGTTTATCTTTCCGTACAGTAGTACATTAAAATCTTGGAAGATTATCAACTTTTCCATTAGATATGTATCTATATGCCTTAATCAATTCGATGCAGAATTGCATTTAATCAAAAGAAAGAAAAAAACCGTGTGCCCATGGATACTATTTGTAACGATATATCGTTAGAACTCAGATTTTTATACACCCAAGTCAACGGAAATACATGCTGTTATCGTCGTATACCGCGAACGTTTCAAATTGCAAAGGATCTACGTATTAGTAACTTTTTTCAAATCATTAGTGCCTAACTACGACTTGACTTTGTACCCCGATTGTTATTATATCATTTTAATGATTAGATATACCCCTCGATTATTTGTTTTAGAAAACACATGTTATGTAAACACTTAAAGACGAGCAAAAAGGCATGTCGAATTGAAAAATAAAACAACAACACGTTGTGTGGATACATACACACGATCGTTGCCAATCATTGGACTGATAAATTATGAAAATAAATTGAAATGTGAGTGTTATCGACTGTGGCGCGCGACCACAAATTCAATTATTATACCTTGAAATGTGAACGTTTCACTCGAAACAGTCTGGTAAAATAATACGCGGTAGTCCCATCTCTGTTCTTTTCGTGTTCCGTTGAAATCACGACTTCATTTTAGACTGAAAAAAAAAAAACCGCCATTCTATGTAACACAAAAATTAACAAAACGTATGCAACTAATATTGTGTACGTGCATAATAATGCCATAACTAACTTTGTACTTGTATAGGTAAAAGTGAAAATATAAGTATAATAATTACCTGCCTGCCGTAAGTCTCTTTAAAAAAAAATAGTGTCCGTATGCAATCGAGACTTTTTTCCACGATTTCAGTGAAAGAACGTCCCGCCGAATTAATGTGAATTTTGAAGTCCTGAAAAATTAGACGGATCAATACGTACAATAATATAATATAATATAATCTAACCGCACGTAAGAGACCTCTCTCGGGAATGACGTGGTTCGTGATCACGGGTCGAGACCGAATTCTGAAATCGATCGAATTTTTCCCGTCGTCGTTATAACAATAGTCTCCTCGTCGTGTTAAACTTCGCGGACAGTCGTTAATTTCACGGACGTTTTTGCGATACTAAAAACGCGTCGCGCTCATAGACATTAGGACCCCGCCGAGTTCGTATACCGTTTACAGCGCCTTATATGTGTTTCGTCGCGTTTCAACACGGCGGCGATTAGTTAACGTCGACGGTTCGCGTGCGTTTTCTCGCGTCGTAAAACGAAAATATTCTCGAGCCAAAGAAAAAGCAGACAATCGCATAATAAAACAGGGGTTGTGCCGTCTCTCGCTCGACCCGTGCTGTTTACAATACTACACGCGTCTATTTGATCGCGGCGCGTTTCGCAATAATTAACGATGATCGTTAAACGTATTATGTGATGCGGCTCAGTGTTGACAGTCGCGTAGTTAAAATATAGAAAAAGGGAAAGGACTTTTCAAACGCCGTAAAACGTATATGCGCGCGCACGTGTTATAGAACATACCCTACGGAAACGTATTTATCCGTTCGATTTGTCGAACAATATAATATCTATTTGTTTCCACGGGAATATCGTAACACTCGATTTGTAGTAAACTTTTTCGATTTATTCACACGTACAGGGGGGAAAAAAAATAAATACCTCGATCTATTCTATATACATATTATGGTATTGTGAAAAATACGCACGTATCGTCTGTAATTAATGTTCACCGCAGTCTTATTTGTAACTATCGGCGCCAGTCGGCAAATACAGTATAAATATACCTACGTGTATCATACCGACTGTGTGTTTTTTTTTAATATTAAAATTACAAAAAACCATATACGTACATTGTACACGTAATTAATTGACCTACGTGTTGCGTTTATTTCTCGAAATTGTTTATTTTTTTTTTTCTATTGATTTTTTATTCGCAAACAATAATAATGTGACGTTTTTTCGGCTTGACATTGACAACGCCTATTTCGCGATACAAAACACATCCGTTCTGTAAAAAATATTCGACATGAAATCGCGTGATTTGCGTGTGAATATAATATTATTATAGTATAATGTATCGGGTAAAATATGTGTGCCGCACGCGAGGTACGAGTACAACGGAATGATCGTTGATTTCCACGACGTAGTTGTTCGTAGTAATTAACGCACCTACGCCGAGTACCGATCGTTTTTATCGGGGCGAACGAGACGGCGCACGTCGAAAGATCCAAAGACGACTGGATTTAGGAAGTAAAACGAAATCATTGCACAACGGTTCGTCTTTCGCGGATATTACGTGCGTTGTAGTACACAATAGATGCCGTTATTTTACGGACACTTTACGCCCGCTTAACTACGCCCCGCCGGTATATCACGTAAGTCGATAATAATCGCCGTCAGAAACACAATGTATTAAAAAGTACGGAATACTATAGGTGTTTTTTTTTTTTTTTTCGAATACTGTTTAACAGACAATTTTACTACGATAAAGGATTTTATTTTCCGCGCACATTTAAAATCGTATTTACACGTGTGAGCGCCGCATTTCGCGCGCATCCATATTTAGATTTTTACGAGCGATAACTTCCGAGCCCTAATAATCATATTGACAATATTTCGCAAAAAAAACCGATGACATTTTGCAAAAACGGACTCGATCGGAACTTTGGCCTACTTATAGGTCGATGTAATGCGCAACTTTGTATACGTCCTTGCCGCGGCGGCCGTTCCCACGCTCGGGCGGAATACGTTACGGCGGCGGCGCGGCGCTACTATACGTATCCGATTCGTGTTAGAACAGCAGAGAAGAAAAAAAAAAACCCGATCGGAACGAATCCTTCGTCGTCCCGACGACGGCGGCGATCGTTTCGCGCGCAAACGACACGCGTGCCCACGCTCGAACCGTGTTATTTTCCAGCGATATATAAACAAGCGCGCGGTCCCGGTGACCAACCTACGTCCGCGGCGGCGTGGTAGGTACGACGATGACCGGGTCTAGGTTAACCGGCCGGTAACACCCACCGACGACGGCGGCGTCCGAATAATAAAATATCCATCTGCGTGTACTCGCGAGAATATTACGATAATATATTCAAATACATAATGTATTGACGCCGAGGAGATCCTCTTCTCCGGGCGTTTAAGTTTCCACACGTCCGTTTGCTGCGATCGTCGTCGTTTCGTTTACTACTACTGCGCGCGCGCTTGTGAGACGGATCCGGCGGGGCCAAAGCGATCGAAAAATGTTGTCGGGGAAAATTTCCATTTTTTTCCCCTAAAAGTTTGAACGCGCTAAAGGAAATCATAAGGTTTCTAGACGACGAATATCCTCGAAATCCCGACATTGACAGAAAATCACTCCGAAAAATATTTCGCGCACCGTTTCGCGCGCACTAAAAAAAAAAAAAGACGTGCCGAGCTGCGGATTATTTTTACCGGCGCGCGGCTTTGGACTTTCGACACGCGTCACATAATAACCGATAATCATAACGCCGCGCGAGATTGAAAACGTATATATTATAATCGTTTTCGCGATAGGTCCGACAAATACATAAACGAACGAATGCGTTGTTATTATCATTAGACGACCGAGCCGCCGTCGCGCAAAACACGCGTTGCACAACGTCGTCGTCGTCGTGTGTTTGTCGCCTCCGCGCAAATAATCGGTCGCAAAATCATTATTACTACCTCGGGTCCGAGCGTGCGAGATCGTGTGCAGACACGCAGACACGTCGTCGTCGGGGCCGAGACGAGTCCGCGAAGGCGGGTAAATCGAGCGCGCGATAAGTGTTTGTGAAAAATAAATCAAAACGTGCGCCGTTTATAAAAAAAATACACGTGCACCCGAGTGTGTTATTAAAATATTAAAGTATACGTCGACGAAATCGTTTCGAACGCGCGCACACACGACCGATTTACTTTTTACCGAGCGCCGCGACGCCCGCAGAACCGCGTATAATCACCCGTTATTTTCCCCGTCGTAATCTCTCGCTACCATAATAATGTTTATCGCGAACTACTTTGATACTATAAACGAATTCGTCGATTACGTCGTCGTCGTCGTCGTGTAATAATACGCGCGTGACCGTTACGCGCGACTCGTAATAACCTTTTTTTTCTCTTATCGGAACGTTCCGCGATCGGATAAAATATCAACATTATAAAATTATACGCATGCGGTTTGAATCTCGGAGATTCGTACTCGGTCGTATCGCGGCGACTCTGACATATACACGGTCGACGAATCGAAAACGATCTATTCATCAATAAAGCGTGCTGCAGATAGACAGCGGTCCAATTATTATATTAGTCTACGTTTTAATTTGCAACTGTTATTAATTTCGCCGTCGCGCCATACGCATTTCGTAGATCATATTGTCCGGAGAATATAGAACTGTTACGGCGCAGAATTGTTTATAGAGATCTACTTTTACTCGGCAACGGCCGTAACAATACACATACGTATTATGATATTATGTGTTTCGCGGACGCCTCTCTTCCACCCGCAATTATTATGATTGCGTTTCCACGACAATGACCGCTTACGTCTAGTTATCTAACAGCGTGTGCGTATTTATACCCTGTGCGGAGTGTCGGAAAAACGCCAGGTATTTCGCGACATGGCGCGAAGCTCGCGCGAAAACAATAATCGTGTGAAACGTTGTACGACCGTGTACCGCCGATCATTACGCGATTTATAATCGACCGAAATAGAAATCATATATTATAATATCTTTGATTTGCAACTGGGGGAGAAAAAAAAAACTAATCTCTCAAAACCATATATAATAGACGACGCGTGAAATAATATTATACGAGAATAAAAAGCTCACGATTAATAGGAGGAAAAAAAAAAACCTATCGAGCAGTATAACGTACTTATGGAATACTATTACTTTCAAAGAGAAAATTTTAATTTATTGTTTTTCGTCGAAGCAAAAACTCGTCAATTGCAGCGAGAACTGGTTATCGACGCGAATTATCTATTTTTTCTCTCTCGATTTACACATACCTAGCACAAAATCAAATGTAATTCAGTTCCTCCTCCTCTAGTTTTCTACGAGTACGTTTTTTTTTTACGATTTTTATTAAAGAATTTTTAAGGTTTTTTATTTATTTTTTCTTACAACGTTTTATCTACCCGATTTTGGTAATTACCTGGAGATTTTTCGAACGTTTTTTCTAGAGAACAGTTGGTCCGACGACGTACCACCGGGTCATCATCTCCGCTGGCAGTGTTACGCCACTAGCGTTGCGTTTTCAATCGATTTGACAACACACACGAGTTCTTGTAATGTATATACGAGTATGATTTATTAAAAATTTCCATCGAGAGTAAAGTAAAATTCTAAATCGACGGGTACGTCAGATTCGATTAAAAATGACGTCGGAGATATCTCCACTATATACGAGCATACACAATTACTCGCAGGGAGTGTAATATAATTATTATGTTGTTTCACTCATCTTTCTCTTTCGCTCCGTCTCGCCGACGATCCTTCGAAATCGTTTTCAAACGCCAATCTTCAAATGACAATAATATTGTTACACGCAACACCAAGTCGTAAACTTCTTTCCGTTATGTTTACAGGACATCATTAGTGTCGTGCTAAAAAATAATTAATCTCGGTTTTATAACTTACGGCGCGGAAGATGTAACGTTTTTTTTTTATCGTGCTACGCGATGATATACCTCGTCGGACATTATTTTTTTTAAAAAACAAACGATATTTCGTGAAATTACATATTATAGTAAACGAATCGACGATTTCGCATAGTTTTATGTCCTAAATCGCAATTCGTGCTTAGTAAAAAAAATTAAAATGCGATTGAAACAAAATATGATCTCACGCGTAAAAAGTTTAAAAATATTTCATTCGGACGCTAAATATGTATTTTCAATTAACCTAGGTATTATACTCGAGTCGGTCAGATTATTAATTTAAGCATTGACGTTTTTCAGCGGTATTAAGTATAAAAACGAGATCGACGCGATCGGTTTCGCGCACGCGTGATGAATGTTTCCGAACGTCGCGCGTCGTGATCTCTCGATCGATCGAATATATTTAATTCACAGGTTCGCGAAAATGACATTTTCGTTCATTCGTAACGGCGTTTTTAATCATTAGTTATCATTAACCTCCACGAGACGACGATCCCACAGCATAACGTAATCTATCATAACAATAACGTAAATATATATACCCATAAAATTGACGACCGGCTCTCGAATTCAATCCTCCGACCGAAACGCTTCACTGGCGTGGCTGCTCGTGTCCGACCTATGACTGTGCACTTGTTTGTGTAGGTACTTTTTCAAATGTCTTACGGGCACCCGGAACAGTCGTCTGAAATCGTTTTATTTTCCGGTCGCGCGTTGTTGTATTATTATTATTCAGTTTTTATTATTTCAAAGCGATTGCGAAAGCCACACACATTCAATAAACGCTCGCGAGGATTCGTGACTAAATTATTTCGCGGGTATGCCGGCGCTCCTCGCATGATTATGCACGTGTGGTTTTCGCCGTATCACTTTTGGGTTTCGTTTTTCGTCCGAAAGAAATATAAGTCTTCTGAAATATCTATTATGTACACCCGTGTACGTAATACGACGTATGTACGGCGGTGGCGCAACCGGGCCTAATTTTTTCTGTTTGATATTACCTAAAAAATGTTATCTACTCGACACAGGCGCATTATAGAATTATAAAAACAAAAAACAATATTTATATTCTCCTTTTATCTCGTCGTACACGATTTCGACGTGTGGTAAAACTACGAATAAGATTTTACACGCGTCGAACGGTTGTAATTCGTTTCTACATCACTCTGCAGGACTTCCGACGACGACGTCTCAACGGCGGCGTTTCCGATACAATACACAACTGTTGTCGTGGCGTTCATCACGACTGAATTCATAATGGCGATTTAAAACGCCGGGCGTTTGACGATACTCGACGACGCGATGCGTTGAACAAGACTGAAACGATAAAGGTTGAATAAAGAAAGCTTTATAATATATTATATAAGTTATATAACAATATAGTAATTTTCTTATGAAATAGTTGGCCGTTTAGTAAAAAAAAAAAATGTTTTATAAAATGATGTTAAACTTACACTGTCGCGTGACGAATTGTAATTTCGACGAATTTAGGTTTTCTTTTCGCACCTTGTGTACCTGTATGTATCTCACCTTCTTCATCTAGGGCTAATTCTAGCAGAAGCAACACAAAACACGTATATAAGTAATCGAGTGTGCATTGGGCACAGTCAGGATTAATAATTACGTTCTATTATATACATGCTGGCGTTATGATGATGTGTTCGACTATTATTATATGGTCGATGTCTTGGTTTGGCGCGTCGATGAATTGTGCAATATATTTATTTGGATTTTCCACTGTTTCGCCACAAAAATAAAAACCCTGCGAGCTACGGTTAACATTTATTATCTACGACGACGGACGAACGAATAATATCGTTATGATTATTTGCCATTGCCGCGCGGAATTCTTTGCGCAACGATATGTGTGTGTGTGTGTGTGTGGAACGCAGACGCCGAAAAATATATTTTTTATATAATATACGCGCATATTTTAATGACCGTCGGCCGGAGTATAACGTAGTTGTTCGTATTTTTTAATTTAATTTGCGTCCGCCGGTAACCGATAAGTTCACAGGTCACTCGCCTACCGCGGCCGAGTGGACCATATACACATATTATATTTTCGCAATTTATACATACGAAATATTATGTAATTTCATGACGCAGATGCCGTATTATATATAGTGTTTATGCGGGATACGACGAGACATATTATAATGTGACGGTCTTCTTAAAGTTTCAAATCAATTATTGTGACGTCGTCGTCTGTTTATTTTGTAATAGATTCGTATCGTCAAGAGATTTATCAAAACCGTTTAAACCCGCATGTTATTCGTATCATATGATTCGAACGATTGTCGACGTTGTTGTTTTTTAGAAAGTACCGAAAAAATAAAAACCCGTAAATACTGAAATGCGTTTCTTTCGCATTTCGGTATTAAAATAATAATAATAATTACAGATTACAACATTTACCCTATACACGGAGATCGCAGTGTTCCCGAAACGGCACGGTCCTGCGCGTTCGACGTTTTGAAATCCTATTTGATTATATTGAATAATGAGGCGGGTTTCGGCGCGTAGGTATTTCAACGAATACGCGATTCGATTTGATTATTAATCATTTTAAACGTTTCGAATTACAAATTACAAAAAAAAAAAAATAAATAGGACGTAATAATAATATGGTACACGCGTGTTCATTACCTACAAATAACGCCACTCGTCTGGCATATTATATACATATGATACTTACATGTAAATACGTTGTGTTTGATTTCTATCGACGACATTCGTTTAAGCTGCAAAGAAAAAAAAATGTAATTATTATTAGAATAATTTCCATATAATACATATAACACAGCGAGTAAAATCTATCAACGCGATAATCGGAATTCGATATATATTTTATATATTTGAAAACTAATAAAATAAATATTCTTAAAGAACGTTTGAGAAACCATTAGACGGACGACGGAATATTCCTGTCGTACCATAAAGAAAAACAAAAAACGTTCGTCTTTCGAGGAAAATAAAACGGAATCCGGAGGGGAAAATTCTCAAGTATGACGTAATGTTATAAAGTGTGTACGATCGTCGCTCGTTATTACGCACATGGAACGTATTATAATTATTACGTGTGCGGGAAAACTGCGACTCGGGAAAACTAATTATCGCCGTCGTTGTTTAACGGCCGTCGTCATCATCGTACGTCGGAGGGTCACGGATAGGGTTCAACGTAAGTGATAATATATAATAATAATAGAGCCGTTATCAACACGTTGTTGTAATTGGTGCGCGGTGGCGCTCGGCATGATAACAATTATGAAAAAATAAAATACAATATTATTATATGTGTGTGTGTGTGTGTACCGTACGAGCTCCGCGGGAGAAGAGACGTGCCTTTCGCCGGCGTCCGCGGAGATTTCAACGCGCGCGAAACGGCGGGTGTGCGACTACTGTCCGATACATCCTGCGTCCCCACTGACTCCGGCGGCGGCGACGACGTCCACGTATATATAAAGCAAAAACTCGCGACGAATTCGGCACAGTGTACTTTTGTTTTGCCGCTGCGGTCGGCGCGAAATAATATATTATATAATATATTATATATAACTTAATAATATTTTTTCAATAATAATAATTAAAGTGTATAATAATATTATCGACGCGTCGCGAACGCAACCTTTTTTTTTTTTTAATTTTTTTTTCGCTACGATTTTCCGGCGAAATTTTCTCGCACGCTCGACTTCAGAACGCGATATGGTAAGCACGATCGTCGGTATACTTTATTAGATTAACATAAAATCATACTCGACGCGAACGGCGGCGCGTATTATCAAATAATAAACTTATTATTATTCGACTCGAGGATTATTTTCTGCGGATTTATTTCGTCCCCGCCGATATTATAATCGTATTATATATTGTCTACTTACGGTATTTGAAATGTCATATCAAACGTATAGCAACGTAAACAAACGCGATTATAATAAAGTTATTATTATTACGAATATATTATAGTCATAATATTATTTTAACTCACTGCATATTTTAAGTATTATTTTGAATTCACACGTGCGCGCGCGTTTTTGATTTTAAAGACTGTTTTCCGAACTAGAAAACTTCTTTTCATCGTTCTTCCGGTGGTTTCCTTTGGATTCGAGTTACTTACGGCGAACATGAGTATTGTATGACTACTAGCTACCTGTGAAACGCATTACTAAACTTTTACAGAACATTTCAATTGATTCGAAATAATGTACTACCGAACTTTTGTAAATCAAGTACTAAAAAATTACGTAAACGTTTTGAAGTTTAAAATAATTAGTTTTGTTGAATTATTATGTGAATTTTATCGAAAAAAAAAATCAATCGAACGTTTTTTTTTTTTTTTTTTATCGAAGAAAAAGTATACTACGTTGTAATGTGATTTGAATTAATATTTTATCAGTTTTTTTTTTTTTTAATTAAATTAAAATTAGATCTAATGCGTGTATTTTTTGTCTTATTAATTGATTCTCAAGAACGCAAAACTTTTCAATAGTGCAAGCACAAATAATGTAATAAATAGAAAAAAGTAGTATTAATAATAACACAAATAATATTTTATACTAATAGCAACAACATTTTTATGACTTCTAAACTGCATATTTTAGAGATATAATAATTTCATTTTTTTTTTTTTTTTGTAAATTACTTATTAAATTAAAACTTTATAACTCGAGATGTAATTTGTTTTGGTTACACGATTACAATAATTATTTTTCATCAAATTAAAACGATCAGAAAAAACAACAGTGTAACGACACAAGTTTAAAACAAATCGGCTGTTTTATAACTACAATAATTGACGAGTAAAAAATACAATTTAAACTGATAATCAGATAACATCATATTGAAATGTACCTTAAAATAAAGTTCAAGCACCGTGTCCAGGTGTTGGGAAAAGTTCTCGAACTTTTACCGGACGTAACTTTGTTTTACATTCTCATAAAAAAAAAAACGTGGCACGCGGCAAAAAAATATAACTATATTATACCGCAGTATTTTTGTTTTTTGTTTTTACGTAACAGCCGCGATATATTTTAACAGTTTTCTAGTGGGCGTGGGTCGTATAGAATATCAATTATAATAATATTATATTCGAAATGATTAAGTTTTTCTAATACCAAACGAAAGTCAATATACGGTCGCTTTATTTTACCACACACCATGCGTATTATAGTAGTTCAGCCCTTTTGTTTGCGGTACACAATTGAAAGAAATCTATTTATTGCAAAATTGATGATGCTATTCTGACATAACTAGTTTAAAATACTGTTTTGAGTATTTGTTTAATGCGTTAGATTTATCTGCGCGTTCTTTTGTGCACTACAATTTCAATAATGATATTTCCACTGCTCTATACGTTTCTTCGACGTGCGATTATGATTGATTTCAATTGCCGAACAATACGAATGTCATTAGAGGCGTAGACGCTTACCTACTGCTGCGTTGTGAAAGAAGCCGTGGCGCGCAGGGGGTATATAACGCGGCGATCGCATGAGGTATATTATCGGTTCGGTAACTAACTCGCGTTCAAAACCGATCGGTTCGAAATATTATTTTATGCTAAATCGAAAACTCACGTTCGGACCGTCGCGCGTCGTCGTCGTCGTCGGAGGCAACCGATTACGATTTTGGAAATTATGTTTGTTTATTTTTTCATTCTGTTTCTTTCAATAATACCGTCGTTATTACGCGCACTTTCGCACGAGCGATTGCATAACTCGCAGTGATTAGACCGGGTATTATAGAGGGAAACATTGGATTCCGCACAGAGTAACTGGAAAATAACGAGAGACGTACGATTTAGTAGTTTTGTTTTTAATTCGAAACTGAAAAGTCAGATCGATAGCAGATAGCAGAACGTTTCGCGATATATAATTTTATATAACAAAGTCCGTTTAATATTCTATTCCGAAATACGAGCGCGTCTCAGGAAAGGTTATTGGTCCGAGCGTGAAAATATTCAAGTCCTCCGAGACAGTAATAATTGCTATTATATAATAATACGTTTTAATGACTATTTATAAATAATTAATAGCCGACTGATTCGATTAAAATTTCAAATGTGTTTGGTTTCTGTTGTTGTTGTTGTTGTTGTTGTCTGGTTTTATTTTTCGAAAACAATTCAGAAACCAACAAAATATAATATACAGTTTTGCAGAAGAATACATCGTCATTTCTATGCGCGACGATTTTTCGGAAAGTTTGAGAACGTGCGTGGTTTTTTTCTACGCTCCCAAAAAGAATCATTTACCAACGGAGCGGAGCGAATTTTAAATCTTTTTCCATACTAAAATGTTTTAAATTTTCGCGTGGGCGAAAAACAAACGAAAATGCCCGTACGACACAGCCTTCGCGCGTCGGAACCGTTTCGAAGGTAAATTAAAATAATTTTCGAGAAAAATAACTCGGCCGGGAGTGTAATTAAAATTTTAATTCGTCACGCCGCCGCCGACGACGATTCGGGAGACGAGCGCCCGTGGGGAACGCGATCTTTTTGTTTGTCTGACAAAACGTCGTCACATAATAATATCTCGTACGGCAGAACATCACATAATATAATAATGTGTAACACAAGTTGAGTATTTCATTATTTATTGTGTCCTTATTCGTCGCGTTTTTTTTTTTTTTTTTACGCAACAATCGTCTTCTCTTAGTTAGCCGCGAATAAAACGCGTTCTACTTATGTTTATGATTTCTCGTTGAGCAACACGACGACGACGACTCCATTTCTTTGGCAGTATAATATAATCCACGTCGAAACGCCGCGAATTATTTCGCTCGGCCACGTGTGTTCGCGTGTCGTACGGCCGTCGAATGCCCACGCGACGCGAACACACGTCGCGCTTATCAGATCGAAATTCGCGTGGATATTAACTGCCGGACGCGGACCTGATCTGATGACGAGGAAGTGCAGTTATTGCAGACGTGATCCGTGACCGCCCGGTCCGAGAGCACACTCGGTTTAGAGCGTAACACACAGCGATGCGATCAATCTGATATTATTGTATAATACGACGAAGGACGAAAAATACGAAATTAATAACGTCGAAAACGTTATTCGACGATCGAACAGATTTCTCGGAACGGAACGCGGTGTGTTTTTCTTGCACGTTTGTGTTTTTTTTTTTTTATTGTCTTTGCGATGATGATAACATCGCGTATTTAATGGACTTTCTTCGAATTTAATTGCATAAAAACCGTTTTGAACGCGTTCAATTGGAAATCGCATTATCAAACTGCGGGCGGCGCACGATGGAGAGCTCAACGCGCGCGCGCGCGCGCTCGGACGGTCGAATATTTTGACTTTTAAAAGAGACCGCGGGTGTGTTACGTGCGAGTGAACGCGGTCAATAATATATCGTATGCGGGCCTCGCGTGATTCCGCCATTAAGCTTTTACTCGCCGGCGAGTCGTCGGGCTAGTCGACGAGAATAACGGATAAAAGTAAAACACTACCGGTAACAAAAGTGCTCGCGATTAAACGCGCGAAGAAAACGACGAGACGTGTATATAATAATAGTATAATACAATGACGACGAATGCGTTTCGCCGAGCAGTATTAATACGTCGTTAGCCGCGGCGGCTATAAATGTATATTACGTGCGCACGGCCATCAAAGACGGACTGCTCGGTGAAAGTGTTATTGAAGGGGTTATTCGCCCGTTTTGATGGAAAAATAAAAAAAAAAACGAAACGAAAATCGCGTGTTAAATAAAGTCCGCGATTATTCGATATGATGTTCGGAAACGACGGAAACTCGCCCACGGTTTCTAGCCCGGACTCCCTCGGTGACGCGGGCTGATTTTCTACGTAAACTATTTTCAATTCATACGATTATCGATGTCCGTCTTCAGTGATCCGCCACGGAGTACTTGCGTCGTGTGCTCCCAAACGAAGCAAGAATATCGCGCGAACTTCTACGTGACAACGTTTACACTAGAAATAGATTTAGAAATCTGTAGGATCTGCGTTTGGAGACGCCGAAACCTCGGAGGGTGGCGCTTCTACGGCTCCGCGGCGGCGCGTACGTTCGGTGTCCGGGCTGTATAGATTTTCCCGCTCGTCGTCGAGCCTGTAAAGCGAAGAAAGTCCGCGAAAACGACCGTGACGACATATAACTATTATAACGCCGTGCACATTATCGCGCGGTGGGCGTTTCGTATCGAATATAATATAACGCATATTATATTATATATAACGCACCTAAACCCGGTCGTTACGACGACACGGTCCGTACACGACGAACACGCGCGCGTTTGATCGCACAATCGGCGCTCGAACGAGTAGACCGTCAAACGAAAGCATGAAAAAAAAACACGACGTTTTAACGCGCGTGTAAAGACGATATCTGTGCGGGAAAATTATTATCGTCTCTTGCGTTACACGCGCGCGCGTCACTCGCCGGAAAACGAAACCGTCTCCGATTTCAATGCGTCGATCGTATAATACGTACATAATATTATTACATTCTATGGGGCAGCGTTCGTTTCCGCCCACGACACCCCGCCGAATTCAATTCAAAGAAACGACGGACCTTGTATCTATTTCTCTCTATTATTGTTCTGGTTTCGAAATGTCAGCTATTCTATATAATATTTCGTTTTTTCAGTCATCGATTTTCAAAACACACGATCGTCTCACGCGAACTAAAGAAGAAAAAAAACACACGATCGAATTCCCACCTTCTTTTTCGCTTTCGCCGCGTTTATATTTTCAAACATTTTTCAATCTAAATATGGAATAGAACTATACTGTGTACAAAACGTGTTTTGAACTCGACAATTATTGGACAATTGGTCATGTTTATACGCGAACGGAAAACCGTTTTATAACGGTAGTTTGAGTTTTTCCGATCGATCCTATCCTCTTTAAATCCGATTTTCTTCTATACGGGACGTTCATTACGTGGACGGGTCGGTTTCCTTTTCATTTGTAGCCGAGAGACGAGTCTAAACTTTGATAAATTAATCCGAGATTGTTTTCTTTTCGTCTCACGCTACTTTAAAAACGGAATCCAACTCCTCGGCGGCAACCGACGGATTCGTTTTAACATATCCGACTCTCTCCGCGCCCGCCCTTTCAAAAACGATTAGAAGGAAAAAAAAATAATGTACCACGTACTCGCAATCAATCTCGTACGATATCGAGCGGCACGCGTTCGCGTCGAGTTCGCCAGTAACTCGCACACAAGTGCGGCACGTTAATGATTTATACGCCGGTAAATTACACGCGTCCGCTCGATCCCTATATACACACAAACCTACATGTTTGCGCACTGTTCTGATTCTTATTACTCGCGTTCACCAGTTCAGCGGCCGTTGTCGAATGATTTATACCAGCAGTGGCGAGTCCTTCGTTGTTTTTTTTTCACGCAGACTTTTCAAACAAACGGTTCGTATAGATTCGACTGTTTTTCATTGTGTTGCGCTATCCTCTACTCACACTCATTATATAATTTTTCGCTTTTTCACTCCGTTGTATAGATAGGCTACACGTTGTCGCTGTTCAATCACCTCGACTTTTTAGTGCTTACCCGAGACGTCATCGCGACGATTAGAAATAATAATTAGAATTCTTTTTGTTTTGTTTTTTTTTACCCGTATACGTATTAGGTATTCGTTTTCGTAATAGGTACTCGTTTTTTCACACACGTCGACAAGCGACACAGCAACTGCAAATCGAAAATAAGATACTTGTGTTGAAAAAAATAAAACAACTTCTATACTTGATTTTTCCACGCCGCGTTTACACTCATGTCGTTTTCTCATTTTGCTTCAGTTTCGTTTCTCGTTCGGTATAATCATTCTATTATGTGTATATTTACATATAGATTATTTTTCTCGTGCGGCTAAAACACGAGAAATATTAATCTCGTCATTAATCGATACCGAATCGTCTATTTATTTGAAAATACAATGCTATTAACATTAGATAATACCACTTGCGCCTGCAAGGAAACACATGCATGTTTAGAATATGACTTGTACGCTTTTTTCCGTTCGTGACATAACAATAACACGGTTATATACACGCTGACACATACTAATTCATACGACTATTATATTATTTATGTATGTAATTCAATTCAAACATACGTTTTGTTTCGTTTTTTAAATTTTTTAATACATGCATAATTTATGTAACGTCATTACGAATACACAGTTCTCACGAGATTCTTATTTACCACCGTAGAACATGATTTATCAAACTATTTATTATTTAGTTCGTCAACGTGTACAACTCTTCCTATTGTTGCGTTCGCACCGCGTTCGTCAAATTACTGCTTTATTAAAATATTCGGTTACTCTTCGTCTCAATATGTATTCTTATATAATATTCTAACGAAATTCCCGAACGGGTGACAGCACAATGTGACACTAACACGGTTTCGTAAAAATGTAAATCATTGTTATCTCGATGAAAGGGGTTCTATCCAAGTAAGTCTCTCTCTCTCTCGTGTTCGGGATTGTTATTTCTTATAATTCGTCTAGTTTTAGTTAGTGAACACTAGTATTCAAAGGGGAAAAAACCAATGCGAACACGTGTGAGCAAAAATGTTGAAAAAGTCAAATGAACTAGTTAAGAAGCGAACACTCGTCGAGAGTATTATTTACTCGGAAAGTTCGATCACGACGTCGTCGTCTCTCTCGCCTCAAAACCAACGTTGATAATATTTGTTGTCAAGTCGACGCCAAAGCGTCTTTACGAGACGGGATTTACCTCAGCCCTCGGAAAAATGTTCGGGTCACACCGTCCGTGATGAAAACTGCGCTCTGTCTGTTTGCAAATACGCAAATCGCGTTATTTATTGACGGACGTTATTGGAACGTCGTCGGCGCTACACGAATCCCGAGTGTTATTATTATCGTTATGTCCGTATTCCTCGGCCGCTTACGGAAACGCACGTTTGAATAATGGCTTTGTGTTATCAAAAGTAGTACGTGTATTCGTGAATTAATTTCACAACATACGCGGTATTATTTATGGTCGAGTTTATAAGCGCATATTGTTTATGAAAAAAAAAAAAAATTCCTCATTGTTATATTACATATTATTATAATACTGTGCACTGCGACTGGATTAAAACGCACCAGAATAAATACATATTTTACACGAATGACCGAACGTTTGGGTTAAATCTCGACGAGATTTATTGCCGTTACACTCGAGTAAAACGGAGAAATTTTCATCGGACAAACATGTTTGTTATGCTAATCGAGCTCGACGTTTTGTTATAGACGAAAATAGACTAACCCGCGCGTTTCTCGCGGGCGTTCAGATCGACGTGTCCCACGGTGTTTTGTCGACAAAAGATCGATATTTAAATAAATATAATAGTTTCGTAACAGTTTCTTAAAAACGAAAAAACCAACCGAAAACTCGAATATACAAAAACGGCGCGGCGCGTTTCAATGTCATGTTATTCATCAATAACAATATAATATAATGTGAACATTGAAGGCCACGGACCGGCATAGATTTAAATCGATCGAGTGCTCGCGATAAACGAATTAATAAATTAATTTAATTAAACATACTCGTTTTATATTAAATACACCGTGACGTGTTTATTTTACAGTTGCTAATGAAATCACTGTTAGTGGCGATTGCATCGGCGTCGCTCGTATTTGGCCTGCCGACCCCAGCACCCGATAAATCATTACAGCCAGTCCAACGCCAGAAGAAGCAGTAAGTAAATCACCAAACGACACGTTTTGGCACACTCGAGATGAGTTATACTTGGATAATATGTGTTAATTTTTTTTTATTCTCTTTTCGAACACGTTTAACGTGTTGTCAATTATTTATACACGATTTAAATGAAATCATTTACACGACTACCGAACAGATTTATTATAATATTTATAATTTCAGTTTTGATCAAAATCTCTTTATTCGAATTTAAAGATATTATGTTTTTTTGCTCCATATAATATCAAATGGTATTTGGTTCACATTTCTATCTATTTTGTCCAATAGAATCGGCAATAATATTAATCATCGTTAATTTATTTAATTTATTCCATAACCGCGAATACTTTTAGAAACCTCGAACTGATTGTCGCCTTAAAATTATATTACTCCTTGATTACAACATTTATTTCATTAAATATTCACAATATTATAAGCACGTACTTACGTAAAATAAATATTGACTTAAAAGTTTTCTATTAAACTACACACAAGTGTAATACGATATTTAATTATTTTCAATTTGAAACTGACGTTCGCTGATGTATAATAATTTTTAGACGCGTGTTAAAACCACGTTTTACGTTAAAATCTACTTCAATAATTTGAGGGAAAAAACAGTTTAAATTTAAAAACGACGTTGAAACATAAAAAAATACAATCAACGGTTTCAGTTATTTTTTTCGATGTAATAACGATAAATCATATTGTGTTTTAGTGCCGACAGCGGTTATGGCTCGGACGTAGTTGGTTACGATTCACATCATCACGAAAAACCTCAAGGTCACTGGGAAAAGAAGTTGGCCTGGAAAGAAGATTGGAAGCAAGAGTGGAAAACGGTCAAGCAAGAGGTGTGGAAAAAAACATGGGAAAAAGTAAAAGTGCCCGTGTGGAAAGAAATCAAAGTTCCCATTTGGAAGGAAATAAAAGTACCGGATTGGAAAACCGTCCAGACTCCGGTCTGGAAAGAAGTCAAAGTGCCCGTGTGGAAGGAAGTCAAGGTGCCCGACTGGAAAGTGGTCCAAGTGCCCGCGTGGAAGGAGGTACAAGTACCCGTGTGGAAAGAAGTTCAGGTACCCGACTGGAAAATGACCCACGTACCGGAATGGGTGAAAGAATACGTGCCCGGATCCAAACAGTTGGGCAAGGATCACAACGGATGGGAGTACGTAGCACACGATTTGTGGAAGAAGAAGCTCGTTTGGAAGCCGATCTGGAACAAGGTGTGGAAGACCGAGAAGAAACAGGAATGGATTACCGAGAAGAAACAAATATGGAAAGAAGAAAAAGTACAGATATGGAGAACGGAGAAGAAAGAAGAGTGGATCGTCGAGAAGAAACAGGAATGGAAAGAGGAAAAAGTGCAAATCTGGAGGACGGAGAAGAAGGAAGAATGGGTGACGGAGAAGAAGCTGGAATACAAGACCGAGTGGAAGGAGAACAAGGTTCCCGCTTGGAAGGAGATCCAGGTGCCCACTTGGAAGAAAGTGTACAAGCCCGTGTGGGAAAAAGTCTGGGTGGAAGACCACCACGAACATCATGAGCATCACGAGTCCGGCGGTGGATACGACGACCATCAAGACAGTTACGGCGGCGGCAATGACGACGGCGGCTACGGTTATCATAAAAAATGATTCCGTCGCATTCGCTGTGTAAATCTTTCTCGAGTTACCTCCCCAGTCAATTTTTTTTTTTTTTATACCGCCCCCGTTGTAAATAATAATTATTGTTAGTTTTTTTTTTATACTTTTACTTTACGTGTAAAATTTGAAGACGATTTTTTTTTTTTTTTTTAATATAATTACGATAACGAATAATACGGTTTACGGTCGACACCGAGAAGGTGTACGGATATTATTATTTACCGAGAACTTACCCAAACGCCTGAACATAAATAATACCTAGCAACACATCGTACGACCGCGTCGCACATGATATCGCTATAATCTACGGGAAAAGTTTACAACGTGTTCGACCATAGTATTCACTAGATGTCGTCGTTCATATAGTCGCGCGAGCAACGATAAATATTAATTTTAGTAAAACATTACTACAATTACTATAAAATTGTATACACTCGTATTGAGACCGAATGTGATAATAATTATTCGCGTATAATAATATTTCAATCGAAGATTAAGCGAAGAAGATAATAATTCCGTTTTAGCAACAGAGGAAAACAGACGAATCGAGGAAACGTTTGAAATAATTTTTAATTATTATTCTAGTTTCTTGCATAACACTTGTATACAATTCGAACGAACTCGTTCATAATTATTATAATATTAAAGTTCTAAATTTTAAACTTTTCATTTGAAATATTTCAACGAAATCATCATTAAACGTACCGTGAAATAAATATTAATAATAGCACTGATTGATGAGAAATTATGAAAAAAATAAAACCTCATAGGCGGATGAGACGTATCTAAAAACGTATTTATAATCGCGTAAATTATAATAGATAATTTTTTTTTAAATAGAAAAAAAGTAGTATCTTTCTAACGAAATGTCTGAAAAATCCTTATAAAATATTCAATCACCATAATGTCTAATACCTTATTCATACTTTTTACGATGTGTTTCGCCAGTGTATTGATGTCGTAACATAATATTTCTGTGCGCGTTGACGAGTACGTTTTCTTCTACAATGACACTCTGTGATTTTGACGACCGATTATATAATTAACTAATATTGAAATAAAACGTCCGAACAACTCGCGATATCCACTGTCTTGTGATGTCCTTTTTTCGTCGAATCAAAACAACGGTTTCCAATATACTCGTAATTGCACCTGCGTCGTGTTCCCACTTAAACAGCGCCTCATGTGCGCATTATACTCGTACGGGTTGTAAACAAAATACCATCGTTTAATCATTATAGTAATGACGACGGCCGCGGCGGCGTGTTCGTTCGGTCTGTATGAACGTACATCGTACCATATATTATTATGCAGGCAAGTATGTTTAATAATACTCATATACACGTCCGTCTTGAGTTGTTAATCAAATTTGGTGCACGTGTGATACGTTATTACACTTGTTTGTAGCGCTCCCCCGGTTATGTAATGGCGAACCGGACTAAAGCGTAATGTTCTATATTAATCCGGTACGTAACAGACAACAGCGGCGTCGCTGTCGATTATCATTTCAACCGCGTGTTCAGTTCGCATCAATATTACTTTGGGTTTTTTTTTTCTTTCAAAACGGATCGCACCTGTTCGCGTGGTCCGCGAAATATTACTAGTATGCTAATAACACCAACTACTTAGACGGAATGATATTCTTCATAACTCTTTATTAAAAAGTATTTCATCTCCGATAACATTATATGGAAACATCGATTGCAGCGCGCGTTCACAGTAGTTACACGGGATACAAAACACGAGTTTCCGCCCCAATCCTGAACGCGATCTGGACGTTTTGACGTTTTCCCGACCGAAACGAGTGCACTTCGCCAAGTGATAATAACGAATATTACGAGGACTGCGAGCGCGGTTACGTTTTCGACGTGAATTCGTAACAATAATTATTGCAAACCGTTAAAAAAACAACATTGTAATTACAACGGGAAAAGAGTCTACGAACGCGTAAGATACATACGTACGTGTGTATGTTAATACTCATCGGTAATATTAATTAAAAAACCCGGTCGAAGATTTCACGTGCCCGTACGCGCGGGGCGTTTTAACGAACATTATTATGTAAATTTATCGTGAAAAAAATATACGAGCGTCGAGTACGCCGGAGGTGTGTTGTGTACGGCGGCGCACGTGATTAATATTCGTTGTTATCGAGACGAAAAACGAGCGGACCGCGGGGGAATGATTGTTATTAGTTGTGATGCTCCTATATATTGCGATGATTGTTATTCGACGATCGCGTGACGAAAATGGCGATTTCAGAGGAAGAACGAAAACCACCAGACGTTTTCGCGAGACGAGACCGCGGTACGTTTGGCTGAGACACGGTGGTTTCGTAACGACGACGACGTTCAGTATCGTGTGTTCGGCCGACATGCGTATTTGACGCGCACCTATTTTTATACACAATAACACGACGGTATACGCGAAACCGGGAGGACCGCCGCCGCGGTGGCACACCGACGACGGGCTCTTGTGACCTCACGACGTTTCCGACTTTCTTCGCGTTTTGCCCGCGAGAGTGGGCAATAACATAATAATAACCATAATGTTCACGTCGATATTCCTACGGCGAATCGTACAGCACACCGTCACAGCCGCTCGCCGCGATATGTCGTTCGTGGGAGGACGAAAGTATAAGTATAATAATCGATTGCGTAACGGACACACAGAAAACAACGTGGTGTGTGTGTGTGTGTGTTGTAATTCCGTTTTGAAAGAAGAAAAAAAACAGGTTGGCTCGGTTTTTTCGCGGACCTCACATCCGCCACCGCCGCCGCCGATACGACGGCGGCGACTGACGACCGACGACTGCGCGACGGCGCTCGCACTCCGCGTCCGATCGGGCTTTGAAAAAACGTATTTTCGTATTATGCGCGTTCGATGTAATAAAAAGTACGTGCTCGCACGCGCGAAAACGGCTTGCGGTCCCGATCTCGATTGTGTGCGCCGCAGTCGTCGTCGTCGTCGTAGTTGTACAACAATGGGCGCCGTCGATTGCTCGTATTGTTACGCAATCGCGATAATTGTCACTCGAAAACCGTTTGCGACTCCGACGATCAGATAGACGTTCGACGATAGAAAATAACGCCTCGAGGTGGACCCCGCCGCCGGAGTCGTTTCGCATTTCCGCGACTCGTCGTCGCTCGTGTGTTCCGACCGAGAAATTTACTGTGAAACGACCGGAGTAAGCGACGTCAGAGCGTGAAATGGGCGTTTTTAAAACTACGTTTTTCCAAAACGAACCTCCCCCCCCCCCCCCCGGTACGTAGAAGTGGAACTGAAGCATACGTTTCAGGACATCGACGTTATTCCAGCGGAAACTTCGCCACAAGACCACGTGCTCAACAAAACGGAGGCAATGTCGTGAAACTAATTTTCGTCGAGTGCGTTTTTTTCTATCATAATTCAATTTTCATATTTAACGGTTTTCGTGATAGATTTCAAGTGTTAAAAGGTTACGTCTATTTTTTACGTATCTTTAAAGCCATGCGGTTTTCCGGATCACTAATTATTACGTATTATTAATAATTTTGAGTTTTCATAGGTTTTTTTTCCACACGCCGATAAAATAATTTTGGTTTGTCGAAAAATCTTTGAAATACAATACGAAGTTCTTTACGAGTCGATCCTTAATCCTTAATTTGAAAATTTCGGAAATAAATAGACACGATTTTCATTTTCACAAGCTTTTGACAATGATCAAATTTCAACGAAATTCTATAAAAACCCTGCACTGTTTTTATGCCGATTTCCACCTCTTTCACTTGGAATCTTTTTTTGAGGACATAATATGTAGGTACACTGGTTTCAAAATTAAAAGACCATTCAACCAGTATCGATCACACGAGTCTTGTATCTCATTTCTTTTTCTTTTCGTATTCGTACAGTCATGTAAGCGGTATGATTTGAGTTAATTATCCGGTCAATATTGAAACATTATTAACGCCAAGACCTTAATTGTTACATAAGGCTTGTAAAAAAAAATATAATAATACCAATAGAGTCGAATGTGTGTAGAAGATTCGGCTTACGATCAGATAAACAACTCGTATATAGTGGATTATACAAGAAACAATTATTATGAGATTCTATTAAGATTTACAAAGCCAAGAGCTGTGTAACAAATCACTTTCATACATAACGCGCGTAGATATAAATTATTTTCATACTACTTATGCTTATCTATGTGTTGTACTGTCGGGTTTTAAAATTTATTAACGTTTTACATAATTCGATTTTAAATATTGCAACTACGCATTAATCTTACAGTGTAAGTGATATTTATGATAATTACACGGTAACGTATATGTTTAGACCGAGCAAAAATTTAATTTCGTCACGTCTGTTGGACACGAAATGTCTATGACGAGTACGATATAGGTACAGTTGGACGCTTAGTAAAATCAGATGCAGTTTCCCTTCGTTACCGAAATCAATCAATGCACGTGTGGTAAAAAAAGAAAATCGTTCGTAACGTCAAAGCATTCCTGTATCTTTCGGACCCCAAGGTACGAAAAACTCATCTGACACGATAAAATGTTCGACGAGTGGGGGGGGGGGGGGACCAACGACAATGAGACGAAAACAAGTGAATCCTCATACGATCCGGCAACGAATCAAACGACGTGTTGAAATGTAACTTGCAAAAGATGAACGGACAATAATAACATTGCGTTCGTGTTTACAAAACGGCGCGAAAAAAACAAAATGCAAAACAAACCCCGGAGAATCGGTGTATACGTATATTTATTCTATCATACTTTGGATTGCCCGCTAATTACTATAATACGATTTCTCATGCGCCGTGTGCCCAATATGGGCTACCATATCATTATAATATTCCGCCTTGTGTTTTGATACGTTTTATGTAAAAACAAAAATAATAAATATCTACAATCTCCGCGGTTTAGAGTAATTAATATAATAGGTTTGACAATTCGTTAATGTGTTTACAAAACCTGTATATATTATTGGCACGCACGGAACGAAGAAACTTTCAACGTTTATAATATATAATATATAGTTAACTTTTTACTGCTTGTATTTTTATTGTTATTTAAAAAACGAAAAAAAAAAAAAAACAATTTGTTTATGGTATTTTTCAAATCGGGTCTTTTTTTTTTTTTAAATGTAATAAAAGAAAAAAAATCGTTTTTTTTTAATTTTATGGGCACACGATAAAAACTTCCGAGTGACTATATGTTATAAACCATTAGTACGAGTAAACGCGGTGTTGTTTGAAAAGGACCGGCACGAATCTGTTCCGTATTGTTTCTTAATAATCGTAACGATACGAGGAGTAGACCCATTAAAACGAAATTACGCGTCATAATAATAAATAAACTTATCCGTAAGAATCGCGCGCGGAATGACGATTTTCAAAATATGTCGTTTTACAAAACTCGCAAGCACTCGACGAAAAGAACACCATCAAAAATCATCTCGTCTCTTACCGCAAATCTCTCCTCGCAAACAAAACTTTAATAAACTGTATAAATTCCCAATTATTGTAGCCGTAAAGCCTATTCAATCTGCACTCTCAACTCGCGTCAGGCTAATGACCCGAGATGTCGAAGCCTTATTTAAAAAAAAGCGCGAAACGATATTTTATATTCGGCTTATTATACTCGTATACGATAACTGCGCGCGTTTCAGTTCGGACCGGACGGGGAGAAAAATCCGCGGACGATCAGAAAAAATTACTCAATCGAAACGCGCCTTTACCGGTACGAGATATTTCGTTTACGGTCCGACGAACAGAGTAGTAATTTTTTCAAACACAACAAACCGGCCGGCCGATACAATACAAGAGATTGTTATTGTATTGGATCGGTTATTATAACGTATAATTTACAGACACCGCGAACGAACGTTAATAAATAATAAATACGTACGTATTTTAATTAGTAGTATACTCCTCGAACGTGATTTTATTCCGACGCCCGTGCATGTGAAGCTTTCACAAACTATTTTTACCAATGTTTTACTTTAGGTGATTTAATGTGAAAGCGTTATTTTTTATTTTTTTTTTTTTATTATTTATTTACAGGTTACGACGACGGCCACGGCCGTGTCTCTCGCATTACATTTTTATACATTTCCGTTTCATAATCACCAAGTCGTCGGCGGCCTAATCGACAACAATTATTATTATTATTGTATTTATTATTATTATTATTATTTTTTTTTGATCATTATTACCTATAATGTTATTATACGGTGGCGTGTAATTTGCTGGAAAAACAAACATATTATTATTATAACTGCGAGTGGTAATACGTACGCCCGAGAAACAGAAACGCACAAACAAATTATAGTAAACATATACCGGCGATCAGAATAGATCGCGCCATAAGATATGTTTCGTCTTCGAGCGCCGGTCGAAAATTATTAATTTATAACTAACGAAACCACAATAATGAATTAGTTGTGTTTTATCGACGGAGTTTTTGCGCAAGTCGATTAGTTATTAAGTTACAGAATTTTATTCAATTGCGCGGCGGACTTTGTTTCGGACGATTTAGTAAAAACGAATATCGATTGAATTGTTTGTTTTAAATAATCAGTCGAAAAAACTACACCCATACTCGTGTTGTGTTTCTCAACAACGAACACGGCGACAATAATAAAAAAATTTCCAATTTATCAACATCATCCTTGAATAACACTTGTAATTAATATACTTTAATAATCTAACCTTTGTAATACTCGTCGAAAAACTTCGGAGATCGCGTTGAAGATAGGTCTCGAGCTTTCTCGTATATTTCCTCGCCTAGTGGGCCCAGTGGTTGTTCGGTGTGCTCGACTGTAACTATTTAGTGCTCTCCGTTTTACAACTATCGAAAAAATATAATACGAAAAAACGTATGATCTTATTTAGATTACTAGATCAAACGTCACATTAAAACATCATACTTTATGTTTCTTATCCGGATAATCTCGCGGGTCTTAATGGCATCTCGCGCTACAACCGATCAGGTTTAACACGTTGTTTATGATCATTATAATATTTTTAACGTCGTCGGTATACTATTTTAATATTGTTTTTTCCATAAAATATAAATGACCCCATTCTTCTATAACTGCATCATACATTAGTCAACTATCGTTTTCGACTCGAAAGACGGCGAGTCAGACTTCCGAACGGAAGTCAAACATAACGTTATATACAAATAATAATAAAAAAATAAAAGGAACGCTAAAATAATTATTTTCCATTTCCGAGTGGATTCTCCGACAGTCCTAAAAGACAATCGTAAACGTTGAAATACTGAATGGCTTTAAAATATTAAAAAAAAATAAAATACCGCGAACATAAAAAATATAAAAAATATTAAACAGGTACGTTAAATCGCACCAAACGAAATATTAGTACTTGTATTCTATTATATTAAACTATAAGATAATGGGTTTTTGTTTTTTCTATCGAAGTATTTTGAAAACGTTTAAGCTTACATAAGACCGAAGTTTAAAATATCTAACGCGTGCTAGATCCATCATAATGTAATGTTACATAAGGGGTTAGTCATTATAGGTGTCGTGTCATCGGGTATCACTTTTTTAGGGAATCGATCGAGGACAACCCGAATTCTACGAAAACATTCGTTATAGGCGCGCTCAGATATAACGTAATCCATAGTCACAACTCGTATTAAATAATAATTACGATTTAATCGAATGGACCAAATAAGACGTAGCAGAGTTAATGCGGCGACTTTGATTAAACCCGTTTGATAGTTATGACTTATTGTAGCCGATTAATAGCTATTGATTTCAACGCCGCCGTCGTCTATCCTGCAGACAACCGATATCGACGCGCCGTCAGATCGATGTACCTAATAATACGTAATTGATCATCGAACAATATTTCATATATTACTCATTATATTCATCAAATATTACAAATTCGAATTTCACGTGGTTCGACAGCGACGTGACTTTCGCCGCCGAACCGACCCTCTTCATTTCGATCAGGCCGGTCGAGTACTGGTTTTTCGAGCGCTGAAAAAACACACACACACACACACTCGTGAAAATCGAAGCATTACGCGGCAAATACTCTAACGGATGACGACGGATTTCACTGCCTCCGCGCGCTGCCAATGGCTTCCGACATCACTCGGTGTATCTTCGAACCGCACACGTCCGTCGTCGGCGCGTTGTAAAAAATGCAAAATCTACGATAAAAAAATATCTATAGTTATCTGCGGTTAAAATAAGACGATGATAAATTACGTTACACGTAGCGCTTACTTTTGACGGGGCGGTGTGTTTCCGGACGAGATCTTGTCGTCGAAAGTCTATTGAGTCTACTCGTCGAGTAGACTTTGACAGCTGGCGTGCCGTCCGGCAAACCGTTGATCTTCGCTCGATTATAAATAAATGAACGCTTCGAGTTCCTGAAAATTATCAGTACGTACAATATCATCGGTATTACCGCGAAAAAAAAAAACACAACCAGTTGATGTAATCGAGCCCGTCGGCCCGAATTTTTAAGGCACCTATTAATCGCCGTTCGTAAAATTATCACCCCGTCCGATTTTGACCACCACGAGCGTTTAGTATTGGTTTTCGAAATTCTACGTTTCGAGATCACATTTATTTTTCAAATTCGCTCGAAACATTTATTATTTCCCCTAAAAGTATGTGGCACCCCGTGCCCGAACAAGGTCAAGGTTGTGCGTTTCGGCAGGTTATTCTTGTGACGACGCATCGATGCCGTGATATATTACACGTATACCATCGTAACACCAATAGGTCAACAACAGTATACAACACACGTATTACACTCAAACAAAAACAATGCGGTCGTAATATTATACGAGACTACAATATATTATAATAGCCGTGATGAATAATAACGATAATAATAATGGTATGTGGTTACGCATATTCCGGCGGGAAGGCTTTCGCCGGGGACGTAATATCGCTGAAAACGTGACTTTAGTCAAATTCGACCTTAACGAATACTATGAAATCAAAACGAAAATGTGATATAAATTGATATAGAACTGAAAATCCGCGACGAGTGGTATGTTATCGATTTAATAATCGTCGAGAAGAGTTTTCGAAGGGAACGTATAAACACGCGGAAGTGTCGAGATGATTTCGCGGCCACGAAAGCACGGAAAAGTCAGATTTTAACGTTAAACAAACAAACGAGCGATTTGTTTTTCTTATAATCACGCCGCGTAGCAGCAGTAGGCGATGGAAAAGTAGAGGAAAAAAACTCAAAACGCCAACTCGGAATTTAGTCGGAGGCGCTTTTGGATCTCCTGCGGCCGAGGTGTGGGTAGTATGCACTGACCTATACGCCCGAATCTCGTAACGCTCGACGTCTGTAATAATAATAATAACAATAATAATGCGAGTAGTGCGCCGTTATTCGCAAAGTTTATCGCGCGCGCGTTATTATTAATAATAATAGTATTATTGTTGTTATTGTACGAGACGAAAACAAACGGTCGCAATTAGCGCGCGGGCGCGCACGTATATAAAAAACCGCGTACACATAACCGGCGATACGTCATTACGAGAGATATTTATTCGCATAATATACCTACTGCGCTGCCCACAAAGTACGATCGTCATACACGTAATGATCGATACACGAATCCGTTTCCGACCGCATAATACAGACTCGCGCGTGAGCGTGTACATACGATATTATGTATCGGTCGTCGTCGTCGTGTGTTTTTGCGCGAGCCGCGTGACGTAACGAGAGAGACCCCGCGGGAGACCCTGCGGGCGCGTTATTGCGCCGGACCCCGAATTCCGCAGTTTCCGATCGTCTCCGTCGTTCGCGTCACTTCCGTGAAGGAAGAGGGGAAGATACGGTTACGTAGGTTACGACGGCGTCTGTTTTGCGTATACTTGAAAAGCACTGTTATCAAAGCGCTCCTATCGAGAAATCCGATTCGTATTTAGATAATTGGCCTATATAGTTATGAGTTTAAAACGTTACGACTAAAATGTCAAAACAATCAATTTAGAAGAAAATCGAATCGTATGTTTTACAATTATCACATAGCTTTGCAATAATTAAAAAATCGATTATTCAATCAATAATTAAATCGTGCTACAATCATACCTCGTTATAGTCAGCGGTGATTCTGGCTGTGTTTGTTGGGCGAGGTGACTTACTTTAGTAAAAACCATTGTTGATACGAATGACATATGTTTACAGCGACTTTGATTTGGAACAGTTGTGCAATTTCGACGTAATAAAAAACGAAATAAGAACCGGTTTACATAAGTTGAGAGGTGATTTGTTTCTGAACTTCCTACGTCGAGACGGCCACGGTTTTGCAACAATACAACTGAGGCATCTGTAACAACTGGATTCGCGGTGATAATTAAATTTAGATGTTTATCATTTTTAAATAAACGAAAAAATCAATCGGTCGATGAAAAAAATACTCATGCTGCGGTAAAAAAAATACAATTTTCAAAAATTCGGGTTACCGATAGGGAAAAGGGAATATTTCTCGAGCTTTATTTATTTCGAAAATTTAGGAGAAACTCCGACTCTCTTACCATCCCTCCACCAGTCGCCACTGATTTCGTTTTCATTTGAGTCGATGGGATGCATATATTAGAAATTAAATACACGAAACAGAGTTTGCTTTTCCCAAAAAATGTTACGTCCATGCTTCCGGTTTTGGTAGAATCTGAAAAGAAAAAAAATGTGTGATTAAAAACGTTGGTTTATACGTATTTATATACAATATAATATCTCGTACTTTCAATCTCCAATATTCGAAAATCGAATACAATATTTTTGGAAAAAAAACCTAACGATCGGCACCGCACTATAAACGCATACTGAACACACTCTGCCCCGTTCGATTTGCTTTACTTTCGGGGCGGCGCGGCGTCGTCAGCCGTGAATTGTTTTCGAAAACATCTCGGGGCCTCCCCAAACGCGCGTGCGCGGAAACATCCGCAAACCTCGTATTTGAAATGTATTCCGTTCGACCGCGGGGAAGAGACCGACCGTTGTTTATTTCTCGCGCCGTTTATTGTCTGACGATTGTGTAACGCCCAGTCGTACGTATTATTGTTACCGTGCGGACATTCCAATAGTATACTTTCACGCGATATGAAGTGAGCGCGCGCGTACGCTTATAATTACGATTTGATCTGTACCTATAATACGCCGTGTATACGCACGACGATATCCGGGCGAGTGAATATTTCCGGCCCCAGCCACTGTCGCCGTGCCATTGAATACGATTAATATTGTCGTTGTATCTACTTGTGTGTGTGTCTCCGCTACTATAAACGATTCATTCGCACAGTGTACGTTTGCTGGTCGGTTACCGTGGCCGACGATCTGTGCGCCCGAGAGAACAAAAACACGACGCCGCGCGGCACTCTCGACGCGTTATAATATCGTATTGTTATTAAAATGTTCAGCTCTCACCTCTATAATATAGAAACTCGAACGATAACATTATCGTTCGCCGAATTTCATCCCGTCGACGGCGCACTGCGTATAGCTACGAGTGCGCGGCGGACATGTTCCCACGTACACCGTCGAAAACAGCAGTCTAATCGCATCCATTACAATAGAAAGATCTAATACTAATTGAATAATATACACCTCCTCTCGCTGTCCATCTCTCTGTCTTTCCCCGTCTACAGGGTGAGTATTTCCCAACACTTGGTCGATTTAGTGACGTCTTCGAATATCTGCGACCGTTAACGTTGTATTACATATAGTTATGTGCGATCGAAGCAAAATATTTTCTCTGAACGCGGAAGTAGTACGCGCACAATTCGAAGCAGTTATTATTAATTATTATACCCGTGAGTATTTTAAGTATACGTGATGACAGATGAGCGAACCATTATTTTACGGGGTATCTCCTGCCACTCTGCTCTGTTCGTCCAAATGTTAAACGGTACCTATACGGTACGCCATAATAATACGTATCATGACGCGACGTGTTGGTCGAACGTTATAGGCTCTCGCGTGTCTCCGACATTTCTAAGACATGTTATAATATTTCGTTTGAAAAAAAACTTGAAAATCATTACAAAAAAAACGTAATTTTTTCCTCAAATAAATGTGCGATGCCCAACGATGTTAAAATAATAACGGTCACTATTATTTTCAAAAACACAACCGCTCGACATTTATATATCACCCTGTAAAAGTGTTTACGTGTGTATATATATTATATATTTGGTATTCATACACGTACGCGCATAGTTTATTAACTACTATCTTTATCTTTCAAAGCCGCCGAATCCTCGTTTTATCTTTCATAAATTAAATACAACGTGTACAGGCATTGTCTTCCTAATACTATTATCGTTTTACGGCTTATTGTTGTACGCATTAGCACTGAATAATAGTAGTTTAATAGAGTGGTTCGACGCATCCGCAAAGCTTGCGCTGTCATCGTGTCGCCGTTATTACTATAGCTACGAGATTACACAATTACAGCCACAATTCGTTTATGTTCAGATGATATTAACATTATACCTATTACCGCACGCAAATGTATTTTAACACGTATGATTTAATCGTTCCACGTTTTGTTCTCGATCATAGAGTTTGTTCCTTTTTTTTAATTTTCGATCACTGTAATATAAAAATATAAAAAATTGCAATAAGAAGGTTGGCATTTAGTAGAAATGCTGCCGTGTGAGGCGAATTATTTCAAAGTTTCAGTTTATTATTCTGCCTTGTTTATTTGACTTTCTTTTCCGACGTCGAAAAATAAATAATAAGCGAAACATAGTTGGCCGCGAGTTTTATTTGGGATACATCAAAATGAGAACTAGTAGTCGAATAAATCAAACCAAACAAAAGTATAGGTAAAATATAAACAACCGAATGTAAACTCGTGTGTTACACAACAGTAACGTAACGTTATACTTATCTAATATTTTTTTGTTTTTTGAAGTTTGAATAGTTGTCAATTTGTTGTGTGCAGAATGCGGGCTAAAATATTGTTTGCTTTCTATCTGTAAAATATAAAATAAAAGTTATTTAATTGTAGTTCTCGATACAACTTATGTCAGAACCAATACTGATTTTGTTAAGTATACTCTATAAATTACGAGAGATTTCGAAAAAAAAGAATTCAATTTATGAGAATATAATATTATACTAACTATTTAATGAAAATGCTTCGTAACAATACACACGGGATGATGTTTTAAGCACGCTCGCCTTTTTTGAATTCTAAGCGGAGCGATAAATGTTTTTGATTTTACCACGGTGTGTGTGTGTGTGTGCGTGTTTTAAATTTGTTTTCCTATTCGCCTAAAAAAATGTTGATCAAATGAGTTGATCCGATTCGACTAGGTCAGATGCCGTTGTCGAGTTTTAATTCAAGAGACAACGTGAAACCAGATATTTTGTTTTTCGTACACTGTTTGTTTTGTATTCGACGCCCCGAGATGTCATAAATGTAATCGCAGTCTTGCAAAAAGCGATAAAAAAAATTAAATATTAAAAAGTAATGTCGATAAATTTTGTCCGTACAGCGGCATTTGTGATTGTTGCGAGTTTGTGACCGTCTGACAGAATATTAATGAAATTTTCGTCTAACGCCGAGAACCGCGCGTTGGTGTGCGGCGCGCGCATGACTTGCCCTTTCAGTCGAAACGGAGAAAATATTTTCACTAAAAACCTGAACTAACTTAAACGGTCAATTTACAAGTGAATGCTCATTTATTACGAATTTTAATACATGCAGAAATGTCACTTAATGATGAAAGTTTATGACATAATCCCCATATAAGGGCTACGTTCCGAAACAAATTACGAGCTATTACGGCATTTATTTATATAGTTAACAGTTTAAATCCCGCCACGTCGCTTTAATCAACAACTCGATAAATAATATTATTTATTTTTTTATTTTTTCTCGTTGTAAGAAGCCGCCGAAAAAAATTATCCGCGTTTAATTTATTCACATATTATCATGCACATTATACTCGTATTATACACTCGCGTGTGTAGTTTTAACGTACAATTATTATAATAATGTTTTGGAGAAAAATAGTTTATTTCAATCTGCGAAAAATATTTAACTAAACATCTTGACAATATCTGCTAACGCATTCGTCTATAATATTCGGTTTGAATTTGAATTCGAAAACAATAGAAAATAATTGAAACGATTAAACATTTTCAATCGCCGACAGAAAATCTAAACTGGGGCCATAATATTATTACGCTAATGCTAGAAATAAAAAGTCGATAAACTTTATCCGGCAATAGTTTTAGTTAAATAAATCATATTAAATTCGTTAAAATTATAAAAATATGTGTTCCTTTTTACAGTATCGTTTTTCAGTCATTCGTTTCAACTGTCCCGATAAACGGCGTTACCTCACATAAATCTCAAATGAAAAATGTATTTATTTATTTATGCGTGTGCCGCGAAAATCACTAAAATGTAGTTCTTTTATATGGTCATATGAAAAAAAAACTGAGAATCTCTACTGTAAGGTTTGTGTAGTTTTTATATAGTTACATGTATAAGTTTTCAGAATAATCTGTTGTTGTTTTTTTTTTTATTTTAATTAAACGTTTTGAATGCGTTTCTTTATCGGACATCAAAAGAGTTCACCGGACGGTTACATTACATAATATACTTTATACAGAACGCAACTTGTGTTTTGTGCGTTAAGTTTTATTAACTGCACAATAAGAAAAGTGGTCATAGAAATATAATTATTTGTTCGTTAAAATAATTTGAAATTATAATAGAGATTATTATATCACCGTGATTATGCTCACGCTTATCCGTACTATATTAATATAAAGTCGTCGCGGCCGTTATCTGGTAGCTTTTACTTATATAACCTTTATACGATTCTATTTCACCGGCATTATTAGATACGATCTTCTTATAATTCGACAGTTTAAATATAAAGCCTTGGTAAAAAAAAAAAAAAAACGGACGTAAGACCAACTATTATAGAGATTGACAACGTTTGTGTTTTTTTTTAATTTAAAATTTACCAATAAAAATGTAACTATTGGTCGTCAAACAAATCAGCGAAAAACAAGTAGATTATTAATTACGTGATTTATTCTCACTAAAGGTGTGGAAGAGTGTACCAAATTCGATGATTTTTCGACATTGTTTTTCTACGACCGACGCGATCTCTCGTCTTGCAATACGTTTAAAATAAATATCATGCACTCGTACCGTTACGAACCTTCTCTCGATCGAACCAACGTGCATACAATTTATTACACTTTCGACGCTGGGAATACTTCCCAGGGATTCGACAAAACGTTTGTGGAAAACAACAATTTGATCGATTGCACGCGAGCACGCGCGCAGTTATTATTTATGCATATTCGTATGCAATCGATTATTAGACCGCCGCGCATTATCTCGGGGCGCGTTCGACGTCCGAAACCGAGTAACGCAAACAAAAATAATACGCAACGTTCGACGTGCATACTATAATATTATTATCTAATCTGCCGAAATCCCCCAGCAGACCCGGCCGGCCGGTCAATCGAACACTCGTAATTATTATCGTGTATGTTGTTATTTTCTGTTTTTCATAACCGACCGCGGCGGTAATTTTTTATTTTACACGCGTCTGTTATGTAATAGCGACGGCCGCGCGGCCATCCTTCTACTTTTACACGCGTGCTCCAGAGAATCACGATCGCTTCTAGCTGTACAGGAAGTATCCCGGGTCTTCGCTGGAAAAAAAAAAAAACACAACACTTTTATTTTTATATTTTATTTTCTTTGAAAAAAAAAAAAAAAAGAAAAAGCATACGGCGGCATCACACTTGCCGCACGGCAATGACGTAATTTATATTTTCAAAAACGCCCCTAGTCATTGCGACGAGCGACGGTCGTCTGATTGATCAGTGAAATTGTACGACTGGTTTTTTTCTCTCTACATATTAAAAATATACGAATTCTACGAGAATTGTGTATACGTGCAGGTGCTGCTATTGCAGTATACGAGTACGCAAATGATGCGAACGAAGTAAATTTCATTAGCATAACGTAAGAACCATAACGTGATGGTTAGACGCGCGAGGGTTAATAATTTCGATCGGCGCGTCGTAAAATGCCGAGACTTTTGAGACCACTCGGTTCGACGAAACACAATTATTAAAGCGTTTTCAAAACAATATACGATTAAATGATTAAACCGTAAAGTCAACAGACATTTCACACGACTCGATTGAAACCGATATGGTAAATATTTAAAGAATTTCATCGCTACGATACGATAATGAAATCAAAAAAAAATCGACGTTTGAAGAAGTCTAATCACACACGGACGTGATTTGCACCAAATATAACGTATTATTATATTATGTGCCGCATTCAACTGTTTTCTTCTCATAACTATATTTGTAGAAAGTTACTTTTATCAATAACGTAATCGATGAGAATCAATATTTATAGAGATTCGTTACTCGATACACTGGTAGCATGCAATAGTAGGTGGCATGAGTTGCCAACTTTTGCCTACTAGTTGCAACAACAATAGTAAATTAACTCTTATAATAACAAACAAAATCGATATAGAACATAATATTACGGGTTTGGTACCCACTAAAGAATATGCCTGATACGCAAATGTGTATAAAATGTAAATAACATTTTATTGTGTACCTCGCGCATTGTAAAAAATATCTACATAATATTATGTATTTTGCATTCTTAAAATTTATTCGAATAAACGTCTAACGATTCGTTCGAAGCTAGTAGAATGAACAGTTTTCCAAAATACTCGAATGCATTTTAATTCAAAAACGTATATTACTAATTCATTTACTTACTACGCGCCATTTAATAAACGCATCGTCAGAGCGTTTCGACACACATTTTTAAGAACGAATTTTAATATTAATTTCAGATAAACTCGCGATCGAATATAGTTTTATCAAAGGATGACTATCGATTATCATAATATTTTTCGCGAAAAATTAAAAACGAACCAACCGAGTACGAATATTTACATCACGAGACTGAAATATTACATTGTGTAGCAATTTGTTCGTAAGTTTAATCAAACTAAAACATTTTTGGGTATTTGTCTACACAAATTGTACAGTCAAAACGTCCAATAACTATGATTTGTTCAATATTGATTAATTATTATAAAAAGCAGAAGAAAAATAAAATAAAAGCGTGACCTTTCTCGTTGTTAATTATAAACGACGGTACGATGAATTAGATTAATCTAAAAAAAAAACAAAATCATTAAATCGCATACATATTATTTATGACGGACTGCATTTCCTAATGTTTTGTTACCTACACGAATGTGAAGTTTCATCTCCTTTGGCATGCGTCGAGCGACTGCGGTCGAGTAATAGAGTGTAGCAACGACCTTGCCAGTGAAAGTTGTCGCAATACATCATGTACCGGTACCGTAAATACCTATCCACTATACCCACTCGTTTACTATAAATACGTAATATTTTCCATTATTATTTAACAATTTCGTTATGTTTTGAATTCGTACGGATTGCTCAAAGCGCCGTGCAAAAGAGAAAAACGCAAACTTTATCCCGTGCAAAAATCAAAACTGGATATTGAATAGTTAATTAAATAAATACGAAGTAGACGACGATTGCGACTAGCCCTGAAGTTGAAAACTCTTTTAATCGAAAAAGTTATGATAGACATGAAAATCGAAAAAATTTAAAGCACATAGTACTAGCCGAGGAATTCATCACTTTACTCGAAATCTATAATGTATAATTGCTAAATCAATTTTAAATGTACCTGTTGTATTGTAATGTATTGATGTTTGGAAAATGTATGTTGGTTTTAAACTTCGATTGAAAACGAAAATTATGAACTTGACTATTGAGTAAAAACATCATCGTCAAAACACCTCCCAGCCACACCAAAATGTAATCTAAATCAAATATTTAATTCCGTTAAAAGAAAACTACGAAATAAATAAAAAAAAAACTCAAGTTGCACTTAAGTGCAATAGTCAATACCATTACTAATGCGTACATAAACTCAGCAATAAGTATGTTTTGTAGAGCTGCATATAGTGTTTTGTTTGAATAACCAAATTATTCTTTCGAGAATACGTATAAGATGACATAAAAAGCAAAAAATAATATGCAGTTTTTACCATACCACTCAAAATAATAAATATAAAACAAACATTTAAAATGTTTTAAATTACCAACAGCTGTATACTCAAACAATGTGCGTAAAAGCACACCAGCATAGTATACAACAAGAATATTATGTCTAGTTCCTGTTTCGATCAATTTATGTTGTATAAAAAATGAAATACAGATAATTAATACATATACTATCTAGTAATATATAATATATTATGTTCGAATGACACTATACTAAAACCGTGAAAACAATTATGTAACTACATTCAATAACTGGTATATTTCAGTAGAATCGATAAGAGAACGAAACAGTGATAAAATATTTAAATAATAAAACGTCAAATCGGAGGCGTATCGATTGATGACGATTACGCGTGTTATAGGTATCAAGTGTAGGCTGAACGATTAAATCACGAAATAAGGATATATGATATTTCCGTCGGTATGGGATGGAAAGGACGCAGCGAAAACCAATCGGTGAAAATTAATGCGCTAAAACGCTAAGCATATAATTTGGAAAGTATCGTCGAAAATATAATAATATATTCGTCCGCCATTCCATTAAATTAATCATATTTTATTGCAAATATTCGATGATTTTTTTTTTTTTCCCATCACTAGAAAGTTGATTTTTTTTTCAAATTTAAATAAACCAATAACGCCTTATTAATAAAAAAAAACTATAAAAAAAAATACTATTACCTAGGGTTAAGAGGATTTGGTTTTTTTTGTTTTTCGATATTTTTACTATCGAGTTTAGTCGTTCGAAAACTCAAACGTGGTGTATTCATCACGATTTCCGATTGAAAAAAATATCTTTACAACGTCTGCGCGTGTACGAATAAGTAGCCAGTACACGTATGTAAATAAAAAAACATCGTTCACAAAATATTCCATCGGTAATTTCATTCGAACAATAACGTTACGATATTATAACAACCTATCGAAATATGATAAAAACGTAGGCGATAATATTTTCTCGTTTGTACGTACATTCATTGGGTTTCGTTTTACTTTTCGAAACACAATAATTACAACGTCTACCTATGGACGCGTTCAATAATTATTCACTACTCACGAATTATAATTATCGCAGTTACGTTATTTTTAGCAGTCCGAATCACATTAGTATTTTTAACAACGCGACATCTAGAGTCATACATATAACATACATGACCATATAGTTATAACTTTATAATGTATTTCGCGTACGCTTTATATTGGACACAGGAAATAGGAACACATTGGTTATGACACAACTGTAACGTTAGATGTGCACGTACCAGATTAGATAAACAAGTAGAAAAATGCGCTTGGCACAAAACGTCCTGGGCGGCGGCGCGAGTCCGGCCGCGTTCGACGGTCCCGATCGCCGCGCGACCGGCCGCAGTGAAAGCGGTCAAACGTAATACAATACAATAACACACTCACGGTCATGAATATCAATTGGCCACATTCAAAGGTGGAAATATCAATACACGATCAGTGTCAATTTCCTAGTCGACTATTTCGTAACGGCCGGCCGTAATAATTCCATACGAGAACGTAATTATTACACGTACGAGCGCATGTTATTATGGGTTTAGTAGCCGTACTGGCGAAAAGAAATCGAAAACTCCAGAAACGCATCGGGTTGTTGTTATTGTGAGCGCGCGCGCGCGCGCGCGGTGCATCGCGATGCACTAAAGAAGGCGAGGCGGCGGCGATGGCACGCGTTACAATACGAATAATAATTATTGTGTTATAGTTGTTAATATTACAATCGTTCGATAAAGAAATCCGACATCGTCGTCGGTATAATTATTATTATAAACTGTCGGTGACGCGAGATCTTATGTCGGGAGGAGAGAGAGAGAGAGAGAGACGAAACCGAAAATCAACGTGAAACGACAAACGTTTCATCATAAATCGTGTTAGTCCCTGTTCCTTCTCGACTCGTTTCGACTAGCACACATAACGCTTCGCGTTATATAAACAAAGCATACGTACGATCTTTCGTCGAAAATCAAAGTGATTAAAAAGTAAAACGCAAAGAATTTACACTTTTTAAACGTTTACGGTTAACTTTTTAACGCTGATCTTAGATAATATAGCCGATGGGGTGATGCCAGATGACCTTCTCGGTCTCTCTATAGCTACACAGTACATACACACTATACATATATATATATACCTTATATACATAGTGACCGTCGTCGACGCAATCATCACGAACCGCGTTTCCTTCGATTCGTTAATTACACGAACGGTAACGTATTATGTTTTACCGTTTAATTTAAATTTTGAAAAAATCACCGAGTGGATTCGATCGTTAAACGATTTCGGTAAAAAAAAATAAATACTTTTCGAGAACCATATAGTGATTATACTGTTTAGGTAATAACCTAAAAATAATTAGCTATTAGCATATTTGCTTATATAAATCAACTATCGATTTTCTATAGTATTTCAATAGTCGAGTATAATTACTAAAATAATAAATAATTACTAATAGATCTTAAATTCTCGAGTCAATCGATTGGCTCGATTGGCACAAACGACGAATGAGAAACGGTTAAAACGCCTATATTGCGAATGTTAATCGGAATAAAACTATACACATGCGTAATATGGCAAATTTTAACTCGGTCATTTTAATAATTACAAACATACGTTGATTTGTAACCTACGCCGTTGATAATATAGTCAATAAATTAACCGCTTTGAAAGAAATGTAACTATCTAAAAACAACATGTTTACCGCGAACGCGCTAAATAGATTAAACAAATAATAATAAGCGATTTACGTACGTCAATATGACGTCAAGAAATAATATGGCCTACCTTTTTGGTGTTACAGCGTTTTTGTCAAAACACAATATCTCTACCGTGTTGTTTATGTCGCAAAAAAAACGTCGGTATCGGCGACGTTTTGCAATCGTGTTTATTTATTTTCAAATGACGAACGGCATTTATTACCGACTTCGGGTCTTTGATCCTTGGTTTCACACGCGATCCAAAGCTACTCGGTAATCTTCTCTGGAAAAAAAGGAATAAAAAGTCACGGCATAATATTTATTATAATATATAATAAAACGTTTCCGATAAATTAGTATACGCGCATAGTACGTAACAGTTGATTTAATGTCGCACGTCCGTGCGAGTGTGTACTAAATTCGAAAACGGTTGTCAATCTATCGCCTGATACGATCAACTCGGCGGAAATTAAATTCGCCATATTACGCGCGCGAGTGTACGACGCACATTCAAAGAGAGCAGCGCGCGCGCGCGCGCGCGAGGTTTACGACGACTGTAATAAGGACTCGAGTCAAACATATAATACGCCATCGCCGTTATGTGCGACGTCTACTCGACCGCGGCGAATTATGAACGATTTCAAGACTTTATCGCTTCCTAACAGTTCGTAATGTAAATTGTATATAATATAACAGGGGTGGCCACTAACCTTAACTTTAAGAGCTGCAAATTTATAAAGCTTATTCGAGGCGAGCCACGTTCTAAAGCGATGTTTATAAAATGAATACACATTTTTCATTTTAAATCAAATTAAGTGCCAATCCAAACCTAATAACGACGACTGTGACGATAAAAACACTATCTAACGTTTCTAACGATTCTAACAGAATTTTATATTTATTAATTTTAGTCTAGATTTGGTTCAAGAGCCGCGTGCGGCTCGCGAGCCTCGTTGTGGCCACCTCTGTAATATAATATAACACATGACTGTAAACCAACTTGTACAAATTACAACACGCGTACACGATGAATACTAGGAGTGCGCGGCGCTGGAACTTTTCTCACTCGATCCTGTGATTTTTTTAGGGGACGGGGCCGGAATCGCTGATCATAATCGAACACAATAGAAACGATATCGGGACGGTTGAACTACTTTTGGAAAGACGAAACCGCGCGAAATTCGCTTCGGTGTGGTGAAAATTAATTTCTACCGCCACACGTTTTTTATCTCCCGAGTTTATGAACTATTAAGTATAATATCATCGTCGCGAGATGAATCGACGGGTCGATCGATAATAATTAGATTCACTAATAAAGCGAAAAATTACGATTACAACGATATCGTTAACAAACACTTGGGTCGGTTATATTACCAAGGTTATATTACCACTCGCGGTAGTTGTTGGTATGTGATCGCGTCTCGTTATTACGCGTCGGTCGATCGCGATTTTTTTTTTTCAATTTTATGTATAATACAATTTATTTATTTTAACGCGACATACTGCAGTGAGAAAAGTACGTAATCGTACGTCTCGACCAATTTCCGTCCGACTTTAGCGTTGCGATAGAAATATTATGTTAATATATTTTTATTACTTAAAACCACGACATAACTACTGTTTAATTGTGATCGCTGTGGTTTTTATACGGTCGATCGACTTGAATAGTTAATTGTTCTTTATAAGGTAATCCTGGAAACTTTCTCCGAGTGCATCGTAATTTAATCATATATACAGTTGCTTCAAAGTTCATCAAATAAATAAAACAAAACCGGGTTTTTATCGAATCCCATTAAAAAAAATATCCATCGTGTTTTCGTTATTTTATTATTTCTCGTAAATGCTTATTGCTGTGTTGGTTCATACGAATCGGAGTTAAATCCATATTAGGCATTTGAAAATAATTTGATTTATAATATATTCAACAAATCAATTTGCTTGTTAACCATGTCGTCGTCTCCGGTGGCAAATTAACCAACAATACTATTGTATTTTATTTGCCTCCCATAAATATAGTGTGTAGTGATTTAAATTTAAGAATTACGACTGGTTTTCGAATTCCATATATTATGTGTATTTTTCCTTATGGTAAATGATTATTGTTATAAATCAACATAAAGCCCTACCTACTCGTGTGTGAAAAAAAAAAAAAAATAAAAAAGGTTTTTTTCTCGATAATGCGATATATTATATAATTTACCGTTAAATAAGGTTGTATATGTAAAAATCTCGTTGTCGTGGTCAAGAGGTCAATTTATTTTCTTATATAAGAAAATAATTATCAACGTCGAGGATAATTTTCGCTCGAAGCCGTATTCGATCCGGAAATACATCGAGTAATGGTAAAAAAACAAAAAAAAAACGGGGTCACTATAAAGTCTTATTTAAATAAATTTTATTTTTATGCGGCATTGGGAAATTATCTCGATGGAACTATTTTGGCAAAATGTGTGTTGATTGGACACGACGGCTTTGCTTATATTATATAATCATTGCAGCTCGTATTTATTTAAATGACGTGAAAAGATAAATAGATTCAAATATCTCTAATAATCTCAAAACATAATATTACAGTCTAAAGTCTATTTATGGGAATTTAACCACAATCAACCGTATTATAATATCATGATTGTGTCTTCTTTTTTTTTTTTAGATGAATCAACAATCTGTTACATATACTGTGGATGAAGGTGGGCGCGAATTGAAGACGTTTATGCATTGATCGTATCATTTAAAAAATACACGTCGTTCATTTTTTAAATAGTTTTTAAAAACAATTAATCGTTGTTTTAAAATCTTTAATTTTTCAAAGATATTTTACTACTTATCTATTTAATTTTTCTAGAAATTTCTAATGCGACTGACTATTGATAATAAAAGTAAATAAAGTTCAAATAAACGTACCAGTATCGGATAATTCTTTAAATTGTGTAGACAAAGAATAAAATGTTCGCGCTTCAAATCAAAAGACCGGCTAAAAACATTCTTCACTGAACGAAATTTTTCAAATAGATTTTTATTATTTTTTTCTTTTCTACCGATTCACGTCATACTTCCTACACACCCATAATATTGTAACCTACATAGGTTACATATAATACTATAATTATAGGCAAATAAAAAAATATACATATATATTTAATATAAATTTCCATTATAATAATAATCATTATATAAACGGTGACCTGCACTGCGGGGCACAGAATGCGCACAGTCTTAGATAATATTTTTACATTATCTAATTCGAGTCCTGAAGACGGTGTCGAACGAAAACCGTTCGCCGTTTCCAGACGGGCTGCTGGAGGTGATATTTAAATATTCAATATACAATTATTGTCGTATTTATGAAAAAGGTTAAAAGGGCGAAAGCGTCGTGAGTGGGCGACCCGGCGCGGGGTCCTATAAATAAATATATACGGTCTCGTATATTGCGGCGCTCTCGGCGTAATACGCGGCGTATTCGCGCGGTCCCCGTTCGGTCGGAGATGGGTCCGTGACATTTCGACGCGTCTTCGTTCGGCGGCGGAAGAATGTCTAAAAACACGATCGTAAAAAAACGGATCGTAAACCGGCGGAGTAGACGGCGCCAGCCAGCACGATGACACGGCACGGCGTACGGATCGCGCGAAGACGACGCTGCTGGGGGAATTAATATTTCCCAGAAACACGACCTTGGGGGGGCCGGCTAATTTATACGTTTGGAACGGAAAGAAAGTAAAAGCGAACGAGAAGAAGATGGAAAAAAAAAAAAATTATGCAGTAATAATAATAATACAAGTATATATGTGTACGTGTATAATAGCCGTGCACGCGCGCGCGATCGTAAACGAAAAATCTCGTGTTTGAGACTCGGATGGGCCCCATCCACCTGCACACACACCGGACTTCCTCGTGTATCGAATGCACACGTCTGACGACTATATAGGCGTTATTATTATGTAACAGAAAACGTTGCCGCGCGCCGCTGTAATCTCGTTTTTTTTTTGTTTTTTTTTTCATCGCAGCCCGATCGTGTAATAGCAATAATGTGTATTATAATACTTTAGCCGAGTAGGAGGCGGACACGACACGATTAGGACTGATATTGCGTAACTTACACGACTTCTACATTACCGTTTCGGATCTGACGAAAAAAAAGAAAAAAAGAAGAAGAAATATTACACTCGAAACGCCGACGTTTTTTTATTACTACCAGTCGATTTTACGATTTTCGAAGACGGCGCGCACGACAAAATGTGATTGCGGAAAAAAAATTGTTCCGGGCACAATGTATCATATTGTAAACGACGACGACGTGTCGGTTGAACCGCGCGCAGCAATTAATAAAAATTATTCGTCCTTAACGTTTGTTGTTTGCTCTGCGATTCCATACACTCGTTTCGAATGACGACGCGTATTTTCAACACAGCGAACAAGTATTGTCATGCGCCAACGTTTTTCCGCGTTTAGAAATCCAACATCGGACCGGCGGCGATTTGTTATTGATATTATAAGTAATAAAAGTCTCGACGAGTCGGTCGTAAGCGCGCCGACACGATGCCGCCGCCCGTCAACGGGATTTCGTTTTAAATCACTCTTGAAATGTTGTGTTACTGCGAGAGACGAATTGACATGTTTTCGAGCCCTGTCGACAGTTACTATCTCGAATAGATAAAACGTTTAACGGATTATTCATACAATGACAAAGCGTAAACGCGCGAGTGAATCCGTCGAAATCACACGAAATACGCGTACGCGGAGTTATTATATTATTGACTATATTGCCAGTTGTAACGCGAAAAGGAAATTAACCGTCGGAAACACGACGAAAATAAAAGTTGTCACGAGTGAAAAATAGAGTTTTTTTTTTCAATGTTTCCAAAGGGAATTTTCGATCGTATAGAAATTCTTCTGTCATTTTCTCGTCGAGATGACCGAGGAGGTGACGAGAGAATACGAATCATTCCAACGTGTCCGGAAAAAAATTGGTTACTTATTAGTTATTAGATAACTTCCCGATTCGATGTTTATGCGCGTGCAAATGATAGGAAGCATAAATGACAAACCGGAAAAGAGCTTATAATATACGTCCCGATAGAAAGTTGATCAAGAAATTTGCAAGGTCGCTTAATATCCACCTACAAATATTCAATATTATCCTATAACGTGTCTTTCTCCGTCTCCGGGATACGTTGTTTACGTAACATATTATATTCGATTTGAGAGGGAAAGAAAAAAAAAAAAAAAAAAACAACTTCTCGTGGAAGATTTGCGCACGTAAAATTAATCGTTTTTGACATTCGTGTCGTAAACAAGTCGGAAATCACGTGCAGCGTGCTCGCATGCAAACCGGCACCACGAGGCGCTAACGTTAATTCCCATAATATTTATGGTATATTATTATTTATGCTTTTGAAGTGAAATTTAGGCACCAATGGAAGATGTTTTCTGTGCGTGGTATTTATTTATAAAAAAAAATAAAATAAACACTTAGCGTTTATTACTGTTAAACTGTCGTGTACACATGTTTAGGAAATTATTTAATGAAAGACTTGTCGCGTGACGGGGAATCGGACGGAACGAATTTTATTACCGAAGAATATTATAATAATCGTTGAAAATGTGCATTTATAAATTTAATATATAAACTTGAATGATCGTTTTCAATCATAGACGACGATACTTTAATAATGAACACGGGAATTATTTCCTATATTCTTCATAAAAGTCCTATTAACGGCGAACAAACTGAATAGTAATTGTCTATTATTGTAATAAGTTTAGTTTCTAAAAGTAAAACACGGCTATTACACTTGAGCATAATTCGGTACCCATTTGAAAATATCGTTCGATCGATCGTGAAACTCTCCACTGTAGGTGTTACTATAATATTATTATTATTTGAAACTGTATTGGGAATAATTTTACGCGAGAACCTCGTACTATTAAAACTCGATATTTTACATTAATATCATATTCCATTACATAAGTACACGAAATCAAAAATGACTTGACCGTATTTAATATATTTTAGCATTTCGACGACAGCGCGTGTGTATAAGAGAGACCTATATGCAATTATTGTAATCGCTCGTCGAAAGATTTCTAAGTTTAATCGACCGCTCGTTGCCAAATTACAATTAAATGGACGCCCAATATTATTATTTGATGACTATGATTATTGTAAACCGCCGGGAAAAGACCGTTAGTGCTCATACGGGATTGTCGTCGCCTTCTGGCAACGAAAATCTAAAGAAACCGATACCGTTAATATATTATATAATCTATAGTTCTGTTGCGCGGATATCACCAAAAATAACGCGAAATTCGGTATTAAATATTCGACTACGCGTCATATACCTAATATATTATGACACAGCGTTCGGGACGTGATTTAGAAACGTTAGAGACAGAAAATAAGGTATTTTATTAACTATATCACTGAATATTTAGTTTGAGTATATATTATATGAATTTCATTCGCAAGTCGCTGCGGTATGACACGTTAAACCGATATAAACTAGTCCGTTTTTACTTTTATTATAGAAACGATTGTCTTTATTGTTTTACCGACGACGTATATAATTGTCTACGACTTTGAATTACGTTCTCAATTAGACGACAATTAGACGACTATTATATTATATCAAATAAAAACGAACAGTTGGTCCGTTTATAAACACTGCAGGTATACCTGATTTTCCAATTATACGCCTCCGACTACGGTACAGTAGAGAAACAATTATCGTAGACAATTATTGACGTTAATGTTACGAAATCGCGTATACGGTTTGGGTTATTTTCCGGCCGAATCGGATGTCTAAAATCACGTACGTTTTGCATGGATTCGTGCGAGGTTTATCACGGTGTAACGGGCGATATTATCGTCGGCTTGCCGCTTTGTAAAAAAATAATAATGACATTATGCTGCAGGTTAGAGTATTTTATGGCAAGTTGTGTTGCGGTTATTTTTATTTTTATTTTTTTTCCCCCCTTTTCCCGTAAACGAAGAGCTATTTAAAATAGTAGTTTCTTCCATATAGTAACGTTCCTTCCGAGTTTTGCGCGATTTTTATTTTCCAAACGGAAACATAATACACACGGTACGGTCGCGCTCACAATGGAATAGCCGGCTGAAATTCGAATCGTGCGTGCCAACCGGTTAACAGTCGACAGCCGTCCGCTACGATATGGTGTTTATATAGGAGTACGAGTTACGAGGACAGGAAAACCGCACGAGAGACCCGCAAAATGATTAATTACCATTTCATAGGCTGTGCTGTAACTGGTCCATCTCGGAACGGTGTACACATCGGTGGTTTTTTTTTATGGCTGAGAAAGTCATCTGACAAAATTGTAAACAAGAAATAGACTAGAAGTTAATGACTCGAATGAACGCGTACTAATAACACGCTCGCTCGTATACGTTATTTATAAAATATAAATTAAAAAAAAAAAAAAAAGTACCCGTTCGAATTTTAAACGAGACAAAGTTTGACTTTGTCAAATTTATAAACGCATAAAAAATACTATTGAACCGTAGTTGTTTTTTACCGTGATTTATTATTACACGTTGGCATTTGAATTTGAGCCAATGTCGAAACAAAATTAAAAAAAAAAAAAATGTCTATATCAATCAAGTCATGGTATAAAGTGTGGCCGTAAAATTGAATTCGAAACGAGGACTACGTACGCTCGTGTTATTACTGCATAGGTACATATTATAGTTAATATGTAACACGCACAATTTAGTTGAAAGTATACTATGCTTACGATTTGTTAATTTACGCTTTTACAGCGAAGAGTATTTATCAAACAATCAGCGCGAGCACGTAAGTATAAATATCAGCGTCGGTAAGTAGTGAGTACATGATTATTATTCATTTTTTTAATTTTTTAAATATTCATCACATCGTGTACTTACGTCGATATTACGAATAACAGGAAACGTCTTCGAACATTTACTTAAACTACACGGTTTTGGTATTGCGCGTGTTATGTACTTGAGCGCGTACGCGTATATAATTCATACCTATAATGAGTATAAATAGTACATAAATATTAATGCGATACAATTACGGGTTTGTTTTTTTTTTTTTTTTTAATAAATACTTGCCGAAAAGTGGTCCGTAATAATATAATAATAATTGTTAGCGAATAATTTGTTCCGGAGATTCAAATATTATGTAAAGTGTGCCGTATTTCATTTCCTCTGGACCAGATATTGTTGTTGTGCGTCGTACGTACGCGTTGCCGTAATACCTACAGTATAATATTATATTATGTTATGAAACTTAAAACGCCTATATAATTAGTCGTAGCATTAAAAAAAAAAAAAAAACAAAACAAAGACGACGAGGATATTCTTTCTTCCGCGCAGGTGGCGTTTAAATTACGTAAAGTCGTTTCCAGAAATGTTAGTTGATAGATAATTAAAATTATTTTTTCGCAGCTCGAAAAACAAACGACGCTCCCGATGGTTAATTACGCGTAGAGTATAATTGTTTAATTTTAAAAAATTCCTACGTCGATGGAGACGTTAAGGGTCCGTTTGAAATTAATGTTTTATTGACTTTTTAATATTATTGACGTCGAAACGTTTAATTTATGTGGGTGTTAACGCGATAGAATATAATATAATTATATTAGTAACTTATGAACAATAAATCATTCATTACGAAACAGATCCGACAATTTTAACTATTCGACTTGTTTTCACAACTACAAAAGAGCCATCAGAAAGATAATTTTATTTTACGTTTAGGTGGTGCCTGGTTAGGCACTGCCTACTATTCGAAAACGTCCAATCGTTCAACGATCGAACAGAATCCACGGATTCTGATATCTATCGGAATGATAGATGAATATTTTTAATACACTTCCGTCATATTCTGCGATAATTATGCGTTTAGACTTGAATTATTTGTGCATTGCGTCGATACACAAAGCTCGTCAAATCGTGCGGGTTTAAGAGTTCTCGTCTGAATAATATTATAGTCTCTATAGTATTACGCATTAGTTAACGGACAATAATATACAATTGATGGTAATTTTTTCAGCCGCGGTGCAACAACCAACCGCGATTCGGATACGCGATGAGTATAATTTGTAGGAATGCCCACACTTCCGGTAATAAGATCGCATAATAAACGCAATGGTTACGCTGTATGTGCTGCCGACGTAATGATTGTTTACCGACTTACGTGTTACGCACAACACATATCGGGTGTTGTAGAAAGAGCCGAGAGAGGAGGATAAAAACTTAGAAATCGCAGAAAAATGTGTTTATGCCGAGGAATAATGATGCCCGATGATAATAATAATAATCGTCGTCGTCGTCGTCGTCGTTGTGCTTCGGACGGAATGTATTAAGTGCGCGCGAAGAGCTTATACCTCTCACGACTGGTCGGGTTAACAGGAAATGCAACTCAAATGACCCAGATACCTGCGCTTTCTTTGGCGTGTCCTTTTTTCCCGACTGCCACAAGGACGTGCAAACAGACAGACAGACGAAATCGCCGCGTCGTTGTTTTCTTTTCAAGACATGAACATTTTTGTTCATCGGCGACACCGATATTCGTAAACATTATGACGTACGATGCAACCTGAAAATTTAACAGCGTCATTATTTTCAAATAACCTTAAATTAAAGTTCGTGTACGTTTATTATAAACGTTAACTCGAACCGACGGATTAAATAATGATTAACGCGACGGGAATATGTGTTTAAATTGTTAAGAATCATATTATACACTCGGCTATAATATTATACATTTCTTTGGTATCGTCGACGGTCGACGTTAATCGAATTGATTCGAAACGAGTTTCATAGCAAATAAGTGGCGCGTAAATAAACACAAGTCGTGTGTAGTTAAGAGTTGCGCCGATTGAACTCGGTTTGTTGATGTCAAAAGTAACATTTATGATTCGACACTGTCACAACGGTGGTCCTATACAAAAGGGGGGAAAAAACTGTGCGCGGAATCGAAACCAGTATTTAGAATTTTTAAAAATACACTGAATATGCATTATTTTTATTTTTTTTTCGACTTCACCGCGATTAAAAAATTATCGAATTATTCGGACACGAGAAATGTGGTCGAATCGATAAAGCCAATAAAATATACGTGTACTACGTGTGACGCGCGACGATGATTTTACGAAAAACAATAATAATTATTGTTCTCGTGAAATCGCGGGTAAAAACAATTTTCGAATATCTCTTTCGCTAACGAAGTTAACGACACGAGATTATAAATATTATAATATTATTGTAAACAACTCGGACACGAACCGCCGCACAGAAGTCGACCGTTTGTCCCGCAGAAGTGAAAGTGAACGCTCTAATAACAACCGAAAACGATTATGTTTGATCGGGAGACGATCGCTTTTTTTTTTTTCAAAATCATTATAATATATGCACCGTGTATAACGTACGTACATAATATATAATTTTTATTATCGGGTGTGTAGTTGACGTGAAATTTTTCGAACGCTCCGGGGCCCCAATAAAGAATTGGGTTTCGTTACGTACACCACGACGAACAGATGATGTGTATAGGTACCCAGCACGACGCGCTGTTATTAGTTGGACGCGAACGTTTTTGAAAATACGTATTCGCCGGTCGTTATAATCGTTTTTTTTCCCCTTTGTTTTTACCGCGACAGTATGTTATTGTGTCGCCGCGTTTTCTCGGACGCGTGTCCGGGGTCCGCCCGCGTAACGTCTCGCCGCGGCGGCGCGCGCACAAAAGGGCAAAGACGAAAAGGCATAGCGCGATCGCGGCGCACAGATAAAAAATAAATAAAACCCACTACGGCGTTACGCAATAATTGTTGACGCAGACACGTGCGGTTACGAACGGACATTGTAGTTAGACAATACGTCGACGCGCGGAGCCCCGCAACAGTTATTCTGGCAAGTGGCTACTGGACGAACACAATATTTATTACACACCGCAATGCATAATAATATTATTACGATCGTGGACGTGCGCGGACTTTTTGATCGTCGTCGCGGGCCGCGGCGACGAATATAATATAATTATTTTTAGCGTTTCGGCCCGGGCCACGACGTTTTTGCAATCGTCGGACGCGGCGAATAAAGTCATTTTCATTACGTTTACTGGGAAATTTCGACGAGGGCACTGCTACCAGACGGAAGAAAAACTACTAGTATATTTCGCATTACCTAAATACAAAATTAATAAATCCAATTTACAAGGTATAATATTAAAAAACCGGTAATTTATTCGATATTTTAATACGGCGGCGTATTGAAATGTAATTATATTATTTATTATTATCCGTTTTATCCGTTAACGAACTTTGTCTAGTATAATTATTACGATTCGTTTATTATACATTTATTGGGAATCGGTATTATAAAAGAAGGGGTTTTTCGACATTTTTACCTACGATAAATTCTATAATGCGCGTAATATACGTACCGGCTGCAGATCGTAGTTTCCATTCTATTTACACTTAAAAAAAACCGGCCAAACGACGATAAAGAAACCCATTTACCAAAACTCGGACGTAAAGGCGGACGCTCAGAAGGATCATTGTAAACTTATCCACTAAAATTGTTTGCTGATGCTTCCACCGCGGAAGTCCGAGATAACCTTTTCTAATTTCTTATTTAAACATTATTTTCCTTGAAAAAAAAAAAAAACAAAAATATGAATTAAATATGACGTATATTACGCGCGTTATATTATTGATTATATGTTTTAAAACGCGAATTCTACACTACTATTTACTGTTTGTCACAAAAGAAAACGAAAGTGTGCAATCGAAAACATTTGCCGCCCCTGAAAATGTACAGGTACCGCTGTAGGCTGTAGCCTACTTACGGTCTGGCGTTAAACTCTCCGCCGCGCGACGTGCGGACGGACATCGGTCATAATCGTTATTATTGTTCGCGCGACAACGACTCAGTCGTCGTCTTCCGTCTGTCGGGCGCGTGTAAAAAAAAAAAAAAAAAAAAACGGTAGCAGGTGCATGGGATTTTTGTGAAAACAATAATTACTATTTACGTATCTCGAAACGCAAACACACAGCTCGGCTGCCGGAGTACGATAATAATTATTGTTACGTTAATGCACACGTAATACTCGCGAGTGTTTTTTCTAGTATTGCTTACGGTTTTATAGTCGTCTACGTTCTAGTGTGACGCACGCGTCGGCATTGTCGTCGAAAAATATTAAAATCCCCATTAGCTGTTGGCAAATAATATGGACAGTCAACGAGCGGAATGCATAATCGAGCATTCGTAACGCGTATGCAGCAATTGACGTTTGAAGTTTCTTTCGGGGACGTCCTCGAATGCACGTCATCGTATAAATACCGTACGACGGCGTTTAGGTACTTACAGAGTTATAAATTTACAAACGAATTCCCGTCGAAAATGGAGAGAGTGCAGCAGATACGCGGTACGTGATTTATTCGCGCGTCAAGTGAATATTTTCGTCGTACCTCGTGTTCACCACGACTTCGGGCGGCTCCGTCGAATTGCAAAACGAAACGAAAATATACATTCCAAACACATTTAATCGATCGATATTAAAAAAACAAAAAATCCATCAATAACTCGAAAAAATAAGTAACGTAGTTTAACGTGACACTCGTATTTCATAAAGATACATCGAATTATGCCCAATCGGTTGATGGGCGGAAATTATGAACAGGGAGTTTTCAGACCGAACAGTGCGCTATCGCAGAGCTGTCACGTGTGTATGGGTAATTATTTGAATAATAATGAAATGAAAATCACACCGTTTTACATCAGATGAAAGTGCACTCTTGGAGAATCGAATTCGTACGCGTCTGTTGCCGGAAACGTCTCGGCTCCGCGGCGCCTATTATTTCGATTAACAATACGAAACGTTTCCATACGTACACCTCTAGCACTGTCCGCGGGCGACCAGTTGACGGGTCTTATTGAGTTTATAACGCAGTCAATTATTATTATTATTATGACGCGCTTATGGCATAAACGATCGTTATCATCGTTACGGATCGTGATCCTACCTCGATATTCGTACACGCTCACGCCAATATTACAAATTAACCAATAGCAGTCGAGTGCCAACAGTAGTATATATGGGTCAGAGGTTATATAAAGTTGTTATCGGCAGGAGTGGTATTATTGTGTTCTCGTTAGTTTTATTAGTCGAATTTTATTAGTATTCCACTAGTCTATATTCGTTCGTAGACCGTCGTTAAAAACAAAGTCTCAATGTTGTTTTTCTAATGTTTTACGAGGTCGTTTTTTCCGCGAAAGATCCTAAAGAATATCGAGAGAAAAAATAAGTCTATGTTCTAAAAATATTGACATTTCTTCGGTTTTATAATCGAATTTAAAAATTAAATATATTGGCTCGTAGAGAGTTTCCGAACCAATAAAACAGCGTCTAGATTTAATCACGATCCATTAAAAACTAAACGTTTTATCGTTTCAATGTCTATTTTTAAAAACTCGATAGAAAAAATCAAATGTTTTCATAGTTGGACAAAAACAAAATGTGTTTACGTAAGCGCGATGCCGACGTCCGTCCGGTCTTATTTAATACTTTTTATGGAAAATAATCAATTTTCAATCTCGATTTGAATTTACCACGCCGATATTGAAAAACTAGACGAGTCGAAATATTTAGCAACGGACGAAATAATTAAAACAGTCGTAATCTTACATAATACTTTCGAGCTATAAATACAAGTCTATTGGTTAGCAGTGCTAACTTGGCACGTATATCAAAAGAAAAGTACAGATTAAGTTCATAAAACGTATACCTAAATCTGTTTCCGAGAAAACACTCGTAATAATGTTTATATTACCAATTAGATATTACCTGCAATTATTATGCACGTCATATACATACTAACCTTTTAAAGATCGTGTCTAGGAATACCCATACAAGTTGTAGAAATCTCAAACAGGATACATGGCGGGTCGTTTATGCATCAACCAGACCTCCCGCGGGTCAGACTTAATATTCTTCCACTAAAGTCGATGTTATACATCGCATTAACACGAACGATAAATGTTGAACATAAATTTGAACTATTAAATACCTAATAATAATCAATCGTCGCAGTTCCTTTTCAACAGCGTGTATACCTGTAAAATAAATACGGCGGTGCTCAGATTATTTGAAAACTATATTGCATACACGCCTATTTAAAAAAGAAACGTTTGGCAATAAACGAGGTGAAGTCGAACTCGAAACTACGGTAAAGTCTTGAAATATAGACATATAGATCATAATAATCTTTAATTTTCGTGACGAATTATTATTTCGTAGAAAAAAAAAAAACAAAACAAAAGGTCGAGATACCGCGCGTAGTCGGGTGAGATACAGGTGGTGACGGGCGATCGATGTCGGTAAATATTGGTCTTTTCGCGAGTCCCCGCGCGATCAATACTTTTTGAGAAAATAAAAATTCGAATTTCGTCGTTAATTCTCCCGTTTTTCACGGATTAAACCGCTGGGAAATTCGAAAAATAAACCTTTTCTAAAGTACCGACTCGATGAAATTCGCTACCAGAAACCTACTTTAACACCGGAGTTAAAAAATAACAGAACAGAATTATACATTTGTAACAAAATAGTATGTAAACTTTTATTTTACCATCGTTTAGCGCGTAATGTTATGAAATTAAATATGTAAAATATTATTCGATAATTATGCGCGCGAGCACGGAAGAAAACCCGCAATGTGATATTATGGGTAACTGATTAATTATCGTTTCGGTAGAAATAGATAGAATTGGTTTTTATTTTATTTTCATGTTGAATTTAGTTGTATGAGCGTAGACTTCTGTACCATATAGTTTAAGTAGGATTTCAATAATAATAATAACCGTGTAGACGTGTTGACGACGTGAGATTTACTAAAAAAATTACACGCCTGCTTGGAATAAGATACCTAGTCGAAAAGTAATGCGATTGCAACCGTTTTAGAGGGACGCGTTTTAAAATAGGGCCTGCCCGGGGCACATTTAAGGCGAAGGGAAACGTCCGAAATATCTACGCGCTCGCTTAAGCGGACCCACGTACGACAGAAGCAACTGAATCGAGCGTTAAAACGTCGAAAAGCGTCACTGTTCTGTTCTCGATGGGGAATTTCTCGTCTCGCGATCGAGATTCTTCGCGTTTCCTGCGCAATCGTTACGGCTTTTACATGTTTAATCGGAAGCGCACATTTTTCTTCCGACACGTCTCATCGCATTTCATACATTATGCAGACGGAACGACGGCTGACACTACTAGGTCACCCACAAAGTGCACCGCCGCAGTCTCTCTTCGGACCCGACTATACATATTATCTTTAAACTCGATACAAAGTGCGTCAACCCGCGTAAGATAATCGTGACAACGTGTGTGTGTGTGTGTGTGTGTGTAGGAAGATTTAATTGTTTTCCGAGTCGATTCCTACCAAACGGGTTTCCAGCGTTTAAATAAAATTTTATAATTATTATACTATTACTTTCGTAAAAAAAAAAAATTCAATTTTAAACGAACGCCGCCGCCGCCGCCGCCCGAAAGTTGCAGAATTATTTATTATTGTGTCACGAAGACGCCTCTACTGTAAAAAAACTATTTAGGAAGTTATTTTCACCTCGTGCGTATAAACCGCGTGTTCCGTTCACGCGGCCGCTCAAATTCTATTCTCGCGGCGATTAATAATCTTTGTGTACACGCTTCTTCTACCGTAAACTTGCGTAATAATGTTCATTGGGTTCCGGGAAACGTTATAAAACACCAATTAACGTACGATTAAAAATTACATATACACACACAATTAATTTTCTTCACTTTAGTGTTGATCAATTACGTATGCATAAAAAGGTCATCAAACGTTGAGATATCATGACCGATCAACAGTCTAAACACAACGAAAACTGTATTATTTTTTATATTTTCACGCTTTAAAATAATACAAGTAACTTTACTCGTGCGGTTAAATTATCAGTAAAAAGTATTCGATTTTTATAACTTCTTAAGACTTCGCCAGAGCGATGTAAACGCATTTTATGATTGACGTAAGCCTACGAGTGCATAATATACACACGAATATTAGAATAGTTTATACGACTTTATATATTGTATTGGCGTGTAATGTTTTCATAAACGCTCGGAATAACATCAATTTTAGACGTCTACGAACGAATATTTAAAAACGCGCGTATTAGATAATCGCGCGTTTTTAGAAAACAAAAGACGTTTAACAAGTTTGATTGATTATTTTAAATTTAAACGTCATTATTGCAGAGTTTTTCTAAATTCTAATTATAAATCAGTATTCTATCTCATAGGCCATAACTAGTTTTACACGTTTTTCGTGTTTATTATCTATGTAAATATTGGATAAAAGTAAAAATGTCCCGTTGAATTGTTACATCGAATTGTTTACATAATATTAGAAATAATCGATTAATCAGTTGTGCGTTTCCATAAAACTACATGAAAAATAGTATGGCGATGGTGTCGTGTAAAACACGCGAAACTAATAATCGTCAATCGAATTTTAGATTTCTACAAACATTCAACAACGTGTCGACTGTACGAAATCGATGATTATGTATATTATTACTATCAATGAATATGAAACGGCGAATAATAATCACCAACTAGGGTCAATACTAGTAAGTAGTCCGCTACACATTTACGTCATTGTAATTCTCGTCGAAACGATTTTTTTTTTGTAATGTTTCAACTGATTTTCACGAACATTCCGACATCGATGGAATTCCGGCAGTAATAAAAAAAAATAAAATAAAATCACGTATCATCACTTGCATTTCATTAAAAATGGAGAGTGAAATGAGTGAAACTTGTTTAGACAGAGACTATAATGTTTAAAATATAAATTTCGTTTTGTATTTCGTATTGTATTTAGGTTTTTCATCGAATTTCATAAAAACCAATCTCTGCGAAGATTATAATATCGTTCGCGCGGTAACATATTTAAAATCGACAAAAGTGTCCTCGTTTTTCAAATAAGAAACGTTATTAGTGGAATTATTTTTTTATCTGTACTCAATACACGAGTACAAATGGTTAAATCGATCGATTCAACATTTGAAAATAATATTCAAATTCATACTTAATCTTTAAAATGGCTTTAAGTTTTTTAAGAAATTATTAGAAGTCGCATGTGTGTAGTTGTGTACAACACTCTAACAACATACTATAAAAAATTTTCAACGAAATAATTTTCTCAATAAATCATTGAAAATTATATATTTTTTAAAAACCGTGTTTGGAAAAAAAAAATTAAGAAAATATGAAATCTTTGTTCAGTGTAAAAAAAAAATATTTAATGACGCCAATAATGATCTTTCCAAGACGATAAAAATACGCGAACGCAAACACTGTAATAAAGTAGTGAAAATTTCCATGGAATCAACTTTTAATATTAAATTATTATTTTAAATTCTCGTTTTATAAGCACGTTAACTCTATAAAAGTGCATCGTTAAAATACAAAAATTCAACTCAACCGTATACAATAATTCATATTCAAAAATATTGTGTGCGCGAAAAATCTATTTTTTTAATGATTACCTTTTACACGCTAGTCTTTATACACATGTTATCGCAATGTACTTGTTCAAAAGTGGCAAAAGTACTTTTTGAGATTTTTTTTTTCCCAGACAATCCGCAGCCATAGGTAAACACAGATCGATGTATCTGCTACACAACTACTGGCGGCGAATGAAATTAAAATATTGTTCTACCGTTTAGGAGTTATAAAATCTGGAAAAAAAGCAATTTTTACTCGACAAACACAATTTTATAACGTTCGAACGGCATCTGAACTAACTTTTTTTTATACGTATAATATAGGTACCTAGTTGGAAATGGTTTCTAATATTCGACTGTGCGGACACATTGCAAATTCTATAAATCGACCGATTTCGAATGTTTCACATTTTTCACGTTACACGTTTCTGTAACGTTTGTTTTATTGTAGTTATTATTTCACCGTAGGATTCTACGAATACACTAATAATTGTCGAACTGAATTTCCGTGGTCGGTTTGGTTTTCAAAACAATCGATTTATAAAATGAAATGCCGCTAGATTTTTATCGTAGACGCGAAAGAAATAGTTTTATAATAATATGTTGCCGTTTCTTTTTTCTCCGTAGAAACTTGGTAGTAAAATGTTAACTTGTTTCGCTGAAACATTATCAACAAATAACGTCAGTGCAGGTTCTATACTTTTATTCAATCGATACCGTTTATTACCCGGCGGATGAGAATTTCTTAATATTTTATTTAACATAATCGATTAGAGTTTTAAACTTAAACCAAGTAAATGTGCCATGGAAATCATAAGTAATACGATTTGAAATGCAAAATGTTTATGACGAGTAATGGAATTTTAAAAAATTCAGAAACATTTCACACCGACAAAGATCGATTGCCGAAATACATAAATGTCTAACAAAAATAAGCTTAATAAAATGTTCGTATAAAGAAATTAGAAAGGTTAATGGAAATTTTTTCTAATTTTAAAAAACTTTGTGATTTGAATAGTTTAGTTTCAAATTTTTGTTTATGGACAACTTTTCTTTGTATATTTAGATAAATTTTTTATAAACAATTAGAAAAATTAATACTCTTAGCGCCTTTAAAATATTTATTTAATGTTCGAAGAACAATCTACTCGAGTAATTCGATAAAAAAAAAACATTAAAAATTGTGTGATGGACCACATAAAATTTGTTGCCATCGTAATCCCTAAATTTTCAAATAACCTATACAAACCGTCATTAGAAGGTGTTGTATACTTCTTACGAATTTTGTGAAGTTCATGACAAATCTCCTAATCCGAAAACCGTATTATAACTTATCGAAGCTAACAAATTAAAAATGAAAAAAAAAACCGTTATCTATCACTAAAAAAAAAAAAAAACCAATCGACTATAGACCAATATAGTATTATAATATGATATTTGAAAACTAATAAAAACACTATTTTACAACGACAAAGAAAAACACAGAATAAAAACCGCAACGGTCGTAATATTTCTTCGTTAAAAATCGTTTAAGCGTTAGATTCCAAAATAAAAATATTATACCGACGCGTATATTAACTATTATTATCAAGGCTGGACATCAGAGGTAAGTTTTGGACGGTTTTAATTTTGAACTCAACACTCTTATTTCACAATTTTTTATTAAGTTTTTTTTTAATTTTGATTTGTTTGCCCTTTAGTTAACTTGGAACGTAAAGTGTAACGTGTTATTTTCCCGATTATTTGATTTCGAGTTTTTATTGCCGTCAAAATATAATTCGCATTCGCTTATTTTTAAGATCCAAACATTCGTTTCTAAAAAGTCACTGTTGTAAAAATAAAATTGATTCTTCTCGAAATCGTTTGCCGTTTTGAAATAAATTTAAAAATAAAATCAATCGATTTGTAATCAAAAACGACGTTTAATATCGAATTAAGTTAATTATTGACTGCGGTCTTTAAATGTTTTGAGTTTAATCGACGCTTGCAGAAAAACATCTATTAGTTAGAAAAATAAAACTATCAACTTAACTGAGTTAACAAATACCACCGACTTGCCCAGCCTTGATATGATTTTAAGTATACTCGTGTATTTCGATAGCCCGAGAAACACTTCTCGCGAATATGATAGTACAGCGAGAACTAACGGAAAAAATCGTCTTCGAACTCGCGCGCATACGAAATTTCCGTCGCCGTCACGTGTGTGTGTGTGTGTGTGTGTGTGTGTGTGTGTCGGCCGATTGCGTCGCATAACTACTATTACACATTTTAATGCATGTGTACAGGTAATACTTCGTGTTTGGGACGCGCTCGCGGGTCAGGCGGCGGCCGGGTCTCTCGGGACTCGCGTGAAAGTCATTCGCCTTCCGCGGCGGCGGCGGCGGCGGCGGCAGCAGGAAGAAAGTGCGTGTATATTATTTTTTTTTTCGGGGGAGGATAGTAGGGACAAACGACCTTGCCTCGGCAACGAGCTAACGCGATATAAAACGCTTCGGAGGATGGCTACTACATGTCAATCGTCAACGAACTTGCAGACATCGCAGTGGCTCGCAAGCAAACACACTCATAGCACATAGAAAAAAAATCACTATGGATCGCCACCAAATAGTGGTTAGTAAAACACACGTATATATTTATTTATTTATTTATTTATTTATTTATTAATTTGTGTAAAAATTAATATTATTTCTCGCATGTTTTCGCTAACTTTTTTTTTGTCGTGTTGTGTAAAATTTAAATCGTATCATTAACATCGTGTTTTCTGTTCCGACGAGTAATTTTTTTTTTATTAATTTATAACTTCGAATAACACCGCAGTGCGATAACTTTTAACGTATCACGTCTAATAATAATTTCAACTTTTAAATCGTGCGTCAAACCAAAACGTACACACACACACACACACACACACACACACACACACACATATATACACGGTGTCTGTCTCGGATGCGACGGAAGTATTTGTTTTTATTTTTTATAATAAAACAATTTCTGGTATCGTATTATTAAAAATAAGTTTTAACGTTATATTATTATTATTATTATTATTATTGTCGTTTTTCGTAGCTTTTGTTTCCGTCTCGAATAGACACGTCTACTAATGATTTACAGCGATATCGTTTTCGTTCCCAATAGAATGACAATCTGATAGTATAATATTATATTATATTTCACGATTTCCCTCTTCTGCGCGAAAGATCCTCGCGCAAAACATTATTTCCGGACACACTTAAACGCACATTTTCATACATTTTGACATAATGTACACGGCAGTGTTTCGCTATTACTTCTGCCGAAGACAATAGTGTTCCTCACTTTGTTCGCCGTTTGAATATTATTAAATTCCAAAACAAACGCGAGTATACGCGCCGCCGCCGTTCCCACACGCTTTCCCGTGCTTCCGGAGACTTAAACGCTATTTTTCTCTATTCTAATATTTACATTGGGCGCACGAATATTGTTTACTTAATTATAATATCATCAGCGTTACACTCGATTTCAATTTTTGCACTCTCTACGCGTGAATTTACGGGTCAGACCGATTTCTGCGTCTTTGGACGGCGCGACTTAAACGACGAAACGTAAACACGCGATTGCCCTACATAATAGCGTAATAATGTAAATAACTATGTAGTAACGATTATTGCGTTGTTATTTCCGCGTGTCGTCCTCTGCTACCTCGCACAAGAGAAGATTCGAATTCTCAGAAAATAAACATTAACACTAAGAGTGATATTAAATTATATAGACGTTTATTTATTTTATTTTTTAACCGAAAAACTTTTTTCCCACTGCCCCGCGAGCGTTTTACAGGACGTTAATCTCTCTATCGATTTGTGTATATATTAAAATTTAATACGATAAAAAGTAAAAATCCCACCCACCAATAACGGTTTAGATTTATACGGAAATCGATAACTATAAATAATAGCGGATAAACACATGGGCGAGTAGACACACGCGATGATGATATTTGTGTAAACGAGTGTAATTTGAACTCGGAGAAACGTGGTCACGACGAATAACATTATTTCACGATTAATTCCGTAGTAGATGGCACGTGTAATTTTAGGTCATTCCGACTGGTTTCCATCAAGTTCGCCTCGAGTTCCGCATACTCGGCGGTACTGTGGACGTAAACATAATACAACAAGATTTCCCGACGGAACGAGTTACCGACCCACAAAGTTTCCTGAGTTCGCCTTTGCATGTACAGTTAACAATCTCCCCCCCCCCCCCGAGCCGCAATTCTTGTTATTACAAAAAATATATAACACAAAATACCGGAACCGGAATAAACAAACACGAATTCACTAGGTAACGACGTTCATAAAAATCATAACCAGCCAAACAACATTATATTTTATTAGTTCAATCGTGTGACACCCCGCAAAACGAGATAATATTATTTTATGACAGGTATAATATACTCGTATATATTACCATGTGATATTCCATATACTATAGGCAAACGCGTTCTGTGCGAATTTCGATCAGACAATTCGATTTAGTTGTGAAAAATACTAACATATTGTTTCATTCGTTTCTATATTTATCGCGGTCCATTGTCTCGAGCATCGGTTAAAAAGTGTTATGTAAAAAAACAACTCGTAAATACTCGCGTAATAAGTGTCCGTTACCCACGCGTGTAAGACTTGTCAACCGTAGCATATAATATATACACGACGCAAGTACGTATACGTAAAGCGATTTAATAGATTTACGACCCGTCGCGTTTTCAAGGGTTTAAAATAAACGCAATTTAAATAAAACATGTAAAGACTTTCACCGTCCGGTAATAATATCATATCGGAATATCGAATGGCGCGCGCTACCGATGTGCCGAGAGATAAAAATATTAATTGTTACGTATCAACAAAAAAAAAGAAGGGGTGAGGGGGGCAGACGACATTGAAATAAACAAACAAGTCGAATCGCGCTTCTCTATGCTAAAGGTGCTTTCACCGATTACGCCATATAATATCGCGTGTACCAAATAGTTTGACGACAAGTGGGATATATCAATGCTGTTTTTTTATATAGTTTATTATTGTAAATATTTGTTCCGATACTGCGATATCCGCGAACGGTAAAAATATCGTAGCCGAGAGAGGAACAAACGTGTAAACACGACACGAGTGTCGGAGGTTTTCGGCGACTGCGAGATTGTTTGCCATGTGTTTTTGGAGGGAAAACACGAAATAAATAGATCACACGACAAACGCCCGCCCGCCCGCCCGCCGCCGCCGCCGCGTGAGTTTTGTAACGCGAGTGAAAGTCGAGTTCAACTTTTAGTCGTGATTTCCGGATATTAAAAACTACCTCCTACCGAATAGTGTAGTCGACTGTATGCGTATTGATATAAAAACGTATTTTTCTCCTCGGTGTAAACCATAACCAGTGAAAGTGGCCAACAATAGTATACACTTCACAGGAATGACCGTTAAACAAGAGCTATGTTTTTTTTTTCCGCACACAGGTGTTCCTGGCGCTGGTCGTCAACGTCGCCCTCGTTTGGTCAAAGGCGGTCGACTTGCAGCAAAAGCAAGTGGCCTTCCCGAATGAAGACAGTTCGTCCAACGTACGAGAGAAAAAATCGCTAACAAACTACGAACAAACCGGTCTGCAGTAAGTATCCCCATACGGAAAACATAATTAGCATGAAGTTCTAGATCGTCAGGCGGCGTAATAGTAAATACAACGCACACATACGTACATTATAGTATACCGCGTGTGGGCTATTATTTCGACCGATTATAGCCGATGATTCAATTAAATAGGTTATTTAATAATATACACTCGTATAAACACAATTTTATGTTCTGATGGTAATTTCAAGTTCTAATGGAGTAATATTTATTATAATCATCAATTCGACCGTGGATATACTACGACTTTTCGAAAAACTCTGATAATAATATATTCCAAATAGTCTCAAAAAATTAGAATAAATTTATTCACAGATAATTGCTTTCTTTTTCGGATATCGTATTTTTAAATCAATTTTTTACACATTGACCTGTTTTTCTGTAAAATAGCACCCTATATACGTCTATTTTACCGAAACACGTTTTCCGTCGAAATTTATTTATTATCAAAAATCATTTCCAATGGTAATGCAGTTTTACAATATTCGCGAATAAAATGAATAATTCATATCACTCATAGTTAATTGACTTAAAAAATTATCTCAGATGTATCGTACACGATTAATTTTGAATTCAATGCCTACAATCTACACCAAGTCGTATTGAAAATTAAATATTTTCACCCAGTGTAGAAGATATTTTCCACACTTTTTTCGGACGATGTGTGTTTATTTTTAACATTCAGTTTCCAAAAAAAAAAATCGTCCTGATATTTAAGAATATGATAATCATCAGTATCACACGTCCGAGCTCGAGTCGTTATTTATTGTTTAAAACGTATGTAGAGCGAAACGAAAACCATGCGTTTTCACCAGACGCACAGAGAACACGCGTGTTTTAATAATGGTAATTATTATATTCCATACGAACGCGCCAACACCGGCAGCAGCTTTTATTAGTATCGCCTAGCATATATCCCGTGGGCGGTCTTTCTCAATTGTTCAGCGTTAAAATCGCGCGACAACGGTAAAACGTGAAATGCCAACGGCCCTCGGCGGTTTTTCGGGTCGAGAGAGAAATTCGCGTGAGACCGCCGATCCTGTTTTAAAAATGCAATCGCTTTTATTGTGTAGCTATAAGAAATATCGTTTGTTGAATAAATTACGGGGTACGGAGAAAACTGTGAAAAATCGGTCGGCGGGTACTACGCGCGACTTTCGGTATGGGAACGATGACAATAAACAGACTACGCGCGCTATATTTATGTGGCGCCGAATTTTCATAACATTCGAACAATGAATAACCGATAAGAAATCGAACGCGGAAAATCTATTGTCAAATAGAGAACGACGCGTTTAGATGTAACGCGGCGTAGAGAATATAATATAGTTTGTGTTTCAAACGACTTTGTTTCGAATAAAAAAACGTGACGAAGGTACTGCGTAGTACAATTGGTATCGCATCGATGTATTTATTACACTATAATAATACATATGTGTGTTAAATAATCATACCACGATCGGCGTGTATTATATAGTAATATTACTCGTATATGACATGTTATTATATTTATGGTATAAAGTGACACGAATTGTTATTGTTCACAGGCAACCGGCAGTAGCACAAAGTCGCGTCGGAGTGCCGGATCACAGTTACGGCGGTGACGATCACCATCACGAGCATCACCACGAGCCGTTGAAAGGCTATTGGAAAAAGAAGCTCATCTGGAAGCCCGATTGGGTCAAGACCTGGAAGCCGGGTAAGAAACAAATCTGGAAGCCGTCATGGAAAAAAATCTACAAGCCGATTTGGGTGCCGACAAAGAAACAAGGATGGAAAGAAGTGCACGTCCCGGTGTGGAAAAAAATATACAAACCCGTGTGGGTCCCGATCTCGGTGCCGGCGTGGAAAGAGATACAAGTGCCCGACTGGAAGAAAATCCACAAGCCAGTGTGGGTGCCGATCGACGTGCCGGCCTGGAAGGACATAAAGGTACCCGACTGGAAGAAAGTGTACAAGCCAGTGTGGAAACACATCGAAGTGCCGGCGTGGAAAGAAGAACAAGTGCCAGACTGGCATAAGATAGAAGTACCGGAACTCGTGAAAGCGTACGTCCCTGGATCCAAGCACCTCGGCAAAGACTATCACGGATGGGAATACGAAGCGCACGACTTATGGAAAAAGAAGGTCGTATGGAAGACTCACTGGAAAAAGGTGTGGAAGACCGTGAAGAAACAAATCTGGGTGCCGTCCAAGAAACTCGAATGGAAAGAAGAATGGGTGCAGACGTGGAAGCCGGCCAAGAAACAAATCTGGGTGAAGGACAAGAAATTGGCGTGGAAAGAGGACTGGAAACAAGTGTGGCGCACCGAGAAGAAACAAATATGGGTCCAAGACAAGAAACTCGAATGGAAGGAAGATTGGAAACAAGAATGGAAAACAGAAAAGCACGAGATCTGGATCCCGGACAAGAAATTAGAATGGAAGGAAGATTGGAAACAGATTTGGGTCCCAGACTGGAAGGAAATTTGGCTGCCGGCATGGAAGAAAATCTGGAAGCCCGTGTGGATATCCGAATGGTTCCCGATCGAGGAGCACCACCATCACCACGAGGAGCACCACGATTCTCATGACGGATACAAGAAAAAATGAAGACTGAATTGTTTCGAATAACCATATCGCCCAACTATCCATGTTGTGTGTATATAAATACTTTGTAAATATTGTTATTATTATATTAAGTTGTTAAAATTTTTTTTTTACTTCTTATCTGTTAGAATATTATAAACCAAAATCAATTTATTTTTCTTAAACGAACTTGTGACTCAAATGTATACCAGAGAAACATTATTGTTCACTGTTGCATTGATAAATATGTTTGAAAAAAAAAAAAAAAACTTTAGAATTAAGACATTTAAAATCAAAATAATTCTTTTCTTCTTAACATTGTGTATCATCATAAATAATGTTTCATTTTAGAGAATAATAAATTGATATATGAGCAGTAATCAAATTTGAGTTTTAGAATACAATTGTTTTATCATTCGTCTACCTTTCACTATCTTAAACCAAATAATAACATACTTTGTACTTGGTATTGTTAAAATAAATATAATTTACAATACCAAAATTCTTTAATGTGTACACAATGTACCTAAATGATAATAGTTGTATCTATAATACCTATTAGTACTATCCGTACGAGTGTAAATAAAACTTGAAAATAATTCCTTCGGTCCGACTATAATATCCAAAAACATTCACGCCGACAAAAAAATACCAACACATGATTATAATTTGTAAGGCGAATAGTTTTACCTGCGGACTTCAAATCTACAAAGACGCATTAATTTCAATTTAAAAAGTATATTATTAATCTAAATTATGCATTTATCACTAACGCGTTCAAGCAACACATACTAATGTGTTAATATATTATTATAGTTATTACCTAACGTGTTTTAAATAAAAAAAAGAAATCACTAAACTATCTAAACTGTAAAGTTTATAATGCACTCACGATTAGGTTCATAGTTAACATTTCTCTAGCGGTAAACATGATAGATATTAAATTGTTGTTTTTACTATTCAATGTGAAAAATCAAAATCAAAATTATATATGTTATATACTTCAGAATACCATCGATAAAAGAAAATTATATCGACACCTTGCGACAATAATTTCCAAACTAATCTCTTAATAATACGGTAAAATTAAATACAACTATTAATTTCTTTCGAGTTTTTGAGTATCTACTCCATCCCTACTACCGCTTATTAATAAATAATTATAAACAAACACGATTATAAGCGATTATTTTCGACGGGAGAATCAAAGTAGTACCTACTTACATACTTAATAATTACCCATTACCCGCAGGTAGGTGGAACAGGTACACTTACGGCGCGAACAAAATAACTAAGCATAACTGAGTATGACACGTTACTAAATTAACATTGTTAATATAATTCGCCACGCAAAAGTTTCCCCGTAAGTATAATATATAGGACTACCAAAGATTCCCGGCGACGATTTTAAACGTTTGCAACAATTTGCATCCTAAAAAAGCTGTACTTATGCCCGTAACCTGAATTATTACATTGGGTTTACGCGCGAAACGCATTCGCGGTGTCTCGGGTGAAAGTCGGCACTCGACTGGACTTGCTCGAAAGATATATAATATTAAACATATTATATTATAATATCCCGCCAATAGCAATGTTCACGGCGATATTATTAATATATGTTTTTTTTTTTTTTTTTATGGAGACACGCTATATTATATTGGCCATATAGGTTTGGTAAATTATCGCACTATTGGGTGTACCACCATTGGCGCGCACAAATCGTGTAATTGCACAGTCGTGTAGAGCGCCAATTCAAATCTACCAACGCTCTTACGACCAGACCGTCGTGCTTTTCTCTACTGCGCGCCGGAACGGGTGTTGCGTGTTTTTTTTACACGCGGAACGAGAAAAATATTATACGTACGCGTCAATCATGCGGAACAATCGTCGTGCGCCGAAACGCGCCCGGATGCAGCGGATGATGGTTTTTTTTTTTTAGAAGCGACGGACGTCTTAAAGAACGTCTCTTTGAACGCAACAACAATGTATAAAACATAATAATATACGCTCGTATGGTATACAAATGTCGTCCGAGAAAAAAATACATTTCCTATTGCGATTTGACGATCAATCTATACACATGCGATGTATAGAGAGAGGGGGGGGGACAAAATAGATTTTTCTTTATTCCGGCGAAAATTTAACCATTATTTTTTAGACTAGTAAATGATTTCCAATTCGATTTTCGTTAAATAAAATACATCGGCTAGGTATACGAATTCATGAATACGATATCGCGTGTGTAAGTAATTATAAAGCGTTCTTTAGATTTACTTTATATGAAACCGAATTATTGTTAAAAAATAAATACTTCCTACCTCTGTTCAAATTCGTAAAAAATATCAAATAATTAACACTGATCGGCCGTATAATATTATATAAGACGCGTGTACAAATTATTTCCTTTGCATTTCCCATGCAATTTAATAAAAGCTCATTAAAGTCGTATTAGATCTTTCAACGTTTTAAATATATAAATTAATAGTGATTATTTGTAAGGGGAAATCGTGATGACCGCGCTTCCGGACGTGAAAAAATCCCAAACGCGCGACTGGATTTCAGTGGTCAAAGGATTTCCAGTTACAATCGTGATTCGAATGTACGCACACGTATAGATTTTGCCCGGGACTTAGGTAGACGAATCGGCAGGTAAATGAAAATTCAAAATACAATAAGATCGAGACGCAATTATATATAGACGGACGTTTCAAGTCTACAATACCCTAATTTCCAATGGCTCGTGTGTGTTACGACAAACGAGCTGCAGTTTCAAACGATTTCTACTCCGTGCGTGCGCATTATTTATTTACACAATTACTATACGCCTAACAGTTTTTTTTTACTCGCATAAGTATAATAACACAAAACGCGTCTCACTCGCGTCCGCGACCCGTTTTCCTCGCCGCAGTCCCTATCCATATACGAGACAACTGGCGCGAGACGACGAAATCCCGAGCTGAAGTGAGTCGTTTAATATATTATAGCGCTATTCTCGGCATATAAAAATGTATAATTACGAGTCGTGGTAATAATCGTATTACCATTTATATCATAGAATAATGATCGGGCAAAGAACGATACTATAGTCCAACGGTTATGCGCGGGCGACCGCCGCCGCGCCGCCCGTTCGTAATGACTTAATACACGAGTAGTATAGTAATACTCGGCCGAAACACGTAGTTTTTACATAATGATAATAATAACAGTGTTATCAGTAATCAGAGACAGTATTAACGCGTCGTCGTGATAAAACGCCAGTTCCTATATTACGATATACACGAGGAGACCGTCGAAACCACACGAGTGTATAGGAGAGTCAAGTGTATATTGTAATGCTGACCGCGAAGACAAGAATCTAGAATATTCTTTAGTCTTTGTGATACACGTATACTGGGGGGATACGCGCGATAGTCACGACTCGCGGTCGAGAAAAGTTTGGTTCTCATCGTAATAACTGCGCGCGACTTATACCGCTACGGAAATAATAACACGTCTCTAACACTCGTAATGAATGTAATTACGTTATCAAATGTGATCGATAGTGTGTCTGCAAGTACGCGCCCGGGTCATCATAATACACTTCCTATAGTCATGCGTTTGCGCTTTGATCGCGAAGAGCTGCGCCGTGTGTTAAATGCCTACTGCGCCGGTGAAATTTGTAGATTTTCGACGGATACACGTCGCCCTGCAGTGGCCGAACCGAATACGATACGGAAAAATGATTCGTAAATTAAACTAGCGAGCAGAGAACAGACGTCTGTAAAGGATAGTAAAATCCGCGCGTATATATGTGAAAAATTTACGAATAGTATAACAGTATTAATGAACAAAAACGGCTGCCGGACAGTGGCGAAAGAAAAGCGGCGACAGTGAGAAACAATAATATTGTTAATGGTGACTTTATTTTACGTTACAGTGTCGGCGACAACGTGATATACTTTGACTTTTGTGGTTTGGACGACAGTTATACTTATATTAAATAGTTACTATAATGGTAAACACGACAATTTAGGATAATGTCGTGACAAACAGTGACTAAAATGTGTCACGGTGACGACTATACAGACAGTGATAACTAAAGCGAATTGTACACTTTGATTTTGTAATAACCAGGCACGTCCACTGGGTCTTAACACATTTTTAATCAAATAAATCTTATTTAATGAGAGGATTAACAGTGTACCTATTTTGAAACTGTAAAATAACTTGTATAATTTGTTTTAACTGGTTGATTATAGGTACTATAGTTGTACTTAATTAATAATAATAAAACAGTTAATAAATAAAAACTAATAGGTACGTATTTTTGATTTGATTTAATTGATTAACGAATATTTTTTTAAATAAAAATGAGCTCGATGAAGATGTTTACGAATTATTACGATAGCGATAAAAAAAATAGAGGTTATTATATATCCTATATCATTATAATAAAGTATAGTAAGGTTCCTACTAATATAACTGATCTGTTCGATTGTTATACGTTTCTGATGCAAAAATCATGATTTAATTATGGGGTGGCAAAAAAATGATTTAGTTACATAGTGCAGAAAAGGCGAGATATTGGTCGCTACCCTTCGCTATCCCCTATCGGCGCCTATGTCTATAGTAACGACCATTCAAGTGTAACGCGCCAACTATAAATAAATATAATCAGTACTACTTACAGCCTGTCGGTGGATTGCTATTGAGAGGTTCGGTGGGTTGCTGTTGAGAGGTACGATGGGTTGCTGTTGAGAGGTTCGGTGTTCGTATTGGCTTGAGCACTAAAGTAATTACAAAAGTTTGATTAGCCGTTGACGAATAGGAATAATAACAATCGACAATAATACATAAACTATTACGGAGATAAATAAAAACTCTAATGTTAAAACCGAGACTAACTTTCTGAACCACTGTAGACACAACACAGTGTAGTCTACACTGAACGCAGCATTAGTAAGCATTTGTACTTTCGTGCATAACTCATCATTAAGTTATATTTATAAATTATTTTGACCAAGTTTTATTTTACATGGTTTTTTTTTTTTAAAAGAATTTAAATTAATGTGATCATCTACCTTACAAGGATGTCCTAAAATGATTCAGTTCTATGTAGACATGACTTCTGTTATTTGTTGAGTTTGGACTGGTTGTGATGTTATTTTTGTGTTAAATGCAAGGCATATTGAATGTTATGTCGAACATAGTTAAATATATGTTCAAAGTATAATACAATAATGATTGTCACCTCATTACATCCACCCTAGAATTTAATGTGTTGTGCCTCCACAGGACAGCTGGGAGGTCACATGTAAGAGAAGAAAAAATTGAATATAATGTTAACGGAGGGTTGTTATTCATACAATAAGAAAGAGATATGGGCTGCTTAAGAGTAAAATGAAAAACAGTTATTTTACTTTCATTTACATTGATGTTTTTAACGGTTTCATATTGAAAATTATTTGGTGGATTGTAATGGGTGTTACAGTTTTTTTTTTTAATAATTAAATCTGTACCATTTATCATACAACGACATGTGGATCATCCATTGGCTGAAAAGTAAAAGTAAAAAGAAAACAAAATTAGTTTTAATTTCATTATATTGCTGTTTTTACTGTTATGTTATGATATGTAATTGTAAGTTTTTTTTCTAAAAAGAATTTAAAATAATAGTATCTCTTACTGTTAAAAGATGTCCTATGACGTTTGTGCTCTACGTAGACTTGGCTTCTGTTATTTGTTAGGTTTAAACTTGTGAGGTTTTCCAAGTTCAATTAAATCAGTGCCATTTATCATACAACGATTTGTGGATCATCCGTTGGCTGAAAAGTTAAAGTAAAAAAAAAGAGATTTAGTTTTACTTTCATAACATAGATTTTTTTACTGTTAAGTAATGATATGTAATTCTAAGTTATTTTTCTTCAAAAGAATTTTAAATAATAGTATCTCTTACCGTATAGAATGTCCTATGACGTTTGTGCTATTCGTAGACTTGGCTTCAATTATTAGTCGGGTTTAAACTTGTGAGGTTTTCCAAGTTCAATTAAATCAGTGCCATTTATCATACAACGATTTGTGGATCATCCGTTGGCTGAAAAGTTAAAGTAAAAAAAAAGAGATTTAGTTTTACTTTCATAACATAGATTTTTTTACTGTTAAGTAATGATATGTAATTCTAAGTTATTTTTCTTCAAAAGAATTTTAAATAATAGTATCTCTTACCGTATAGAATGTCCTATGACGTTTGTGCTATTCGTAGACTTGGCTTCAATTATTAGTCGGGTTTGGACTTGTGAGGTTTTCCAAGTTCAATTAAATCAGTGCCATTTATCATACAACGATTTGTGGATCATCCGTTGGCTGAAAAGTTAAAGTAAAAAAAAGAAATTTAGTTTTACTTTCATAACATAGATTTTTTTTACTGTTAAGTAATGATATGTAATTCTAAGTTATTTTTCTTCAAAAGAATTTTAAATAATAGAATCTCTTACCGTATAGAAATGTCCTATGACGTTTGTACTATTCGTAGACTTGGCTTCAATTATTAGTCGGGTTTGGACTTGTGAGGTTTTCCAAGTTCAATTAAATCAGTGCCATTTATCATACAACGATTTGTGGATCATCCGTTGGCTGAAAAGTTAAAGTAAAAAAAAAGAGATTTAGTTTTACTTTCATAACATAGATTTTTTTACTGTTAAGTAATGATATGTAATTCTAAGTTATTTTTCTTCAAAAGAATTTTAAATAATAGTATCTCTTACCGTATAGAAATGTCCTATGACGTTTGTACTATTCGTAGACTTGGCTTCAATTATTAGTCGGGTTTGGACTTGTGAGGTTTTCCAAGTTCAATTAAATCAGTGCCATTTATCATACAACGATTTGTGGATCATCCATTGGCTGCAAAGTTAAAATAAAAAGAAAAGAAATTTAGTTTTACTTTCACAACATAGATTTTTTTACTGTTAAGTAATGATATGTAATTCTAAGTTATTTTTCTTCAAAAGAATTTTAAATAATAGTATCTCTTACCGTATAGAATGTCCTATGACGTTTGTGCTATTCGTAGACTTGGCTTCAATTATTAGTCGGGTTTGGACTTGTGAGGTTTTCCAGGTTTAATTAAATATATGCCATATATCATACAACGATTTGTGGATCATCCATTGGCTGCAAAGTTAAAATAAAAAGAAAAGAAATTTAGTTTTACTTTCATAACATAGATTTTTTTACTGTTAACTGTTAAGTAATGATATTATGTAATTGTAAGTTTTTTTTCTTCAAAAGAATTTTAAATAATAGTATCTCTTACCATAGATTAAATATACTTAATCTATGCTCTTACCTAGATGTCCTATGATGTTTGTGATCCAAGTGAACTTGGCCTCAGTTATTTGTTAGGTTTGTACCTGTTTAATTAAATCTGTGCCATTCATCGTGCATCGAATATTGGATCATCCATTGACTGCAAAGTTAAAGAAAAAAAAAAATTAGTTTTACATTCATTACATTGCTGTTTTTACTGTTATGTTAAGAAATGAAATTCTAAGTCTTTTTTCGTAAAAAGAATTTTAAATAATAGTATCTCTCACCTAGATGTCCTATGATGTTTGTGATCCATGTAAACTTGGTTCTGGTACATTGGAATAATAACACCACAACGCGGGCAAACACGCGGGAACGATTATTTCACTACTCGCGCGAACCACGATATTACTATGACACGTTTGTTTTTGGCGGACGGTAAAATTCACAAGCCGTTTTGGCGAACAGTGGAGGCGCAGCAACGCGACCGCGACAGAGACGAAAAATACGTTAAACACCGAATATGCCGACGGTACGGTAATAAATTAAGCGACAAATAATTTGGTACCACCCACGCGATTGCCGTGAGACGTGCGATTATTTGTCGATAATTACTACTTACCATCGACGCGAAACGAAATTTTGAAACCGAGAAACGAGATTATGGCGGCCGGCATAAAACTCATCACAAATCCCAACACATACTCGCGAACCGACGATGACTGAAAGGACAACGGAAAGGAAATCCCCGCGTCGTCCGTTAAAACGGTTGAAACGAACAAGCCAATGAGAATAATTCAGGAATCATGGAAAGTAATTGTTTTCGTAACGGCTTTTTCTCAACCGAGAATCGTTACCGCGGTATCCGGATAGGTCCGTCCGCTGCGCGCGACCGCGTCGTCGCCGTCCCGTCACAGCGGCCACGCGGCCACGCTAATATAGACCTAGCGTCGCATTCCTCATTCGCTCGACCGAGTGGCCGTCGAATTCACTAATACTATACTCGCTACTCAGCGCTCGGGCTCGCCCGGCGGATTAGTAGGCACTTTTTGAACGAACACTATTGTATAATAGTATATGTATATTATTGTGAAAAACATAAATTTTAGGGCTCTCCCTTCAAAACGACGCTAGGGCCCAATTTGGCCCAGTCGCGCGACTGGACGAACAGCGTAAATTTTTACTAGTGTAAACCAAGATACGTATAACATATAGTTCCATCCGCCGCGGATGTTATTTAAGCTGTGGCAAATCCGCATTACCAACACCATAACGAACGACTTTGCGATTCAGCGCGCGCGATAGGAGACGATCGGATAAATAAACATATGACCACAAGAGTGTGCGTACCTAATATAGTGACGACTTGGCGACGAACGAGACGCGCGTAATGGATTTTATCCGTTCTCGTTATTAACATTACTCGGCGCCGAAATGAAACTCATTTCCGAAAATCGTATTGATGACAACGCGCAATTTATCAGTTCCAACGCGCGTTATATAACAGTGGTTTAATAATAATATATAATAACAATAAGTTCTTTACAACGCGTCGGTGGGTCGTACTTATTTATTACATCGATATAATATTATCACTAACCTCGGGCCGTCGTCGAATCCATTGACGACCGTTTTCATACGGCGGGTCTGAAACATTTCACAACGTATTTCGTGCTGGTACCAATCGAATAAAAACACCACGGAACGATTCACTACTCGCGCGAACGACGATATTACCATAATTCGATTGTTTTTGGCGGACGGTAAAATTCACAAGCTGTTTTGGCGAACAGCGGCGCACTGCGAACGCGACCGAAACGGAAAATACGATAAACATCGATGGTACGGTAGTATTTTAGCGACGAAATAATTTGGTTGCGCCCACCGTGAGACGTGCGATTATTCGTCGATAAATACTATTACCATCGCCGCGAAAGGAAATTGTTGAAACCGTGAAAACTGTTTCGATATATAATCGAGACGAGCTTTCTGAACCGCGGACGACACTAGACTGAACGTCCTACATTGGTAAGCTACCGCTGAAGGTTCGGGCGTCTCTCGATCGGTCGGGGTTGCGTGGGCAACTCGGCTGTCATTGGTCGGTCGGAGCGAGCAGCTCGGCTCTCATTGGCCGTGTCACCCGCCCAGTATTGAACTGATGACTCACTTCTTCCGGTTTTGCGAAAACACACCTATATGTACAGTTATTCGTTTTATTACTATTACTATTGTTACATCATTATGTATTCATAATGAACCAAGTTATATCATTATAATTAGGTAATACTTTTATAATTATAAGTATTTATAATCAAAGGTAATACCTATCTAGTATCTATTAATAACCGATCTGTTCGATTATTATACGTTTCCGGTGCGAAAATCACGATTTTTCAACGCGGCGGTCAAAATATGATTTTGCTACCTTCTGAAAAAGTCGGGGTAACGATCGCCACCCACGATCGAAGGGGGACTATCGTTTATGTTAAATGTCGAGCGTCCCCTTGTCCTCATGTGTACTATAATATAATAGTGGGTGCACGTTGCGGGAAAAAAGCAGGGGGTCCAACGCGAGGAATCCGTCGATTCCGTAGCGGCGAACGCGGGCAAATGTAATGAGATAATGAATTTCCAGAGTGTTGTTACTCACGGTTTCCACTTGTGCCGCCGACGTGCGCGGCGAGTACGGACGATACGGCGCCGTGGTCTGCGCGGGGTTACGTTGTTCCGTTTCGCGTGCGTCGTCGCGGACACTCGTAGTCGATAGAATCGTTACTGTAATTTGTGCCCGCGTTCGCCGCGACGGATTTCTCGCCGACGAAACGAATCGTTGAGGTATCCTGGTCGGTGAGAGATGAAAAATAGTGTAATTTGACACTTAATTTATTATATTAATGACACGCTACAATGTATTTAGATATATATAAAATATAACAGACCTGTTGGCGTCGGTGGTTGATAACTGTGTCGCTCGTCTCCCTCGCCAGTCGCCGACGGCACGAGCCGTTGCCGCCAGCCCGACACGGCAACACATATCTCTCGGCCGCCGCCGCCGCCGCGGCCGATCGTTGCGATTACGACCGCGACCATAGTGATGGGAATAACCGAGAGAAAATAATCGAGCGACTTGTTTATTAGAAAAAAATAATCGATTGCTCGGTCGAAAATAATCGAATGAAAAATTAGTAATTAGTAATTACTATGTAATTTTTATATTTAATTTCCCCCCCCCCCCGACAGTGGCGGCCCCCGTGAAACCAAGAAAACGGGATAATTTTCATATTTTCTATTTATTTATACTTTATGGTAGTTGGTAATAGTTATTCCGATTCGTATTATGAAAACTGAGTGGTTCTTATCAACTATTGACTAACATTATACAATAATATACCCGGTACATACTAAATCAATGACCCGGGCGGCGGAACAAAACAGCGTTTGGCGTCTGCACGACGAGTAGTGGTGGACGTTATAGTGATATTATTTGAGCGATTCTTGGAGATAACATTTTCTCGATTAACGAAATCATTATTCGATTATTGCCCCATCACTATTGATATTATAATCGCGCCGCGGTTGATACGACGGCGGCGATCGCTTTCGCGCGCGAGGCGCCATCTGGCGGTCGGCCTTTGGAAGGTTAAGTTCAGGAAGCGCGACCTTCGGCTCTGCATTGTAACGGTCCCGCGTCACCGTCGCGTATAAATACTACGTTTGCGCGTCTATATGAACGTGAGGTCTGACGCTCGGTGACCGCCCCCACTCGCCATACGGCGAACCCCCTGTTGAACGACTGAACGACGAGTTTTCCTCGTTCACGGGACACCACGCGCGGCGACTGTTTCTCTTCTCTCGCTGCCTCGAGGGGTGAGATGATCTGTGACAGAGAGACAGTAAGACGCAGGCGGCGAAAAGCAGCAGCAGCAGCTTTATCCGTGTAACACATCTGCAGGATGCTCTACCATATGGTGAGAACCGCGATGTGTTACGAGTGCACTGCCCCGCCGGAGAGTATTCCCCTCTACAGAGGAGAAGCGTTCGCGCGATTGTCCAATGTGGATTGTCTCTGCAACGCAAAACGGTGCGCACCTTGCTCTTCGGCCGCCAGTTTGCACGCACTCCTCGCGGTCACCTTGCGTTGTCGTGCGCGCCCCCGACATGTCAACGGAGGGGGGCGCGTTCGACAACGACCTCCGAAAAAATTTTTTTGGTTTTTTTTTTGCGAGTTTTTGGAATTTTCCACCACCTGGGGTGGTTTTTTTTTTTCCCCATTCGATTTTCAAAACGATTCGAAGACGCCCCCCCCCGCATTCGCTGTTGCCGTACCCGGTACGGCACGTGTGACGCGCGACGGGCAGACGGTCTTTTCACCACGGCTCGACGACTGTTAAAATTTTTTTCGAAATCGTAACGATACGCCGGCGGTATACAAAAACAGGGAGACCAGCTTATTATTTTTCGAAAAATACCAAATCTCTAACTTCTTTAACCGTTGCCTGCCTGCTGTGATCCACCATAACGTTTTAAAATATTAAAAATTATATTTAGTTAGCCACTAGAGTAGATAAATACAATGCATTTCACAAAAATAAATATCATGAAAATAATTCATGGTAATAAAAATTTTTAATATATCAAGACTGCATGACTAATAATAATATGTTATCAAAGTTTTAAGAGTATAATACATTATAAGTTGGACATTTAAAAATTTTTATTTTAAATAAAAATAAAATGGTTATAATGTTAATATTCATAAGAATGAAGATCATATAGGGTTCTAAATTTTCACCCAATCAACACCTTTGTGAAGTATTTCTTTGGGTTCTTCTCATTAATTTGATTCATTGACAAATGTCAATGATATAGTGTACCATTTAACTTCTTACTGTCACATTGACTGTGAGTATCTAACTGAACCTTAATTGAAAGTTTCAATCAATTAAAATTAAATACATAAGATGGAATTATTAGGTTTCCATGTTTTTGGTGTAACGAAAGAATTGATTATCATTCTATCTCGATCCTGCACCCATAGACTTCTAGATTTTGGATAATAAAACAAGCAATCGTCACCTTTTACAATAAAAGTGTTACTTCAGTTCATTGAAATATTGATTTAAAATTAAAATGCAATGCAATAACTTTGATACATAATGATAGTTTACAACCTCCTCGAGATACTTAAAAATAACAGTAAAAACCACATTAGAATTAGTGTTTTTCGAGTTTTCAGCGAATAGTTTCATGTTTTCAAATATATACTCTCCGTACTTTTAGACCATGACTGGATGATGTAAGATTTAACATTTATTGTGCAGTATATTTTACAAGAATCTGATCATTGTTATGAGGACAGCACGTTTCCAATTATTGAATTATTTGCATGACTGGTCTCATCTTTCTCATTGTGTGGTACAATGTGCAACATATACAAAACAGATAACCAACTATGGTGAGGGATGCAGCGGAGGAGTTGTTTAAGCGATTGGTTAAATTAGGTTATAATGTACGGAGAGTATAGATATATTATGTAAAAGGCTAACATCCTTTTGTCAAAAAACCATATTTTATATTTACACATGTGTCATTAGAGTGTTTATTTTTTCACCAACAAAAGAAAGAATATATAAAATATTAAAAAACACATTTATATGATTAAAAATTAGAAATTATACAATATAAAATAAATGATAAGACTTAAATCATAATAATTAGAAAATATGCTTCATTAACTTGAGATATCTGAAAAAAAAAAAATTAAACACAGAAATTAGAAATAATTCATACATAATTGACAGTGGAATTTAATTAAAACTGTGAAATAACCCCACAGTATACACACACACTAGAACTGTGATAACTAGGACACAGAAAATAGTTTTTATTATTTTCCAGGTACAATACAGTTCTCTTATTTAGCAACAAATCAGATTCAATTTTTTTTTTTAGTTGAAAATCATTTGGTTGACAAAAGTCTGTTCTTAAATATTTATACTGTTGTAATATAGGAAAATTAAACAGTAAAGAAGTTTACCATTGCCTCTACACATGAGGAATGGCGATCTCTTATCCCCAGTTGCCTGTATAGACAATTAAGCCACCTGTGACACCAAGTTTCAACTGATAACAGTTGACAATATCACCATTTTCTATACTCAATAAGTATACAATTTAATAAGCATTTATTGAGTATTCTATAATAAAATTCAATTTTTATTTTTACCAATTTTATACGTAACTATTTTGATTTACAGAATTCCAGTATAAATTGAAAACAATATCTAATTAAAATGAATATACTACATTTAAAACGTATAGAATCCGGTATTCTAAGAATCAAAAAAATCTCAATAAATGGACCATTTAATTTTGAATTAATCAGAAATGTTAAATTTATCAAATATTTAAATTAATGTAGATTTTTTGTTCTCAAATAAGTAATAATCATGAAAAGTAGTGCATTTCATATGGGAGCATTATTTAGAATTTTTAAATTATAAGATATCTTTTTTTTTATCTTTGGAAATTACATTCTAAGTCTCAGTGATGACTAATAATAAAAAATAAATATCAACTATATTTCAAGCACATAGATGTTTATGAATATAATTTTATCAAGTTATATTATGTGATGTATGTGTGTATATGCGTGGTGTACTTAAAAAATACTTACAAGTTACTCATGTGCCATATTTAAACAAGTTCTCATGGGACGGATGGAAAATCTAGGGCTGTGTGGTACAGTTACAGGTCTTTCTGATTTTCTTATCAATACTGGCTTATACTTTTTGATAGGTTCTGCTTTATGAATAGTTTGTTGTCTCATATTTTTAATAAAATCCATTTCTCTCTTTCTATTTTCTTCATCTCTCTAAAACATAAACAAACATACATTAAAAAATAAATAAAATAAATTATAAAACATTATCTATACCATTTTTGATAAATCTTCGTAGTATGCAAATTTTTCTTTCATTTCTTGTTCGAATACCATCCATTCTTGAGCACGCCTTTCAGTATTCAAGCGTATGTTTTTTGGCTCAGTATACTTTCTTTGGTGTACAGGTACAAATGGTTTTTTTTTTAATACAGTTGCTGGACGAGCTTTAAACATCCACTGTGGCTCTGCAGTTTTTAAATTCTGTAAATATTCAGTAGCAATTATTATTAATATAATTTTTTTAAATATAATTTAATAAATGAAAATTTTAAATTATAATATATTTTTTACTTGTGTTTTAACAGCGCACGATTTACGTGATTCAAAACTAAAAGGCTTGGGAACTGTATGCAATTGTTTTTCAGGGACTTTTACTCCACCGTGGCCAAGTTCTTTGTTTTCAACTACTTGAACTCCACGCTGAGAGTTGAGAACTTTAATTTTTTGAGACTTAACAGACTTTAAAAATCACATTAAAACAAATTATATTAAAATAAGGTTAAATTAGAAATTAAAAAATTAAAATTTAATTATTTACCATTTTGACAGCACTTGAAGTAATATTAGAGTATCCATTTTGATTGTTATGAATCTGTTTTGAATCGTTTCCATTTCTAAAATCAAGTTTTTATAACATATCAATTAATAAGATATAATTTGGAAACACTTACTTAAAAGATTTTTCAATAACATTACTATTGTCATTTGAGCTAGCATTTGGTTCAAAAGCATTAGGAAAGAGACTTCTGGATTTAAATACCTTTGAACCTGAAAAAATTTAACTTTTTATTCTTATCTAATAACTTCACATAAGCATATTCAAATACATTTTAAGTTCAATTTATAAACAGGATCATTTAGTATTTCAGCTGCATGCAATAGTAGATAGAAGTAACTAACACAAATTTACTAAAAAGTTTACCAATTATAATAATTTTTGCTAATTACTAAACACTTTTATTAAAAAAGAAGAGAAAAATTTCTAATTATAATGAAAATACATGCAATATTAGAATAATAGTCGATAAACTAACACCAGAAATTGGTGACTCACCAGCTGGGACAGTGGGTTTAGAATGAAATCTAGGTGGTGTGTTGTTGAAGAAATTTCTCACTTTTTCAGCAGTACTTATAAATTTTTTTAAATTTTTATCTAATATAAGACTTTCTTGCGAACCTGATTTGATGTGTTCGTATCTATATTCAGTTTTGACAACAGAACGAGTACGCAAATCAATTTTTGGTGTATTTTCCAATTCATCCAATCTGGTAATCATAGCATGATGTTTAATTCGTGGGAGCTCCAGCTCAATTCCCTCAACTGTGATTGAGTGTCTATTATGTAATTTAGAGGTTCTTGATTTTTTGGCTGAACGAATTAATTGATGGGCGAGTGAACTGTAAAAATTAATTAAACTTATCAGTATTAAACCTATGAAATTAATTTAAAATGAAATTGACTTAAATACAAAATAAGATAAGTAAAAATCAGTAAAGTATAAAAGACAAAATATCAAAACTATTTACTTGATATTTTTGTCATCAAATTCATCGTGAGGCGAAAAATTTTCTTTATTTTCTTCAAAGTCTTCTTCATTGTCATTAACAAATTCACTTTTCACAATTTTTAAATCTGGTTCTGATTTAGCAGTTGCCATCTTTTCAGCAATAAAATCTAAAAAAAAATTAATATGATCATGAAATGAAAATTAATATAATTTTTTATTTAAATCAACCCTTCCATCAACCCACAGAAATATTCTAATTATGTCACCGGTTCATCGAAACCGATTATTATTGTAATTACAAAACGATTGTGTGTGGCAGAGGAGTGAAAACTCGAGAACGCCGTCGATATGATAACGATATTATAGGGCATTTCGAAACGGACGGATGGATTTGAAAACCGTTTTCAATAACTCGTCAAAGGGCGGAGTACGGATACCCCGCGATCGAACGACGTATAAACTCGACCACTCGTAATGAAAATATAACGAAACGCTGGAGACTTACCGAAGTACTTGTCGGCGCCGTCGTCGTTAGAATTGGCCATTTCGTACAGATCACCGACCGTGCTGGGCGCGTCGAATTCGAATATCTTGTCGTCCATGTTCGTACGTAATGGGACGCGTGATGTACGATGCGATGATTTCGAACGAGTCGCGACGACGAACAAGCGAGTTTCCCGGGTGGAAAAACGGTAACAATTGCGACGGTCGAAACGTTGCGGCGCGACTGACTGCCGATAAACGTGAAAAACGCGAGTAAAACAAAAACCAAATCACAAATCCCAATGCCGCGGCGAAAAACGACGAAAAATTACAAATCATCAACAGGACAAGAGTTCGGTAAATTCAACAACGTTCATTGTGAGTCAATTCGTCCGTTTGTTCGTTATTACGGACGTTATGAAAATCCGTGTCGCGATTGGTCGGTTTTCCCGACAGTGTTGCCAACGACCCGCGCTCGCGGCGGCGGCACGAGTGCGACGCGACGGTAATCACACGCCATAAATACGTTACATTTTATAATGTTACGATCGATTTCGACATTTTGAAATTTATTACAAAAAGTCGCGAGATAGATCCCCGACGGTCCGGTATCGATTGATCCGTTCACACACTTACTCGTTCGATTTCGTTTCCCTTTCCGGTCCGCAAATGGTAGATAAATCGCCGTACGAACCACTATAAAGTACCTATAAACGACACTATAGAATAAGATTCGAAAAAATATTTCATCTTCGTTACCATTTGATGATTTTGATTTCCCTCTTTATTGAAATATCATACGCATGCGTTCGTTCGTGTGTGTGCGAAACTACAGGAACAGGCCATAATGATGTGTAACGAAATGAAATGTAAAACAGTTGGGTTATCGCCGAAATTCACATCTCATTTTTTGCCGTTTTCAAAAACCAATCTATAATCTTTAAATGTAGTCTCGTACGTTAGGTACTCTACTTGTCACAATAGAAATTAAAAATTATTTCTGCTGCAGGCCTTGAATTTCATATTTAAGTACACCTACCTACTCATTCATATAAAGTGAACACAAATTGTAGAGTGTTGAGTTGGCGAAACTAGGAGAGCGAGTGTCCTCCTCTCCGCAGTAAAAATTTTATTTAATTTTTTCTAAAAACAAATCAAGAAGAAAAATAAAATGGATTAAAGTAAAGAGAGTATATCAGTATTACATTTAAAAATATCCAATAACACTTGTGTATGTGTGTGACATTTAATTAATTATAAATGTATCTAAATGTTCACAGAAATGTGCATACATTTTTAGACAAAAATCGTATACACGCACCACTGAATTTGTGTCTTTATAAATCCATGGTTATTTTATAGACACTAAGGACTACATAATATAAAATAGAATACAAATAGTCACATAGATTAGGTAGTTATAAAAAAATAATGTACATAAAATGTACATAGGCGTGCGCAGAACTGTATTTCGGGGGGTAATACAATATTTTGGGGCCATCTTTTGACAAGACATACATATTTAATAAATTATAATAAAAGATAAAACATTACTTTAGTATTTAAAAGACAAATGTATGATATCATGCGCTTCTTAATTGAATTCGTTACTATGCTTCAACAAGTTGTATCGACCAAGTATTAATATGATTCCGTTTCATTCAGTGTCACGCTATAAAATATAATTGAAAATTGGTCCTATTTAACACGATGAAAAATGTTTAAATTATATCCTACTGTAAAATAAATATTGACAATTTCTCATTTAAAATTAGCACCAATGAAAGACCAGAAATAAATTCGACTATAAAATTAAAAATAACATCAACACGACATGGCATTAGCTTCGATTCTATTTAACATAGTTTTAATTCAAAATTAAATTAACATAAGTATCTCGTCCTCAAGTATGTGTTATATAAAAATGATAAAAGTTTTGATCATTAAAATAGTTATCGCCGTGATGGTAATACCAACGTGTATTAAATTGAATGGTCTCACCTCGTAATACAAATAAGTAGATGTTATATAAATATTTAGTTTACTTTGTAAAAAAAGTTGTTGGGTTATTTTTTAATTTGGAAAAAATCTCTGAAACACACTAGGTTATTTGGTTAAAATAATGACAAAGAGTATATGGTATTTAAAAAATAAACAAAACATACAATTTTATTTAATATTGTACCTAATTACAGTATTTAAAGAATTGAATCGAAACTATAGTTAAATAATATATAAAGACTTAAAGTAAACTTATGTTAACTAAGACTGTACAAATAAAGAAAGAAAAGGCTACATGAAGCTCGAATTAGCAGCCTTACTCCTAAAATTATTCATTTGGACAAAAATAAATTATATCCTTACATCACAGTCAAATTAGTTTATTTCCACTTATGTGTTTACAAAATATTAAATCTGCAACACTGTACAACAAATGTATATATATAAAAAAAGACAACAATAAAATAACTACTTACGGACATGAAACTATTTAAATGGAAATAAACAGTCTGAAAATTAAAAAAAAAAAAAAAATTCTAAAATAACATTTATTTTACTCTTCGTTTCATATAACATGATAAATGTACATTCAAGTTTTAAATTAAAAATACATTTAATTCATAAGGAGTGAGCCTGCTATACTTTTTGATGATAATCATCAAACATAGCCTGACCCACAAGAATATCACAGACATCCAAGTCATTTAGCTGACTTTTAACAAGAAATGTAATCATTTTTTATTACATTTTACTATACAAAAATAAAATATAATACCTGTAGTATAATTAGGAATTATAACTTTTTTGAAAAAATAAAAATAAGGGGATTATTTAAATTGTATGATTGGTTATCTACACGATAACCATTTAATTTGCCAATAGAAATTCCTTGGGTCAGACTTAAAATATTACACTTAAAACAAATATAAACACTAAAAGAAAAAAAAACTATAAAACATTAATTTACAATGTTTAATAAACAATATTGGGTTCTGTATACCTTGAGTAATTTAATAATAAAATACAAACAAGTTGTATTATAACAATGTAATGGCACAAAACAGCCAATTAAAATTAAAATAAAAAAAATTATATCATAGTGTATTTATGATACATTGTACACACATATTATTAATTTCAATTTATCCTTTAGATACCTGTTACAGAAAAAGATGTTATTTTAACACATTCTCGGCTTGAAAAAAAAAAGCAAGTTAGTAAATATGTAGTTAACAAGTTATCGTATTATTATTTAAATATAAAAAACAGATAAGTTTTAATGTATTAGATTACAAAATTTAATTAAGTGATAAGGCGCACATTCAGATGTAAATAGGCAAACATTTTTAAACTAAAATTACACCTTAATTTTTCATTTCAGATGTACTTGTAGATTAAACTGAACTAAAATGAAAATAGCTTACAAAATTATGAAGTACTAAACATTTAATATTATGTACAACACTAAAATAAATAAAATGAGCATATTATTATGAATTTTTATTTCAATACATTAAGTATTTAAGTTCAATTGGATTGTCTACTCAGTTTTAAATATATTATATATATATTTATATTATAGTATAAACATATATATATATATTTATTTTTAACACTGTAATTTGTTTTATAGAAGTATAAAAGTAAAATTTCATAAATTAAAAAAAAAAAACTTCAAAATAATCTCTTTAGTGTTTAAAATAAATATAAATGTCTTAAAAATACAATATAATCAACTTAAATGACAATTTAGGCAAAAAAAAATTAAAGAAACAATAATAATTGCAGTAATTTTGTTTTCTACTAAAAACAGCAACAAATTAAAATTAAAAAGAATGCTTTCTATTGACATATCTTTAAGTCTGTGTGCGCCATCAAATTGTGTTTTCAATTTAAATTACATGTCCAAATAATTATTGTTTATCCTTCTAAAAATACTGACCTCAACCTGTACTTTTTCCAAAGCCATTGTTAACCGCAGAATATAATATTATAATATAATGACAAGAAACAGTTCAAATAAAGAACAAATAAATTACAAATATAATTTGTTACATTTAAATACTAACAATGTATGCAACTTACAAAAAAAAAATAATAGTATTCTTTATATTTTACCGAATCCTCCGAACTGGTTTTAGAATTTTTCGTTTCGCAGGTGGTTCTGATGTTTCTGGTTTTGCTCTAAAAGAAATTGTAAATTATAAATAACAAAATTGTTTTCAAAAAATTATCAGTACTTACGTAAATTGAGTGGTAGCCCCACCAGTAAAATTTATTGATATTGGTGCATTAGGATCTAATTTAACAGTTTGCTTTGTACTTGATTGATTAAATAAATTTGGTGTACTTTTTGTTGGTTCATCAACCTAAATAAAATAATTATTAATAAAATATTAATTTCATAGAAATATGTTTGTATATCCTTGATTACCGAAACAGAAGATTTTATGAATCCTCCAGTATTAGGAACACTGAATACAGGCGGAGATTGTATGCCAAATGGGAAACCAACTTGTGTTGTAGAAGTAAATGAATTTGAATTTTGAGATAGTGGATTTTTATCATTTTCTTTTACAGGCTTAGAAAAGAAACTGTTGGTATTTGGAGCCATGGATCCAAATGAAAATTGAGATGACAATGCAGATGAACCCAGTGCTGCTGAAGTAGATGTTGTAGTTCCACTATTAAATAATGAATTGCTTGCACCAAACACCGGGGATGTACTAGGAAAATTACTGACAGCTAGCATAGGTGATGCACCAACAAAGGATTTGTTATCATTAGCTGATCCAAAAGAAAAAGTTGAAGGATTCTTTTGGTCATCAGGTACATTTAGGTCTTGCCTAACTATAGAACCAAAATTAAATAGCTGAGAGGTTTTAATTAACCCTGATTTTTGATCTTCATTTGGTGTTTCATTAGAATGCGAATGGCCATTTACCATCTGATTTGTACTTGAACTTCCAACAGTGGATTGAGACATTCCAAAATTTAATGGTTTCGTCTCATTCTTATCCTTTTTATCCCATACATTTTTTCCTTTGTCTTCATTCGTTTGTCCAATATTAGTTAATGAATTCAAATTATTACTATTAGTTTCAATAGATCCAAAAACTATTTTAGGAGTAGATTTTTCCAATGGTTTTGTATCACCAAATTTGAATTGAATTTTATTGCTTTGTAGTTCTGTTAGTTTTTCAGACACTTCATTTTTATTATTAATTAAACATTTCAATTCATTTGTAGATTGTACAATTTTATTACCATCAGTTTTATCACTTTCAATATTTTGTGAACCAAATTTAAATTCCGCAATTGGTTTAGTAGTTGGAGGACTTTGACCAAATGTATATGGATTTTCAGATTCATCTAACTTCTTTTCATCAAACTTAATTTTACTTTCAGGTTTATCAGTATTGTTTTTTGTTACCTTGTTTAGTGTCTTTACTGATTGATTTGCTGTACCATCAGTACCAAACTTGAATGTATTAACAATAGGTTGATCAATTTTATTGTTATCCATACCAAATTTAAAATCAGCAATAGCTGAATCAGATTTTCCATTTTCAGAAGTTTTGAATGAAGTACTTCCAAATTTAAATTGACCTCCAGCCGATTGATCAGTTTTACTATCAAATCCAAATTTAAACTGACCTGATGATTGATCAGTTTTACTATCATATCCAAATTTAAACTGACCTGATGATTGATCTGTTTTACTGTTATCGAATCCAAATTTAAATTGATCCGACGATTGATTAGTTTTACTAGAATCGAATCCAAATTTGAACTGGCTACTACCAGACGTTTCAGAACTATTGTTATTCAAACCAAATTTAAACTGATTAGAAGGTTGAGGTTTATTTTCTGGAGCTGACCCAGGTTTAGTTGTTCCACATGAAATACAAGAAATGGTTCCACTTTTATTTTTCACCCAACAAGCATCACATGTCCAATCACTATTTTTATCAATAACCTTTTTGGTGGTTCCAGGCTTCTGTGTTTGACAAGCAACACATGCATCAATTTCATTTTTATTTGGGACCCAACAAGTTTCACAAGTCCATGTACTAGATTTAGTAAGACTAATTGGTTTTTGAGTATTTTCTTTTACGGACCTAGGAGTTTGACAAGCAATACAAATCATTTTATCATCATCATTTGAGATCCAACAATCATCACATGTCCATTTTTTGGGTTTAACTGGTAATTTTTCTGAAATTTCATTTTTATTATTAGGTGCTGTTTCTAAAGATAAATAACTGGAAATCATTTTAGCTGTTTTTGACGATTCTAAATTAGAATTAGAATTCGGGACAGATTTTGTTGGAATATCTGATGAATTATCACCAAATTTACTAAGATCTGATACTTTATCATTCGTTTTAGAACCATCAATATTAATAATTGGAACTTTCTTGGATTCAATTTTAAAGGTATCACTAGTAGAAATATTACTAGATGAATTTCTGACCGTAGAGTTTGTAAGATCTTTACTACTCATATCAATGCTTGTGTTCTGTGACTTTTTTAAAGTCATTTTTTGTTTTTTTCTAGATGTTTTTTCAGCAATTTGTAAGCTAAACTGTTCTATTGTTAATGGTTGATTGAATGTAAATTCACTATCATCAATTAGTTTAAAGTTATCATTACTAGTAGAAAAACTGATAGTTGGTAATACAGGCACAGTCAAAGAAATATTGGGTAAATCGACTTTAGGTAAAATTTCAAATTCATCGGCCTTTAGACCACGTGCTTTCTTTGAAATATCTGCTCGGATCTTCCTTGAAATATTTCGTCCAGAACAAACTGACCTATATAAAAAAGACACAGAATTAAAAAAATAAACTAATAGCTAATAGTTTTATTTGTAAAAGTAGATTATTTTAAAAAATAATGTTTTTAGCATAAAGTAACTGTTTTAAGTACAGAACATATATAGATTTTATTATATGTTGGTTATACATATTAAATATTTGTATTTTACATTCTATTTTATTAGCTCTCAACTAAAATATATTTTAAAATTAGTAACACTTTATCCCAGTTAAGTATTTTCTATTTTACCATGTCACTAAAACTAGCAAGGACTTTGCCTTACGCTAATTTGTTTAGCAGACTTTTCCCCTATTTTTGTTGATTTCTTTAATATTCTTATTTTTATCAGTCTCAGTAGAACAAAGAAAAAACGGAAAGAAATGAAAAATGATTTCTCCATTGTACTAATTAGATAAAAAATACCACCAGAAAACATAATGTTAATGTATAGCTCTTAGAAAATATTAAGGGCAAGTCATTACTACTTTTTACCGTTACTCGAATCTATGATATATGCTACTGATCACAGACACATATTAAAAAATCCATTTTTTTACTAATTGGCATTAGTATTGGCATAAGTTTTTAATAGTAAGTAAGCAGTATATACCATTAATATCGGCCTATACCATATATCGGTTCTAGAAAAGGCCCAAAAATTTAAGAAAATTTAACATGGTAAATACTACTTATATTCTTCATTTAACTCAGAATCTTATTTGGTTAATAAAGCTTAATAGTATACTTACGAAATATCATTTGATTTGTCATCTTTTTTTTCAGGTGTTGTTTCAATAGATTTTACAGTAGTTTCTACTTTAAGAGGTACAGTTTTTTGATCAGCTTTATGTCTTTGATGTACTCGAGGTTGAATAATAAATTTATTTTCTTCTATTTCTTTATCCTGAATTAAAATGCAATATTTTACAAAAATATTTAAAGTTAAGTTCTTTATTCAATATTTCTTTATAATAGAAATAATACTAACTTTTGTAGATATATGTCCTAGAAGAATTGAAGAGGTTGTTCTGATTTCACTATTATTTGTTGGAGATATTGGTATTACTGTTTTCCTATGAATTGGCGGGGTAGTCCCTAGAATTTTTGATAAGGTTGAACGTGCAGAACTACCACCATACATTACTTGAGAACAGTTTAAAGGTGATTTCTGTGCAAATAACTTTTGACGTTCTGACAACTATAACAATTTTAGATAGATTTAATGGACGAAGGTTAATTGTGATAAATATTAAAAATGATACTGTAACTATCTGATACAATATATAAAGAATCATTTAATGAACGCTAAATCAATAAATAAATCTTACTTCTCCATAATTGACAAATGTGTCCCATCTAAATGATGCTGAAGATATAGGTTTTGTTGCTTCACGAAATTTTAACGTTGTCTGAGACTCATTATCTCCTAAAATAAAGTTTTTTTATTTAAAATATTAAAAAATAAGAAAAAGAATTATTTATTAATAAATATGACAATATTAATTCTTATAATGTTATATATTATAACCATTGCCTTTATTAAGTAATACTTTATGACATTTTTTAAAAAGTAGATAATTGTTTAAAAAAAAGATTCAAAAATTGTTGTACTTTTTCTTTTAACATATTGAAAAATTAATTTTGTAATAATTTAGTATGATATAACAAAACAAATGATTTTTGCTATTACATACTATTAAATAAAAATTATGAAAAATAATAATCTTACTAGGTTTATTAAATGTTGTTGAAACTGGAGATGAAAATTCATTAGAAGAAAACTTGTCTGAATTTAATGACCTTTTTAAACCTAAAATAAAATTAAAAATTATTATCAGTTTAACAAATATTAATTACATCTATATGGAACAAACTTTAGTAAAATAACTAGATATAATAGAAGTAATATAATAGAACTAGGTATAATAGAAAAATGAAAGCAATAATTTAATACAACTATTTAACCTTAAACCCATAAATACGTATATTTAAATATTTCATAATTAAAAAACTATCGATTACTTGTAATTTTATTATATTATCATTTTAAAAATGTTGAAATTATAAGATTTCTGGAAAAAAATAGGAGCTTAACTATATCTATTTTAATCATTATTATACATAGTATTCATGATAAAATGTACCACTAAATTAATCATCAAGACCTTGGAGAACAACCTTCAGAGAATGTGAAAGAGTACTAAAATACATAATTTTGGAAAGATTTCAAATGTATACTTTTTTCAGTGCACATGCACATAATACATCATGATATTTTTTAAATAGCAACCCCTATTTTTTTTCAAGTAATTTTGATTATCGTTGAACTATTGAATAAATATACTCTTAAAATTGAATATATATTTAAATACTTACTACTATTAACAGGTTGCTTGTTTGTTGTAACCAATGTAGGTGTTGATGAAGCAAAATTGAATGGTATTGTTTTTGGACTTGGTCGATTAATATGAGACAAATCTGCTACATCAGATTTCCTTTTAAGAGAACCTAAATTTATAAAAATGAAATAGTAGTTCAGTAAATGTATGAAACTAAAAATATGAACCATTAAAATAAAACACCAGCCCTATAATATTAATCTGTATAAACTATTTTTAATATAGTATACTTTCTTTATGTGATATTTGTATGTACAAATACTTAAAACACCACCTCACACCAAAAATCAATAATTATAGTATCACCCTAATAAAATAGTATTAATCTACTATAATAATACCATTAAAACTTGATTGCAACTCTACATTTGCTAGTCATAAAGAATTATAATGTTATGCTTGATGCCAAGATTTATTGATTACAATGGCAACCATATATTATAATATATAGCAATATTTCTCCATTTGTGTGTGAATGTAAAATAACTATTGAAAAAAGTGGAATTTTTATCAAATTACCAATTTTAGATTACCACATAAACTTTCAATATCTTCATAATCATATTTTAATAAATAATAACATTTACATTATAATACACTTATGAGGTATGAATTACCTTTCATAATAATATAGTTTTGTCATCATATTAAATTAATAATTCAAAATAAACTTATATGCTCATAATACATTTGATAATGTAATTTGAAAAAAATAAAACGTTATAACAGTTATTTTACATTAAACGGCAAATTGGGTAATATTGTGTTTTATATATGACCGTAGCTGTGATAAACAAATCCGTGATGTCAGTTAAAAATCCCTGTAATAATGAGCAATGAATGACAAATGAATTTCAATCATATATATTTATTGATGACATATTAACTATATATCTATAGTTATATATATCCATGCAATTTATTTTTAAATATAATGAAATGATTAAAGCAATAAATTATCTTATCTATTTCATGTATTTATATTAAACTAAAAGGAAAATAATGCATTTACATCAAATACAATTAGATAAAAATGATAGGGTTACATTTTAAAAATCAAAACCATCTCAGGATCTGAATTTGTTTATCAAAGATCCTCACATGTAAAATTGGAGAGTTGGTTAAGAGTGTTAATATATCAGATGATTTACATATTTTTTTATGAACGTAATAGTTTCCATATTTCAAATAATAAGATATACGTATAATCAATTGCCATAAAAGTCTCTAATGAAAAATTCTAAAAACTAAATTAAATATGAATGAATGAAACGTATCTACTTACTTCTATTACCAATATCATGGCCTTGTGAGGAAGAATTAGATTGGCTAGTAAATTTTGGATTTTGTCTACTCGTACTTGGCAAACAAGTAACAGCAGATACTTCTGGTAAATTAGCATTTCCATCTGTACCGACAATACAAGAGTTAAAAAAAAATATTGTATGAATAAGAGATGTAATTTTTCAATCACTTACAATTTTTTGAATCGTCTGTCGGATTAACAGGCGATATAATATCTATGGGTGTGCAATAGCTCGTATGGGTGATAAATGTATTGTTGGATGTACACAATTTTTTCACAGGAGGTTGATCATTATTTTCACTCGTCGAGTCGTCAGGGGAATGCGAATCGCCAAGTAACGAGTTCATCCACGTAACGCCAGGTATGAACTCGGACACGCGTTTGGTCACTCGTCGCATCAACGACTGTAAATACAAAAATAACCAGTAGGCACCTATATGAGTACAAAATCGGCGATTCCACGGACGGGCGACACACGTCGGGTAGGATGAGATGACGGCGAACCGCCAAGTCCATTGCCCGGCAAAACCATGTGATCGCGCAGTTAGCTCAAACGGGCGGGAAAAAGCTCGCGAATATCAACGGACGCGCGCAAAGGCAGCGCTCGGAGACCCGAGACCCCGGCAGCGCGAAAACCGTGCGCGCGCGAGGCGGCCGGCCGCGCGGAGAAATCGGTATTGATAATAACGTGATTCGGCCCGGCCGACGAGGTGTCATCCGCGGCTCGTTACTTACGTTCGACTTGTCGTACGGCTTCATGGTTATCGGTCTGGTCCGGTGAACACGCGCGCGCGAGCAAGCACGCGACTGAAATCGAATACACGCACCTACGGTCGATCACGGAACGACGACGGCATCGTGGCGAACAGCGGCGAAAACGTACTTTAACCGAGATTATCGTTGTTATTTATTTTATTTTTTTCCGTTTTTTTTTTTTATTTTTTTATTGTTAACGAGAAACGCACTCGGCACACAAACGTACGGACGTGACGGCCATGATGGATAAACTAGATCATTCGTTGCGCGCGGACAGTCGCACTGTGACCAACCGCGCGTCGTGCCACAGCGGCGGTCGCCGCGCCGACGGCACCACTGGCGCGCGCGTAGTACTCACGTCGGCGGACAGAGCGAGACGCTCGCGCGCCGAAGAAGAGCGTCGTCGTCGTTGCTTTTTCCACCTCCTCCGTCCGTCCGACCACCCGAAGGCGCTGCACCTGCCGCCGACCGCGTCGACTAAATATACGACCGGTTTACCCGGCGGGTAACTTTCGTATTTTTCGTATTTTCTCCAGTCGCAAGTGTCACGCCGCTGCGGTCAGTTTCGCGTCCGTCGTCCACCGTCTCGCGATCGTCGTGTACGTTTTTTCTCTCGCCGCGCGCGGCTCGTAAACAATAATAATATTATCGTTTCCGCTGTAAATACGTGTGCGCGCCCCCCGTAAACGTTGTTCGAACCGATTTTCCCGCCGAGGTGCAGAGCTCGTCTCCTCGCCACGTCTCTGCTGCAAAATGCGGCGAGCACTTTTTCTTCTCGTCGTCTCGACGTTCTCAGGTACTTATCATTTGTTTTCGTCCGTTCGCACGTAAAAGAAAATATTAAATAATACACTCGGGCGGCGTGCCCGGGATTCGAGATGGGTCAGCCCCTATGACCCACAAGAGACACCGCCCGATTGATATTTACTCCTTATCGACCGACTGATATATTATGTGTATTTATTATTGTTTCACACGTTACGATGATGTTTTGTACCTCCACTAATTTGCGGTTTGTAAACAAACGTGCGATTTTATATCTCACGTCAAAACGTAACGTTTTTCGGCTATCCGTCTTATAATATTATATTACTACGATTCTAGAAAGATTCGAGAACAATTTTTAAATGAAATTATTATTAAAATTAGTTTCCATCATAAATATGTTTTCGTGATGGATACAGATATTTTTTTTTCCATGCCGATTTTCATAAGGTTTACTTTGATAACCTGGTTTATGGTTACTTACTAGCTGAATAACCCGGCTTCGCCCGTGATCAGTTTTTCCCGGTATGAGGGACATGTTCACGTACTCGAACGCTTTCGTACTCGAACGCTTTCGTACTCGAACGCTCACGTACTCGAACGCTCCGTACTCGGTCGCTCCCGTACTCGAACGCTCGCGTTTATTAAATCATAGCTGAATAACCCGGCTTTTATTTTTTTTCATTTTTACCCTTTTTAACTCCGGTAGGGGTCGAATTTCGGCGAATCTTTTCCCAAGGGGTCTCCACTATATAAAACGAAACTGCTGACCAAATTTCATACTCCTAGCTCCAGCGGTTCCGATCAGGCGAATTTTTCTAGTTTCACCATTTTTACCCCTTTTAACCCCCTTAGGGGTCGAATTTTGAAAATCGGGTGACGTGGTGACACTTTGAAAAGTATTTGGAACAACTCTGTGAACAAAAATTGGAAAAAAGTTAAATAGCGTCGTCATAAAATGGGAACATAAAAAAGGCCTGTTCTTTTATGTATATAAAATGGAAATAGATTATTTATTAATATTTTTCTTAAAGTAGATGTATTATTGATATTCGACATTATGAATTCTAATGTTAAACATAAAACCAATTTTCATAAAATAAATGTGTAAACTTGGAGAAATAAATCCAAGTACGATGAATTATATTTCATACTTTTCTCATCGTCAACTGTGTAACTCGTGTAAATATTACAATAAATAACATGTATGTTTTATTTGACTTTATTTTAATAATTATTTATTATTGGGTAAAAAAATTAACATATGACGTAGCACGCTACTCAAATTTCTGACTATCCCTCAAAAACATATTTATGATTCATAGATTTTCCTTGTAGGTAGAGGAAAAATATCGAGTTGCATGCTACGTTTTTTTGTTTTACTTTTTTTTTGTTAATTCGACTTTTCTGTCGATATTATTACTGAATATTGTGATAAGAAATTAGAAAATAATAATCATGAAAACTAAGTTTATTCCTACGTTTATTTTCATATCAAAACCATCTTATGTTGTTGTATAAACGGGGCACCATAATAATATTGAAAAAATAAACTTTTGGTCAATTAACCTCCGACACATTCCTCTTAGATTCGCCCCTGATTATATTATTATAATAATATTATGTTAAATTTGGATTCTCGATGTTGTCGTAGTGATTTTAAGTTAGAACCCTTTAGAAACAATTGCCGAGCACCAAGGGCTCCGCGAAGCAGTTTGGGATCCGTAGATCGTCTGGTTTGCTTATATCAGAGGGCGCAGGCTAACGGTGTATTATTATTTATAATTTTAACACAAACAACAGTCGAGTACTCAGATTTTAAAGCATTTGCTTGTTGCTATAGATTTAATATATAAATAATTGCATAGAAATTGTATTTTTCTTGTTTTTTCATTGTTTACCATTTAAGATTTTCGAGTTCATGTTTTACTGATTTTATATTATTCTATGTTATCGACTTAAATCTATTTAAAAATTTAAGAAATTATGTTTAGTAATTTTATATGTTGATTCAATTTCCAATTTATTGAGGTAGTACAGATGGTTTCTTTAAACTGTTAATTATTTTATATAAAGTTGTAGAAAGGGGTCATGATATTTTTCAAATATATTTCTGTATTCTGTGTATGTTTTTTGTTCATTCGAGTAAATAAAAACAATGATATGACTTATATCTTACTACGGTTTTGCCTTCATTTTATTTACTTTTCATAGTTTCTTCTATTGATACATTATTCATTTTCAAATGCATTTGAATTATAAATTAAAATTCACAATTAATGTGATCATTTAATTTTGAGTTAGGTGTGAAAGTAGGTAGCAAAATAATTGCGAATGACTTCGTAGAACAAATAGTAACAATATACGGGGAAGATATAGTTTTTGGTAATTATATCACTAGCTGATAACATCACGCCAACTAACAGCTAAATTATCGGCAACAGTCTATATTTCTGGATTTAGTTCCAAATTCACCACTGTTAGTTTTACTTTTTAATTAAATAAAATATACTTAAAAGTTAAATGGGTTGGTACATTTTTTTTTTCAGAATTTCTGAATATAATGTAAATTAATTTGCAATATGTAACCAAAATAAAATCTATTAATAACACTTAAGCTACAGTTTAGCACTACAGCTAAGCCATAATAAAACATTTTAAATCAGTTTGATTTTACTATTGTGTTGGTAACCCATATTGGTAAGCAATGTACATATTATATACATATATATCCCAAAACTGAGTCTATTCTCCACTATAATATTATAATTAACAATAGATCATATTTTATGAAATATATGATATATCACTAATAAGTATTGCATTAAATCCATTCAGTAGTGAAAGTTGTACAATTATTTGATTGAAAAATAAAAAAAAAATCGTTTATCATTCGTCTCTTTGCTCTTCTGTAGTTAATGTCTGGTGAATATACGCGTCATTTGGATATATACTTCGAACCTTGTATTGGTATTCCTATAAGACTTCTATAATTCGTGTTTCTTGTTTTTTTTTTTTTTATACTGTTTAGAGTAATGATAAATCGTTGTACTCACAAAACGATTATATTCGAGACTGGTGTAATGACGTTGAGTTGAATTTATATAGGTATCTTATTTTTTTAATGACAACACGAATGTATGTGTATCACTTAAAATATTATGATAATGCGTTGTTATATTCAAAAAAACCATTATTTTATATTGTAAAACGCTTCTTATATTATCAGATACCTATAACCAATATTCATTTTATAAATTTAATATTTTTGAAAAATAAACTCTGACTGGATTCAAAAGAACTCGATATACCAGTTTAAAATTCTAATAATAATAATGTTTTAAGAAAAATGATAAGTCTTCGAGTTCAAGTATATATGTTCTAAGAGACTAATTGTTTTTCACATTACTGAGAAATTTTATGAATTAATATTAAATTCAATTTGTTTATCTAGTCATTGATATTTCATTATTAAATTGATTCAACTATACTCAAATAATAAGTTTTGGTGAAATTAAAATTAATATGTTGTTAAATTATTAAAATCCTAAAAAATAAAAAGTTTTGTAATCGTTTTTTTTTTTTTTGTAAAATTATAAGGAATTCAGGTACCTACATTATAATTGAGTAAATATATAGAAACTGACTACCTCTTTTTTTGAAAAATCTTAATTGCCAAGGGAGTGAAAGAAATTTGTTTGCCTTTTATACTGAGGAAAACTTATTTGTGTTGAAGAAAGTGCTAATATTATTTTTTCGTCTTTAAAACCATACAAGAATGTCAATAAAAAAAATAATAATAAATACAAAATTACCGAACATCCTATTTGTTTATAGGTAGGTATTGTACCTACTTATTTGTTAGGTATGATAAACACAGAGTATAATTGGTTTATACTTTCACATTCTTCTTTTTTTTTTTTAACTTTTTCAAAATATTTTTAAAACCTTTCTTACAGTTCAAATATTACTCAGCCTAATGAAACTGTATAATACAAATTATAATTCTTTCTTCAATTTGTGCTATCTACTTTTAATCACATTAAGACTGTATGATTAACATACGATTAACAGGTAGGTACGTATTAAAGACTTGTTAAAATTCAGAAACTTTAACAAATATTTTGATTGACATTTGAAGTAACTGATGATAATAAAATTAAAATAATAGTGTAATAAGTCGTAATAATTTCTATTAAAAGAAGGGTTTTAGAAGGAAAGGCTAGTTAAAGTTGTATACTGAATAGTGGGTGGTAGTTGATGATTATTTATCTCATGCGAGTGTGGTTATTGATTAAAATAAAGACGTGATGATCATTAACATATAAAAGGGAAATATAGAAAATAATAAAACGGAAAACTTAAAAATATACGACGATTATTATGATGATCGCCATTTACATTAGTTTTAAATTCAGGTTAGACTAGGAAATTCAAAGAAATGTCAGCAAGATAATTTCGAAAATTGGAGGATGATTACAACATAACCAAGAGCCACTCGGTCATTTGACACGGTAGTTTGTTTCGCTTATGATTAGCCCAGATCGCTTTTCTTCCGTAAGTCCTCCGTATTTGCTCCATAAAACACAATATGTTTCATGTTGCATACTTTGCATGTTTTAAACTAACCTAAGTAGCAGGTTGTTTTTCAAAGCGAGAAGATGTTTTGTGATAATGCTTAACGTTTAAAGTATTTAATTTATATACATATTTGTATAACTTATATCAACATAGTTACCTATTTGCTATTATACTTACGTATAATATTTTATATTCATTTCAATTAATTGCAGTAGATTCCTGTTGAGTTTATCGTAAATAAAATTCCCAGTGTTCTTAATTAAATTACTATGCCATTGAAACTCTGTCAAAATGATAAAACTATGTTTAATGAAACTCAAATTATGAACATCATTATTTTGGTCCCTTTGATTGGTTAGTTATATTTCAAATACGTTTTTAAGTAATTATAAAACAGGATTAGGACAAGGTTTTAAGAATAGATATTAATAAAGTATACCCGGTATACGAGTACTGTATGCCGTACAGTTTTATTAATAGGTATATTAAGAATATCATTGTACGCTTATTACTCTAATGAAATATATAATATATGAAAAAGGTTTTAAAACTAGATATTAATAAGGTATACCAAGTATAATATACCTTACGGTTTTATTAATAGGCACCCAATATTATACATTAGAGACTTGAATTAAATAATAGGTATATTAAGAATATCATTGTACGTTTATTACTTAATGAAATATGTATATAATGTGAAAATACCCTATAGTATTTACAAATACTAGGAACTCGTTACCTACCAATTATCAATTGAATCTAATGTATACGTATTATATACCTATGTGTGTAAAAAAAAATTACCGTTATCATATTGAAAACACAAATATATAATATTAAATATTATGTAACAATTATTGAGAAATATATTTCTATATTACTGCTTCAGTTTTAAAATTCGTTTGAATACTTTTAAACGTGTACCTTTATAAGTTTTAGAAATAATTTACCAAGTACCTAAAGTAAATATTTAATATTAATTTGGTATTACAGGATTCATAGGATGCTTGTCATCTCCGGAAACTCGATGTAAGTTTCCTGGTGCACCAGCACACTCGACTGTATCATTTTCCAATGAGACTTTATCCACTGGTGCAATAGCAACGTATAACTGCGAAAGAGGATTTGAACTCCTAGGACCAGCAAGAAGAGTGTGTGAACCTACCGGTGAATGGCTACCAGAAGGAATACCATTTTGCGGTAAGTTTCAAATATTTTTTTGTTAATTTGAATATGCTTATCGCATGACATATATAGGATGATTGCAAAATACAGTCTTTAAGTACCTATATAAGCATTGTACAAATGTCAAAAATGATAATTTAAATAAATGCATGATTTAAGCATAAATAAGGAGTGATCATGCTTGAAATAACTTTATACTTAGATCATATTTATAGCTTAAAAGTTATATTACTTGTACTTGGCCGAAAAACAGTTGTATGGTTTCTATTTTTCCTATTTATTATTCTCAATTAATTTTAAATCGATCAAGAAATGAGATCCGGCTATTATGAAAGACTTGAAATGACGCATGTTATATTTCTTAGCTATACAGTTAGAAAGTTATTGAGCTTATTTTACTCTCGACAAATACTTTCCTTATTATTTTTAAATTCCATAGAGTAACAATTGATTACTATATAAGAGCTATTTTTTTTTTTAAATAATGCTTTTTCATTATTTATTTTTAATAGACATAATATCGTTCTTTTGTTATTTTTTTGGAGTTTCTCTCACGTTTAGAGGCACAACCAAAACAATATGACTATTTATTTAAATTTTATAAGCTGCAACGGTTGACCTTTAAATACCTCATTTTTTAAATCTTAATATTATTAAAAGTATCTTTATTAAAATTTGTTACGCTTAAAATAAGTAAAATACCTGGTAGGTATATTTCATACGAAATATATTTTCACAAATGTAAGAAAATCTTGTGAAATGAATGATGATATTGTATATCTGTATATCTTCTCCAAGTTTTCGTTGACAAAAAAAAAAAAAAAAAAAGGTTTTTTTTTAGTAAAATTGTAGTAGATACCGTTGGTCAGGATCGTAAAAAATACTATCATGATTGTCGTCGGCTAGATTCATACAAAGTGGTAAATTATGCTCGCAAATTTAATGCTCCGTGAAAAAGTATATTTTCATGGGTAAAAAAATATGGAATTTATTTTATAACAATAGTATACCGCTGATACTTCAACAGATTTTAGTGGCGTAAAGAATTGTTGTATGTTATCCACAACAACAAAATATCGATTAAAAAAAAACTTCTTTAGTATTTTTTTAAGGCAATTAAATCCTCGTGTATTCTTTTTTTCTAAAATCTGTAAACCAAAGGCGTGAACGTTTTTAAAGTAGTATTCTTATTTAAGTTTTATAAAGATAAAACATAAACAATGTACACATGATTATAAAATATTATGTTGTAATAAATCTTAGATTAATGTTACTTTATTCTGTCTCTATATAAGAAATTTATTTATAATCAATCTAACAAAAATATGTAGTCAATTAATACGATAGGTAGCATTAGTTGCAAATGAACATTTGTTCAAAAATGAAATATTGTGATAAAAAAAATAATTTTCCTTTTGTCTTCTTATAAATTAATGATTAAGTAAATAATATTAAATACGTTCGTTCATCATAATTTCGTTTATTATTAATTATTAATTAATTATTAATTATTCGTCATAATTTCATTTAATTGTAAAAAATGTTGGTAATATTTATGTTATAACGTATGATCGACCAAATTTACCGTCATCTACTAACGATAATCAAAATAAAATTAACCTACAGCTACTAAATATTATCTTAATGTCACAAAAATAGTAATAAAACATAATTTCCTTTAAAAAAAATTCATAAAAAATACTTAACTCACATTTTGTTGAACAATAATAAAAATACAGTTTGTTGATAAAAAAAAAACATTAACTTAAATTATACATCTCGGGTATTGTTGGGTAAAAATAATGATTATGAAAATTAAAATAGTTTTGCTAAATCCGAGGCTAAATTTTATGTCGCATCACCTGCATGATGTACCCACTTATAAGTGAATATTATTTATATACCATGGTGATAGATGAAATAATGAGTCCTTCATTAGTCATTACTATCGATGGAACTAAGACCACACTTGTAAAGTGGTCCAAATAAAAATCACTAAAAATTTTTAAAACGTACACATCCTCACGTCCTTTTGAAAATTATTAGTTAAAAATTAAAATAGATATATTTCTTTAAGTTTCATAAATAGTACCTATTACCTTGTAATTTTTTTTTATATTTTAAAAAAATTTATGAATATCCAAATAAATATTTGTACGTTTATCAATCTTTTAATTTGTAAACCAGAATGTATGTTTATTTTTACAACATAATTAGATAAATTGAAAAATATACAGGAAATATTCAGCGATTTGAGAATAGTGTGTACGTATCTATTTAGTTAAAAGTATAAATTAAAATATTTTGTTTTTCTTTTCGGTAGAGCACACGTAACATCAGTACCTATTAATTTAACGAATTACACAAGCGTAAAAATGTTACAGCATTTTTTAACTATAAAACTATTAGGTATTCATTTCAATATAGCATTGATATCTCAAACATCTGATACTTCTAGAAGTTATATGACTCGCGCGTTTCCATAAACTGTTAAATACTTATCGTTAAAACATAAAATACGTAACATTTTATATTTTTTTTTTATGGAACCTAATTGCTTATCATTGTGTACCTGATGAAAATGATCAAATATTTCGTATTGCTATAAATCTATTTAACATTGTGATTATACAATTCGTTATAATTGAACAAGTGTTGTATAATATATATGAATGACAATTAATAATAAAACATGGGATATTAATGTCGAGTGAGATATTTTATTATTTATTTGATACTTATTATTGTCACATATTACTATGACGATGCGCACGGAAATTCGTGTAACATGACCCATGGGAACTTTTGAAACAAATAATATAATTGCAGTTGGGCATTCACTTCTCATTTACATCCACTCCAAGAAGTGAAAAGCTATTTGTATGTGACCCTATTATAACTTCCAAAGTGGGTGACGTGTTCATTGATGTGACCCATCAATTTGAGGAGCCGACATTATTATAGAAATAGCTATTCTACCGCGCGATTTGTGCAGGGACATATCGACGCGTACATATATATGTATAAATAAATATTTAATGTACATTGTATATATTAGACTTATGAAGAACCTGTTTTTTCGGTCATGAAGTTACTAAAGCTGCCACGTCGTCCGACGACGACAAATTAAAAATAATCGAATGATAATCGCGTGTTAAAAAAAAAAAAACTACCTACAAGTCTCGGGGAATGGCTGCAAAGAATTTTCATATTGAAATCGAAAATGGGGACACTGACAAAGGCGTGCGCGTTTATTATCTTATTGATGACACATATAAATGTTCTCGATAAAACACAACACTTACTTTATGTCTCGTGGAAATCCTTTTGTCACCTGTACTGAATTTAAACACACGTTATTATTATGGTACTTTACGTGTTATGTACACGCTAATACGTGGCCCAATTTTTTCGAACATGCTTCTACGTCTTCCCATATTATAATAGTCATAATACCGCTATTACAACGGTAAACTACACCTTCTCGTCTGCGTCTCGTTTCATTCTACCGCACGTTTAGATCTGACAATCGGCACCCATCGTAGCATGATAATTGTCAATCGCCATGAGTAATCGATGAGTTTGCCAAATCATTACCAAGGTAGATGTATCAATTGCTAAAAATTCAACAGTCGTTTGTTTTTCATTACCATAAAATTCCAACCATTCTTTTTCAAAGAACAAATTCTCATATGGGAAATGTGGGTATGGCCGTTTAATGATAATTAGCTTTTTATGTAGTTTTCGAAAATACCAATGGAATTTTAACGTGTTCTATTTTAATTACTATTAAAAATTTTAACTCAAAAAAGTTTAACAAATACGAATTATTTATAAATCTGCTTGTTAAAATTGTAATTTTCTCAATTATGTTATTGTAGTTAGTTACATATTTGAAATAGGTCCCAAGCACCAGATACCAATAAATGGTAGCTAAATACGAAACATACCTTGAAATATAATAAATTAAATAAATACATGAGTACTTAAATGTACTTACAGAGGTATGAGTAGGTACTGAGTAAGATGAACGTGAAGTGTATGTCGTTCAATAGTTAAACTAAAATATAAAATCATAAATAATAATTTACTTTTATATTTATCTGTTATTGTTATTTTAAATATCTATATGTTTAATTCGAAAATATATATTCATACATAATAGTTATTTAGAGTATGTCATTATTTTTACATACAGTTAAGTGAAATAGAATCTTATGGTATTGTGTTTACGTTATAATAATTGGTGTTTTATTTATTTTGTAAATTCGATTCGGTAAATTGTAAAGACGTATTATTAAATATAATTGAGTTGCAAAGAGGGAAAAAAAAATAGGTATTTATTACTTGAATAATGTATATTTTCAAGTCATAAGAGTAGTCAAATAATGTTGGTTTTTTAGAAGAGTCATCTGAGCGTTATAAATCCGTAAGATTCGCACCATAATTGACCATTTAAATGGTACATGGATAATGAATTTACCTATGTCGGATAAGCGTGGTCTCTTAACCTCAATATGCTATTGTGTTGTACCTACACACGCATTTAACCATTTTATGTACATTGTACATGTGATAAATTTAAATAACATTTATATCATAACTGATAAATTATTAAATTATATTAATAAATGTTTTATTATTATTCATTATGATTTGAATATCGATGTACAACACAACAATGTTGACGATCAACGCGTAATAATTAATAACATTAATGACTAAAAATTTAAGTTGTGAGATTTTACTTATGTTTTAGTTGTGTAAGCATATATATATATTTTTTAAAAGAGATGCTGTATTATATCCACCTGGGTACTTTTTACATAACTTCGAAGATTCATATATAAATATATAAGACAATAAACCGAAAAAGTAAAATGCAAAATGATGCGTTGGGTAACGATTTCTTTTATGTTAGACCGCTTTTTAATGAGAATAGTTGAAGTTTTAATAAAGTACAAAATAAGACTTGGAATGTTACACAAGTCATAAGTATTCATGTAATAAACCATCGTTTAAGTCACTGAGATAAAAAAAAAAATACGTAACCATTTACGTTAGGTCATTCGGTGTCAAAATAACGGTGCTTGGGATACGAGCCAATATTACACAAACAATACGTGATCCCTCGTTTGTGGGCGAAAATTTAGGTCCTGTCCGCTTTTCGTCTCTAATATGTGCAGTCGCGGTGTGTGTCATAAATTAAAAACTAGTTAGCCGCTGCGTTGAATTTAATATTAAATACATTCGAATCGTGATGGACACTACGTGTGAGAATTTTCTTCTGCAAACAAATGTGGAATAATGTGTTCACATTACGTGTATAGGGTCATAGAAAGACAGATATATCATGGCATATGAATTGGTAACGGTCGAGGAAAAAAAAAAAACAAAAACGTACATAAAGGCCAAACAAAGAATAATTTTCGAGGGTCTATGGATGTTGTCACACCAACGACCTGTGTCATTATTATCTATATAAATTCGGCATTAATAATTTAGAGTTCACGTCCATTGTATAATGTATGTACCTACTGCTGATACGGTTTGATTCGTAATTCCTGATTAGCGGTTAGTTAAGGCAATCCAAATTACTGAAAACTGAATTTTAAACAAAAACTGTTCTCGTCGGTTGGACGGATCGTCATTAATTCGCTTTCTATTAAAAAAAAAAAAAAATAATAATAATAAAAAGGTTTAAAACCAACGTTCGATAAAACTTGTATTTTATTAGTTTACTATAAGTTTATTACGGTCAAAATATTACCTTACAAACCGAACGAATATACGTTGAAATTGATTGCTCAAAGAATAAAAACTACCTCGATAGTCATCATATCTGATAAATGATAATCATTTAGTTTATATTTATTCAATAATAATCGTTTTCGAGACATGAAATATTTGTTGTTATGAAATGCCTAATACATACCTATAATTTGACGTTCAAATAATAATTTTGTCGATACTCATTTGTCTTCACTTTCAAAACGGTTAGATCGGTTGAAAACGAAAAAAAATATGGTACATTCAAATCACGACACAACCAATCGTATTTGTTTTGTAAAAGTGTGTTCGTGCACGATCTATGACATTACGTTTTCGTTTTTCGTGTGATTTTTCTTTTAAATGAAAGTTGCTTTAGAGATTCATTGACCATAGTCCACGAGAGACCAAATCGATTCCAGTCACGTTTTTTTTTTCTTTCTATATACATATTGAACTCTGAACTTTTCTAGAAGTAAAATTTACCATGTGATAAAATTAAAAACAAAAATCATTCGGGTAATTTCGGTCGGTAATAGATTTTATGTTCTTCCTTATTTACTTATGAAACGATATATATTTATATACACGTACCTGCCACATTTTGATTTTTATTCTTAAATCGCATTTCAAAATCGCACGGACTTCATTCTCAAATAAAAAAATAATAAAATTAATACTAAGTTATAGAATTATTTTTGTAAAGCTTCTATTAATTCGATTAAAAATAATTAAAAGTTTAATCATAAATATTCATTTTACTCGACTAATTTATATGTTTTTCTATTGCATTAGACGTATTAAAAATTCTCTGCACATTCAACGCTTCTCTAAAAGATTTAAAACAAGCGGTTTCATCTAGTTTTAATCCATCGCTATATAAAAAAAAAAACTTGTTCGGATGTGGTCTGTTATGATTTGTCTAGCCATTCGTTCAAACTTAGAGGAGGGAAAGTAGTTTACTCATTCAAAACTGGTTAACTATAATATACTGGAAAATTATTTCTTACAATTTGTTGAGAACAAATTATATTTTACCGTGTACGTACTAATTAGCATAGTAAAATGTGAAAAATTGATATGCATTCATAATTAGTCGGAGCATAGGCATGGTGGTTTTTTTTTTTTTTTTTTGTTTTGTGATGACTCGAGTTTACACTTACATAAGTATTCGTTTTTTTTTCCCCGTTCTAAAAAAACTGACGTGCTAACTTAATTTTATGAGAACGTGATCGTTCAATTTCCAATTATTTTGTAAAGAAAAAAAATATATCGACAACAAAAAGAGTTATCTCAGGAACGCGTATTTAATTTTAAGAATGTCTTGTCAATGGGATATTGACATAATAGTTCGATACGTTAGTTTCGTTTTGTATACATTACCTACATAATTTACCGTCAATGCGTCGATCGAAAATAAAATTCTCTCCCTTCCCAACATATTTCACATAGAATTCCTCTGTTTTCATAAGTGTCTATATTGAATTTAAAAGGAAGTTACGACTGTAAATCTTTACATTTTGATTTATGTTCTCGCGAATGATAATGTTTTCATGGGTTTTTCTTACTAAATCAAATACGAAATCAATATTAAAATACAATTATTACGTTAATTATAATGATTATACAGTAAACGTTTGTAGTGATATTCGAAATGGCTTATGTTGTTTATGGCAAAATAGTAGTGTGCTGCACACCACTTCTTTATGGTACCAGACGTCGACTATATAATTTTCTAATGCACACGACTATGAATTTCAAGCGGAAACAAATCGATGGTATTCGACCGATCCTTAATGTTTTTAAATATTTTCAGTCGTCTCGCGCGCGTATATACGTTCTTTAACATTCATAATAGTGACGATGCGTTGGTAGGTACAGATTTTGCCGCGTGTATAAATGTATGGTTGTTTCGTGGCCTCCAGTTAGGTGAAGGCCACGGTCGGCTCTCATTGGTTTGCAACCGGTTCCGCCGCAGCATCTAGGTCAAACATTCCGCGTCTATGGAGCGCCTTGCATCGCGGCAGGACGTAGGTACGAAGAAATTTCACTGGAACTACTGAAAATGTGTACGGTAGAGTTGCCTGGGAGTTCTCTCTTTCTTTTTATAACACATAGCATGTGTGTCGTTGATATTGTTATTATTTATGTTTTGCGAGTACATGTGAATTCATTTCACGTCCGATTACTCTGAACGATTCGTAGACGGTTGGTGATTCTGCTTTTACGATTTATTTTTCGTTTTTATTTTCGAAAATCTTAAGTGTAAAATATAAGCGAGGAAAAAAAAAGAAAAGTTTGACTCACAGAAACGTTGATTTTAATCCGAACCAATCCAAACACATTTCTATTGAATATTTCTAATTTAGTACTTTTCCAATTGTTTATCAAATGATTCGAATGTTTTTGAAAATTTCAATGTTCATCAAATTAATGTTATAAGCATTTATTTATATCGTCTGGAACTTTTTAATTTTTATAAATTATTCGTTTGTTTTCAAGTACTAATTCGAAGCTATTCTTTACAACGAAAATCTCTGTATGTTCAGTAAATACATTTGAAGCCCTTCAAAATGTCCACTATATTATATTCTAATGTGTTAATATTATTTATTTTGATGAATATTATTTAATAATAATAATTATACAATGTTCAACAATAAACTAAACAATAGATTATGAGAAATAAATATAAGATTTTCATTTCTTTTTTTCCATATTGTTGTAGCACCCCTAATAAATCTTTTAGTATTTATGAATTTACTGCACAGTTTACTTTCTTCTATTTTACTTCGACGAATTCATTCTTTCCTCTGAGAGAATGTAAAATTTATTCGTATTATATGATGTTGATACTATCATTTAGGGTGAGTCGATTCAAAAGTAAAAGTTATTTCATAGTAAAAATTTTAATATCGATCACTATCGTTTTATATTGTTTAGATGTTGGCCTGTGAACTTGAAAGTGTCGGTTGATGCACAGCAGGGGACCTTGAGATAAAATTCTTGATCTATTGTTACCGCCTAAGTCGTGATCATCTCACACAATAATAACTGTACCTATAATATATTTTATAGTAAATAAGGCCAAGGGTATATATTTTGATCATTTACTTTCTTCGGTTCTTCTAAATAAACTCTAGTTTTTAATTTTTACTCTCTCTAAAATATAATATAGTTGAAATTAAAAACCTAGGTAGATATTTAAATAAATATCATGTACGTCACTAACAAATTATCGTATTATTTGGATGCCATATTTTATTCATTATTCATGTTCATTCTGTAACTTAAAACAATAATTATTTAATTCATTTTTGAGTCTTATTAGAAATAAATTATACAATTTTCAATTCTAAAACGTAATAATGCTCACTTTCTTTTATCAAATTTACTTTCACGCGAAGCTAAATGCATATGAAGATATTCAAACATTGTTTATAAAGATTAAACAATTTAATTCATTACTATTATACATTATAAAATAACAATCATGACATAAAAGACTTACAAGTTGCTCTTCTTATATCTCAATGCCCTGAACACTCAAATTATGCTTGTATTTTTCAAAAGAATTATTTTCATAGCTAATTTACTATATAGAAAATGCATTGTACTTATCACATTAATTATAATAACTACTTACATCTGCATTGTTATATAAAAATATAGTCTAACAGTAAATTGAAAAAAACAAAATTGAAAATCTAAAACCAATTTGAAATTAGACATTTATTATCTGTTCCTAACTAATACAAAGTATATCATTTCAGTTGTTTATGTAACTTTATCTTTTCAATACGAGAGTATCAAATTATATAATAATATTTAATTCATATTTATTTCCTTTTAGTAGGTTTAAGTGTATAAGGTATTCTTGTTCCTCAAATAAAACGTTAGACAATTTTTTTAATTGTAGGTATATGATGTTATATCAGCATTTTGTTTCAGACTATCTCATTAGTTCACAAATAATTATTTTCGAAAGTCAAGAATTGAGCAGGTGCACGGATACATAGTCGTTAAATTATACGTTTTTCACTATACGCTTGAATTATACCTTTATCCATAATGGGGTTGGACCCTTTTGGATAACATTAAAAAAACCAGTTGTTCCACTTAGTGGGAATCTACCCATGCTACATTATAACAAAAAGATCTCCCCTAAACTACAGGAATACAATATTCGATGATTCTTTTTTTTCTTCTAAAATATTTTTTAACCACATTCCAATGTAAATACACGACATAACTTGAGTTATCATACACTCTTGGGAGGATACACTTTAACCTGAGTTACATAATATAAAAAATATATATTATGATGCGTAGATACCTGTAAGATGAGAACAAGAGATATGGGTAATAATTTTATAAAATGATAATTATTATACTGTCAGAACTAATTCAGTTGTTATGACGCGTAATACGTTGTGAGCATAATCTTATGCATTAATACTCGAATAGCTTTAGAAGATATACGTTTCGATTTTCAGAGTCTATAGAGCCTAAAAGGAAATAAAAACGAATACAAACCAGACATGAATATAACACAAAATATTATACATTGTAAACAGTCGGCAAACAAAGCGTTTTCTTTTATCCGTCAACATTTGTTTTTTTGAAATATTAGTTCTGTTTATTACAAAATTCCTATAGATGTTTTTGCTAGTCAATGTGAGATCACATGTATGAGTATATGTTTTTGTCTTGTACGTTTTGTCAGATAAAACAATAGATGGCATAAGTGAAACTTTTACCGGGGGGTCATAACATTATCTCTCAGCGGGTCATCTGTATTCCAAACATTATTCAAAATACAAAAAACTCCTATATGAAAGTAACAGTAACGAGCCCATTTTCATTGTTACGCTTAGTAGCCTGTTAACATATACGTATTATGTACCTACGTAACTAAAATATAAAAATTGGTCATTTCAATTGTGTATCATTTTTAATTTTTCGAAAGTCTAAAGAAACAATTATACATCTCGAATAGAATTCTGTCAAACTTATATAATGCATTATGCCTGAAAAAAAATAAAATCAAAATCGAATCCAGTCGTCTTTTTTTTCTATTAGGGGTAAGGAAGAGTTGCATGACCTTATAAGAGCAATCATCGGGGTTTAAGGAGGGGTCAATCAACAATAGTAGTGTAATTTTCGCTTTTTGCTCGTCCGTCGTCGAGTCCACTCATTTGGAACTGCGCAAACCACAGACGCTACACAAAAATGATGATTTTCTTTACCGATTGAATAAAACACGTCGGTTATTTTCGTTTGCTTCGAAGATCGTACGATAGAATAGCGTGGAGAAAAAATTGTACAGACACAACCGGTTCTACCTCACTAGAAACGTGCTCTAGGTTTTCCGACGTTTCGTCTATTCAACCAATGACGTCTGACGATCGACGTATTTTTCGTCAATAAGTTTCTCACATAATCATCATTATTTGTGTCCATCGTTTATGTTTTGATGCGTAAGACAACGACGACCATGCGTGAGAACTGTTTTTTTTTTTGTACAAGCCGTGTTTGATTTTTCGATAATAATACCTTTGAGGTTCAAACAAATTCCGTTTTAAAAATTCAATAAAACGATTGTTTGAAAAAAATAATTGTTCGGCAATTGAATTGCCAATAGGTAGTGAATTTAAAAAAATTAATAATTTGTAGAAGAATCTATCATTATTTTCATTATCAAACCGATTTCAAATATATTTAACTGGGCTATTTTTATACTCGGGTAAAATATATTTAGCTATAATATAAATTACAATAAATTGAAATCGATATTCTTGAATATCATTTTAATACTCGATGTGTTACCTACCCGTGTGTTTATTTCCCATTTAATACACCGACCGTTATTCTTAACTCTTGGCCATCGACGGAACGTTTAAAAATCACAGTATACCTGCGTTTAAATAAATAGGTACCTACAGATGATAATAATATGAATTGTATGTAAAAACATAATAAAATAATCTACGTGTAATTTTAAACAGCACACGACCACTACAGTTTTAATTACAATATAGTATATGGTAGAAATACCAGAAATACATATTATAATCACATTGGGCAATTAGAGGAAGGCGAATATTACTCATACCTTCCGAGTCCGCTTTAACGTTTGTGTCGACGACGACGACGACGCCCCGGCGGTCTCGCGAATTCCATCATCTGGGGGAAAATGATAATAATATTCGACGCTCGTTGACAAAACTAATAAAGTAGGGTCTGTGTTGTTGCCGACGAAGAGGTTGAATCACACGGACCATGACCACTCCCTCCGCTTTCACTGGCTGCGTTCCATCCGGCCGGAAGACCTACATACAGGAAAGTTTCCAGGCTATAACACCGTGCATGCGCATATATTATTATGTTGCATTAATGTATGCACGATAGTACGATACCGACTATTATATGTATGACGGAGCGTGTACGGACAATTTCCAAAGTCGATTTTGAGTCATGACAAGATGTTTACCGTAGTTATCTTTTATATTGCTGCGACACAATGCATTATGTATAATACACGTGTATACATGTGTATATATTATATAGGTACACGCTTAAAAATAATGAGCCTAGTGATCCGGTAAATTATTATTATTACTATAATGCGAGAACATTTAAGGCAAAATTTCAATGCGGCGAATAGCACTCGCGTATAATACTCGATTTGGTATAGGTTGTGTTAGGTAGGTAGGTAGGTAGTATACGTACATGCATAATAATTGTTCGACCGAAGCGAAACAAATTGAATTTTCTTCGGAGGATCGCATTATGTGCGCGACTTCTTCCGGAAAACTTTAATCGATGTGTTCGCGTACAGTGGCCGATACAGCGAGCGCGGAAACAGTTTTCGGTCCAAAAACTAAACAATTTATCGCCACACAAGTAATACTAGTTATAGTAATATTGTTTGAATGTTGTGATTATCGTTATCACAGGTTGTACACACTATTTATTACATGTTTTATAAATGCACACGGTTCGATTTCAAATAATCTATCCGATTTAAAATTGAGAAAAGCGTTGGCCATCGCAGCACGATATTTTACCGTTAACAAATACGTAGGTACCCCCGCGTACGTATGAAATACCGTCGTCGCCCACAATTCATAAATTCGTACCTAATTAAAATAACCAGATACAATTTCTTTTTCTCGTTTTCTTTCTCGTTAAATGTGTTTTTTTGTTAGTATTATTACTATGGTGGAAGTAAAAATACGACGTTTACGCTGATCCATGTTCTCTGACCCACAAAACCGATCGTTCGATGCGACCGTGATGCTATTGGATCTCATGATTTTACATGGCAAATTCGTTTTGGTTTTCACGCACAAACTAAAAAGTGAAGTAATATGACTATTTAGAGCTCGAATGATTCTTTCATGCAAGAACGTTGATTGATTTATCATAACATTATGTCGGTATAATGTATACAGTAAACACGCAAATGGGTTAGCGTCCTTATATTAATAATTAATATCACTATGTGACGTATTTCAAATGCGAAATGGAATTATTAACTATTATGGAAAACAAGTCATACATGTGTTATGAATAAATAATCTATACTAAATGGAATATTCTTTAAATGGTCCCGTATTCGTCCTAGTACACTTTCGTGTAAAAGACATAATGTGTAATATTTTATAATTAGACTAGTTATTTGAGATTTCAATGTAGATGACATACTCCTAACCTAATGAAATGTCACATTTGTTTACAGTGTTAAATGTGGCCGCGGGCAAAGCACCTATGCAAATCAGTTCGGAACCAGGAGGCCTGCCGCAAAAAGCCATCGACGGCAGCACCAGCTCATTTTTCAGCCCCGAAACGTGCACACTTACTAAACCGGAACGTACCCCATGGTGGTATGTCAACCTGTTGGAACCATACATGGTTCAGCTGGTGAGATTGGATTTCGGCAAAGCCTGTTGTGGTAAGTTCTTAAATTACTATTACGTCCAAACGAAAACACAGCCTATGATAGTATTGTAATATGACTTCACACGTTTGAAGTATAGTTATAATATCGAACCCTGTGAAAAAAATATGGAATAAACTGCACCTCCTACAATTGTTGAATAAATAATGGGTGTTTATACTTACTCTCAACAAATTAACAAAACACTCCAGTTGATTTTTTTGATATAAAAAAAAAATTATCTTTATTTATCACATTTTCAAATTATTGACGTAATTATTTATGTAAGTCTTCCTAACATTCCGTTGTTCAACTTTGTTTAGCTTTATTTAAGTTAATTTTTTTTTTCTTTTCAATTCCACGATTCAATTTAAAATCAAACCATGAAGACATTTTTATTTTTTCAACCACTATAATTATTATTTTTGTATAGTTGCCAATTGATCAATTAGTGTGATTCCGGGTATTATAATAAAAATTTAAAATCCGCACTCAATAAGTAAATAGCATATTGATGAAAAATACATAATGTTTAAACAATACGGGTCAGAATACTTATAGCAATTAATTTTAATAATTTCTGAGTTTTACTATTACTGGTTTCGAGGTAGAAATTAAACGACAAATTGCAAGATGAGAAGATGTTTAAATTATGATGAAACGTACAACCTAAATTGTCAATTATATAATTAAATCTATTAACAGATCGGTAACAAATGAAAATAATTTGTTAACACTTAACTATTGACGTTGGTATCGAGACTATTCGTTACATACTATTATCAAAATGTATATAGTAAACATATTTATTTATTAATATTTTATTCGATTAATTTTTAATTATTTCAACTCAATTTGATATCATTTCTAAAAAGTAAATAAAGTTGAAAAATAATTTACCGACTAGTCTCTTTATTTATATGAACAAAGTAAAACTTTCAAGCTCTCCAATTTAATGCTCAGATTAAGTTATTATTCGAATAATTAAGTAATATTATGGTATTAATAATTTAAGACCGTGTTCCTGCAATTAATTTTCTTAAAAATTCCTAAATTTCATAAAATAGAAACCTAAAAATCAATAAAAGTTACTTTTTTTAAATCTCTGGAGTACAACATTTTAAAAAAAAAAGAAGTGAGAAAGTTGATCTAAAGAATACTTTACGATAAATTCAAATCTGATTTCGAATTTTTTCCGCATCACTAGACCAATCAGTTCGTTGGAATGAAAATACATCCAAATTGCTATATCGCGTGTATGATTGACAGAGACAGAAAATCACCACTTCCAATCCCCTTAACCTAAATAATATTCCTACATTTTAATTTTAAATAGTACCTATACAACTCAGTGTAAAACGAAAATATCACTCACTTGATTTAGTTTTAAACGTTCCATTTGTAATACTCTGTAACAGACCTTTAATTTGATAATAATTTATAATTTTAGTACACATTTTTTTTTTAAATTTTGAGGTCTTGAATGTTATCCATATGATGTATATTGAACAGCTTTTATTGCTAAAAATTTCAAATAAATATTTCTATTATTCAAAAATTTATAATTTATCAATTGTAAATAATAAGTACTTATCGTTTTATCTTTAATATGTTTTTAATATATATACGACATACGTATATTCAAACTTGTTCGCATGTTGTATTTGTACATCAATAAAAATCTTAATACTCGTATTATAAAACGCTTATTGTCCAAAACATATTTCGAATTAAACTGAAAAAAATTCATTTATTCGCGAGAAAGTCTAATCAAATTTGGTCTTTATACAAACAATAAATAATGCATTAGGTGTATAGTGAAAAATATAGATTTATGAATGTTTTCACTTCAGAACCAATTTTGTTACTCTATTTGTTATTAATGACATATTACTTTCGCGTTATTTGTATTCAAAGAGGTATTTTTGGTAAATTAGTTACAATGACTTAAACCACTTCATGTGTGATATCACTCAATATTCTATTAGCACGTGCGAAAAACGTGCACAAGAAACTGGTCAAAGAAAGTGGTACCCACATGATCTAATTATACCTGTATATAATGTATATTGTCATTTCTATACAGATAATAAAACAATGCGAAATATTTAGTTATTGAGAAATGACTTTTCACACAGTCTGCAAAATTTCTCAAGTCATAGAGTTTTGTCATAACGACACGAGATAGTGTCTATTTGTGATTGTTTAAGTTGTACACTGTAACAAAATAAAGTAGTATATTGCCTTTTACACGACCGTGATATTATTTACAGGTAAAAACAAGCCTGCTACGATTGTTGTACGAGTGGGAAACAACAGACCCGATCTAGGCACGAATCCCATATGCAACCGATTCACTGGGTTTATCGATGAAGGCAAACCGTTGTTCCTCCCGTGTAATCCGCCCATGCCAGGAGCATTCGTCAGTGTCCACATGGAGACGGCTAGTGGATCTACTCAACTATCGATTTGCGAAGCTTTTGTCTATACCGACCAGGTAGGAATTTTTAAGTGTAATATCAATATTTTTATACATACCCAATAACATGTCCATATTTGTTTACAACGCAATGTTACTTATGGTGTACACACACATATGACGTACATCGTATGTGTCATAGATATAGGTTCAAATTTAGTTGAATATTTGAGATATTTTATCTGTAAAAATCACAACACAAATGTTGAGTCAAGTGTAAGCATGTAATAAGTACGTTTGTAAGCAAAACGAAATTTGTTTAGGATATTTAAATACTGTTACGGAACTTATCCACTCGAGATTCTCATACTTGACGTATTATTAAACTATTATTACATACATTTATTTTATTTCTAGGCATTACCGATTGAAAGGTGTCCACAATTTAGGGATCAACCGCCGGGAAGTACTGCTACGTATAACGGAAAGTGCTACATATTTTATAACCGCCAGCCAATGAACTTGAGAGACGCGTTGGGCTTTTGTAGATCAAGAGGTGGCACGCTGGTTGACGAAAGTAACCCTGCATTGCAAGGATTCGTCAGTTGGGAGTTGTGGAGAAGACACAGGTAAGTTAACTAATACTAACAAGCAACAACAAGAATACCGTTTTTGTTTGTAACAACATATTTGACTATAAATTAACTAACGATAATAATTGACATTTTCAGGAGCGATTCACAAAGTCAATACTGGATGGGTGCAGTTAGGGACGCTCACGATAGAAATAACTGGAAATGGCTGAACGGTGATGATCTTACCGTATCGTTCTGGAGTGTTCCGGCAAGTGGACCCGAAGTAACTGCTATAAATGGTGGCGACTGCGCACGATTTGATGGTTCCAAAGGCTGGTTGTGGTCAGATACTAACTGCAATGCTCCACTAAATTTCATCTGTCAACACCGTTCGTATTTATTTATTTAAACGATAACATTTATTACTATACATAAGTATACTATTTAGTTTACCAATACATATTTATAATATTTATTTATCTTTTGGTTTGGTAGTATAATAAATACCTTCATCGTATTTATCTATATACTCATACATCTATCAGTGTTTTGTGTAAAATATAGATAGACTAATTAGAAATCGTATTTAGTTAATAATCAATATTTTTAAATCTCTTAAATTCTATTTGAATAAACTATGAAATTTACAATTTTCGACATACTTAAAACTAATACTTTCACTTAAAGTTTGTATGTATCTATTATAGAAAACTAAACTTCATTTTGATTCAGTGGTCTGTCATTACTTAAACATTTTTATGAATACACCATATGTCCCAGTGGTCACTTTTAATTTCTTTATTTTTCTACATCAACTGCTGTATCGGCCGTATCTCATAATTGTTTTATTATGTATAGAACCCAATGCGTGTGGTAGGCCAGAGCAGCCGCCGAATTCCACAATGGTTGCCGAGAACTTCAACGTGGGCACCGCGGTCGAGTATTCTTGCGACGAAGGTCATCTGTTGATTGGACCGTCAACTCGCACGTGTCTTGGAACAGGATTTTATAATGAGTTTCCGCCAGTGTGTAAACGTAAGTTAACACGATTTAATGTCGAAAAAAATTTACTGGACCAAAGATGTTTGATTTGTTAGGAATTCAATGTGGTTTTCCTGCGGAAATTTCCAATGGCAGCTATCAACTGATCAACGGCACCGTCAATTACTTGAGTCAAGTACAATATAGTTGCAACGAAGGATACAAAATGAACGGCCGAGATCGTTTGATTTGTGATTTAGATGAAAGGTGGGATGGGCCGCCTCCAAAGTGTACAGGTTAGAATTGTTGAAAAGAAATGAAACTCCCACTGTGTAACATTAATTTAATTATGAACCACTTTTCGTGTCAAGTTCAAAAATGTGACGATCCGCCGGTAATTTCAAACGGTGAATATCAGATGTCGAACAATGAAAGCATCGTTGGAACTCTGGTGGAGTATTCTTGTGTGGCCAGACGATTCCGTTTGGTAGGACCTAAACAATTGGTTTGTCTGCCAAGTGGACAGTACGATAACAAACCGCCCTACTGTAAAGGTCAGTATTACGATTATATAAACACGTTTCATTCGCGATGTAATGTTTTCACTGTGTTCACGAAACGTTTGAATATGCGTGTTATCAGAAGACATCAAAACGCCGGCTGTGACGCCCATACTAGTGACCAAAACTATATCCACCAGTACCGCCCCGAGTAGCCGTGCGCCGTCACCTCCCGCTAACCGCGAAAAACCGCGACCGTTCACGATCAAGCCTACAATATTGACGAAACCGGTCACCGATCAAGTGAGTTATGATTTATTATTAACCTAAACGATGTTGATACAAGAGAGAGAGAGAGAGAGAGAGAGAGAGAAATAGTTACTGCGTTTTATTTGGGTTAGAAAAAAACTGGAAGCTTATAATATTATAGTCGATCCGAGATTATTAGTTCGAATCTGAAAATTCGGCGGTAGTTTATCAACCGTAAACTGAACGAACGTTACTTTCACTTCGTTAGGACGATAGCGGCCAGACGTCGTCCAACGTGGTAATTGCATCGGCGCATCCGCACGACAACGAGATTCCAGACAGCGTTCACGTGCGTACAAATCCGAACGCGGCCAACATACCGTCACAGGTGGAAAGCGAACACCGTTTGGGCCCAAAACTGAATTTAGGTGATTTACCGTCGCTTTGACGAACGTCAAAACGATAAAAGCGTGTAAAATAAAGCAAACGGCGTTCGATTTGACGAGAAACATTTTCAAACTTCTTTTTTTTTTTTGTTCTTTTTTTACAGGAGCGATAATCGCGTTGGGAGTGTTTGGAGCGTTCGTGTTCCTGGCTGCAGTCGTCACCACTATCGTTATACTAGTGAAAAGGTAACGCGATTTCATTACCGGCCGGTGTGCAGGTGTATAGGACTAAATAATTTTTGATGACGTTTTAAACCTCTGTGTGTGCGTTTGAAATCCTTGTGTGTCTATGCGACTAACTGCAAATTCGCTTGTCCGGCTGCTATATGTGGGCTGTTTTGTTTTTGTTTGCAGCAATAGGAACCACAAACTGCCATCCGGCTCGCATAACATGCCGTCCCGATGGTACACACTTCTGGCAATGCCGTTCCCCGACCAGCAAGTCGGACGGCGTCAGTTCTCTAGGGCGTATAGAAGCCGAGCTGGCTATTTCTCTAACCCGTTATGACAATAAACCGCGCACCGATAACACACATAATTTTAACGTGTACCTACTATATCGCAACAAAAACAAACAAAACCATATACCACCCAAACCCATAAGTCTAAGGTACGACTGATAATATGTATCACATCCATCACCGTGACAATATTGTTAATTATATTGTCGTCTAATCGCACCACCTATAAATATAATTATAGTTCTCATCCCAACTGTACAGCTCACCGTTCTGTCTCACACGCTACGCTTTTATTTTTCGCACGCTTAACAAGCACCGCACAAACATTTTTTAAACCTAATTGGCTCACGTGCATACATACAGGATGTTCCACGGAGATATGACAAATGCAATACTCATACTATGTACTTAGTTTTATTTTCGCGCTACAACTAACCATATTTCTAATGGATTTTGATTTAAATATTTTACTCATTTTACTTTTAAAAACAAAATAGATAACCATTTTAAAAATACGTACGTTTGGAAATATTGTCAGTATGAAAACCATTTTCACTGGATATAGGTCACGCCATTCGTGATCACACAATTTTTGGAAATTGTTAAAGTTCAAACCGTTTTCTTGCTAATCGACGTTATCGATGATCACACAATAAGAATGATATTTAAAAACTTATAGAAACACTTAGAGATTCGTCGAACATTTTTTACCGCCGACATCTTATTCGATAATAAAATTACAAAACACGTTGAAAAAAAGGTCGTGTACATTATTTTTTTTTACTTTCGGAAAACCAAAGTGAATCAATAAATTCCTACCGGACTACATTACTACTATTACGTCGGTCGAAAACGAGAAATTCCCGCGAACGCACGAGTAAAAGTCGTTCGATTCGTCATATCTCCGGGGGGAACACGCGTCGTATGACGAGAGTCGGCCGGAACTCTTTGCCGCAGCGATCGTAATAATATATTACTTCGATAATAATAACAATAATAATAATGTAAAACATATTAACACGCTTAGTACTGTATAGTCCAGAGGTCGGGAACCTGCGGCTCTTTGGAAAATTCATCAATATATTATTATATTTTTAATGCCTACCGGCTACAGATTTCTCTACGACTAAAAAAAAAAAAAAAAGGTTGCTCGAACCTGTGCGGCTCTCTTGGGCATCGTGGTTTGGTGACTTTTTTTTTTTGAAAAAAAATGGCTCTTTCCCACGTAAAAGGTTCCTGGCCCCCCCGGCATAGTCGATTGGCAAAAAACCACGCGTTTGTGAATGATCCTAATATTGACGTCGTCGTCGTTTCGCAGGAATCGCAGTGCCAAACATTACCGTCACCGGGCGTCGCCGGACACGAACACGGTGGCCTCGCTGGACTCGTCCGGGTCCGAGAGCCGCGGCGGACTGAACCGGTACTACAGGCAAGCGTGGGAGAACCTGCACCAGTCGGCAGCGTCGCCGAAACACTCTCGCCAGCACCACCATCACCATCACCACCATGCGGGCGGCAGGCGCAAGGACACGATGGACTCGTCGCCGCGCGTGGAGAGCATGCGCGACGGAGCCGAGCTGGTCGTTAACGACGTGTACCATCCGCGGCCGCAGGACAAGAAGAGGCACCATCATCATCATCACCATCAGCAGACCGGCAGGCCGGCCAACAGATATTAGACACGAACAATAACGATATTATAATAACGACGACAACGCGTGTTTTTTTTTTTTTTTTTTCTATTATACCGGGCAGGGGGTTAAGGCGTAAATGAGGATTTCGATGTTGCTTTAGGCGAGACGTCGTCTCACGAGCCGCTATATATATATTATTATAATACACTTTACGATCATAAGCGCGCGCGGGTCGCGATGGTTCGAAACGTGTTTGTGGAGTTCTCGCTTCTCCGATTGCCTCGTAAAAGTTTTTCACATTTACGATTCATCGGGTAAAACACGAGAACACCGCCAACAGTTTTCTGCTGATCCTTTTTAATAATAATAAATACACTCGACATATAACTGCATATCGCGCACATCGCTGTCCGACACGGAACAGTTGCGCAGTAACTACGACTTATTTTCTAACGCTTTATCGTGTTTACGACCTGACCGTGTCGTAGACTACGACTAAAACCGTGTTTTAAAACACTACGACAACCTTACCTACTTACCGACCTACTCGTAGTACTTTTGATTACACTTTGTAAATATTTTTGAAAAATAACATGGTAGAAAATCTCTCAGGAGGCACGACTGATGCCTCCCTCGTGCGCACGCTTATGATTACAATAGGGTTCTGTTTATCAAAACCCTTTTATATTTATTTATTTTTTTATTTTTTTTTAATCCTAAAAATCTTTATTTCGCGTACTCTTTTGATTAATTTACTTCTAACTAACTTAACAACTGTCAACATTAATCTACCTATTATATGCAACAGTACAATATTCGCCAGCTACGCGCGACTTTTATACAATGTCCACACATCCCTCGGATCATCCACGAATAAAAATACCAAAGACTTAGACGTTTTAAACGCGGGTGAGGGGGCACTGGAAATGATGAATTCGACATTCCAAGGAATAGCCTGAATACTCTTCTTAAAAATTACGAAATACTTACCGTTGTAGGTGTAATGCTTTTCGGGCAAGTCGCTTTGATATTTGGTCGAACGTAACGTTTTGCGTGTCGTGATGCGCGTCTATGCCGTATTATTATTGATTGGCGGTGATATTTCATTAATTATTGTCATTGACGATTGTCGATTCGAACAGATATCAAAGTATTGGTGATTGTTTTTGTACATACAAATCTTACGTCTCCAAATCCGTTCGCCTGTATAAAGACCGCGCACAGACATTAACGATCGATCGCACCAAACGATAATACTAAACGGTCAAACAATAATAACACTCACGATTGTACGAAACCATACTTCATACGTCGTTTACAGAATGTCGATGGCGAAGTTTTTCATTTATTCACAAGACGTTTGATCAAGTTTTATTTCGATCGTTTTACATTCCCTTTTTCGATTGTCATTGTGCACGCTCATAAAAATAAAATCAATTTTACACATTAAACTTTCAAGTCCTTGGAAAACTCAAATTCACTAAACGTATAATTTTAAATCGCATTGTCTTAGAATATATTTAATAATTACACAATTGATATTCTGTACATACCTCATATGTGTAATGATAAAACGATAGAACGAGAAATCATTTTAGATTTTTAAACTCTGGCTCGTTGCAATAACTGTCACTTTTCATTCTGCACATTTCTTCGTTTTTCAATCATAAGAACATAATTTGAAAAAAGTATTTACAAATTTTTAAATTGTGAAATGCCTCTTATCGACCGACTGACAATTAGGAAAATGCGGTGGCGCTTAAAGTCAACCGAAAATTAAATGAAATTGGAATCCTCATTTTGGTCTTTTTTTTAGTAAGATCCCCTATATTTATTTTGTCAGCATTGGACATGAAATGTATTATTTTTAATGTTACCTTTTCTGACGTCGAGTTAAGTCAATTATATTTAAGCTAATTATTATTATTATTAAATATAAATAATAATTATATTTATATATATATATATATATATAATATATAAAATGTATTGTGAATTATTTATTTATTTATATTTTAAATACTATTACATAACGTTTTAAAAATATGAACTGTTTTAGCAAACGTGTTCTAGTTAATTTATATGTTTCATTTTTTTATAAAATTGACAGAATTGTAAAAAATTGAAACATATTCCATAACTGCCAAAGTATATAGCAACATTACAAATGCAAAACATATTATTTTCATATTGTTTTATTTAGATTATTTGAATTATTGAATTTTGTAAATATAATAATTATAACCAAGGTATTGAATTATTGTAATACTTTGACCAATAAACTAAATAGTAAAATACATGTGTAACAACTAACAAGGCATACTTTTTATATTATCTGTTCATAGACCAATTTTGTTGATAATTGGCGCAAATAAACTAAATATTTAAGCCGAGACCTACATTCTCCCTTGGAATTCATTAAAAATAGGGAGTATGCCCTCCGCACTCTCCTTAACGAGGAGTCAATGGTTTACAGATAATTATGTTTTAGCATATATTTTTAAGTGCATCCGAATTGGTCCCAGAGTTGTTAAAAAGGTTATATCTAACTTATTGGTTCCCGAGTCGTTACGGATGATATTCGAACAGGTTTCTGAATTATTCTAAAAGCAATTTCAATTTTCCTTATTATTTTATACAGACTTGGGATTGTCAACACAATATATACAACTCACATAATATATAGGTTATGGTATATACCTTACTTTATTCATTTATCAATACCATTCCTCGTGCAACCTTTGCCAGTCTGCTTTCAATGTGTCAATCCATCTTTACTTTTCTACTGTCGTTTTCACCTATCAGTACTTGTTTACAGATACCATTATCTCTCCATAAATGACCTGACAATTCTATTCATTTACCTCTGATAAATGCTCATATGTTAGATTTTTGAAATAGCTGGTAGATTTCCTCATTCGTTCTAGTTCGGTATTCTCCATTTTCAACAATTGGATCATAAATATATATTTTCCAATATATCTTTTGAGTAGTTTTCCAGTCTAACATTGCAGTTAGCAACACTCTTTTCTTATAGATTGGGCAAAATATTGTCGTTTTCCAATCATCTGAGAACAGTACATAATATACTGTATAATGAGACAAACAACAAAGTCCTTCCAGATTCTTAATGTCATCACTATATTGGATAAAAATTATAATTTTAAATTCAAACATTTAATGAGTAATTTTATTATAATTTCATTTATTTGAAAATCGAATTTATAAAAATATTTGGTAATATTATAAATTTAATTGGAAAAATATAACATTTTATTTCCGACAAAATGAATCGCTTTGTTTAAAATTTTAAATTTAATTACTCTTAAACAAGTAAATCTAATATTCAAAAAAAAAAAAATTGATAATAAACATTTAATACAATTTAATAGATACAACTAATATACAAATTTTTATAAGTTAATATATAAATATTATTTTAGATTAGAAATTAATTGTTTTTGAGCAATTTTACATATAGCATTAAAATCACTTTTCATATGAATACGCCAAAATGGGGATCGTCCCCAAACATATGCTGGGAAATTAGGACTTTCAATACCATGGAATATTCTAGCTATAGCACGGGCGGTAAACTTACAATCAATATAGCTCATTGATATTCGATTAACATCTGAAGCCACCCGGGTTTCATCCGTTTTATTTAAAAAAATTTCTTCCTAAAAAAACAAAAAACATCAAAAATAATTATTTCAAACCAATTATTTGGATATTAAATTCATTCATGTGTAACATGAAATAATCATAATTAAAAAAAAAAAAAAAACACACCTGTGGTTTTTGAATAAGTGTGGATAAATTATCAAGAGTAAAATACTCCCTTATAGTTTTCTTTAATTTTTCACATAATTCTAGATTAACATCGTTGCAACATTCAGAATATGTAGATGTCGAAGCACTAGACGGAAAAATGTTATTAATATATTTCATAAAAATTAATAATTCAATATATATACCTAACAAATGTTTCAAAACAGTTTTTCAACTCTGAGAGTGATTTAATTTCTTGTTGATGTGATATACTAAACAAATTACAAAGTGTTGAATCTAATTGTTCTGCATTCATATTGCCCGGTGCTAATACTCTGAAGCCAAGACATGAAAACTCGACAATTATCCCACTTTTTTTAAACTTTCCGTTGACTATGAAAATAAATAAATTAACATTATTAAATTAAATGAATATATTAACACAATTCTGAATCATTTACTGTTTAGAGAAAATTTACTTAATATGTTAAAATGAAATAATAACAGATTATCATCTACTGGCTAACACTCATAAATTATAAATAATAAATTAATAAAACAAATTGAAATAACTAAGACTATCTTTACATGAAAATTGACCCAAGAACTAATAGTTATTGTATCAAAATACACATTCTTAATCAAATACTAATTACAATATATTTATAATCAATGATTAAACTAAGATCAACTTAATAAAAATGTTATTTTAACATTAGCAGAATTAATTTTGCACAGTAATCTATGGTTTAAAAAAAGGTTAATTCTAGTAATAACTCAATTTTACTAGCAATATTACCAATAGGCAAATACTATAAATTAGTAATTTATTCTAAATTTAAAAATTTATATAAGATTATTTCTTATTGATTAAGCATTTAACACATAGGTAAATAAAGTTGAACAGACAAAAAATACTCACTATTTGACCATTCCAAGTTTTTTAACTCTTTTTTAACGATACCACTATCCCATCCAATAGCAGCAGCTACTTCAAAAACTGAAAACTCAAATTGATTTGGTGAACTGATAGGCTTTTTCTTTAAGGCATAAGCAACAGCAAGAGGAGGACACTAAATATGAATACAACATATTAAATTATTATTTTAAATTGTAATTGTATAACTTTCATAAACACTACGAGAATTAAATTTTTTGAAAACTTTAATAGTTCACATTTAACATTAACCAAAAAAAAATTTGCTAGCTCTTTTACTGTAATATAATTAAAATGTCAAGCTTAGTATTTTAATATCAAAAATATTACTTACAGTTTTTGACAATTGTTTTAAAATCAATGGTCCTTTATAAGATGTTATTTTACAATTAATATAGGATAATGGCAAATTTTTCACCAATTTATTAGTGTTTAGTTCAAGGTAACATAAAAGTGTTTGGATATTTTCTTGTTTCATATCTAAATTAGAAACAGTATCTTCTATCTCGAATGCAACTTCGTGTTTTGTACATTCTTTTTCTTTACAATTACACTGAACAAACACTTTTTCGAGTAATTTACGGATGGACGCACGATCAACGGAATTTGCATATATATGACGACTTAGTTCTGCCATATCATTTCCCTTAAATAACATAGATGTTAAAATAAAAATATAACTAACAATTAATTAGTAACTTTACTTCAGATTCCAAAAACATATGGCAATGTGATGTACTTCCGTCACGACCTGCACGTCCAATTTCTTGCACATAACTCTCCAAACTTTTTGCCATATTATAATGAATAATACCCTGTAGATTAGACTTATTTATTCCCATACCAAAAGCAACAGTAGCTACAACAATTTTAAGTTGACCTGCAAAATTACAAACACATTTTAACAGTTAATATTCAGATTAATTTAATACTTTATTTATTAACATTACCATCCATAAAGTACTTCTGAGTACGTTTTCGTTTTGCTGCAGATAGTCCTGCATGATAGGGTTCAGCAATTTGTGACAATTGACCTCGTTTGCCTTTAACATGTTGAGACTAATAATTGCACAAATAAATGTACAAAATATTATTGCCTTTGAATTACAATTAAAAAGAAATATATTAAATCACCTGAAAAGCAGTTCTAATGATTGAAGCAATACGTTCGCATTCTTCTCGTCTAATACAATATACAATTATAGAGCTACAACTTTCAAAACGATTTCCTTTCAATAAATTTATTAATGCCATGTCACGGTCTTTATCTTTTGACACGCTTAATATGAGATTATCAGGCAAAGGTATATCTTTAATTATTGAATTTGGATCATTGTCCAACATCAATTCACTAGCAATACTTGAAACAGTTGAAATAGTTGCAGTAGCAGTTAAACCTAAAAATGTTTTTACACCAAACTTGTCTCTTAAAACCTATAATCAAAAATAGATAGTATAGATTATATAATAAAATGTAAACTGTTGCTTAAAATATTACTTGACAAATCATAAGATATGATGGTCTAAAGTTATGTGACCATTGAGAAAGACAATGAGCTTCATCAAGACATGCAAATGCAATAGGAGGAAGTTTTGATAACCACTCTGTATTAAATCCAGAAACAATTGCTTCAGGTGACAGTAAAAGAATTGACAATTCACCATTGGCCAGTTTTTCAACAATAATATCTCGTTCTTTTGGGGTTTGATTGTTATGCAAACATGCTATGTTTACTGCATTTATTCCACTAACCTTGAAAAAATTATTTTATTTTTAAAAATAATTAGTTTTGAATACATTATATTCAAACTTACTTGATCTTCCATCAATGATATGAGAGGAGAAACAACTAATGTTATACATTTTGATTTTTTACTATATAATAATGATGGTAACTGGTAACACAGTGATTTTCCAGAACCTGTTGACAATGTGACTAGAGTTGAGAGACCAGAAAGAATTCTCATTATTGCTTTTTCTTGACCCGGACGGAAATTGGAATGACCAAATAATTTCAAAGCTTCAAATACTTCATTTGGTGTGTCTAATAATATTTAATGTTAGAAAAAAATTAAATATATATATATGTAATGTATAATACATAAACATAAACTTTAAACATAATTACCAATAACAGAATTATCTTCAAGATGATAAATCGGAGATACATTATCATATTTAGAGACATTTTCAGGCATGGAAGGCAATACAATAGGTGTGTCCTGAAAAATGAAAATAAAATTAGTAATTACTATAAAAATTAGAATTTGTTTTATTAATTGAGTAAATGATTTAATACTTGGTTATTTGATTCATTCTTCCATTTCCTACTATGAGCCTTTTCTTTTTTTTCGAGAGCCAATTGTTCAGCTTCTTCAAGGGTAAGAAATGGACTTTCATCTTCACCGATGTCTTCCAAAGGAATTAATTCATTATCTATGGAATAAATAAAATTTTTCTTAGAATATTATACTTGATATTATATTTAATTAATTTTAGTCACTTACTTTTAAGACAATTTTTAGAATAATGTCCAATATCACCACATTTAAAACATTTAGATAATGTATTTTTGACTGTATAATCTCCACCTAGCTCTTTCTTCCTATCTTTCCATTTGTTCTTTTTATAAGTAGTTGTTTTTATAGATCTTTTACCACGGCTATATATTTTTCTTTTCATATCCAACCTTACAAAGTTTTCACTAGCCTTCCCAGTGGAAATTTTAGATTCCAAAGTTACTTTTTTACGAGTATCTTTTATTGATAATTGAATATTACTTTCATCATGAGTTTTTGAAACTTTTGACTGTTTTAAACATTCTTCAAAATCTTCATCAGAATTGTAACGTTTTTTGGAATTTTTTGAAATTTCATTATTTACTTCATTTTGATAAAAACTATTTTGACTTTCACAGCTAACTTTTTGAGCTTTAATCCTTTGTGAAGAATATAATGGTATATCTTGTGTTTCATTATCACTTTCATATACAATATCAGTATCACTTTCAATGTCTTTGGTTGGTTTTAAAACTGGAAGAGTAATGTTAGAGTCAATTATCTTGGAATTATTTTCATTACATCTTTCCAGCCAGCCTTCGTCCAATTTTCTATTCACAGTTATCATTTTTGGAGAAGCTTCAAAGCTACTTGATGATTTTTGCAGTATGCTTAACGGTTGAGGTATATAGCTCGAAATATTAGAAATTTTAATAGTATTGTTAACTGATAAATCGGAGTCAGAACCAATAGTAGATAAATTGGAGTCATCATGAAATGCACTGTCTTCTTGAATATTCGAATCATTTGATGTGGGGTTGGTAATACATTCGGATACAGTTTGTGAGCAATCAAGTTCACTTGGTTTTTTTTTTATAATGCTTTTTCTAGGATTTCTCTTCTTAAAATCACAACCTTTAAATAACTTTTTTGAAAATGTTACAGACACACTGTTTTTACTAGATTTAACTATAATTTGTTTTTCAGGTTTTGGATTGTTTTTCAAATGTTCTCCCCAAACGGACGGTTTATTTATATCAACAGAAGGATTGTCATTATTTGGTTTATTTTCTAGTGGCTGATCATTAAAATGATCGAGAAATAATTGTTCATCAATTGTGGAATCGTCAGTATTGTCTAAGACACCGGTCAAAGTTTTTTCAAGTAAAGAAGTCTTCATTTTCCAATACATTTTGTATGCATGCCGTACTTTTTGTTCGGCCAATTTGATGTCCTCCTAAAATGAAATTTTACCATGTTATTTTAAAATGCAAACATATCTTTGAATAACAGTAAACAAATGGTTACAGCAAAACTCAAAAGACTACTATTTGTTTTCCAAACTTACAACTACATACTGTCATATTTTCATTATAGCTGATAGCTTTAAAACAGCACACTATCAGAATTACATGTTATGTATCGTTTAAACAATTACCTTTTTAGGATCGCGACTGTTGGTCTTAATAAATTCATTTTCCCATTTCTTAACAATATATTTGTACTTTAAATAAGGGTCGCTGATTTCCATTTTTGAAGAATAAAGAAAAAAAATTAACTTCCCATAAATTTCGACGCAGTTACGTTTGAGGACTCTAAACAAGAGTCCAAACGTCTTCCAATAAATAAATCAGTAATTAAAAATTAAAATTAAATGTAAATCGTCATAGTATCAAACTTTAAAACTATTGAACGTTATTTGATAAGACCGTGAAGACTGCAAGCATCTAATGGGAGACATTTGTTTTGTCATGACGAGTGAGAATCGCTTAAATGGCGGCAATATGGCGGTTATATCATATTTTCACTATCATATCTCTTATCTTCACAAACATAAAATTAATTAATCTGTTGTTTTACCTGGTATTTGGTAACAGCCATGGACTACAAAGTCCGTGGTAACGATCACAGTCGTGACATTTATTTATTCTGTGGTTATTTGTGATCTAAACCCGTGATAATGATTATAATCTTTATAAACTTTAAACTTTTTCAAAATAAAACCGTTGCAAATTGTTATATCGTGTAATGCAAATTAATAATTATTTGTATATATTGCAGCTTTAACTCTTTTTCACTAGTCTAGCTTTGTATAATATTAAAACGAATCGCTTTTTTATTCTAATGGAATTAGATCCGATTGAAGTCCTACATCATCTTAACGCTCTAGGATATGAGAATGTCGAACCACATTTGCTTCGAAAATTTATGAAAGGTAATAATAATACATAATTAATGGTATGGTTTTATATCTTCAAAGTTATAAATTGATTGTTTTTTTTTTTTTTTAGTAATCACAAATGTATATAAAATAAAAAGATAAAATCCTTTCAAATTATGTACCTGGTAAAAATTACTAATTGATAATTTTAATTAGGTAAATAAAAAAATTGCTTGCCGTGCACAATGTTAAATTCTAAAAAAAATCATTAAACGTAGGTAATGTTTTAATCTGGTTACAACCCTATGTCCTGGAATAGTTCTTTAAGACACTGGAATATGAATTTTGAAACCGGTAACATCTCGGATTTTCTAAGAAAAATCATCCAATGTTAATTAATTCAGAATTTAGTATTTGATTTCATATTATATTTATTTTGTATAAATAATTATTTATATTTCTATAATTGTATTTTGTATTACAGATTTAAAGAAACTTATTAAATATGAAAAACAAAAATCACAAGGTGATATAAAAAAAGAAAAATGTATTGCTTCTGATAATCAATGTAAAAATGTATGTCACAATAAGAAAAATGATGATGTGTTTGAAAGATTATCACAACCAAGTTTAAAAACAAAACTGTGTTCCAAAGCTGTTTCAACAATAGGTGTTCAAACTGATTTACAAAATAAAGGTAATTATTAAATGTATATTGATATATTATTCATATCAATTCATTTAATTTTGAATGACTTTAGTTACATTTCATATAAATTAATATTTATTATAATAATAATATTAATGTTGTTCATTATTTATTATGTTATACATTTCTTATAACCGTACAAAATAATAATTACTTTTGGAATTTATATTGTTTTTTTACACAAATTTATTTTATATTTGGTATTAACTATAAAAATATAATTGTATCTTATGTGAATTTTCTTGTTTTAGATAATAACAAATATTCACAAATTTTAAAAAGAAAGAAAATGGACCCAGTATCATTATATCAATATTACAATACAGAGTGGCAGGCTCATAAACTTCCAGGTGAAAAAAATCATAATCAACTTCGATGGCAAGTTAGACAACAAATGATGCCTAAATAAGCTAATTAATTAAATTTATTTTTTCACTTTATATGACATTTTGTTTGTATTTTATTAGTCTATAATCATTTATTTGATTTTTAAGTGTTAATATATTTTTATTTTTTTAATGTGGTTCAAATGTGACTATTATGTTTAACATCAGATTAACTATTAGGATAAAATAATAACAGAAATTGTTTATTTATTTAATTTTTCAATGTGTATAATTTTATAATTTAACAACTTGTAACTTAGTTAATTTTATAGTTAGATTTTTTTTTTTATAATTGTAAAATATTGCGTATTAATTAGAACGATTTAAATTTTTAAATAAAACAAATATTTTTGAAAATCATATGTGAATTTACGATTTTACAATTGATTATTAATTTAAATTAATAATTCTATTAAGGGTACAAGATACGTTTATATAACAACTCTAATATTAGATTATTCCTGAAGAGTGGGCTGGGCTGGCCATGTTTAGCGAAAATATTATAAGAAATTAAGGATATTTCAGATACCATTTCGATTACAAATCGAAACGATTGAATGATACAATGGACCGGAATGGATAGAAAAGCTTAATGGAATCATGCAAATAGTATAGTGGACTGTTCAATACACCTTAATCACTATGTGATGAATTGCATGAAATTAAGTATTATATTTATTTTCAGAATCTCAGATTATAGAATCTAAGTTTAATGAAAAATTTTTTAGATTTTACAGTAATGTTGGTTTTTTTTATGTCTTCATTAATTTCTTCAAGTAATGCAAATTATAAAAATTGAAATTCTAGTTTAGGAATTATAAGTCAACAAATATTGAAATGATAATAATGTTATAGTTTGAGATACATGTTAATATAATATAATATATAGTTTGAAGTGGGTAATTATGGTCAAGAATTATTTTATTTGTGAAAATTATTAATAGTATACAATATCAGTATTAAGTATTACAAATATATATTATTTGTATTATTCAACTATACAACTACCAGTCTTCATTTTCATAAATTGTGTTTGAATTCTGTGAACACAAATAAAACATATTAAAATCATTTACAATAAAATAAAAGTGATTTGTAAAAATTTAAGATCAAGATTATATATTAATCTATAATGGTAAAAAAAATGAAATTTTACAATTCTTATATCGATGCTGCTATATTGATCGTTGTCATCATTATTAGCATTATTAATTTTAGCTTCACGTCCGAGTTTGAGTAGCCAATAAGGTATTTCTTGATTTGCCTAGACAAAAATAATTAATAATTATAAACATTTTTTCACAAACATAAATGACATAAAATCATACCGATGAAAGAGTTTTTACAATTGGTTCTATCAAATGGTAATCATATTCAACATTAAAAAACGATGTGGCTTTTCCTTGATTTCCAAGTCTACCAGTACGCCCGATTCGCTGAATATATTCTTCTATTTCTCTTGGCATGTCATAGTTTATAACATGGTTTACATACCTAATATCTATAATTAAAAATATTAATATTTAATTAAGATATTATTAATGTAATTAATTTTTTTACATCATTGGGAAAAAATCTGATGAGATATTAATATATTATAAATGGGAAGCTTTACACTTCAGATAGATACATAGGAATAATTATCAATATCAATAACTTGTCACCCATAACCCATCTTGTATTTTACCTTTTTTATGTAATTATTATGTAATTTATAGTTTATATAATTAACATATATACCTAAACCTCTAGAAGCTACGGTTGTTGCTACAAGTACTTTTTTTTTTCTATTACTAAATTGATTTAAAGCTTTTTCTCTGTGCTCTTGTAAGCGATCACCGTGCAAGCTTATAGAAGGAATATGATTTTCACACAAGTAAGCAGCAAGAAAATCTGCCATCCATTTGGTATTCACAAATATAATTGTACCTTCTGGATCTAAAAATCATACAATTATGAATTACCTAATATATATTATATATTTATTCATAAAATCACATCTGTCCTATATTAATTTTATAATAAATATTTATTGATGATATAATAAAATATAAACCTTGTTCTAAAATGTCAGTCAAGTGTTTTTTTTTTTGAAATGTATTAACTAAGTAAAAATTTTGTTTAATATCTCTTGAAGCACTATTAATAACACCAACAGCTAAAAATAAATAATTTTTATTAAGATAAAATTTCGCCAATTCTTGAATAGAGTCTGGTAAAGTTGCCGATACCATTATTGTCTGTCTGTTCATCTTGAATAACAAATTACAAACATATTGTTACGATTAAAATCATTATTCATTGTTCATCAAATATAAGTTATTACTTACAACGGATGGCATTGTAGTATGATCTAAAATTTTATCGATTTCTAATTTTGAATCAGTATCTAACATCATATCTACTTCATCTATAACAAATATTCGCACCGATGCAAAAGAAATGAAACCATGTTGAATAAATTCGTTTAATCTACCAGGTGTAGCTACTAGTATATGACAACCATTCTACCATAAAAATTTTAATATTTGTTATAATAAAATGTATTTATAAAAAATAAAATAAAAACAGATTATTAAACTTACCAAAATCTGATTTTTTTGATGAATAACTAAAGTACCACCATAACATATTAATGATGAAATACCAGTACCTCTGCATAACTTCAAAATAACTGTTTTGATTTGAACAGCAAGTTCTCGTGTCGGTGCCATAATAATCACCTGAGGTTCACTATGGTTATCATCTTTAATTAATGGACGGGGTTCCATAAGCAACTTTTGTATGATTGGTAAAATATAAGCCACCTAAAAGAAAAAAACAAATTCTAATTTATATAAATTATCAATTTTCCTTAATTTAAACTATTTTTTTTTTATGAATTAAGTTATTGTTAATTTATTCTAATAATATCTACATAGGTTATATGGATATCTCATAACAATTGATAAATATAGATTTATTTAAGCAAAAATAATTAATAAAATATTAATTTTGAGCTCTATTAAGAATTACTACTCGATTCAAATGGAAACTAAAACATAATTAATTTAAGGTAAAATTAAACCACAATTTTTTACCGTTTTTCCTGAACCTGTTTGAGCAGCAGCCATCAGATCTTTTCCAGACAAAATAATTGGAATAGTGTACTTTTGAATAGGAGTTGGTTTAACAAATCTACATTTTCTTAAATTGTCCATTAATTTTGTTGGTATATTATCACTTGTTTCAAAACATTCAACCTTCTCTGGTACATTTTTACCAGTGACCTTAACTTCAATTTCATTAAATTTTTTAAAATTTATTCCACAATTTATTCCTGTTTCATAAATAGATTCATCGTTTTCATTCAGTTCTGGAGGAATATATGTAGATCTCATTGGTGGAGGTGCATCCTCATAGATAAAGTTTTTTCTTGTTTCTTTAGGTAAAACAGATGTTGATGGTAATAGGCAAGAATTTTCAGAACTGCAGCTTTGTTTTATCTTGTTAATTAAATAGCCTCCTCCTCGGCCATAAAAATTGTCTATATTTTGAGATTTGGGGGCAATTATGTTTTGAAAACTTTCACTCATATTAATATAAAAGTTAATACAAATTTAATATCAAAATATAACACTAATAAAAAAAAAAAAAAAATTATATGATTATATGAAATTTGTTTGATAAAAAATAAAAATTTTTAATGAATTTAAAAACAATTAAATAAGTAATTAGAATTTACTTAAATTTAAAGAAGAAAAAGTATACAATGTATCTTCCTATGTGGTATAGAAACACGAAGAAAAAAAAACATGAAGACTCAAGACTCGACTATAAAAAGTTAATATAAAATAATATAAAGTTATATACTTGTTAAAGTTTTGACTCTAACGATTTCACGAATTGTTTAAACTGTTTAAAGTATAAAAATATATTATATTCTGGTACATAGTCCAACGTAAAATGTATTCAGTGATAAAATCCGGATTTTAGACCAGTAAACACGCAAAGAACTTACTATAGTAAATATAATGTATTTACGCCATCCGTTCGGTTCATAGAACGTTTCGAAAAACGAGACTTTTAACGTCCGCTGTACACAGATATACAATACTTATTACGACGTTATCAATTATATTGCAAAACCTATGTGTTCTCAACTCGAAATGTTCTTAAAATAACAGGTGGCAAAAAACCCACAATTCGGCATCGCTATCTAATTGAAGGTTATTAATTATCCACCTTGCCCCGTCAAAATGTAACAATAGTTAAAAACAAAACAGAACAATGTGTTTAATGTGCGACATCGTAGCAAACAACGATAATAATTCTACGAGCGTCCTCCAATCCAACTCGTCTACGCCGCAGACGACGGTGTACACTATATACATTATACAATAAGGCCGATTTCACCAACACAGTTAATCGCGGTTAGCGCACCTTAATCACGATTAACAGTGATAACCAGAGATTTTGGATTTCACCAAACTCGGTTAACCGCCGCTTAATCACGATTAAGAACTAACCGACCAATTTCGGCCGATTAGCGTTGTTGATCACGGTTAGAAGTTTCTACTATCAGTACTTATCAGTAATCAGTTGTTTATTATTGTTTAATGTTTTTGAATGTGCATACTGGAGATCGAAATAATCAGTTGTGTTGTAGTGTCTGCAGTTATTTCATATTCAAATATTCAATGCATCGTACTATATTCTAATGAGTTATGAATTATGAAATTAACAAAGAAATAAAGCTTATTACTTATTACCTACCTACCTACTTGACATTTGATCAATATTAGTTGTTCAATTTAATTTTTTATTCATCTCCAATAGTTCAAGTTCGTTACGATTTCCCCAGCTTTGCTTAAACTAAAGTATAATTAAAAAATAATAGTAGACAATTGTATAGAATACATATTTATTTAATAAGCTTATCAAAGTGATAATGTGTTATAATGTATAATTGTGTACACAATTTAAAAAAGAACAGTTTTATACTTAAATATTTGAAATAAAAAAAATAATAACTGGTGGTCAAAGTTTAAAATAATAAAAAACATTATACCTATCTCATTAATAAAAAATAAATTATCACATCATTTTTTGCAAGCTGCAATCAGTCCTTAAATAATAATCATAGTAGTTAACAAAGTCTTTAAGAAAGAAAACAGTTTTATACTTAAATATTTTGAATGAAAAAATAACAACTGGTAGTTCAAATTTAAAATAATAAAAGAGAACAGAAATTGATAAATAATAATGTAACTGTTATCATATTTCGTAGGCCACAGCTGTTTGATAGGAACACTAATCATGGTTAGTAGAGTTAATCACGGTTAACGTAATCGTGATTAGTGGAACCGTGGTTAGCATGGTGAAATCCAAACCTTACTTAATCACGATTAACTTTTAATCATGATTAGTGTAACCACGATTAACGCATATTTGGTGAAATCGGCCCTAAACAGTTTACTCTTGGTATCTACGCGACATAGATAATGAAAGTATTCAATATTATAGTACGGCCAGCGAAATTAGGCGGGTGACCGTCGCGCGCCTGGTGGCAAATTTCCGGTAGTGCTTCCAAGACTAGTGATGGGAATTATTGGTGCCATAAGATCCTCTCGTGTATGGGCACCTATTCGATTATTCGAATATTTCGAATACACATTACATCCCTATAGTACGTTTCACAACACTAGATACTCGATTGCAGCGCAATCCGTGGACAATTCTCATCAGGGTTTCGTAAACATGTACATTTAAAAGCGCGCCAAATTGATAAAAATCGTGAAATTTGTTATATTATACATTTTAATAACCACTATTTCTTTGCAAACACCTGCGGTCGAAATATTTACTTGTTGCTATGGTTACTATAAAAAAAAATTTAAAATATAAAAAAAAATTAATAAGATTAAAAATTGCCGCGCTTTGAGCATAATTGGGAAACAATGATATACCAAACTTTGTCCACGGGTCGCGCTGCAATCGAGTATCTATAGGTTAGGTTATAGTGTTGTGAAACGTACTATAGTCGCGAGCACGACAAATGAGCGTTGTCCCCCGCGACCCGTTGTTCGTACCCACTCTTGTAGCCATTGGTTCCCAACTTTGTACCGTCACGCTGCCGTTACGTATCGTATTCACGGGCACGAATAATGAGCTACTTTGATAACCACTTTGGAAAAACAACCGCTTGGGGCATGACGGGCAGCGCTCATTTGTCGTGCTCGCGACTGTATAGTCATTGATTAAGTATACGAGATAATATTAAGTACTAATATTAAGTATTATAAAAAAATAATACAATTAATATTTATTTTTTTTATAAATATTAATTGTATACACACTTTCATTTTTTTGCTTGGAGTTGGTAGGTATATTTAATTAACGACTAAACTTTTGCCTATTAATATAGTGTTAAAGTCGTTTTATTATATTATACTGCTTTCAATCATGTTGTAAATATTTTATATATAAATTATAGATTTATATAGATTTGAATGAAGTGGATATCTACTACAATATAACAGTTAAGGACGTCATTAGTTGCTACCATCAAAATGGAAACTATTTACCCGAGCAATGAAGAAATTAAATTTCGAGATACACATCATGAAGGTGAATAAAACAATATATTTAATTTTATGATAAATTCAAAATTAGATAAATATAATATATTTATAAATATACATATAAGGTGGTATTGGTTAAGGGAGAACTATGATTGCATTTAGTTATTGTGCACCCCACATCACTGCTTCTATTTCTAAAATATTTAAAAGTGATACAAATTAAGTGTTGTCATTAATGGTTGTAGGACCAGTGTTCACTCAAACAGATTGTCAGTTTAACCTTAAAATATTTCAAAACTTTAAACAAATACAATTTTGTTTATAAATCTAAGTTCAAAAAATTTGAGTGTAACCCAATCATTAAAAATTCCAAAACTGTTTTTAAAAACATGTTTTTATGAGTGATTATGTGGTTAACTTAATATTATTTTTAAATTATGTATATAAAAATATGTATTAATTACACATAATTTGAACAAAGGTATTTTTTTATTGGACTCTTAAAAAATGAATTTAATTTCAGTTGTAAATCTTACAGATTTTCTATTGAATTAAAATGTATGTATATTATATTATTAATTAATTATTTTTGTGTTTAGATATTAAAAAAATTTTAAAGGAAGAAGTTAAGTGTACTATTTGTAAAATCGATTTGTTAAATGAAATTATATCAAAAAAAATGATAGTGGTTCACAAATCTTATTTATTTCTTTGTTGCTATGTAAGTTTTATTTTATTTTTTATTTTTAAGATAATATAACATTTAAGATAAGCACATCACATCCCTTTAATAAAATTGTTTTATCATTTTCTACACAATATAGACAACTTTTTTACCTTTTCATGAGATTTAAATTTAATTTTCTCTATATTGTGAATTTATTATTTTATGCATTTAAAATATGTTACTTTTTTTTTAATTTATTGAAATTACTGTTAGATCTTTTTCAATGTCTAATTGCATGTGAGAGGTAGAGTGATTCACTAGTTACTCTCTTCTTCATAGAATTTTCATATGTGGACATATATCTCTCAGTAAAAAGGGTTTAATGGAGATTAAGTAGTTTTAATCAAAGCAATGTCATAAAATGTCATTTTTAATTTCATTAAGTAGGTGTGATGTTAATTACTTATTAGTGTAACTTTTAAGTATATTGTATTATATAAAGAAATATTTTATGTAAATGCTGAATAATAAAATTTGTGTTAATACATTTATTTTTTTAGAACTGTTTTTACAAATTATGTGAAGGGCATGAATATAGTTGTATTTTATGCAAATCTAACGATGAATTATCCAATTGTGAAAAGTGTAATCTCAATGTTTGCAATGTATGCATTATAATATTATTTATTTATTTGTTTTTTTTTTTAATTTATTTAATTTAAATTTTATAGCGGTGTATTGAAAATCATAAAATTAATCAAGTATCTAAAGGTATTATAAACAATTGCTTTAATTGTAAATTGAACATTTTATGGAAATCAAGAGCTCAAACAGCAAACATATTAAAAATATTTTATTCTCAGTTGTAAGTTGATATTAAATTAATAATTCACATATTTAATTTATGAAATTTTTAGTTATTTAAGTAATTATTCCAACTTATGATTTTGCCATGAAAAGTTATTTTAGTCTTTCATATTGTATTAGCTATTTTATATCTATTTATCATATTTAAACAGGAAAATAATGTATTATTTTTATGAAAAAACTCATTGTTTTATTTAATAGTTATCTGCCTTTAGAAAACCAACAATTTAATTAGACATTTAAAAATCCATTTTTTAACTAACTTAACTGGAGTTTAAAAGTTTGTTTTATCTTTAAGGCTTACTTCAAGCTTAATCGAGTCAATAGATAATATTATTTTAACTTTATTTAGACTTAAATTTAACTTTACCAAACAGTTCAAAAATATCAATAACTTTTCCAGCCTTTTACATATCTCGATATTTAGCAAAAAAAATTTTAGTTTTATAACTAGTCTTAATTGTTAACAGCATGGGGTAGTTCAAATTTAAACATTAAATTATTTAAAGAAAATAATAAAAGATTTTGTATAAATTAAAAATTATTGTTAATTGTTTATTCTGTATTAATAAAGTATTTGTTTTCTTTTTCAGAGATTTACCTAATGGTTTATTAGTTAATGAATTGGACCGTGAACAAAGTGTTCGAAAATATTTAGTTGAAGAAGCTAAAAATGGTCAAAATTCAATTACAAATAAAATTAAAGACCAAATGTGTCTTAATTTTGTATTCCACTCATATAAACCGAATATTATTAAAAAACTGTCAGAATTATCTCCCGAAACAGATGATACTTTATTGTTAAAAGAATGTATAAGTAACGTCTACCAAATTTGTGAATACATTTTAGAGAAAACATGCTCTACTCTTACTGATTTAACGAGAATATTTGATTTAAATACAAATTTAAATCCTCATATATCTGCTATAATGAAATCTTTATTGAAATCTGTTGATGGAGATGAAAATGTATTAAATAACTCGAAATATAATAATGATAATATAAGTAAAGCTGATAAATCATTAAATATTAGCTGTACAAAAAAAACAAATAATGCAATACAACCAAATAATATTGAAACAGAAAAAAGATTAACTGTTCTTTTAGAACGATTTGATGATTCTATTTTATCAAAATATAAAATTTACAAGGCTCCTGATAATGTAAACTCTGATGAAAAAGATGAAACCAATCATACTTTGAATTTGTTTGATGATATTAACAGTAGTGATGATGAGTGTACAAAAACTTTAAGAAGTCGTAAAATAATAAAAACGAATACAAAGGTAAAATTTAATATATGTAATAATAGTAGTCCTTTTATCTTACCTTCCTTAATTTAATATTATGAACTGGTTAATTTTTAAGTATTTATATGTATTTAAAAAGTACATCATAAATAAAATTTTGGCTTTAAAAATTTTAAAAATATGTGCTCATTATATTTCTTAAATTACTATTGTATTCAAATTAAATTTTTTATAACTACAGTTTAGTGACAGACAATAATTTTCAGTAAATCATTTGGTTTGAATTTAGTCGCTTTATTAGATTGTGTAGGGTAATTTGTAAGTAAATACACTGAATTGATGATTTAACCCACCCATATTAGATATTATTTTTTAAATTTTCACTTAGGGGGCCCAAACATTGAACTTAATAATAACAAGAATTTGAATATTATTTTAATAGGGCCAAAACTTAATACTGAAACTTACAAAACAAATTTTTTTTCAATTTACTGTGCTTTAAATAATATGAACATCCAATAGTCTTGAACATTGACTATAAATTATAAATATTACATACTAGCATCAGTGAATATTAAAATATACATATTTGTGTGAATGTAGGTATATAGAAATTAGGTAGTTAAAAATTTATGATGACTTTTTTTTATATAGCGATAAAATTATGAAAACAATTTAAAATAAAATATAAAATTGTATTTATTGATTTTGTATATGTTATTAATTTTGTTTAGAAGAGAAAAAAATTAACTAAAAAGACAAATTTACCTGATTTATCTGATGATGAGAGAGAGAATAATAGGTACAATTTTATTTTCAAGATTAAATTATTTAAATATTTTTAGAATAATATTTTTTATATTAATAAAATTATTTTGTTTGTTATAGACTAATTAATCTCAATAATATTGAATATAGTTTAAAAAAAAAAAACACGACTGATGATAGTGACATTTCCAGCATTATTTTACCTACTTGCGAAATTAAGAATAATGAACTTAAAAAAAGTACTAAAAATGTAGAGGATAAGATCAATGCAATGAAACAAACAATTGAAAATATTGATGAAATAGATTCTGGTATTTATAATTTAATAGATATTTGATTTAGAAGGATAAAGTAAACAATAATTTTATTTACTACACAATGTGTAAAATTTTAGATTCTGTTTAAGCAAGAAATGTATTGGTTTTACCATGATAATTGTTAGTTATTATTTTATTTTAATCTTAATGGGTACCGAATGTGGTCTAGTTTCTACTTTGAGGGTCAATGTCAAAATTTATAATTTATATGAATGAATGGTAGATTACTAGAAGATTACTTTTGAGTATATGGATGAATGGATAGAAGTGTTAAACATATTGTGTAAGATGATTTGAGATAAGATTGAAAAGTAAATTTTATAAGACAGAAGTGAAGTCAACAAAGGTATATTTTAAAGGTGTTTGGCAGTGGACAAGAGAAGACAACAGGGGATGATAATGATTTGTGGAGTAATTTAAGAAGATAGGACAAGTAATGAGTACATATTGTAGTTATATAGTGAAACCAATCTTTGAGAAAACAGGTCAAAGTGTTTTAAAAATGCTATGATGAGAGATGATACAGATGCTGTGAGAGGTGTCGTAAATTAATATTGAAGGACAGAGTTATATGAGAGTAGCTGGTGTGATTAAGTGAGTGAGAAACCAAACGATGTGGAGTTTTAGAATGAAGATGGTCAACCTTATATTATATTTAGTTATAAAAAACAAAAAAGAAGATTTCATATATTTATTTGTTTTAGGAGCTGATAATAATTCTGATGTAAATGATGAATATTCACTTAAATCAGTTAAAGATATATTTAATGAGGTATATCCTCTAGGTATATCTCAAATCAATTCTGAATTCAATAGCAGTGAGAGTGGTAATTATTTTAATATAATTTTTAATCAAATACAATTAATGCTTTTAAATATTATCAATACTTTATTATTGACTAAAAATTTTAATCATTAACCCATTGATGTTTCTAAAATTAAGAATAAAAACACAAATAAACATTGTAATACCATACTTAATTTAATATGTTTATTTATGTTTTATTAAATTATTTACAAAAAAAAAAGTAAAATATATTCACAATATTAGCATTAAATATTTTTAATTTTTATCTTTATTGACTTATGAACTTATGTCCATCTGAACTTACCCCCTAACTATTAAGGATGATATTTTTGATATTGTGATCAATATTTTTTTCTTATTTTTAATTATCACATTTGCTGTTTTATTCAACTTTTCTGAAACTATAAATCTCAAATTTTAACCTTGAAACTTTCAATTTCAGCTTATATTATTTTCTAGGATATTTCTTTGGTAGTTAATTTTAACCTAATATCATCATGCATCATATTCTTATTATTTACATCGTTAAGTTTTTAAAATTGTGCTTCTATATAAATTTCTATATTCTTTTATACTAATAATGTTTTGAATTTAATAATTCTTTATGTTTTCAAATTAAACTATATTATTAACTATTCCTGTATCTAATTAGTCTAAATCCTGAATTTAGTCATTTTAAAATTTTTGTTTTGATTATAGTTTTACATATTTATAATTTGTTTGTTTTAGATGATAGCTCTATGGCTGATTTAGTAAATGAATGCACATCTATTTTCTATAAACATAAAACTGATAGTAATTGTAATAAAAATCAAGAAAACCAATCAAATCTACCAAATATAGGTTCCTCTGATGAACTTCAAAATGAAGAGAATATAGTAATATTTTAAAACTATTTTATGTTTTTTAATGTAAAATTTCTAGTAAATTATAACTTTATTTAAATTTTAATGTGTAGGTATGCTCAGATATGTCTGATAAAGATAAAGATCCAAAAGTAATAAATCGTTCAAAAAAATTATCACCATTTAATATGCCTTCAACAGAAGATAGTGAAGACAGTGATTCAAAAAATGAAAAAATGAAAAAAAGGTACTTTAAGTATTAATTGATGTCAAAAAAATTTGAATTTTAGTAAATACTTGAATTATTGAGTGAAGATTTTCATTCTTATTTAATCTAATTGTTTTTAACTAACACTTTTACACGGCCCCACATTGTGACGTGAGGGGTCATAGGTGTAGATTGGAAATCAAGTGAAAAAATAAGCAACGGTGTGGGATTTGAACCCGTGACTATGCGCGTAAATGCCAAAACTCAATCACTGAGTGTCTTATCTTTCCACTCGTGATCTACACCTTTTTGGACTGGACGGTCATATTGTACGGCTGAAGAAAACTAGCATGTCACATCAACTTAAATCTGATACCATATATGTATATATATATATACACCATTATAGCCATACTAAAAATACCCCCTGCCCCCTCAATAATAACTAAATGATGCTTTGTGTGTATACGCATATATAATACAAACATTAGTATTAACTTATTTAAAAGTTAATTTGTTTTAAACTTATAAAATTAAAATAAAAAGAATTTATTGTTACCAATTATTCAATATTAGCTAAATTATATTTGCTTAATAGAATATTTTCTTGATAAAATTCATAAAAATGTTAATATTTTTGTTGCACATTATTATTAATATATTTTTTATTTATGATAGAAAGGTGCTTTCATCTAATTCGTTCAGTAATTCAGATTCATCATCTAAGTATTTCAAAAAAACGCCAAAAAAACGACAGAAACTTACAAATGGTAGAAAATGTAACTCAACACATAATAAAAGTAATAGTAGTAGCAACAATAGTGACTCCGATTTTACATGTATTAAGTCAAAAAATTATAAACGACCGTAAGTAATTAAATTAATTGAATTAGTCTTAATTTTAATAATAAATATGTTATATTTTAAAGTAAAATCATATCTTCAAGTGAATCTAATTCAGAAAGTGTTCAAGGCAGTGATGAAATAAATGCTGTAAGTATTTAATCGAATTTACTCATATTACTCTTTTTTTTTAATTTATAGTGGGGAGGGGGTGTGAGATTTTTAAAAATCTAAAAGGGATGTTAAGTAAAAAAAGGTTGGGAAACACTGCTTTAAAAAATAAGATATTCTGTACTAATTGAATTAATGTAATCTTTTTTTTTGTTTAATTTATAGTACTTTTCATGCTGAATATATAAACATTTTACTATGATTTCACTTAGTTAAGAAGTTATAGGTATTTAAAGATCACACGTTTTACTGATTTTAAATGGGTGCTCATTACAAATCATTATAGTTAGTAACAATGTGACTACATGCCCTTGCCCTCTGTGGTCCTTATTCCATTATAGCTGATAATTAACTGGTAAAATGTATAATCAATGACACTTTTTAAAAATTACATTAATTACAAAAATTAAAACTATAGCCTGTAGATCACATACCAAATCAGTACCAGATATTCAATATAATAAATAAAATAATATCAAAAGTTGTTTGAACTGTTTGAAGTGATATAAATTCATACAAATGTCAAATAAAACATTTGAAGGAAAAATTCTTAAACTATTTTAGTAGCATTTTTATTATTTCAAATTATATTAATTAATTCATAAAAAAATAATTAATTATATTTTCTAATTAAATACACTGGTGCTTATAAAAATTATATTGAACTTAATATGTAAATAATACTAAAATATAAGTATTATATATAGAATTCAACTAAAGGACGAAAAAATATACGGAAAATGAAAAAATTGGATAGCCTTAGTGAACTAACTAAAGATGCTTTAAAAGAAGAAGCATCGCGTAAAGTGCGTGTTCAATTACGTCAAAAAATGGTAAGTATATAAACCTCGGTTTTTTCAATATTTTATTTAACTATATTTCAATGTATTTACGTATTTTAATATTTTAGTACAATGAAATATTCAACCCACCAACACCAGTTAAATCTTATAAAAAATTGGTGTTAGATTTTGATCCTAAAACCAAGGAAGAACTTGTTGTAGTTCACCCAGAGCTTGTGAAATTTCTTAAGCCACATCAGGTAAAAAAATATTGTGATAACTTTGTTTAGTTTTTTTTAAATATTTGTTTTATTTTAATATTATTGACAAACAATTAATGTTATCATCTTTTGAATATTAAGTACATTTTAATATATTTAATGTGTTTAAATTATGTGTGAAAATCTATAGATTGATGGAGTTAAATTTTTATGGGATTCAGTGTTTGAATCACTATCACTAATAAAAACAAACCATAAAGGAAGTGGTACAATTTTAGCCCATTGTATGGGCTTAGGAAAAACCCTACAGGTATATTATGTTATCTTATTTTCTTACTTTTCAATTATGTACTTTAGTTGAATAAGACTAGTTTTACCTGTGCCAAGAAAATAAGACCCTATATTCTTAAGTTTTATTTCCAAATATTCAAAATGTATTATTCATTACAATATTTTTAATTTATGCATATGTTTTCAGGTTATAACATTGGTTCATACATTATTTAAGTTCCCAGAAATAGGAATAAAAACAGTTTTAATTGTTACTCCTCATGCAACAATTGAAAATTGGTGTAACGAATTTCAAAAATGGTTGGGTGAAATTCCTGAAGAAAACAACTTTATCATATTTAACTTTTCAGAGTAAGAATATTTTATAAAAGTTTATGATATAAGTTTATATACGGGGTGGTTTTTTTAAGCACGCTCACTCTTATTTATGTTTAAATTAAGCATTTATTTAAATTTTGTTTTTATATTTTCCAGTACATATATTTTTTGTAACTCTTAAGGAATATTCTGTGGTAATATCAATTTTTGTTTTTTAAGTAAGACCACCATTCATTGACACAAATTATTAATCACTTAAATCATGCGCAATTATATATTTGAACAGTTCTAAAAATACTGGTCCAAATTTTGACTATATTATATCAAAAATTTCTGATATTTATTAAATTTAAAGAATTAACTAAATAATTATTTGTTAAAAAATAAAAAGGTTAAAAATACTCCTTAAGATATACAAAAAAAATAGTCTTTAAATACATTTACCATATAAATATACAGTATGTAAATTAATTGGAAAGTCAGTGGTTATAACTCCTGATGCAATGTGAAGTTTTTTTAAATATAATTATTAAAAAAAATTTCAAATTTTTTTCCTAGGATATTAACATTTTTTTTTTTGATAATCATTGTAAAAGAAAGGCCATTACTAATATATTCAATTTTAAAAACTTCACTCAAATATTCGAATTGGTTCATAAGTTATGACGACTGAGTTTCCAATTAATTTACGTACTATATATGTGTGTATTTATCTATGTATTTTTCATCAATATTTAGTTAAATTTGTTATGTAAAATAAGGCTTCCATCAAGATACAATATATGTACATAAACCTATATAAAAATATAATCACAGTTAATGAAATTGATATCCATTTTGTGCACTTATATTTGTATGTCATTTAAGTAATTATGTTTTAGATCCAAAACATATAAGAGGCGTGAAAATATAATAAATGATTGGCGAAATAAGACTGGTGTTTTAATTACAAGTTACCAGTTATTTAGAACAGTTGTAAATTTTAAGAATATTAAAAAGTATCCTGATATCTTGGAAGGATTTATTGACCCAGGACCAGATCTAATCATATGTGATGAAGGGCATTTATTAAAAAATCATAATTCTGCTACATCAAAAGTAATCAACACTATTAAAACACGTCGAAGAATAGTGTTAACTGGAACACCATTGCAAAATAATTTGAAAGAATGTAAGTAGCTAAATAAATATAATGATTATGTTTATTATAATTTATACAAACACTTAATATCAAAACTACTAAATTACACTTTAAAATACTTCAAAAATTATAATCTGTATTAATAATAATTAGTTATATAAAATAATATATAATAATTTTATACTTTTATTTGTTGAGGGTTTGCTTATAAAATAAATACTCTACCTAAATAAATAATCAATTTATTTTTTACTTTGAAAAATGTAATTTTTTTTTTTTTAACACAGATCATTGTATGGTTGATTTTATTCGGCCAAATTTATTAGGATCATTAAAAGATTTTACTAATCGCTTCATAAATCCAATCACTAATGGACAATACTCTGATTCTACTCCAATGGATGTTAGGTTAATGAAGAGAAGATCACATGTATTACATAGAATGCTTGGAGGATTTGTTCAGGTAATAACACCATCTCTTTATATTCATACGAGTATATTATTATTAATTATTCATTATTAACTTATAAAGTTCTTAAAACGTGTATGTATTTATATAATTGAAACAAATAATATTAATTATTTCAATTTAAACTGTAATTCTTATATCTCTGTAAAAACAATTTTTTTTTATCCTGATTGCATTTATATTAAATTTATTTTCAAAATATGTAATTCTATGTAATAAAATATACTCTAGCTATTAAATATGCTGTCTTTTAAACTATTAATAAGGGTTATAAACTATGTTCACTAGGGAGTTTTTATTAATTTTATTATAAACACAAACTTTCATTATACAAGTTAATTAATTTAATATTTTATTAGCATTATGGGTGCATTAAATAAATATATATTTTATTATTATTTGAACAAATTATGCAAAGTTATTTCTTTTCTAGACTCCAGTCCCCACAAAAATATTATATACACCACATATCCCATTTTGCTCTTTTAAACGGGGTCTTTTAATTTTTCAAATTATTCTTAACTCATTTATTCACTTATATTTTGAAAATTAGTATCTTATAATAAAATACTAGGCAATTTTATTCATAATTAATTTTTATAAATATTATTTTATCTTTCATTGTTATTGATCATTATATTTATAGTCAGAATAATTGTGTATGATATTAAAATTATGATGAAGTATATGCAATGGTAAAAAAAAAACTTAAGGTATGTGTGTAATAATGATACAACACAAATTAGATCACTCAGATTTTTTTTATTATTATTTTCTATAATTGAAATTTAAATAAAACATAAGAACCCTAAGAATAAAAAATAATCTAGGTTTATTTTTTTATAAACATATTTAATTACCTATTATTACTAATATTTTTTTTCTTTTTTTCAGAGATGTGACTACAGTGTTCTTACGCCTTACTTACCTCCTAAAAATGAATATGTCATTTACTTAAAATTGTCAAACAAACAAATAGAATTATACAGAAACTATTTAGATAACTTCAGGCAAACAGAATTATTTTCTAATTACCATATACTTCAAATGGTTTGGACTCATCCTAAATTATTAGAGATGTATTCTAAACGAATAGAAACAAAAAGAGAAGTAGGAAATACTACCTTTTTTTTTTTTACTGATAATTGAATAATATATTGTTTGTATTTAGAAACAAAAGCTTAAAGAATCTGATTTTAATGATGATTACTCTTCTGAAATTGAGTCTTCAATCGAAGAAACTGAAAGTAAGTTTTCATTTAATTTATAAATACTATTGTACATATTATAATTATTATTATTATATATAATATAATGTGTGTGTGTGTGTTTGTTTGTTTGTGTGTATGAATGACGAGATTTGTAAGAGTGTACTTAGTAAACACCCTTGATGACAAAATTGCTAAAATTCTTTTTATCTCCAAAAACTGAGTTTTATCAATTTATTCTTAGAATCTTATGTCAAATGTATACATTAAAGCTCAAATGATATTTCTTGCCAAATTCTTATACAAATCAATATGTCACATCATTTTTATATTATTTGTTATGTTTTTAACACTCATTACACCAGAATAAAAAAAAGTGGTTTGATATATAGATTTGTATGAGGACTGCATAAAAAATGAACAATGAACAATGAAATGTTACATTTTCTAAAATTTAAATGTCACCCGAAAGTATTCACCTATATTTTTAATTGTATTTATATTTATTAAATCATTTTCGTAATATACATAATTTTTATTTTAAGATGATCAACCAGACATACCAATTCCTGGTTTTGATACCACAAATACTAAAATTGCAGATATGGATTTAAATTGGTGGAAACCATTAGTGACAAAGAAAGAATTAGAAAGTGTTTATCCTTATTCAAAGTTCATAATGATGTTTTCAATACTTCAAGAATGTGAAGAAATAGGAGATAAAGTGTTAGTATTACAATATTGAATTAAGTTTTAATATGAAGGGCGGAAGTAATGTGTGAAAGCCTACTCACCTGTTTCCTTGGCTTCACGGAAGCCACTGTTGGGGGTGCATCCCCAACACGTCCCTGTATTTAAAAAAAAGAAAGTTTTAATATGAAATGATTTTTTTCGTTTGAAATATAAATCCTAAATTTATAATTAAAATGAATGGCATAAGGTAAAAATATATACTCGATATACTATAAGATTTATAATTTCTACTGTATTAGTACTTCATTTTTATCTATTCAGGTAAATTTTATAGTGAAACATAATTTATCCCAATCAAATCCAGTTGAGTTAACTAATCATCAATCTTTTTTTATTTTAAAAAATTGCTTTGAATACTGAACATTAAGGACAATTTTAAACCTCTAGATAAACTTAACAATGTCACTAAAAAAAAACTGAAATATTTTGAAAACTTAATATCCTATTTCATTCCTAAAAAAGTATTTAATTTGAATACCTAATATTTTTAATTAATACTATTTTACAAATATAAAATAATTAATGTTAAGTCAAAATCAGTAACAGTGAGATTTCAAGGAATTTCATACTGTCCAGTATAACTTCTAGTCTTAAGAAGCCATGTTAACCATATTAAAATACATAGATACATATTAACAAACAAAATAACCAATTAATATTATTTCTACTTAACAAATATAAATGAAGTGTAGTCACCTATTTTTATCATATTATTGGAATAATTGTATTTGTAATTAATATTATAAACATTTCATATTAATAAAATTGATTTATAAATACAGATAAGTTTGAGAGTATACTAAGAATTCCTCTCCAAATCTAATAACACAAAGTTAAGTTTAAATTCTTTTGACATTATTTTCTTCATTTTGATAATTAGCACTTATTCACACCATCTATCATCCATAATTTTGGTTTTAATATGACCAATTTAATAAAGCCATTTAAAAAAATTAATAAGAATCAAATAAATTTTAAGTGATAAGTATAATAATGTATAATGCAAAAATAAAAAAGCTAATTTGTACTAAAATGTATTAAGCTGTCCATTTATAAATATATGATTAAACCATTTATCTTATACTAAGGATTAAAAATGGTTTATTATAATCATTGATCATTTAAAATTGTAGGTAATACATTTAATATTTAAATGTTTCTACAACTTTCTATTGTCTAATTTTTATTAATAATAATATTCATTTTTTTTTTTCTATACATTTAGAATTATATTTAGTCAATCGTTATATACTCTTGATCTCATTCAAGAATTTTTGGAAAACGCTGCAGATATATCCGATAATTCTGGTATGGACTATGGTAGATCTTGGATTTTAGGTGAAGATTTTATGAGAATTGATGGTTCAGTTAGTCTTAAAGACAGAGAATTTTGCTGCGAAAAATTTAATGATATCACAAATACAAAGTATATATATACATAATATATTTGTTTTTATTATTTAATATTTATTAATAAATGTATTATAATATATTCAATTAATTAATTTTTCAGAAATCGTCTTTTATTATTATCCACTAAAGCTTTCAACTTGGGTATTAATCTAGTTGCTGCCAATCGAGTTATTATTTTTGATGTGACATGGAATCCATCTCTTAATGTTCAAAGTATATTTCGTGTATTTCGATTCGGACAGAATAAACCATGTTACATTTATAGATTAATTTCTGAAGTAAGTCTTTAAAATGATTCTAACAATAGAGTATTATTTTAATATTATAATCTATTATTTAAGGGTACAATGGAACAAAAAATATATGAACGCCAAATATCAAAGCTTTCTATGGCTTTCCGTGTTGTTGATGAACATCAAATAGATCGTCATTTTAATGCTAAAAATCAGGAAGAATTATATGAGTTTGAACCAAAGACTTCCGAGCCTAAAACAACATTAAATTTACCTAAGGTGAATTTTTCGAAAAAAGAAAGAAAAAAAACTTTTTTGAAATCATTAATAAAATGATATTTTTGTAGGATCGTTTAATGGCTGAGCTGATTTTGAAACATAAAGATCTTGTGATGGAAATATTAGAACATGACTCATTACTACAAAATAATGAAGCAGAAGAACTGGATAAGAATGATAGAGAAGCTGCATGGGAGGATTATCAAAAAGAAAAAGAGGGATTGTTGAATAAGGAATTTGAACAATCAAATGTTACTAACAATATGTTCCTCAATAGTTTGAATTCTAATATTCCAAGAAACAACCAATACCATCCACCACTACATACTTCAAATTCAGGTATGTTTTATAAATATAAAATTGTATACACAAAACTCAACCATCCATGTTTTATCAGTTTTTGACTATTAAAGTCATAAAGCCTAGAGTAGTGATTCCATTATTCAATTCCGATAAAAAGTTGATCCTTGTGATCATATTTAATTGAACTCACTATATATCTATCATTTAATTTACAAGCAAATAGAATTATAATTACTTTGGATCATTTTCCTAATTATTAAATAGTTAATATGCTCATAAATATACCTATGTCAGTATATTATTAACAGAAATACTTATAAACAATGGCGTACCTAGGATTTTTCAATTGTGGGGGGGTGGTACTACCGTTACAAATAAGTTGCCATTAAAAAGTCTTATAGGAATTGTAATATAATATATAATATTTTTATGATTGTATTTTGAGAAATCACTCAAATTTTCCAATTTATACTCCTACCTTTTGAGTGGTTGTTTTTTTACTGTTTTGTGTTATTTTATCTCGTAAATTTTTATATTCCTAACAAGAAAACTTGCTCTGATCAAACATTTCTCAGAGGATTTCTGACAATAAATTTAATCTAGTTTATATTTTCAAGAGGTCATTTTTTGAATTTCTAAAAAGTTTTAAAAATAGGCCAAAAACTGATAAAAAAATATACTATATAATTATATACATATTCCATCTATATGTTATCTATATTTTAAATATTAAAAAAATTATTTTATGTTATCTTATGTTTGAAGTGTTATTGACATTGAAATTGCAGTAACCTTTTTGTTCAATAGATTTTCTGAAGTAAAAAAGAACCCCAAAATTATAAGATATTTGTCTACATAACTAAATTTTGCATTACGTTTAGAAAAATAACATTTTATGAATAATTGTATTTTTCTGTCTTAGCTACACACATTTTTTCAAAATATAATTTAGGATTTTCTTAATTGTTTGGCGCTTTCCCAGCAATGTGGAAAATAGTATAAAGTATAATATAAAGGAAATAAATACATTTTGATTATAAACAAATTTTGGTTGTGTAACTTGAACAGTAGTTAAAAGTAATTTTCCAGAATTTGACCAGTTTTTGAACACTATGTAGAAAATATAGCAATTTTGTTGTATGAAATAAAAACAATGTTTTTGGCATGTATCTTTTACACTAATTAAAGTCAATTAGGACTCAGATTTTAACTATCAATTATATCATTTAACTAAATTGTTTAAACAAAATTGTCAATTATGTTTTAGACGATACTATTTCCACAGAAGCAGAAGATGTAAAATTATTCAACACTCTAAGAAATTTTGTAAGTATGATTTTAAACTCTTAGGATAATACTATTCAATTTTCAAATTTGTATAACATTTTATAATCTTAATTTATTTTAGTAGTTTATGTTTAATAGAAACAATAATATTTACTATTTAATAATATGTTCTATGAAATGTGCTAATTATTTTTTATATTTAGTACTTTTTTTTTATAATTACGAAAACACATAGCTTTATTTAAACCTCATATCTAATTATAATTTATGAATGGTTGTTTTTTTACAGTTTCCTCAAGCTTCTATGATTCAACTGAACGACATGTTAATTCAAGTCAAGTCAAAACACAATGAACCGTAAAAGTTTCATTTCTTGGATTGTAAATTATTAAGAAATAGTTGTTTATCCTATGCATGTTGTATAACTTTAAGATTTATAATTAAAAATATTTTAAATTTACTATCGAAAATATTGTATTTTTTTTTTTTTTTTACTTTAAATTATTAATTTCCTTGTTTACGCATATTGTTAAAATTCTTTTATATATTGTGTAACGAACATATTATATATATTTTTACATATATTATTGTTTACTTGTTTTAAATAAACCAAACTATTAGATTTTTTATGAACAGCAACAGGTTCATATGGGAATAAAATTAACATTGTCGTTTACCGACAGTATTAATACTTTTTACATACCAGATTTTACACTTTGAACTAACGGACATGGGTATTTTTAATTTTTAATTGCTCGACTAAATTATTTAAAAAATATTATGAAATGAAATCTCTATAAATTAATTAATATTCACATTTCTACTGTTTTTTTTTTTAAACTAAATATCTTTGTATTGATTTTAGAAACACAGCTGAACTTGATTACTATTACGAAAGTTAAGAAAGTTGAACATTATTGAAATAAAATAAAATATTGTTTTCATAATAAATGCAAATTACTATAATTCAATAATACATTTTGCATAAACAGTATAGGTGTTCAATAGAAAACATATTACATTCAAGAGCCGTTTGCAAAGTTAATAATCAAGAATTTAGAAATAATTTAGTCTTCAAACGCATAACAATTATTTGAAAACTATAGTTTTGTAACTATATGAGTGTATTAGATAATAGTTTCAGATCAAACCTTTACACTTTTACATTCTAGAAATCTTACAAACATACGTCATAAATCAATCGGCGACTGAATACAAGAAAAAAACCACATTTGTTGAATATTAATTAAATTTATTAATTCAAGAATGTTTATACAACAACAGACAGGTAATAATACCATTTTAATTATCATACATAAAAATGTTGAAATATAAGAACCAAATATATTTTAACTAAATCTACACATTGTATGCACAATATAAAATAAGTGAATTTTGGTTTAATTTTTTTTTGTTCAGCACTTGATAGGTTCATTTATTGTTATAAATGTACCACTGCTATTTATCTGAGCCATAATTTTAAACGTAAAGCATCCACGCCGTTCAAGTAGTAGCAGAAGAGGCGTTTGTCCCGAACAAACCCTAAATTTTCATATAATTTTAATGCTGGTTTGTTAGTGATTTCTGTTTCAAGCACGACCTGAAAATCAATGACACATAATAAAAAAATTATTACATTTTTCCAAAACTACATTTAAACAACTTATGTATTAACTATATTATTGTTAATTAAAATGTATTTCCTACGATTATAAACTGAAATGTTGCCAATAAATTCTAAATAGGAAGTTTTATTGTTACTTAATATCAATTATATTTTAATCGTGGTAAATGTTTTAGCGTAAAACAATAAAAATACAATTTTTTATAAAATAAATAATTTATATTTGGAGTAAAGAAATTAAATGATTTTATCGTTTACTATAGAATAGATTATCCTATAGTTAACGCTTTAATAAATTTAAATTTTTTTACACCCAATATATATATTTTTAAATTTATGTTCAACAAATTAATAAATAATGCAATAAAATTAAACACTCAAAATATTATTTTTTTTCTTAAATTTTATCATTATTTTGTATTAAATATTTGACAAACATAACAGCAGTACTAAATATTATTAAATAATTATATATACTAATTATCATTTAAAACTCGATGCCTAAGATAAATAAAATATTAGTTTCCCAGCTATTTAATACAATCAGCACATAATATACTTATTATTTAAAATTAATAAATATTTAAGGAAAATTTATAATTTTGTTCACTTGTTGCAAAAATCTGTGTCTGGTCACTTTAACCTGCAAGTACTGAGATTTAGGGACACGGAAAGAAATGAATTAATGACAAAAGTATAACTAATAAAAATAACCCATACATAAAATAATTTTTTTATTTATAGTACATCACGACATAAAGATCTACAGATACCTAATGAATTTTATTAATACATTTGATTACACCTTTTTACAACTAGTGGACTCATTTATAATTATAAATATAATTTAAAAATATGACATCAATAAGAATTATTCAATATTCAAACTTTTATCTTAATAATATAATAAAATATAACTAAAAACTTATAAAATAAGATTATATGGAAAAGTGAGCCATGAATCAAAAACATTCAACAGTTCCTTATAATTATGAATTTATTTCAAAATATTAGCATTAATAAATATTGATAAGTTACAAACTAAACTTACTTCGTCTGCACCATCATTCACCATAGCTTCAATTGCATTCAATACTAAATTAGAACCTAAAATATAGGTGGTTTTTAATAGAAATTATGTAAAATCTATATCATAATACATTTAAACTTAAAGTACAATACCGATATGTTGTTTGCGGTAATTTTCATCCACTGCCAACATTGCAATATAACCTCTTCTGACTTTCCTATGAGCATCTAATTTACATACAATTGCTCCAACACTTTTGTCGACGTCTACAGCCTTTAAAAAGTTTGAAAAAATTATTTACTAGTAAATATCCAACAACAATCAAAATGTAAATAACTTACCAGAAAACACAGTTTAGGCCAGTTATGTATAAAATAGCGATACGTATAAATAGAATATGGTTCGGATAAGTCTTTTTGTATCAATCTCATAATATCTTTCATTTGTTGCTCATTTTTGTAACAAACATATTTGACACTATCGATTTTTTGTGAACTTTCAGTAAGCTCGCTATTATTTAGAGTACTAGATGAACACGAAGACGACGGCGTACATTGACTAGACGACGGCTTACATTGACTAGACGACGATGAGGATATTGCAGAGTTCAAACTCGGTAATTCATCTTGTACATCACCACTATAAACATTATTTTCGGATATCGACAAGAGATTCACGTCGGCAATAAGGTCGGTGTTAGAGTCAGCGTTAGATTCATTTACATGGTTGACATCGGACACCACCGTCTGGTCATCATCTCTTGTGTCTAGCTCGTGTGATTGAAGTTGTACGTCTGCCATTTAAGTTACCATTTATTTCCGGCATTAATGGTGGCTATGGCATATTTCGCGGTTCCAAATATTATTGTGCATGTTGAATTTTGTAATTTCGCTTAAAAATACACACCGACATTCGTCCATTATCAGATCGAGTCGGGATACGATTGATTATGGTCGAAATGTTAACACGTTCTCATGGGAGAAACACAAAAACGTATAGATTATAATAATTCAATTTTTTTTCAAACATAAACAAATTACCCACCGTCCGACTTGATTGCAATATTTTTGTATATTATAACTGGTATAAACCTGCATGGTGGTCTCGAAAGTTACCAGTCGGAATAACAAAAATGAAACTGGGGGGTTTTTTTTTTTCTTACGTTGGCGACAATCAATCATGACAATTAAAACGGTTTGAAATATTCACATAATACTTATTGGGTGTAGTAAACTTAAACGCGCTCTTCACACTCGTCTAAATTATCTCAAATCCGTGCACCAACTATCGTTAAAGTTCGTTAATTATGAGAGAAAATTAACCACCCCGTGATCACTACGATGACTACGATGAGACTGCTGACGGTTCCAACCACACGATGATTTACGAAAAAAGAAAATAGCCGACACACGTCTTATAAACAGGTAAAAAAAAAATTGTTTATATTATACGAGGTGCAGCCGTTGAACGAGTTCACCATATCACGCCTGCCAAAATTATTGTTTTTAAATTTTTATTTGCACAAGGTTTCACCCGCGCCACGAGTAAATCATATTGTATAGAGCTGTTTGAGAGTACCTTGGTAGGTTACTATATATATACTAGTAGAGTGCTACCTACTTACGTTTCGTTTGTCAATTAACATCGTATTTTGCAATTTAGTGTGAATAACGATTAATGTTATAAAATATTATGTAACGTGCACACCATGACTGTGTTGTGTCATGGTTCAATGGTTCATTATCATTGCCCCATTAGAGAAATACACAACGTCACAAAATGCGTGTGATTTACGCATGTACCGCAATATCATTCGACGCCAATAGATTATCAATTATTATACAATTATTGGGAACTTGATACTACACAAAAAGGTAAAGTTAATGAAAAACTCTATAATATAATATGGGAGGTAGTTGAGCCACTAAACCTTTTTCAAATATATTTTTAAATTATTTCGATCGCCGACAAAAAAACATCTATATATAAAATCTTGAATTATTGTTTTTTCCATTTACATTTTCAAACTTTCCCTGTAATTGAAAACAGTAGGTACATAATATTTACGTCGAATCCAAAATAACTGATGGAAAGAAAGAAGGGGAGGGCTAAAATGTTGAGTTTGGGGATAGGGAATAACATTAAGTTAGCCCATGGCCCCTGTGATTAGCGTCTGTGCAGGACAAGACGCTAGAATATGAATTGTATAAACTGGCTATAGCCTTGAATTTTTATTATTGTTTATTATACTGTCTTATCTTATATAAAAAAAGTTAAAAATTATAGAGCAATTTTAATTTAAAATGGAAACATTGTATTTTATTTTAATTGTTTGTATACCTACTATCTCAAATCATAGATTATTTATAGTAGTGGGTTAACTTGTCGGCTAACAGGTCAGGTATACTAAATGCGAGCAATTTACATTCCACCTATCATAACAATAAACGGTTTTATAGTTCTTAATAATTGAGTGACCCATAAAATAATTTAAAAAAGATAACAATTCGACATTTCGTAGACTTTTATCGAGTTTTTATGAACCATTCATGTTTTTATAGTTTAAAAACATTTATAGGAACGTAAACAATTTCAAAATTACATATATATTTAATAAATTATTTAATTTAATTAATTTAATTTATGCATTATACTATCTTTGAACTTGGGACAAGGACTCAATCGATTTAAAGATATTGATACTGATTTAATTTAATCAGTTTCGGTATAGATTTCGTGTGTACATAGTACATACAAACAATAATAGTGTACAATTATTATTATATATGAATTGATATAACATATTTAATCGTAGCCTCTTTTGTTTTCTCGGCATTGTTATTATTATTATTATTTAGTTTATAGATATCTTTCTAAAAGGGTGTTTATCAAGCATAGGACCCAGAATTATATGCTTAAAAATTGATAAAATATCCAAAATTACCCTGATGATGAATTTTATTCTAAATCGATCATAACAATTTTTGCACTCTTTATTATAATACTCCAGGCAAGACCTATTTATTTTATTTTTATTTATATTATTTAATAGTTTTAATATATCATTTTATATATTTAATACCCTAATAGTTTGTTAATATTATAAGTATTAACCACCAAACATTATTTATTGTTATTTATTTTGTTTTAAATTTTTATTTTTTATATTAAATATTTTTAAAAGTGATACTGTAAAATATGATTGAAAATTATATGCGATCTAGATTAACAGATAGATAATTTAAACAGTTTTGCAATTCTAAACATTTAAAATTAACAATAATTAACATATTACAAGTTTTCATTTTTTAGTACAGTCTTGTTTTTGTTTTTAAAATATAGTTTACCGTTTAAGTTTTTAAAAAAAAATCATCACTTTATACTTTATTAATTTTACATATTCTAATGATAAACAATGTCACTTAGTCGACCAAGATTGCTGCTGGAGAGAGAGGGATGACAGCAAATATTTGTCTAGACAACTTAACACACATTACTGTCGGACCATGTGATAAAATATCGTAACGACTGGCAACACAAACTTCGAGTATAAAAAATACTGTTTGAATCACGTGTACGGGACACGCGTAGTACTATAGAGTATAGTAGTGCACATGGCGATGCGCGGAACTCCACAACACCGTCAGTCGGTCGCAGAGTGACTCGTAAAAAGGCGCGTACGCACGAGAGCGAATTGTACGACGCACAGCTAAATATATTTGTGCGTCGAATACATAATGATGTTCCGAATACATCATCGGTCATTCGACGAACGACGAGATATATATTTTTCCTATATTTATTTTCAAAAAACCTTGCCATCTTGAACGTGAATCAAAGACGAAAGTTGCGGCAAAAAAATAAAAAGAATCTAAATCATAGCAGACGGCGTACCATTTTTGGTCATCGAAAAGTACATTTTGTTTTTATTTGAAAGTCCTGATTTATGATATTCATTTTGTTCTAGTTTTAAACACAAATCATTTGTCCTTTGAACATCCGTTGTGAAACAAATCGAAAAAACCGTGAGCCTCGCACAAAGCCATAAAGTATTTGAGCTATGAACATGGTCGAAACACCGAAGACAATCACCGGATCACGTCGATCACGATCGAATCGCGTTCGATGCGAAAACAAATTTAGTGCTCAGGTCCGGGCACTCAGACACACACATGTACGAAAAATTTTGGCGCGCAATGTACGAACACGTGTGGCTCTCACATATTGTGTGCGTCGCACACTTTGCTCTCGTGTGTACGCGCCTTAAGGATAATGATTTTTCCCTCCAAATTCCAACGCACAAGTATCTATCATTATATAGTATCGTACACGTAGTTGTTTGTATGTACACACGTGTCCATGACACACACTCGTTCTTCGTCCATGGCTATGCGCATTCGTCGTTATCACTAGAGCATGGAGTCCCCATTCCCAGTCACTCGAGTAAACTATTATTTTAAGATAATAAAATGTTGTATTTACAGTAGTCTTTATAGTTTATAGTAAAGTAGTAATACGACAGTGTTTTCATTAGGGTAGTGGTTTTCAAATCGTGTTCAGCGGAGGGTCCTTCCTTTCCAATATATAGCGTGATCTAGAGGACTCAGTGGCGGATTGGGTCGTCCTAAAACAGAGTATATCCCTGTTGAACTCCTGCAATTAGTTCAAATTTCTAGTTAAAAAGCGACGTTTTTAAATGATCAAATTCAGCAATTAAAATCATACTGTAAATTGAGCGTGAAAAATAATTAATACTGTCAAAGGAAACCGTGTTTTTTTTATTCAACGTATTTACGATTTTATCAAGTGTGTGAGGGGCCCTGACTCATTAGGATTTCTCGTGAAACGGCCCGGAATCCTGCCAATGTCTATGATTATTAATAATAATTATATCACTATTATTATCATTTGATGAATAATATTATTTTCCGTGATTATTAGATTACTTACAATTAGTATTGGTATAGGTCGACATTTTTATCATGACTCATGACATTATTAGAAGAAAAAAAAATAGAAATAATTTGTACGTTCCTATACGCTCATACTCGGGGAGGGGAAGGATGATCGATTAATCACATAACTAATATCAACAATTAATATAACATTTTATTTTAAAAAAAAAAAAAAACCCTTAAAAAAATATTTTTCTCTCGTAAAATTGATAAATTAAACTAATTATAATATGTTGTTTAAACATTGTAAAGCAACCCGATTTTATATCCATTCGTACGTCGTTTTTCGACTGTTGGAATTCGACGTCCCCGGGGCTCGCTCCGTAGACTATAAATTTCTATGGAATTGTCTCGGCGAGCACAGGTTGTATATTATTCGTCCGCGACGATTGCGTAACGTTGTGTCGACGGCAAGGTGACAGGACAGGTGGGCATCGACGAATAATTACATCGTGCGCGCGCTCCTTGATAACGCGGGCTATCAACGTTCGAAGAGATCGTTTTTCTTTTTAGGTTTTTATCGATTTCGTCTACGTCTCGTCACCCACGCGTCGCGATTCGGCACGCGATTCGCGCGCCGTGCGCAACGTTCGTGATAATAAGCACTGGCTCGTGTGTGTGGCTGGCTGGCCGGCCGACGACAGTGCCGGGCGATTCGCGCGCGCCCCGCTTTCTCTCTCTCACTTTTATTTTTTTTTTCTCAGGTTGGCCCAGAGCCGGTCGTATTATAATATTATAATTCGCGAACACGGCGGTCACCAGCATATTAACCTATAGGAGCCGCGACCCGGTACACTCTCTCGCACACGGTCTCGCTTACCCCCTGACCCGCGCGCGTCACCGTTCGACGTTCTCAGCTGCTGCGTGTCTGTGTGTGTGTGCGTGTGCGTGTGCGTGTGTGGTTCGCGCGCGCCCGCGTCACTACGCCAGCCGCGGCCAGTGCAGTACGTTCAGCAGTAGTCGCACGTCACTACTTCGTGCTCTCAGTAGTGACTATATATTATAATATATAGTAGTGGTGTGTATTTCATCGCTGTCCCGTGCGAACACCGTAGTTGGTTTTTCCCGAGACGCACGACAACACCGTCGTCGTATCAGTCGCAGCGGCGCCGCCGGGTTTGCAGTGCACATTACATAGTGGCGTATCGATTCGACTCGCGAGTGTCCCGGCCCAAAAGGTAAGTGTGTCTGTCTGACCGCGTCCTACGCCCCCCCCGCCGCCCCCTTTGCGTGCCCTGCGGTTTTTTAACCCCCCCATCCCGCGAGTGTATTTCGTTTTTCTTTCGCATTTTACGGGCCCCGCGCTCGCGCGCGCGCGCTTGCGATCCGGGCAACTTTCGGTTATCCTAGGTCAAGGCGACGATCCTCGCGGCGAACGGTATCGTGACGACCTCCACCGCGCCCGACCGAGACGGTCGCCGCAGCCGTGTGGTGGCCCTTTCGTAGCCGTCCGTCCCTTCGCGGTCACATAGTTTGCGGCCCGACCGATTTCAAATCGGCCCCACTTTGCCGCTATCATTTTTCGTCCGTGCGCCTTTCGCCGTTGATAGCGTTCGAAGTGATACTTGATTATACAATCGTTGTTGTTGCGAGGGACCGTCGCCGCCGTGGCGGAATCGTCGAAGGAGCAGACATTATAGTGTTGTTGTAATTTAGAGAAGCTTTTCGACGCCGTTGCGACACTACGGTATTAATAGTAATTGCATAGATTACGAGGTATGCTCTCGGATAAAATAATTGGACGAAACACTTTTTTTTATAATGTGCGCCAGCAATTTCAGACGTGAGATAAGTGTGGCCGCGCACGTCTCATTCAACGTTTCCTACGTCGTCGGGCGCTTGAAATTGCTCCATATTAATCGCTGTAATGCAATGAATCATTCGCTCTAATCGCCCACTGTAAAACGTCAGAACGATCTAGAGATCCAACAAACGCCCGGGTTTTAATTCGATTTTTCTTTGTCGGTAGCGTTGTCGATCGACGTAAGCTCTATATCGAGTACCTATGCATAGATTCCCAACAAATGTTAACACACTTTCTAATGTCAATACGTTTTTTTTTTTATTGGAAATCATCATTACCTTTGGTCCACGTTGTTTTATCATATAATGAGGAAAAATAAATGTCCTTGTACCGCTTTCAATAAGCATTTGGCTTTGTACCAGTAAAATATGTTGTTGAATATTCTATTTTTAAAATCACTATTTGTCTGGCATATTGTTATGTAAAATAAATGATAGGTACCTACTAACATTTTAATGTCATGTTTGTAAGCAGGTACCCAATTGAAAATGAATTGACATTCACAATCGAAAGAAACTATTAACTAACTCTTATTTGGTAACTTATCATCTAGTCAGGTACTTAAACTTTTTAATTATTTCCCAACCAATGTCTTATATTTTTACCATATAGATAATTTATAGTTTGGTTCATGATCTGACATTGAAATATCCAATTTAATATTAATCTATTTATCATTGGGTCTAAAATATTCTATTTTCTGTATTGACTTTTGTGTTTTCAATATTAATGTAGATTGTGAATTATATTTACCCACTTCATTTTGTAATTAATAGATTAAGCCTAAAGCACTATGTGTGTTATTTTTAACTCATGAAACTCTAGTCATAAGTGTTTAAATCTAATTGTGAAATTATTTTCGCTAATTATAATTCTTAATTAAAATCATATTTATACATATTCAATCTGGTATATTCTTAATATAAATTTTTGCTCAAACTCTTGTACCTTTTATGTGGTGATGTGATATCACTGATACCTCTACAAAATGCTTTTGTAAAATCAAATGTATATACCTTATATTTACCTTTCTAACTTTTGATGTTTAATAGAAATTGCTCTATTTACCTTAGATTTTAATTGCAATCAGAAAATAATAAATAAACAATATTATAAATTATATTTGGTAGATACTCATATTGTAACACTCCCATTCTGTACACCTATAGAAATGTTAGAAATTGATTTATTTAGGTACCTAGTTTATTTTTTATGACATTTAGATACAGCAAATATGAACATGAATTATATTTATTTTAATTAGGTTTATAAATACCTAATATTAATTTATTTATTTATTTATTTAGGAACAATGCATCGAGCTCAGTCAGTTGTGAATCAACTAGTCCCTTGTGTGCCAACAATTGTTGGCAGACAAAAATTTGCAACATGGTTAATCGGGCCTAAATCTAGATCTTTGATAAGAGCTACTCAATCATTACCAGTATCAGATAATCACTATTCAACCAAAGTTAATCAAGAACAATTTCTCAATGGCACTTCAGCTTCATATATCGAAGACATGTACAATGCATGGCTAGCAGATCCAAAAAGTGTCAATGTTGTATGTATAAATATTTAGATTTACCTTTATAGTTCCTTAATGGACATTACATAAAACTGGTTTTATTACAGTCTTGGGATGCTTTTTTCAAAAATTGTGATGCAGGAGCTCCACCAGGCTCTGCATATCAGGCACCTCCATCACTCGCTGCACCAGGCAAAAATCAAGCATTATTATCTAGTATATTACCTTCATTACAAAATACAGCTGCTGTCGGTGGAACATTTAGTGAAAAATTGATTGATGATCACTTGGCTGTACAAGCAATTATAAGATCATATCAGGTACATATTTTACATATTTACTTTTTTGAGATTTTATTTTATAGTATACATTTTAAAATATAATTCAATTTAAAGTTAAGTAAATGATAGATTGAAAATTCATTTGCATAGTTCTGTGGTTCTAAATATTTAACAATAATTGTTGTATTAAGTTCACAAAAATATTTTTAATGATATCCCCCTTCGATTTTTCATATAGTGATCTTTTTATACTTAGTTTAGTAACGCTGGATATATTCATAACATTATGATTAATGTTCTTACAATAATTACAGAAAAAAATCACCATTTTCATTTTTAATTAGATTCATTGTGAAATTTTTTGAATCTGTTGTCACTATGAATCTAATTAAAAAAGAAAATGGTGATTTTTTTTCTTCTTCAAATCTAAAGTACGATAAGCTATAAAGTAAATATTTTTAATTTTAGTTTTTGTGATACTTATTATATTTGGTTTTAGACCAGTGTGCTATGAAATAGTTTGAAGTTCATAAAGTTTAAGTTTTAGTAAAGTTTTAATATAAAAGTTAATTTTCTGTGGTGACATACTATGTGACTGATGTGATACAGACCTACATATAGTATAATAAAAGAAAATAAATATTATGCTTTTTTTCATATATTCAAAGTGGTTGTACATTTCAAATGCTATTTTTTTAAATATGAAATTATAGTTGTATATTATGCAATAGTGTATTTATTAATTAAATTGATTAGATAACTATAAATTCAAATCTTAGTTTGAAAATACATTTTATGCATAAATACAATACAGTTATAATTTTCTCTTTGATGATTCATTTTAAGTATTTGATTTCATATTAGATTGATATATTTATATGTGCTACAAATATATAATCAAATATTATGTATTTTACTATAATTGACTTTAGAAATTCGGAAAGTAATTATTAAAATTATTGAGTCAAATTATATTATTTATAAAAATAAATAATTAATCTATATTATAAATTGAACATTTTATAAAAAATAGATATTACCTAAGTTTTATACACCATAGGTTCGAGGTCATTTTGTAGCTCAAATTGATCCTCTTGGATTTACAAATGCAGATTTGGTAGAGGCTCGCAAAAAAGGTAGACCTCATGATGTTGTTCTAAGACAACATTCAATTGGTAAGATTGGGCAATTTATTGTATGTACTTGTAAAATACATTTGAACAGATTGATTTATATTTTATCAGTACTAGTTTTTCCTCGTGTGTGCATGTCTCAACTGAGTTTTCTTTTTAACAAATAACTGTGTTAGTAATTATATTTTATTAATATTAAATATGTACGAATCAATAAGAAATATAAGAGTTACAGAAAGTTTCAAATATGTTTTTCTATAATTATGATTGTAACGCCCATGGATAAGGACAGTACATATTTATTCATTCTATCTAGCTTATAATTTTGTTAAAAGCATATAATTAAAAAAACATAATAATTAAATAATTAGAATGTATTTCAATTATAAATACATTTTTAAAATGTATAATGATCTTTGTGTGAATTATGTTTAATTATTACACTATAAAATATACAAACATAGACGATTAAATGTAATGAAATTAAACGAAAACCTATACCTAAATGTACCTAACACGTAATATGTGTATGGTTAATCATTTTGTATACAAATATTTTGTATTTAATAATGCATTATCATGTTACTTTATCCCAATCATGATATGACCCAAGAATGGCTAATATTTGTAATTTTTGTTGATTTCTTTATTAATTAATATTTAAAAATTTACTAATTTAATCTTGAATAATTTTTTCACCAATTTTATTTTCATAATGGTATTACTGGTTTTTAAGTTAATGAGTATGCCAGTTAATAAATAGTGTTAATTAATAAATGGGTTGATAAAATAATTTAAATTCTGATTTCTGATGTTAAATGATAAAATAATTATATTAATAGAAACAAATGAGTTTTATAATTTAGTAGTACTATGAAATTAGTTTAAAATTGTAGTCAACATTTTATGCGTTCATACAATCTACAAATACTATACATGTATGGCCTTGCTTATTTAATTGTACTTAATTTCTTATTAATGAATCTATTATATGGGACAATACTTCATTATGTATTATGCACTTAATAATATTAATTAAATTTCGAGATAGGCTAACTTGTCTCCAAAAGCAAATTAATCTTTTTGTATGTAATTTTCTTCATGTTATTGATTACAATAATTGAATGGCTTTATATTTTTAAAGGAAATAAATAAACCAGATTAACTAGTACTAGTTGATTTTAGGTACTGATCTAAAAAAATGTTAGTTATGTATGTAATCGTAAAGTTAAAAAAGTTAAATGATAAATATATCACAATATATATAAACACAGATAAATCATATTGTACCTAATTTTTAAATATATTATTAAGTGTTTAGAGCAGAAATAGCTTAATTATGTAAATTATAATTTCACTTCTGATTACTTTATAAAAAAATCAATCAACATTTTTTCTTAAATTGTTCTTACAAATAATCATACATCATTAATTCTAATTCTTGATAGGTAGCATATTTGACGTATTCACATTTAATTCATTATAGACAACCCATTAGAGACCAGTAACATTTAATTATTATATTAAGTATTTTTTAAATTAAATTTGTTATCTTTCAATTACATTTGTATAATTTAATTAGAACTATTAATTCTAAAATCAATATTAATATTTAATACTAATACAATTTTTTGTATTATTTTCAAAGCTATTGCTTATAATTTGATACAGTATATTCATTTTGGAAAAAGTTAACATACATGTTATTTCATATAAATAATAAACCAAAAAATAAAATTTAATATTTAATATTAAAACAATTTTATTGTATAATAGTTTACTAAGTCTAAACCAAAGCGCTATCAATGGATAACGTCTTCAATTCATGCCCATCTTAACCTACTATGTACAACTCGCCTATCTTTTTATTATAATATTACTAAATGTAACAGATTGTTGATGTATCTAAATAAAAAACACAACAAATAAAATTCTTACTAAACTGTAAATAGTAAGTATTAATAAATATTAAAATTATTAAATAAAATTAAAACCTACCTCTATTGTGTGAAATGAAATTTAGGGGATATGATTCCTAACCGAATTATACATAATATATTTTTGGTTTTATTGTACTGTTAATTTTAGGTATTTGTTATGCATTTTAATAATGTATTAATTATTTGGTACTCTAACAAGTTATAATTAGATTTAACTTTTTAATTTAATATGTATTTATGAATTATTACTAATATGAATTGGTTTTTGTTTCAAATAAAAATGTTTGTGCTTTTTTTGTTTGTCCGCCAATTAGATACGAGGACATCATATTGCACGTCTTGATCCTTTAAATTTAAGTAAAGTTGACCAAGATGATAGACTCCCTCAAGAGATTTTATATGGTTGCTATCCTCCATTTGGTAAGTAGTACAGTTTGCATTGTACACTCTTAATTAAAAATATTAATTTTGTTTGTATATTGAATTATTTTGCGGTTCTTATATTATAATTTATAACTAATTTTCTTATTAAAAAATAATTTAATATTAATGCACGAGTGATGTACTTGTTATTTAGTTTTTCTAATATTTCCAATATATTAGTATATTTTTCGAAGTAAAGAATCTATTTAATTAATTAACCTGAACTTACTTTTACAATTTTCATAATTAAACACATTTGTTCAGAACTCGATATTAACATTTTATAATCGATATTATATGCTAGGGTTGGAACCTTTTTTGTGTCTAATATATATATGGTTATCGGGGGTTTAAACTTTAAAAAAATATTTATATATATATCAGTTTATTTTAGTAATAATCAAAACAAAGTTGGTAATGTAATATTCTTTTTAGCAATCTTTTATCATAATATTGTTTATATTTTACTGAAAATTCCATTTTTATAATATTTGATAAGTGAAAATAACTTACATTTTTTCCACTATCTGGTAATAATAAGTTTTTATATTTGTTGAATGAAAAAAAAAATGTTAAAAATTTGAAATAAATGTTTGCATGTCATTAGAATTTTATCAGTGTGCTTCTTGGGAATGTTGTTAGGTTTACCAACCCTGTTGCATTAATAAGGGTAATAATTTCATGGCAATTTATATTTTATTTAAAAAGCTTGTTTATTGGTTTTTAATTAATTTTTAGATAGTAATTATTATTATAATTAGACAATAATTATAAAATGTAAATTTTATCATTGAGCGAGGAATAAAATACAATTCTCAAATTAATAAGTAATTTCAAAGTACATTTACAAATTAATTTTAAATTAAACATTAAAATGTGTCGTAGGTTTTATTTATATTTACATTTTATGTTTAGTTAAACGGGGATAAACGTTAATAATAAATAATTATTTTTATTATCTTTACATATAAATAAAAAAAATCTGCCCGCTATTTCTAAATTTTTCATTACAATGCTTCATACTATATAGTCGGTAAATTATTTATGCAATACTTATACATGGTCACAATTTGCTTTTTATTTTAATATATGCATTTTGTAATTCGTACTAGTCACTTATTTAGTTAATTTGAGACTAATTGGGAATAAAATGCTTATATATTTAGTAGCTGCTTGTTTTGTCAGTTTGGTCAGTCTTGCTTTATCGTATACATTTAAAATTTAAAATCACAAGTTTGTATTAGTTATTATTTTTTTTTATCTCCAACTTTTTGATCTGTATTAGTTTATAAACTCTGGTAAATTGTGTTTTTTCTTTACACATTTTATTTTATAAAAAAAAAATAATGATTGGTAAACTTTAAAATATAAACATCATTGTTGAAATTTTTCTTATACATAGTACATTTTTTTATTTTAAATACTTAACATAAGAAAACCTATTGAAATGTAAATAAATAAATAAATTGTTCTTGAATTTATTTAATTATTTAAATGTACTTTTTAATGAAATTAGAATTTGTGTTCGTTCTCTTACTATTTATAATATAATTTATTTTACTAAAAACCAATAAAATATACTTTTTTAATTGCATTAATTCTGTAGATCAACTTTAAAGTTTAAATAGTGTAGATTAATAATATCCATTAGATGTTATTTTAGTATAATATTTAAACACTGTAGTATGTTAATTTATTTTTATTCATACGCACCTATTAGAAGTAACTGTTTAACTGTTTCTTTTTAATGTTTCTATTAATTAATAATTCTCTTTTAAATTTAAATAACATTGTTATTGATTTGTTAACTTGTTTTTTTTTCTATAACTGAGAGTTTATTTGTAGGCAAACCACCCGATAATACTACATATTCTCAACACCTACAGAATAAAGTAGCCGAATTAATGGGTATGTAGTAAGTTTGTGCGATTTGTACAATTATTTTTATTATTTTGTATTGTATGCATGATATTTATTTTGTGTTGTCATTGATAATCACTAATGTCACGTATTTAATTTTATTTTGTGTATGTATAATCTCATTCTTTAGGTGCACCTACACATAAAAGATAATGTATTTAAAATTTGTATTATTATTTTATTTTATTATCATACTTGTTATTTCATTGTAATAATGCAGCATTGTTTATTAAATGAATAACAGAGGAAGCCGATATGGAACGAGTATTCAAATTACCATCCACAACATTTATTGGAGGCAAAGAAAATGCATTACCGCTAAAAGAAATTTTGAACCGTTTGGAAAATACATACTGTCGATCAATTGGAGTAGAGTTCATGTTTATCAATTCGCTAGAACAGTGCAATTGGATTAGACAACGAATGGAAACGCCAGGCATAATGGAAATAGAAAAAGACCAAAAAAGGCTTATATTAGCCCGCCTTACCAGAGCTACTGGGTATTAATTTAATTAAATATATGTTTACAGTAAAACCTCTGTATAACAGACACTCTTTAAAACGGTATTTTCCTTAATATGAGAAATGTTAACAGTCTTAGTGGAAAAATGTGTTAGTTCCAAGAAACTCTGTTATAGAGAGGTTATACTACATAGTATGTGTATATTTATATATCAAATATAAATAGAATTAATGTTTACTCATGTCTACCTTTTTAATATTATAATTTCATTTGTAAAAGTTTGATTAATTTAATGAAAAATTTTTATTTTTATTAGATTTGAATCTTTTTTGGCCCGTAAATGGTCAAGTGAAAAACGTTTCGGTCTAGAAGGGTGTGAAATTTTAATACCAGCTATGAAACAAGTTATAGATAAATCTACAGAATACGGTGTAGAATCAATCATTATGGGTATGCCTCATCGTGGACGATTGAATGTTTTAGCAAATATCTGCCGAAAACCATTAAATCAAATTTTCACTCAGTTTGCGGCTTTAGAAGCTGAGGATGATGTAATTTTTTTAAACTATTTGAATAAATAATAACCTTTGAACTAGTGTAACAATGATTAAAAAATTAATTATTTTTAGGGATCAGGAGATGTGAAATATCATTTGGGTACATACATAGAACGTTTAAATCGAGCTACAAATAAAAACGTGCGTTTGGCTGTTGTGGCTAATCCATCACATTTAGAAGCTGTAGATCCAGTAGTTCAAGGAAAAACCAGAGCTGAACAATTCTATAGAGGAGACGGAGAAGGAAAAAAGGTTAGTAATTTTATTATTAATCAGCCATGGTTTTCAATCTATTTTTTTAATTCATATAAAAGTATTATTTTATTTTTGACTAATTTAATAAAAAATGATATATGTTTTTAATGAAAAAATAAATTTTAACAATTGTTAATAATTATGTAAGTATTCGTGTACTGTTTTATCATAGGACTTATTCACATATATAATTTTTTTCAAATAATTCACTTGAGGATTGTAAATAATACCATCTTATGTATCGATGTATCGTTTTAAACATATAAATGTTGAGGGTTTCTCATGCATTCATTTTCAGAAAAGTTAATTTTCCTGTATGACTAGCAAGTGGAGAAAATAAATTTGGGAAAACCTTGCTTTTTATGGTCAATTGCATATTGTCTGTACAGAGTTGGTATGCCTTAAATGTTATACATACATTCTACTAACAATATGAGTCTTTTGCATTTATGATCTCACAATATCACATTCGTGCACTTTCATCATTTATTAACCACGGGATTCATGTTTTCTAGCAAATTGGTGTACTATATTTTTTATTATATTTAAATCGAAATCAAGCTTATGAGGGAAAGCTTTTATAAATACGTTTAAAAAACTGTAGTTAAAAATAAATAAATAATACAAAACTCATCTGTAACTATTTATTATATTTGATAATATTACATTATTTAACATCTCTCATACCATGTAAAACTGTTAACAGTCAAATTCAATTAATTCAGCTAGTATTTTAATTAACATAGTAATTTATAATCGATAAACATTTAAAAGATTCACAAAAATAATTTTTCATATTTAAAATATGTTTTACGAATACATTTTCTTTATTGAAATACATGTTTGTAGTTTAGATATAAAAAAATTTAAATTGTAATCGTCAAATAATATTTTTATTTTTTATTTAGGTTATGTCTCTTTTACTTCATGGAGATGCAGCATTTTGTGGTCAGGGTGTTGTGTATGAAACATTCCATTTATCTGACCTTCCAGATTATACTACTCATGGGACAATACATATTGTTGTCAACAATCAAATTGGATTTACTACTGATCCACGACACTCTCGATCTTCACCTTATTGTACAGGTAATATAAATATGTGTATTTTGTGCTCGAGAGGTTATTTTACTTGGAGTATGGCATGTTGAAACAAATGTTTCAACATACGAGTAAAATAAAATAAAACAACATAACATAAATAGGAATTGAGAAGTAGTCAATGTCAAACAGAATAAGTAAAATTAAGGTGACTAAGATGTACAGTTCAAAGCTAAATTTCTAAGTTCTTCATCCATTCCACCACTATGTGATTTGCCATATGGATCTCTTCCACAGAGTTATTGAACTTGTATAAAAGACATAGGGGTAGTAATATGTCCCATGAAACTGTTTGAGACAAATACTTACATTCACAAATTGTATTGGTACTTGGTGCTCATTTATTTTGTACATTATATGGGCACATCTCCCATGGAATGTTTGTAAGTGGTTTAGCATCACCCATGTACTTTTATTTAAATAAAATCCTGGTTATTTCAGAATTAAGAGATAACATAAAAATATTGAATTTAGATAAGGTTTTTTTTTTAATTATTTGGCGGAAGTTGATGTATTCTTTTTAGGGAGATTATGTTTATCAAAAAAAAAATTATCTTTTGTCTAAACCTCAAATTTTATGAATGCATTTGTATTTCCTTTAAAACTTATTCATTTAAAAAAATCAATTTTCTTTAAAACATTGAGTTTTTAATGTTATTCCACAATAATATATTCTAACATAAATAGTTTGCTATTTTTACTTATTAAATTTTATAGTCTTATGAATAATTACTAATATACAAAACTATGTTATTTTATTATTTAAAATACATAATTGTACTTAATACATGATTGAAATTATACTCTGAGGGTTTAAGTCCAATTTTTAATATTCCCTAGAAATTAGATTGTTTTTGTTAATTTTTAACAAATAAGTGTATAGAATGATGTATTTAACTTTTTTTTTTATTCATTACAGATGTTGCTAGGGTAGTAAATGCTCCGATTTTCCATGTCAACTCAGATGACCCTGAAGCAGTCATGCATGTCTGTAATATTGCAGCTGAATGGAGAAATGTTTTCCACAAAGATGTTGTCATCGATCTTGTAATTAATTAATATAATATATTAATTATATTAAATTAATATAATTAATTCTATTTTAACCATAGGTCAGTTATAGAAGATATGGTCACAATGAAATTGATGAACCCATGTTCACCCAACCTATCATGTACAAAGTTATCAAACAAACTCCTCCGGTTTTAGACAAATATGCTGAAAAATTAATAGAAGAAAAAGTAGTTACTCAAGAAGAAGTAAAGGTAAAGAGTTAACATATTTTGTATATAACTTGGATGGTTTTATTTCTTAACATATCAATAAAGTAATACATGTGTTTAATCAAGTTATTTTAAGTGCATAATTTTGATAATCGGTTATACCATGTTTTTAAGGACGTTTGGGATAAATATGATAAAATTTGCGAAGACGCATACTCAGCATCTCGAAAAGAAACCCATATTAAATATAAGGATTGGTTAGACTCTCCATGGTCCGGTTTCTTTGAAGGAAAAGATCCATTAAAAGCTTCTAAATCTGGAGTTAAAGAAGAAACATTAGTACATATCGGCAAACGATTTTCGTCACCTCCTCCAAATGCTGCTGAATTTGTTATTCACAGAGGTATGTATTAATAACTACGAATTACCTTAATTGTTTTTTTGTCAAACTATATTGATGATTGAATAATTAATTATTATAATTTTTGAAAACATTATTTTAATGACTTGTTTTATTTTATGCTAATTATAAAATTTATTTTGAGGTTACAAAATAATAATATATCAAAAATGTAACGAAATATTAATACATTTTCAATAAAATCTAGAAATTTACGTTTATGTATATATATTTATTAATTTTGAATTATAATTTCAGGTATCGAAAGAATTTTAAAAGCTCGTATGCAAATGGTAGAAAATCGTACAGTTGATTGGGCATTGGGAGAAGCAATGGCTTTTGGATCTCTTTTAAAAGATGGTATTCATGTTCGATTGAGTGGGCAAGATGTTGAAAGAGGAACATTTTCTCATCGGCATCATGTACTCCATCACCAACTTGTTGACAAAGCCACGTATAGACCATTGTGTAATTTATATCCTGACCAAGCATCATATACAGTATGCAACAGTTCTCTCTCTGAATTTGCTGTATTAGGTAACTATTTAAAATATATTTAACTAATAACATAACTTTATTCTATTATGTAATATAATTTAATATAATTGGAAATATGCTTTCATTATAATTCAGGAGAGGATACATTAAATTTTTTCAAACAAAGAATTAAATTAAACTAAATGTTTACTTTTACTTTATTAGTACATATAATAGGTTGTCCGAATTGATATTATATTATTTACTATTTCTTTGATATGATTTGTTTGCCTAATAATGATAAAGTTTTCGGATCTAAACAAATATCCCTCTATTAAGTATATATTTTTTGATTTATGTGTTTCAAAAAGATACTTGGAAAGTTTCAAACTGAAACCCTGCATAGATCGTTGTTTCTCTTATATTCTTTTGGAAATCTTTATTTCTTATTTTTGTATTCCTCTAACTTCTTGATAAATGCGGTTAGTAAACGGATTATGAATAATTTTGTTTTCACTTCCAATTTACCAATATATTCAATTATCAATAAAAATATAGTACAGTGGAAATAAAAATAAATTATGGTAAAATCTAAAATTAATTTAACATAATTATGGTTTAAAATAAACTTTCATTATTATATGTGTAATTAATGTTTGTTTTTATTCATTTAAGGATTTGAATTGGGATTTTCAATGACCAACCCAAATGCTTTGGTTTGTTGGGAAGCTCAATTTGGTGACTTTAACAATACTGCTCAATGTATTATTGATCAATTTATCGGTTCTGGGCAAGCTAAATGGGTGCGACAGTCTGCTCTTGTTATGTTACTGCCTCATGGTCTTGAAGGAATGGTAATACATTATTATTTGTTATTGATGTAAATATCAATGAATTCCAATATTATATTATCATTTTCTTTTAGGGACCAGAACATTCATCTGCTAGATTAGAAAGATTTTTGCAATTGAGTTCTGACGATCCAGACTATTTCCCTCCAGAAAGTGATGATTTTTCAACTCGACAATTACATGATATTAATTGGATCGTAAGTATTAATTTGGTACTTTTTTTTAGCAATTAAATAAAATTGTTTCCATTTTTTTAGGTTGCAAATTGTTCTACTCCTGCTAGTTATTTCCATATACTTCGTCGTCAAATTGCTTTACCGTTCCGTAAACCATTAATTATTATGACTCCTAAATCTTTATTACGTCACCCTGAAGCAAAGTCTAGTTTTGATGAAATGACTGAAAACACAGAATTTATGAGAATACTCCCAGAAAAAGGTGCTGCCGCTGACAATGCATCAAATGTTAAGCGATTGATATTCTGTTCTGGAAGAGTGTATTATGATTTGACTAAATCAAGGGAAGAACGTAATCTTGTTGATACTGTCGCTATTTCTCGAGTAGAGCAAATTTCTCCATTCCCATTCGATTTAATCAAACAAGAATGTGCCAAGTACCCCAATGCAGATATTGTATGGTCACAGGAAGAACATAAAAATCAAGGAGCCTGGTCATATGTGCAACCTAGATTCCATACTGTATTGAATAACATTAAAACTATTAGGTAAGTTAATTTTAAAACTTAATGTTATGAATCTATATTTAATGAGTCAAAGTATTATTGAAATCATAAAAAAATAAACAATTAATTATGAATTAGTAAGACAATGGACACAGGGGGCAGCTAATAATAATAGGCCTAAAATAGGCCCCGGATAATGTAGGGATATAAAATGATATTTTTTTAAACTTTTGTGCATGGATTCTAATAATTTACAAAATAATATAATTTATATTTTGGTTATTTAATTAAAGGGGCAAATTTAAAATCTGAAAGTTTTGTTAATTATTTAATTTATACTTAAATTACTTTCCCATTTTGCGTATTATGTTTGATAAATTTTGTAAATAAAATTGTTGGGGGTTTGAAATAAGCGATTTTATTTTGGAGTGTTTGTGTGAAAATCTAACCTTGAGCACGCAAAACCTAATAAATAATAATGATTTTAATAAAACCTTGTATACAAAATTAAATTGGGTGTAACTAAATCTAAATTGCTCAAATAATTTTTTAATTATAAAAATGACTAAGAATCATTTTATTGTAGTTACCTTAAGAAATAAATGTATACTTAATTGAATTTAAATTGAAAACTTAACTGATGTGATGATGTGAACATTTAAATTATTTTATTTTTTTTGTAAATTATCAGTTACATTAATTAAACAATTAAATGCTTAAAACTAAACACATTTTAAGTATTTTTAATATAGCAAATTTTATTTGTTTACATAATACTAAATTAGGATAACAGTAATAAAAAAATATCTTTGAAAAAATATCTTTTAAAAGTTATTAAAGAAAAATATACTAATATAATTTGTTACTGATTACTATTTATAAAATTCAAATCTTGAGTAGGTTCTCAAAAATTTTCCGGTAATTTGATTTTTTTTCTTCCAAGTCATATAATTTAATTTATTTATAAAACATATAATAATAGTATTTTCTCTATAAGCTTTTAAATAAAAACCAATAATACATCATAAAATTACATAGAAAACAATAGAACATAGGATTTTGTTATTTGTGCAGGCCTTTTGCTAAAAATTCCGAAGGATTTTTTTCACGAATATTTTCTTCGCGGTCAGACAATGAAGTTTCAAAAACAAGTTTGCCTGAACAGAAAAATTCTACTCGAATTATTAGGTGAGGTTTCAACGATCATTTATATCTGAATAATAAAAAATCTTTTGAATTTAAATAAATATTACTTTAATAATACTTTTTGTATAAAAATAAATTGTAAAGTCTATGTTTGATAAAACTTTAAAAGTATATTTATATCTGTGTATTAAAATTTGAGTAAAATCTAAATTATAAATAAAATTTGGGTATCTGTGTGTTATCACAGGTAATAAGTTTACTAATTTTGTGGTGTTATTAAAATATATGTATATTTAATTTCGGTTATTAATTTATCAATGTAAGATTCGCAGTTCATAAAGTATAAAATACACATGAAATTTATTTTATTTTTGTTTACAGTTATGCTGGACGACATACATCATCATCATCAGCAACCGGTAGTAAAATGCAACATTTGAAAGAACTTAAAGCTTTACTTGATGAATCATTTGCTGTTTAAATTTTGAAGGTAGTAAATTAAACATAAAATATTTAAATGTCAACTTAATATCCAAGTATGTGGTAGATGTTATAAGTTCAATTCTCTGTATTCTTAAAACATACTGTGCTAACCCATTTATGTAAGATTAAAATCATTAATTATAGAATATTCTATGATATGTAATAGCCTATTCTATGATCAATGCTAAAACCTATACATTGTATTAAAAATTGTTAATTTATTATTTAAAAATGTTATTAGTATTTATTTGTATCATAGTAATTGATTTACTGATAAAAATATAAGTATATTTTTCAAGTAACTCAAATCTTAAATTGATTATTTATTTTTAATTTCCTAAATAGTTTTACTCTTGTACTTCATTATTAATATAATATCTACTATAGACTTTGTTTATTAAATCCAAAAAGTGTTTGTATAGTAAACAAATTAAATTATGTACTTATACCATTCAATGTAAAAGTATTTGTAAGATAGTAAATATTTATATTGACTACCAAAAATGTATTTAGTTAACACTAAATTGAAAGTATTGTACCTATGTTATACTATTATTATGGTAGTCGTTAATAATTGTATGAATTTTTAACAACTACAAGAGTATTCTTTTAAACAATCACTAATGTTATGTCTTGATGCACCAATTATCTATGATCAACTTGTATGACTAAAACTATATTATGTTATTTGTTATAATATATTTTGGTTCACACAACTAATATTTCGGTGTATTGCGATTAATATAAATTATTATTTCAGTATTTATGAGTGTAATATTAAACTGTGATATTATTTAGGGATATGTTTTCTCTTTGTATTTTTCTTCAGAAATATTACTGTAAATTAATAACTATTAATATTCAATTGTACTTAAGGTAATGGTATGGAATAGGATGTTTATTAATAACAAATTAATGATAATTAAATAATCACCAACCTCATAATATTTAATATTGCTACACAAATACATTATAATGTCCAATAATCAATCTGAACATCCTTTACATAAACTAGGAATACATTTATGAACTCATCTCTCGTTATTCTATCTTATTATCCGTCTGATTTTTTATTTAAAATCGAGTATGTTGTGGCAAATACTTTTCTGTTTATATTGTGAAATAAAATATATATTTAAGTAGTAGTAAATATGCATACACGACATTTATTCAATAGTTTCAATATTAACAGTGTGTATGTACTATGTATGTTATTAATGTTCTTATTATGATACTGTTCTAACAATTTTTTTTCTCAACAAAATTAAGGAATTGCGTACAAGAAATGGTAATTTTGGAGAGAAACAATGTTCTCAATATTTCAAATAAATATTGATGTAATAATTTCCAATAATTTATCTCTTTGTTGTCTAAAATATTGAGGAAAATGAAAAATGAAAATGTGTTTTTGTTTTTAACACATTTGATTAATGTTTGGTTCTAATTTACTACATACTCGTACTTATCAAAAGTTGAACTTGACAAGGTAGAAGACAAGCATGTTTAAAGTGTTATAGTGGTTTCTCATTTGTGCACTTTAAATCATAACTTCAAAATTATGTAATGCATACTTTTTATAATCTACGCTATTTTACATGGTAACATCGAAAATAGATTATTTGAATATCTTCAGATCAATATTTTGGTGTGTCTGAACATTTTATTTTCATCAGTAATGAAGAAACATTTTCAATTGGCATCAAAATTCATATATTGAGACGTTAAAATACAACATTTGGTAATACTCAGGTAACGCCTGACTTGTACGGTTGTTATAGCACTAAATAATTATTGTAGTTGGTGAGTACAAATTAGTCAAAGTAAGTATAACACCATGCTATATTATGTATATATTACTTATATCCGCGACGACGGGTGTAGGGTGCTGGTCCGACATATACTCTCGAATTAAGCTTTTAATGCTGCGTGGATTATGTAGAGGGTTTGGTACTCCTCAAATAGCATAGAGATTAGTGGATCAATTGTTCGGTAGTATATCTTAGTTGTAGATATAGGTATTATTATGATAGTTTAAATGGCGTTTATCTAACCTAACTTGGTTCGGAACTGGAATGAATTTCGTAGGTATGAAATGTGTATTATAGGGAATATAAATTATGTTATTAATTATATTAATTGTTTCACTGGAATTGTAGTGTGTTTTGAATATGTTGTCAGAATGGTCATCAGACATCGCTTCGTCCAAAATGTTTCTTATTATTTAAATTTGTACGTCGTTCCACGTGCGCCGTCGGTTTTTTAAACTTTAACCAAACAATGGACATCTAAATTAAATTTTCACTGTGAATTCAATAATTGTAACGGACGCATTTGTTTTGCGTTGTATTCTTGAAAACGCCATATTGAAGTTAAAAGTCCGGCTATAAAAATTAATCACATCTTATAACAGGTAACTTTCTTGTAGAAAAGAAAGTTTAGTAAAAGTAGTAGAAAGTTTCTAAGTTGTAGGTTTGTGAGGCAACGGGTGTTTTACAGCAACGCGAATTTCATTTCACCGTGCGACACGGCACTTTATATAGGCAATCGGAGGGTATTATTGTGCACGATGGCGAGTATGGAACATATTTTCAATACGGGTAAATTAAAATAAAAATAACAGGTAAATTGATCTTTTAATTTTTAAACTATTGTATAATTGGTTTAAAAAACCGATTCTGAGCGAAAGAAGTAATGAAAATTAGATTTTGTTGATGACTGGTACTTATTCTTCAAATGTTGTCGGTTTTTTGTGAATTTTCATCTTTTTTTTCTTAATTTATAGAAAAATTGAAGAAGAAATTTAAAAATTGATCCCTCTCCCCCCTCAAATTATCACCAGAAACTACCCAAGAAGATGAAAATAGGACCGATTTTTCTAGTCAAAACCGCGATGAAGCCGAAAAAAAAAATAAAAAAAATAATACATTCTTCGCTTGTCTCATAATAACCTAAAACTAGTAGAAAACTGTGGTTTTCGTCCCGCAGTGAACAGAGTTTTGTGTTTACATGTTGCAAACAGTACCTATTAATTATTCAGTGACATTCGGTATACATATACTTATGTACCTATCTTTGAATAGTGGTGAACAAGATGTACCGGTAGTATTTCGTCGTGTGAAAAGCAAGAATGATATTATAACTTTAGAGCAATATATTCACTATCCCCTCGTCAACCAGTAATGCCATGCTCTCCGAGTTATTTCGGGTCTATTATATAAATAAATTCGAGTCAATTCGTTTGAAAAATGTCCAGTACGAGTATTTTCAACGATCGATCGATTCAACGCCGGCGAGGATAATTTTAATTACGTGGAAGAAACGAAAATCGCGCGCGCGTTTACTCGCGGTATGTTTAACGTACCTCGGTAAAGATGATACCCGAGCGTTACCTTTATGAGTTCACTTCTGTGCGGCGCGACAATACGCGACTTCGACGGCAGTCTCTCGTCGTGCGTCGTATGATAATGTCGGGTATCCCGTTCTAGTCGGTCGTTTTAATAGATTCGTCAGCGCGAATATTTTCAATCGATCAGTTCGACACCGAAACGTACGAATCGCGATGGAAATAAAACCGTACGAGACGTACACGTGAACGGCGGACGAGATCGGTACAACGAATTCGGTCGAGGATGAAAACGGCGGAAATCTCGTAAGTAATCACCTAAGGGCGTATGTCCCCCCCCCCCCCGTGCGGACGCCTATGTTCATACGATACATAATTTTGCTACAGGTTTTAAAATGGCCGCGATCGAACAGACAACCGGTGGTGAATACACGGCCAATTACAGTCGATTATTATTATTGTTCAACTGTGTGTTACCGTTTGGTATTGCGAGTTACCACGGTAACACGCGGTACCGTTTGGTATCGCGAGTTACCGCGGTAACGTGCGGTACTGTTTGGTATCGCGAGTTACCACGGTAACTATTTGGTACTGCGGTGTACCATAATTATATAACCATATGCAATTCGGTCAATCAGAAAACGACACGTCACTGCTAAGTGCGTGAATCCGCTCGTACTCGACTCGACGAACGTTACCACGGTAAGCGGGCGACCTTTACCTCGAACGACCACGATTGTCTTCAACGACCGCGTCTGGAACCGACAGCGTCGCATAACGCTTTTCTCTGCGTCACGGCAGTATCGCGTTGCCGTTGTCCATGTCGTCGTCGTCGCTCTCGCGTTTTCCGATTTTTTTATCGAACCGCGGTGGTTTGAATTCAATCGCGAGTGTTTTCGATCCGTCAATTCTACGACAGTGAGTACCGACCGGATCGTGTACGAAAACGCGATGGAAAGAAAATCGTTCGCGGTTACAGTGCACGCAGACGGCAGTGAAAATTCGAACGGAAAAAACAAAATGGCCGACATCGCCGGTGAGTACCCGTCGTATGACAAGTACATTATTACATTCATACTATTTCTTTAAATTCACTAGTCAAAAAAGACTAAAAATCTGTGCTCTAGACTCTAGGACTAGGGTTGGTACTTATAGTTTTTGTTTGTACAATCGGATAAAAATAGTGACACACAAATTTATCTAGTTTCTCTTATACTTCTGAATGAATTTTAATACAACTTTACAATAACAATAATATACGACAGTGACAAATAAATAAGTAAAAAAAAAAAGAACATCATGTGTATCTTATGTTTATGCTTAGGTATTCTCGGTATTGAAATAATTAAATGAGCGTATTGCATTAGAATTTAATGTTTTATTATATTTGAATTACATAAACACTATATAAATTGGTACTCTGTCACACATTATTCATTGTTTATTTATTTATTATAATTATTACGTGCAATATGTAAATACTCGTATATTCGCAATACGTAATATTATGTATGATCGATTCCCAATGTCAATTCACTGCAAACGTTCATAGGATTATAGACGTGTATTTGTTTCTAATAATCCTGTGGAACACACGCGTAATTAATTAATAATAATATTAATAATACAAACCTAAAAGAAAAACAATCAAATTATAATAATATATTAATATAACTATTAAAACATAAATTGTTTTATTTATTACAAGTATGGAGTTTTTTTTAGAAGGGAGGGTATCCGAATATGCACTTTTAAACTACAAATCGTATAATGTGCGAAAATAAATGTAGTACTTTAAGTATTGTAGTTTTTAATTCTTTATTTTAGTAATCAAATTTGTATCCTATTTAGCTTACATTGATTCTACACAAATAACTGAGTAAACGCTACATTTAGATGTAGATGTAGAATAACATAGATATCTAAATAAGTAATTTGAATTCGATATATTATTTTACATTTTATTGTATTTTATGGTTTTTTTTTTTAGAAAATTTTCAGAAATGTTAATTTTTTTTTTTTATGATTTTAAGCCAATTTCGATTTTGATTTTTAGGGAATCCCTTTAGGTTTTTAGGGCATCAAAGTCCGGTCTCTAATAATTATTATTAATATCACGATATAAATACGAGTATATTGTTGTCGTACGCGCGCCGCGGACCTACCGTGGAATAAATGCGGTCGGACGACCTGTTGCCGGCGGCGGACGCGATCGTTCGACGACGGGACGACTCGGGCCGACGGCGACAGTACGCGTTGGCGGCGAACAGGGCGATGCCGAAGACGACTATGGCCGCGGTGACGGCGGCGAACAGCGCGACAGCCGACGGCGTGTAATCGGCGTCCGCGTCGGCGGCGGACGCGGCGGCCGCCGCGGACCGGACGTCCCAGCGCTCGCACGTGGCCGGCGACTCGTCGTGCAGCTGAGAGCCGGGACAGTCGACCACGCCGTTGCACACCAGCCGCGCGGGCAGGCACAGGCGGTCGTCGCCCGGACAGGGGAACGCGCACCGGTCGTCGTCGCCCGCGGCCGTCCGCCGGGACGTGCGCAGCGTGCCGTCCGAGTTGCGCGGCAAGTGGTTCAGCTCGGACCAAGCGATCTTGAACTGCGCCTTGTGCGGGTACGCGTTGCCCACGAACCGCACGTGCACGTACCGCCGCCGCCGGCGCCGGTGCAGTTGGTGCCGCTGCTGCTGTAGCGACGGGTCGCCGCCGGACGACGCGACCGTGGTGGCCGCCGCCTCCTCCACGTCGTTGGACGTCAGCAGCGGCAGGTCCTTGAGCGCGGTCGCGTTGTGTCCGCATGCCGACATGAACGGATAGTCCACCGACCTGGACGGCAGGTACACCTCCAGCCGCCCGTCCTGACAGTCGTCCGTCACGAAGTTCACCTGCGCGCGAGAACATTACAATGGTGTAAATACGTATGTAATTATCATCGTACGAGCTGCGCGGCGGTCAGGAGTCTCGTATGCGATTCCGAACCGTCGGGGTTCAGTACAATTCAGTAAAACTCTCAGTAAATCGCGCTGGCCACTTGATCCCTCCCGAGAAAACCTCTTATCTATTATTATCTTAAATTGTATAAAATATATTTATACAGGCATTCTGCAATATACTACAGTAACAAATTGACGTTAAAAAAAAACAAACAGTCAATATCTAAATAGTTAGGGTAAACCCGCAATACCATCAAAATAATTCCTATGGTTTCTATTCTCAAGCATTTTCATATACATAAGCCGTATTATTCGTTATTTATGCAGAAGTTCCATTATAGGTGCCGTATTTAAATATAAATGGTATTTTAGTTGACCTCGTGTTGCTACGAGAACGTGCCAATATATTGTTTTGGTATTTATTAGTTTTTAAATTGTATAGCTTTTGTGGCATAAGCCGAATGATATCGAATTTACCTTCACTGGGGCTTGTTCTACCTATATATACGAGTAAGGGAGGTAACGGGACAATGACGGTCACTTATTTTCCTTTATGTAAAGGTGAACCCTATGAAATAAAAGTGCCAAATTTACATAAGAGGTGGCTTTAGACAACTGACCCGGGTATCTTTATAATTTAGAAGTCGACAACACACGTTTAATAATCATCCATATGAACTTTGGTCTATCTAATTAAAAAAGGAGTTGTTAATTTAGTATGTTAATCATATATACCATTGAATATGAATTAGGGGGCTACCCACTTGGTCGCATTATACTGATTTATGATTTACGTTACCTAGTACGAATATCATCTTATTGAGTCTAATAAATTGATTAGATAAATGTATCTAATTTTAAGTTGACAATATTATTTTTATACTTTTAAAGGGTTGAAATCGGTAAAAATTATATTATATCAAAATGAATCCCTATTTACCAGATATCCTCATCACGCGTGAACGGCGTTCTTTTTTTTGTTGTTTTTGTTATTGTCAGGAGAAGGATCATATTATGGAAAAAAATTTTAAAAATTCAACCCCTAAGGGGGTCAAAGGGGTGGAAAATGAAGAACGTTATATTTCCCTCATATCGGGAAAAAATGTTCACGGGCTAGATTTTGAGATGCAACGATCAACGAGTGCGTGGTAATTTGCATTTTATATAAATAGACTATTATGTCATCAAAAAACCCGACGATCTTTACCGAAAGCTATTGATTTTGCAATATCATATTATTACATAACTTTTACCGAAATTGCGTGCGTGCGACGAACAATAGAAACGAATACAATAGAACTTTTTTCATTGGACGGTCGAATACGATCGCAGGCAATTGTCATTGGTCGATAAGCTCGATAAGCGTATACAATTAAAGTGAAAACCCGACAATTTTTACCAAAAGGTATGGATTTTGCAACGTCATATATTATTACATAACTTTTACCGAAATTGCGTACGTGCGCGCTCCATTCCTCTTTCAGTCATAGACGCCGTCCTCAAATACTCACAATAAGTCTGTTATTTTTTATACTACAAAATTCACTAGAAATATATGGCAAAACAACGTTTGCCGGGTCAGCTAGTATTATATATTTCAAATTTGTAAGTATAAATGGTAATCTTAACTATAATTACCTGATTGAAATGTAGCCATAAATCCCTATCCTCGTGAACACGTATCTCCCAAATACATTCTAGAGTTTTCGGGGGTTCTACGAATCCCATGGCGTCAAATCGCGGAAATATAAGCTCCCCTTCGTCAATTGGATGAATAATGGAGGGTCCGCATAGAGGTCCATGGACAAATTCATATCTGGCTTCAAACAATGGCACGTCGTACTTGAAATAACTCAGAGCTGCATACAGTGGATTTAAATTCAACTCGACGTTCAGTGAGTTTCCCGACGAAATGAATTTTATTTCGCCGGTGTACGGGTTGGGTGACAACATTGTTCCTGTTTTATTTACGTTGTTGAATAAACACAGACCGTTATTTTTGTTCGCGTTTGATTGATTAATAATAGTTCGGTTTAGACCAAAACCTTCATCGGTCTCCTCCGGCTCCCATATTAGTAATTTATCGCGTTCACTATACCAACAATTATTATCCTTTTCAATAGGTGTCCTATAATTATGGTCCTATAAACATACATTATAAAATATAAATACAATACATTTAAAGTTATATAAAAAAAACTATTAAGTTGGGGCTTGATGAAATTATGGCAAATCTATTTATCTTTTTTAAACAACTAGGTTTTCGGTTTTATTTTTTTTAAACTTGTCTATAAAATATTCTTCTCTCTATTTATTATTAATGTACATACTTTCAAAAGTTGGACGATTTCTCAGTTCTGAGTCTTAAAATGTATTAATCAAATGGGTATACCGAAAAAGTTATTATTTAATAATTATTTCAGCTTTCAGGTAAATGAATATTATATTATACAGTATTATAATATACAGTATATAAATATATTGAGTATATTTTGACATTATTGCAGCTCTTTGAAGATGTCTAATCCAATATTCATAAATATATAGATCTGAACAGTACAAAAGTATTTATAACAATTTTCATATTCCATTATTATTTGTTATTAATTTATGTTTGATTGCACAGTATAAATAATGAACTATATTAAACTAGCGTTTGAAACCTGAGAGGTTCACTTTATTTAATTCATTGTTGTATGTTAGTTATATTTTTAGTTTATTAATAATAAAGTAATAACTATAAAGTATCTATATATTGTAATATTTTAGGATGATAAATTGACTACCTATAATGTTGTTACATCATTGGTATTATAATAGAATGAATTATAAAATCAATATCATTGGTTAATAATGTTACTATGTATAATATATAATAATAATTAATATGCAATAATAATAAATAAATAATATGAATAAATAAAAAATTATATAAATATATATAATAATATTGTGCATCTCGATAAAATAATGGAATGATATGCATGGTTAAATGTAAGGAATTTACTTAAAAGAAATAAATACCTTGAATTTAATCGAATCGATTCTCAAAACAATACGTGCGAATAGTCGTACGTCCGTTGTAAATTTATAATGACAAATTATTGGTTGTGATTTAGCGTCTGGGTTTGTAACCGTTCCTTGACGTTTGTAAACTAGTGTATTCACTGGTGATCTAAAATACCCCGATGAAGGTTTCCAACTGACAAATTCTTCATCACAGGCCGTGTCTGGTACAGCAGTACCGAATTTCGTATTGTTGAAAAAGTCATAATGAGCCCAATAATATAACGATGATCTAATAAAAAAAAAACAATTGGATGCAATTCAGGTACAAGTTTTCTATACTGGATGTTTTTAATTTACTGTTATTTAATTCGGCTATTTTTATTTTATAAAAATCTCCGTAATTATAATATACTTGTATAATATAATGACAGACATATAATGGTTTATTATCTCTTTCAGAACTATAATTGAAAATAATATAATTCTTTTTGTATTATAAAATATTCTTACCCAGAATAGCTACCGGTTTTGCTTTCAAATCGGATAAACATAGAATTTCCTGTTGAAATAAAGTCATGTTTTTCAGCTGGCTTAGAAAATGTATCACAAAATGTTTTGATGATCCGTGTATCATCTGGTTCAGAGGCATCATACAGTGTTAGACTTTCGCCACAATCACCATTCCAGTCGCTTTTCACAGGACTTTCAATGCTGTTAACTCGAAAGCTAAATAATAATATAACAATAATAATAATAATATCATTATTATTTAAGAGAACTTTAAAATTATTATTCCAGATTAAATTTTTTATTGTATAGAGTAAAAGTAATGAGTAAATTGAAACAGCAATTACCTTGGAAAATAAACTCGAACTACTTGATTTGGTAGCCCTAGTAAATGATATGTACATGAAGTATGTGGAGGATACCAGTGGGCAATTGACATAAATATTCCTTCAGTATGATGGTCTCTACTTAAATGTTCACTTGATAGTATCCAATCACAAGAACCATTTTTTTTCCCAGCAGTCTGCATATGGCCAGGCATATTACCAACATTAAAATGAAAGCCAGTATTTAAAAGTGGACCTATAAAATAAGTAATTAATAGTTGAAATTTAGTTTATTATTTTATTAATATTTTTTAGTTTATCATCATAAAACCATAATTATCTTTTGATAGAAACGTATATTGTTTAAAATTTTCAATTTGATTCAATTCATTCTTTCAGATTTTGAATGAAGCAAGAAATGTATTGATTTTACTATGATGTTCTTTTGTGTGTCTGTCATTACGTTTATATCCAAAAGAATTGGTCTTATAAGTTATAATCTAATTTCAGGGCAGATTGTTGATAGAGAAATAATTTTATCTCGCTGTTGCTTGGAGGAAGGAGATCAGTTTAAAATTTCTTCAACAGTTTCAATAATTGAAAAAACTGCCGAAAAATAATGATGATCCGGTAAAATTCATTCTAAAAATATGGAAGTAACTAGTAAGTATAATTATTGTACGTAAAATGAAAATACATATATAGCAAAAATAATTTTTAATTACATATAACTCAAATTGCCGATAAAATATAGCATATAGCTATATTGGCTTCACCTAGTTTTATATATATTTTTTTAAATTCCAATTTATTATTAGACTAACCGATATTAAATCAATCATAATATTAAATTGCACATTTTTTTTATATTTGTAATGATTTGTATAATACTTTTGGAGAACTATGAAAACGTCAAAAGTTATATTTATAACTGCATAGATAACTATAAATAATAATTCATAACTATAACTAATTATACATTTTTTATACATTTATAATACCTATTTGACATTTTAAATAAATTACTTGCGACTTATTAAATATATAAATTATAAATCTGTTAAAGTTCATTTATATGTTAAAAAAAAGAAAAAGAATGCATTAAAAAAATAATTGGTTTCTTTTCTTCGTTAAAATAAAAACATTAAAAACTTTTATTAGATTTTAACATTTTTATCTTATATAATATTGTATAATATGTTGTAACTTAATATTCAAAACTAACTTAACTTGATCATAATAAGCGAGAATAACGAAATAAAATTAGTGCTCAAACTATTGCCATTTAATTTAAAGTTTTCAAGAGAAAAGATAATAAATATTTCTTCATCTTGTATGCAATTTAAATAGTCGTAATTTTTATTTCAGGTGGGGGACGTAAAATAAACGATAGGATAATATTTTTGAAATATTGAACGTATTATATCATTTTACACCCGAATAATATTGTAGTTTTAAAGCTATAATAATTTGTTAACTACTCGTACCTATTACTTATTAGTTTAAAATTAGGTTGTAATTTTAAAAATATTTATATAAATGAAATTACTCGACCATAACTCACGCAGCTGAAAATTAGGGATTTATGTATTTGAAAATACTCTTTTTTATAGTGATAAACTTTTTTAAATTTATTTTATTTGTCTATGTAAAATGGAGATAGTGAATTAATCTGCTAGCCGTGTAAAAATAAATAGTATACTTACTTGAGTTTTGAATACATTTTTTCTAATAATTTAAATGTTAATGTTATGAAAAACTGTTTTTGTTACAATGTTTCGAATTAGTATTTGTTATTACAGTATTATACTCAGTATCAAATAATTAATAATATTAAAATTATGAACTTTAAGCCATAAAAGGTTATATTCAATCTTCTACCCACCCGGATCTAGGGATGACTGACGTTTTTTTTAATCAATTACTAACAAGTTTATCACGAAAGTTTATTGCCTCGTTGGCATTACTGAAGAGCTAAATATTTTAATGGTCAAGTAGATATAACATTTTAACTGTCAAACACACTGTCCTATATGCAATACCTATATGCATCATTAGTTATATTGTAGCTAGTAGTCGTCGTAATAATATAAAACTGTGACAATGACACCAAATTTTTTTTGTTTGCCCATAATTTTGATTTGTTACCAATATAATATTTTATCGAAAAAAAATATAAGAACAACTTTTAACAAACTTTTTGAATATGGATAGAATTTTTCCTAAAAATATTACTGTTAGTCATGTAAAAGTTATTATTCCGAAAATATCTGAACGTTGAAGTCGTTAAATATTTGAATGGTATATATTTTTTTTTTAGTATTGTTAATAAGAATTTAGCTGAAGGCATATTATAACTATGCACGTATCCACATATTTTATGTCGAATAAGTTTGAATTCGTTTCTTCTTAGAACCTATAATGCCTATTTACATGTTCAAGAACATATTTGATTGTAATTCCGAAAATAAAAGGAGCCGGAATGCCGAATTATTACCCAGCAAGACTTATTATAATTTTAAAGTAATAGGCTATAAGTACTATAGAATTTTCTTTTTTGTTCTTATATTTAACCACGCTAATAGTTCTCTTACATTTTATAAATGTAAAATGTATAGTAATAGATACTCATTGTGTTCATTTATCATTTTTATTATCAGACGTACAATACATTTTTGGGAATTTAAATATTGTACGATATAAGTATTCATAAAATAACTAATAATACCTGCTGGAGACGTGACAAACTCCACAAATAAATCTTCACTTGTACCAACAATTGAATGTGGAAATTTTCCCATTCCACAGAATGTTCCTATCTCTGGACTTGATGCATTTTTACCATCGTATATTTTGATATAATCATAAGGACAATATTCAGCTCCTAAAATATTTTAATTATCTTTAATAGTACACAATTAAATATTATATTATTTATATATTATAATTATATATTTATACAGTCGTATAATATAATTTATATCTTATGTCATATCAGTTAATGTTAACGAAAGTTTATATTTATTAAATATTATTATATGTTTTATATTTTATATTTTTAATTAACTTTCATATAATTAAGAAAACAATAACATTTTTGGCACACTTAGTAAATAAAATTGAGTTTTGTTATTTCAGCTTAGTTTATAATATAATTTACTGCTTTTTATTTTTTTTAAATATTTAGTTTTTATTAACTATTTAAATAATTATTATAAAATTTTTCTATTTTTCCGATATTGTATACCTATTTTATTCTTTATGTTATGTTTATATAATCATTATGTTATTATTTTTCTAGTTTTAACTTTCAGCAAAGAATACCTGAAGTGATCGGTCTCATTGGACAAGTGATTATATTTTCACATCGTTGACCATCTACATTGAATTCTTCGTTTTGTATGTAAAGTTTTATAAACTGATTTTTAGTATTCAGCCAATAATTGCACTTCAGATTTCTCGGATATACCCCTGGATACGCCGGGCTTTGAACATAGCACGTTTGTAGTCGACATTCTTTAAACGTCCTGTCACAATAGCTCCTGTAATTAATATCAGCGTAATCAATAAGTACCAGAATACAAAACAGTAATTTAGTATAGAAAGGTATTTTATTCAAATTTTTATTTGTTAAAACTATTATCGAATTATTTTTCATAAATAGTAGTCATAAATAAAAGTATCGCTCATACAATTATTACTTATAGTTTCAGATTATAAAATTTTTTCTTTTAGAAATAATTCAAGCACACATAAATAAGAATTGTATTTCTACAGTTGAATATTGATTTATACGGACAACAAATATTATTATGAGTAATCAAAGTTTGAAAATTCGTAAGAGGTATGTAGTTAGGATAAATTAGATTTGATCTGCAACTGTTTTCACCATAAATAAATCTTATTCGTATATTTTTTTGTTATAAAATGCTCAATAGGTACTTATTGTTCTTACCCAGGATTCAGCAACCCCCTTCTATTTGGGTAGAGTTCTGGATGCTGTCCATATCGTAAGTATACTTGAGTTTCTTGTTCGGCTCTTGAATCAAAACTGTAATAAGTTTGGTCTGTAAAGTTATTTGTTTGGAAAATAACACGAACTGAACTCGTCTCTGACAAGAATGTTTGCGGTTGTTCAATTTCACCACAATACGATCCGGGTGCCTCTTTTTTAGATGCAATTGTTGCTGCATTACCTTTGCCCGAATGATCAAGTATCTTAAACAAAATATTAATACAATTAGATGCATTACATATATTCGATACGAGACTATTTAAATATGATAGTTATCGCATAAATATTCATACACCAAAGTGTATAATATTTCAATACAAAATATAATTAATATGTTACGATAAAATGTGTTAAAATATGTTCTAGATAAAAGAAAAAGGAAAAACATATTATTTAATAAGTATCAGATTAAAAACTACAATAGATTTAAATTTAAATCTAACAGATCAAAATGAAAAATCATTAAAAAAACATTTAGTTTTCAAGAACTTTATATTCTGTTGCGACCATTTGACATTTTAGACCCATAAAAAAATCGAAATTCATACTGTATTCGTGTGAGTGTATTATTTAATAATTACAACATACATAATATTATTACAAATTGATAAAAATTAATTCTCAGGCTAAACACACTTACAGAAGTGGAAATTGGAGTCAAGAATAGGATAAGAAAAGAAAAAAAAACACATCAATTGAGTAGATTACGTCTACATTATTCATTTTGAAGTGTAAGAGTTCTTTTAGGGATTCGATTTACGTCACGTGTTAACACTTCGCCACTTCGGAAATTCAGCGAAATAAAATACCATTTGAGTGAATTATTGCAGCCCTCAGGGGAGCCATAAAGTTCACAACTGTTGAAACTTGAAAGAAACTATCTGCAAACCTAGTAGAGTTCACGAATTATTTATTTCCTTATCATGGTACATTCAATAATTTATCCGAATTATTTGCGAGCTGAGATTTTATTCGTGTAATCGTGCCATTTACACGATATATTAACATAACAAACATAATATTATACATTCTAGCTATCGCTTAAACATAATATTTATTTATTTGATTTCCAGAGAATAGATCGAAAACAAAATAATCGAAAAAAACCCAAATATTAATTATGGCAAATAAAAGTAAGATATATTAACGAATAAATTTAAAAGTTTATAACAACGATAAGTTTTACGATTAATAACAATAATGGAGAAAGTATAGATACGGGGAGGAAGAAGAATAAAATGTATTATTTATTTATATCTTCGAGTAATTACGCTCGCCTAACTAAACGAGAACATAATGCAAATTTACCATATATAAAGAAAATATAACAACTTCAATAATAATTATTATTTTTTTTATTGATTATTAACACGTCGAGTGCCGTGGTGTGGTCGACGATTACTTATTCGACAACGATAGAATTGCTCTAGTTATCGCCGTCGACTACGCGTCATTTTTTTTTAATTTAATAAAACTTAAAAATAGTTTCAATATTTAATTTAATAAAATAAGTATTATGTTTTTTTTTTCCGGAAACTGCCTATTGTTTTATGCTTAATTATGGTTTATAAATATTTAAGTAATACATTTTACTTGCAGTTTTTTTTTTTTTTTAGATTAGTAAAAAAAGAAGAAAACAATTATGAAAATGAAGGTGGAACAACGTTTCCTTCCGTTGATATCGTGCAAAAATTACTTAATCTATTATAGTGGATTATGTTAATATTACATTAAGGTATTACACTATGGTGATTTAAAAAACTTGTAATATTTTTCGCGAAACAAATTAACTAATGTTTACACGGAAAATATTTTAAATTATCTTTTAAAAGTTGATACCTTGTTTATAAAATTAAAAATTGAATAATATAGTGTATGCAATTTTCGGCACACTTAAACTACATACTTGTAAAAACGTTTCGTTATAAAATCGATATTAATTTCTTGCCACGAGGTCAGAATATAAACAAGTGAGAACCGAGAGGAGAGGTTGATGAAAAGATCTGAAATACATGGATTTAAAAACAGTAGTAAAAAAAATTGTTTTTCTAGCCGTTATTTTATGATCTCAATTATTTTGTACAATAAAACTTAATTAAGTATACCCGCTCGGATATCTACGTTAAATTTTGAATGAAGTGAGGAACAATATCCAAGTCAGACTCCAAATATTCAGCCAAATCAGGTCAGCTTGAGATAATCGACTTAAATAATGTCCCTTATATACATTTGTTTCTAATATAATATCAACATATAGATAGATGTGGTATACTTTGTATATTCTTCTTGGAAATTTTCAACTATAATATTGAATATAACTTGAACATTTTGTTATTTTGTTCTAGAGTTATTTTGTAGAGGAAAAATTTATTTCATACATATACACTCCATCGAATTAAAACAATATAATTAATGGTGTAGAAAGACGGTGTCTCACTTAAATTTTTGAAGTGAAAAATAGTAAGTAAGTAGTTTTTTTTTTAATTTAATGATTAAAGCAAAATCTATGAAAATAATAACCGGGGAAACTTAGTTTGACAACTATGATGATGAAAACATAAAGTAGATGAAGTTCAACGTTCAAATAAATAAAAGAATGAATAAACTTGTTGTATTCTATAATAATATATAATATTATGGGGTAAATTCGTTTCATAAGTCAATTAATTTAAAAGAAAATTATAATTTAATTTTGTTTCTAAAACCATTTATAGATTATATATATATATATTATAATAATCTATTAAATAATATATACTTTAAAGGTACCTATTAAATCAATCCTTTTTTAATGCATTAAAATGTGCGCCATAGTGTTATAACTATATATTTTTCCGAATAAAATTGAACTCGAACAAAATAAAATTTCATTTTTCGATAAAATCAATGGTTTTTCCTAATTCTTAAAAACATCAATCGCCTTCTTAAACTACTTACACGAGAAGGGTGTCGACCCCCTCGGCTCCAGTTTACGCGAATTTTTTTAAAGTAAATAAAATGTTATCGTTAAATGACATCGCTCTATCCAAGGAAGTACGACGTCGTTTTGGATTAATAATTTCGTCGTTTTATTTTTTTTTTCAATTCGTTGATTTCAAAAATTTTAATGATAACACATTATGCAAATAAACTCGCTATTGAAATCGCTAATATAAAAATGTTCATACTCACTTTACTAGTTTTTTAATCGACATTTTTTTCGTTCTCGCTACTTCGTAAACAAACGAACAATATTCAATTAATTTGACACCACCGCACACACAGACGAAATAAATAAAAAAATTACGTCACCAGAGCCGGGACAAGAACGATATTTATGATGTCGTCGATCGGAGCGTTTACGTTGGTCACCCTGTCAGACCATTTTCGTAATCCACTATGCGGCGAAAGTCGGAAACGTACCTCAGTTCCAGTCGGTCGACCGCTGCCGCCTGCCGACAACGTTTGTTTTGTTTACTGGCCGAGCAATTCGTGTTCTCACGATTTCAAACGTTAACTCGAAAAGTCTTTAATTAAATATATTTTTTCGATATCATTAATTTCATCAGTAATAAAAAAAATTACCGGTGTGTTTCTTCGCGTTTAGTTGTGTGACGCGCTCTCCGCAATCATGGTGAGTCTTATTAATCGTATCAATCGTATACCTACTGAAAATCTTACGTTAACCTAATGTACAACATTTTCCAACAAAATAACTCGTGTTGGATTCAAACCGTTGAAAACATGTCAAACCGCGATCTGCTAGTACTGCGTCTTATTGATTTACGTTTAAACTACGACCGAATACGTCCCACTCTAGCAGGTGTTTGGAGTTTCTGTTACGGAGAATCGATCTTTACGGTCACAATTCAATACCCGATGTACTCACTAATGCGCCAACTAATCGACTGTTATTAAACTAATACATTTTTATATGTTCTGTGTCGTATGATTAAACGTTTGGTCAAAATGACGCAGTATTTTTTACATAGGTATCTAGTATAGCTCGGTACCAAGTTAAAGATAAAGTATATATTGTACAAATAATCATAACACGAGTTAATAATAACTTTATTCTACCTATCTAGAATGGTTCTTATAATCTAATATAATATATTTATAACTAACAGCGGATTTTTTAATTTGAAATTAATCGTTATTATTTGTTTCAGCCTGTCACAAAAAATAATAAAATGATGCAGCACATCAACTACAGAGTGCGTGTCATCTTACAAGATTCTAGAATGTTTATTGGTACATTCAAAGGTATGGACATTTAGTTGGACATTATATTTTTCGATTGTTTTTCTAATTGATGTGTATTTTATAGCCTTTGATAAACATATGAATTTGATTTTGGCCGATTGTGAAGAATTTCGTAGATTAAAAAGTAAAGCTAAAGTACCTACAATTCCTGCAGAACCAAGAGAAGAAAAGCGTGTCCTTGGTTTTGTATTATTACGTGGTCAAAATATTGTGTCTATAACTATTGAAGGACCACCACCGCCCGAAGAAGGTCTTCCAAGAGTACCTTTGCCAGGTGGAGGTGGCGGGCCAGGATCAAGTCGTGCTGCTGGACGTGGAATGCCTTCTGTTATACCATCAGTTGCTACACCAGGTAACATTTTCATTTAGTAAATTAATTTTATTTCTTAGAGTAAACCAAATTTTATTTCTAATTTTGGTTTTTATTTAATTTAATATTACAATACTAATAAGTACTAACATATAAGACATTGTATTTGTAATAATGTTAATTTATGGATTTAGATGATATTTACAATATTAACTTAATTCTAATACCTACATTTATTTTAAGGTTTTCATTTTAGATTTATAGCATTTTAGAAACGATTTAAATTTTATTTTTAATTCATAATATCTTATTGTTTCTTTTAAAATGCTTAAATTATTTTGTTTTTGTTGTGTTAGGCTTACAAGGACCTGTGAGAGGTGTTGGAGGTCCTTCACCAGCTGCTATGGCTCCAACTAGAGGTGCTCCAGCTCAATCTCCCATTAGAGGACCACCAATGATGGCTCCTCCGCCAGGCATGATGGGTAAATATAATAAATCTTCATAATTTTTTAATGTACAAAATATTCATTAATTTATAAATTATGCCTTCAGCTGGAATGCCACCTATGCCTGGTATGGGTAGAGGAGGACCACCACCAATGCCGACTAACAACATGCGCGGCCCACCGCCTATGATGAGGGGTAAGTAGTATTATGTGGAAAGTAGACTGTAAAATATTTTATCTAAAATACTATTATTTTTATTTAGGCCCTCCATCTGGTCCAAGAGGTTACTAGTAAATGATCCAAATATCATCTGACAATTTTATTTAAGTAAATAAATAACCTTTACATCATATTTTTCTACTTTATTCATAAACTATTGTATAACTTCATTCATTTGATATTTTTATTGTTGTTGTTAAATACCTCAATAATTATGTAATCTGATTCTTTTCATGAATAAAGTATAAATGTAAAATAAGGAATTTTACAGAACAATTTTATCATTTTTTATTCTAGATTTTTTATATGGGTTTGATTTAATCGTTTGTCTTCTTGTTCAATTGTATAATATACCTACTCGTATAAAAAAAAAAAAATTAATTTTCAAATAATTTCTTCAAATACATTTTTTATGTGAATGTTAAGAATTTATTTACTTACATTTAATTTTGTAAATAAATAGCTATAGATATTAACATATTTGTTGTAATATTTGTAGGTGATAATTTTTCGTCATAAAATTAAATTATTAAATTAAAAATAATTATTGCAACAAATTGTAAAAATAATCATATTAAAGTGTGTATTCGTCTATAGTTATAGTTTCATTGTTAATTTTACATTATACCATTTTGTAATGATACTTTAATTTTTACTTGATGATTTCCTTTAGATATTTGGTGTAAAAAAAATAAAAATTATGCATCAGTACAATTTTTCTTTTCAAATTTGTTCTGGTTTTACGGTATGTAAACATTTTTAATAATATGAAGTGTGAACTAGTTTTTCTGTATTTTTAAACCGTCATATTATTATTGAAAAAATGAATGTTTGGAAGAAAATAATTTATGTGTCGAGGTAAACATTTTAAGTCTTATTGCCACAGTAAATAATATGTTTGCTGCAAATGCGTTTATTTTTATTTAAAGGACGAATCCGGCAATATTTGTTATAACTTTATTGGTGGCGTTTAGTTGTCGACGTGTTGTGCTCAAAATTAATATAGGTAAGTAATATTATGATATAATTGTTGGTATTTTGAATTTTTATCATGAAATCATTTAGATAAACTTTGATTTTATGATAGAATATTGTGAAACTGTTTATTTTATAGTAATGATTTTAATAATTTATAACTTATTTGTAGTGATTAATAACTATAGTGCTATATTGTCCAATGCATAACAGTATAAATTATTCATAAATTAATTGATTTTACTGATATCAAGATGGTAAGTTTTTGAAGAAATTGTTTCCATATACAATGTTTATTGTTTTTAATTAAAAATCTAAGATTGGCAATTATTTAAAAAAAAAAAAAAACGGCCAATTTAAGTAGATTTAATTTTCCTGATTAAAAAATAAATAAAATTGCATGTGTTTAATGTTTTTATTTTTAAGTCGATGTTTTATGAAAGAATTGTGGTTAATGATCATTTGAATTGGAACTCAATTTCCTAATAGAAACTCACGGACTTGGGTAATAATTGAATAATATAATGTGTTTGTGTACAAATACAAATAAAATAATTAGAATTCAAGCTTATTGATAAATAATTAAATATTCCATATTTATTTGAAGGTTTAAGGTCTCAAGAACTTAAACTCTGTCGAGTTTTGAGTATTTCAGAATCGATATTTGACAAGTTGTATAAATTATAATCAATATGAGTCGTTGTGATAAACGGTAACTCGGATATTATATTCATAGGTTGAAAATATGGAACCAAAATATTTTCTTCTCAATAAAAACCATTGATTACAACTGAAAAAAATGTGGTCGCAATCTACGGTATGAAAAAAAAACATTTGTTAGTCAATTGCTATTTAAAATGCCTTAAAAACATATAACAAAGTAAAACGCATCCATGCATTTCCACAATTACATTTTACTCATTTTAGGTAGACACTACTTAATCGGGGCCTATAATATATGGTATCTATTGATTATCCGAGTGATGGGAGAGGAGCTCTCTGGACCAGCGGTACGAGTATATTGAAAAAAAAAAATTCCAGTACGATTTATTTTTCAGTTTTATGTAAAAATAAATTTGAAATCGACTTTGAGGTCAATCTTAGCTTGGGTACATTTTATATGCTTTTGAACTATATGTAATAAATTAGTAGATATGCAAATTTAATAGGGTTAAAAGGGGGAGAAAACCCATACCTAAAATAATAATTGTATGTATAATGCTTTTGCATTGAATCATTGTTTCAGCTACAAAATCATAAGGGTGGAAGATAAATATTTAAATGACATTTATGTACTCAAACGTTAGTATGTGATTATGAACAATTCGAATGGTAGAACGAATAGAAAGAGATATTGAAAAATGTTAAAAATGATAATTTGATTAGTTAAATTCAATATGAAAGCGGAATATCACTTGAAAATTATTTTATGAGTCGCCTTATTATAAAACGGATACAGTTGCGCCGAACACGGCACAAGTCGGGTGACCTAAAATTATTGCGGTAGTGGGTGGTCGGCGGGTCAACGGGTAAATTTTATTTAGAATTTTAGATCAAAAAAATGTTTTTAATAATAATTTTTTTTTTAACTTTATTTTATTCGGTGGGTGTTCGGTATAGTCATTTTTTTTTTTTTGTCATATTCTCTAAGCATAATAAATCATGAAAATAAGGTTGTTCTTATAGCATAAAGTTTTAATGCTATAGAGAATAACATGTTAGTTTTTTTTTTGTAGCAGCTGACCACCGTACTACAAATAAGTATTTACAACTACAAATAGATGACAAATTAATGTCAACGTATTATAATATATTTGGGCGTGACCATATAGCAGCTTGGACGACGGTATAAATTCGATTTTCATACAAAACAAAACGACGGAATTAACTTTATGAAAATAAAAAAAATCAACGGTTTTTTGATTGTTTGAGTTTATTTTCTACCATAATAAATAGGTACGTAAAATAATTATTTCGCTGTTTTGTAAAAAATATCATTTGTTAAATATCTGTTTGATTCAGTGTGATATTTTTAGTCAAATTTACGTTCCTTCAATGCGATGCGGGAAAAACTTTTAGGAATCGCAACAACGCGTGAGGTTTGTTAACAGTTATTAGTTTATTACCAACTATAGTCGTTTTTATAGTTGTTTATTGCTTAAAAATATGTCATGTATTAGCTGTTAAACCTATAATCCATATATTTCGCACAAATCCCTCGTCCGTGTACATCGGACCTATCATCTGTGGATTTTCCACAAAAAAACCTTACATCTGTGTATTTCAATACGTAAAACACGCGAATGACAAATTCGTTCAAAAACACATAGATGGCTGGTTCAAGTACGTAGATGGTAAATTGGGCGGGTGTGCGGGAGAGGAGTGGTCGTCATTAATATGATTTGCCCGACATTTATTTTCATACTTCGGCGCCACCGAACTCTAGTAGATATGTACGAATAATAAGCCCTTGTAAAATAAATTGTTTTATGGGTTGTATGTTTTTTATTTGGCAAAAAAAAAAAGAGCGAGAGAAAAAAATTAAATTTCTAACGCATTTAACTCGTACCATTGATTATAAAATAAACACTCTACAATCAATGCTTATACACACACACACACACACATAATCAGTAAACATTATCACGCTAACGTTTATTTTCACTTGAATCAAAAACAATATTTGAATAAAAATTGAAAATTAAGTATAGGCACTACTCTTTTCGATTTTAGCTCTTTACAATAAATCGAATTATTAAACGCGTGCACGTGTGTGTGTGTTTGTGTACCCGTAAAGATTACCAAACGTTTTATATTGTGTTACTATGGAATACCTGATTTTAATAAACAATAAATTAATTTTACGTATTTTAATATAGAAAATTTCAAATAAAAATCATTCTGAAACAACGTTATATTTTATTTTGAAAAAATTACAAATACGCGGCCAACTCTATTTATTAATAATAGAACCATAGATATCCTTGTTATAACCGTTACAAGTGTTGTTTAAAAACACTATTCAGCGGTACGGCTTTCTAACTCATTAATACAACGACTGTTAATATTTATAACAGGTAACTAATAAACAAATGAAATGAAATCTCTAATTTTTACTTGTAAACCATACGAGTAGATGCTGTGAGAAAACCACAGTGCGCTGCGTCGGATAAACAGAAGCTAAATCGAACTGTCAAAACATATGTTTTCATATTTTATTGGTTGTGACTTGTAAAATACTTGTAAAGCGATAATCTTATTTATGTTTTATCTCAGGATTTTTATTTATTTTATTTATACAAGAAAGTGCTTGCTTTTATTCCTTTTTTTTTTTGATTTGCAATCGAAAATGTGATAATTTTTTGTTTTTCAAACATGAATTATGTAAGATGTAAAACACAAATACACTAAACAAATTCTGCCGAAACATAAATAATATGTTTCTTTTATTTAACGAGCATATGAAAACATCGAAACATTGATCTATAACCATTGCGGGGCACAACTGTGAGTATGTAAAAACATATGCCTATTTTTATGGCTTTTCTTAATACAAATTATGGAAATTTTATTATTAAATTAATACATGGAAACAGAATTTTTCGAAATTTCGAGAGTGTTTTTTTTTTACGGTCTGCGGAAAATAAAGATTAACACATCAAACGAAAATCCAGTGTTGTTGATAATTATTTAGTTTTTAGTTTTTGCATAACTATTGAAAAAAATTATGCTTTATCAGACTAATATATATAAAAAGTTATTTAACTGTTTCATTCATTCATTAGGGGCACCACGGTGTTTGCATATTATACTTACTCGTATACACAGTGTACAGGATCATTTAATGTATGCGTGTACACGAGTATGTTATTTGCGATGTCGTTATGTGGCTTTTGATATGTCTGTATAAATGTTTTTATTATTGTTTATTTTGTTGTTTTTTTTTTATGAATAGTCAGAACGTTTCAATCTATTCAATTAGTTATAAAATTAAATTGAAACGTTTGGCGTGTAAACGTATTAATAGACGCATTCAATGTCGTGTAAAGAATTTCGGTTTAATACAGTGACGCAAATCTCAGTTGCCCACCTTTGAGTTGGGTAGGTTAAGTTTTATTGGTTTGTAGTCAGTCCAGGGTGCGTTGTTAATATAATGTGTCTCGATAAAACAAACGTAGTAAATGACATTTTATATTGTTTAGACGTCAATACTCCGAATAAGCAAACTTCGTCGTTAGAATAACCACAACGTGTTACTAATGAGCAATGATGTAAAAATGATCCAAGTAAAAAAAATAAATATTTAAATATGTAACCTATAGGTACTATTATAAGACGAATAAGTATGAAAATTATTATGTTCCGCTCTTGTTTCATTTGATACGACTCGCTGGCTCAGAACTTTCATACTATTGCACAATCGAAATGAATAAATAATGTCTAATAAAAATGTATTATTACGCTGTCATTAGTCATTAAAAACGAATTATCATCGAGTATTCAATACAAACGTTCCATCGCAGATTCGAATTATTTGAAAAATGTTCAACGCATGAATTAAAGATGAGTGAATATTTCAATAACTTAAAATTTCATCTCCGGACATCAAACAATTTTCGAACGCATAGGTAGGCGGCTAATAATTAATGTTATCCATATTTGTTTTACACTCAAAATCAAGTGGTTTCGTACATTTTCCTTTAGAAAATACTTACCACGACCTAAATATTATAAAAACAATACAATATATGTACTAAGTACTTACATTTTTAATTTCACACTCGACCAACTTTCAAAGAACGGAAAACTTAAGTATAAACAATTTAAATAATATTATGTAGCAGTCAGTTCACCAAAACGCATGTAAACATATTAGCTATTCGTTCCATATCTACTTCAACATTTCACAACAAAATGTAGCATCTACTTGGGTATTATATTATTATATTACGATCATGTTTACTAACTATACGATTTATTTTTTTTAATTAAAAGGTACTTTTATTAAATGCTAAAAAAATCAAAAGGTTTTTGCATAGCTCCTTGATATCACCACTTATACGAGTACCTGGGCGTATTGTACTAATAAATGCGCTTTTAACACTTAATATATTATAGTGAATAAAATACAATTAAGACATTTTAATATCGGACGGAATTCAAACTCTAAATATGTTTCAGAATGCACACGAACGGCGTTCGAGTAGTTTGAATTTCAAAGGTACCCGCCCGAAGTACAGGTAAACATATTATAACGATCGTTTTATACATTTATACGATAAAAAATTAATTAATGTCAATGTGTCGGTACTGTAATAATAAATTACATAATTGTATTAAATTACTGCGCCGTGTTTGATGCGAGTTCTTTGACGTTTTCAAGTTATGAAAATTGTTATATCAGACTATTATAATATTTTTCATCGTTAATACCTCTTCGCGTGTGTAATACTATTATGTACATTGAGTAACGCATAGGTACTATATTGCGCGTAATACGTTTACCCATATACAGGAAAACATAAAAATATTCTCGGAGAAAAGTAATTTTTAACAACATAGTTTCCGAGGCTCCAAAAACTCGGTTTTTATCTTCTTTGAATGTAAAAAAAAAAAAAAAAAAAACAACTTAATTTAAAGTTTATTTCTTTTGATCGAGATCGGAGTGAATTATTGCAACCATATCTGATAAGTAAGTTTTACTTTTTTTTTTTAAATAAATATAAAAACAACCTTCAAATTAAAGTGTGGCGTGCGTCTCGTAGTTGTTACGACTATTCGCAGTTGATGATTTCCTTATACATCGATGTCTACTAGGGTATTTTCCAAGTATGTAACGCGATATCGTTTTAACTTAGTTACCTATAAAATGCAGACATTAAACTTATCGTTTACCGTTGGCGATGGTCGGGGTGTGTATAAAAAGGTCGCGGTGTCATTTTTAGTCGGTTTCAAAATAGCTCGGAAAATGTGCATAACGAGTTTACATGAAAATATTAATTTTTTTTCTCCGTCCTAATCCGCCTAAAACGAATACGACATACCTATTTAAATACTAGTTTAGTTAAAAAAAAAAAAAAAACCACTACTTTTATAGTTTTAATACTAAAACGCGGTAGTAGTGTTTTGTTAATTATAAATATTATAAATATTCATTGTGTTTATCATAAATAATTTGAGAATATTTTTAATCTTGAATTGTAATTAATATCGGTTGTTGTTGTTGAATCATACGTATGTTATTCTGTCCGTATTTTAATTTAATATTAATGTTAAAATGAGAATTTTAATTATTGAAATAGTTTTGACAAGCACATATTCTTATAGAGAAAAGTAAAGAGGTTTGTTGTTTCTTTGACTTTATAGTCTTATTAAATCTAAAAAAATTCGACTTTTTTACATTTTTTTTTTTTACTCAAATTGCGATCGAAAATCGTCCAAGTGCACAACGCACAACCCCCCCTATTCGGTTTAGGCTCGTGGCCAGCTCCGGTACGACTCGCAGTACGTGTACTGTAATAGCTCGTCCCGTTAATTAGATGTCAGTATTATTATTATAATGTTGATGTTTAATAATTCGGGTACATATTAAATATATGAAAATGTGTAGTCGTTCCAAGAGCCGTGTAGGAATTTTAACAACTATGAAAATCACGCCGGCATAGTTGGTTCATAGTCCTCCGGGTTCATCTCGCGGGACTCGAGGTAACGTCAGCTGGTCGATGACGAGAGAGCACCTCGTGCAGATCTGCACTGTCTACGGTGTTGGTTTTGATATACGTCGACTGACAGGTACGTCGGTGTAATGTACTCGCAGTGTTACGGAGACGAGTTAAATTTCTACACGCGTGCGAAAAAATCACATCCCGTCAGACGAGTAGTTTAATAATAATTGTCAGCTCACGCGTATAGTGTGAAATCAAATCGAACCGTAAACGATTAGAACAACGACGATTCTACCAATAGTTTATTTTAGTATGTTTTATCATTTCGAAATGACTTTTCTAAATACTACGACAATAATTCGCGAATTGTTTGGTTATGAATATTTTTTTGTGTGATTTTTAGGAGGCACTACTTATATTCTTTTAAGAATTAATTGTTGTCGAATATTCAATAACAACATCCAGACTTCAATTCAAAACGTATAGGTCACTGTTAGCCGATCAGTGCTGTTGGAACGTATTTGCGAAAAACGTGTTCAGACATTTCTAGAAAAACATTGTTAATTTTCGCGAACGTTCATCAAATTTAAATTCGTCTCTGCACAGGCGCGTGCCGTTATTGTAACCGTGAGTAAACACGCCACTGCCCGCAAGGGTATGCAACAGTACTATTTCCCCCCCTATTTATACTTTTTCGTTTTTGTTTTTTTTTTTTTTTTTTGTCGTTTAATCGACTACCTGCTTGCGCGACGCTTTCACCCTATTGATACTTATAGGTAATATTGTTACAACACTGACACGGGAATATACGTACCCGTCATTTTAATTCACGTAAAGGTTTAGGAGCTAAAGGCACGTCTGGTTTTTTATACCCTTGTCGGAATAATTCGCACGCCAGCTTGTTTTTTTTTTTTTTTTAAGGTATACATTCTCCGGCGTAATACTTAGAAAACTATCCTCGCCCCGTCCGGCGTATACGTGTATAGTAAACGGTTACCTGCAGAACGCGGGCACCGGTATTCTGTGGACTTAACTGCTCTAACCGGAATCTCGGTCTACCCTGGGTATCTGACGATCCTAACTTGTAGCATAAACGACGTGGCGGTCGTGTCACGCCGCAGTCGGTCTCGTTATACTATTCCTGGCGTCACGTCGACTATACTCGCCTCGAATCGCAATTAGCGCGAGATCTCACTACCTGCAGGTTAGGGTTGAAGCTGTCCGAGAACGGCCGGGCGTTTCGGTTGCATATCTGGCCACTCCGCGTCGTTATTATATTATTTTTCAATTATTGTCGTCGTTACGACACTTTTGTAGTTATTTTTCGACGTTCATAGATATTTAAAAAAATAGTTTTGGGTTATAGTCTTATAGAAATGTCGTAGTGTTATTAGAAATATGCTTGTATCGTTTTGCAAACGTCGTCGTAACTATAATCATTTCCTCACACTTTCGTGCACACTTTTCTTTTGATAACGTACACACGAGTAAAATAATTAATTTGTATGTAATTTATTCGATGTGAAAAGCGACACGTCGTCGTTGACACAAGCATTCGATAGACCAAAAAAAAAAAACTCATTTAAATTTACTCGACGCTCAAATGCAGGTTTCTGGTCGATCGTTTAGTAGTAGGTAGGTATGGTAACGTTAATTCGTACAAGACTGTTTATTATACAATAATAATAATATTTCGTTCGAGATTATAGAAACGGTTTTTTTTTTCTTTTATTATTATTATTTACAAATGCATTGGACTGAAGTCGAACTAGTTTTAGTTAGTATTGAGGTACCTACGTTCAATCCGATAGTAATGAGAATTTATCTTTTAAAACTTAAGCATTCGGTCCAACTAGGTAGTTAAACCCTTTATGGAAATCTCACTGCGTGTTTAATTCGGTGTAAATGATTTTGTAACTCCGTGTTATCTATACACAGTAGGTATATATATACATGTATATATCACATTTATATTCTATATAGTAATAACACGAGTATAGTATACATAGGTATACGCAAACAGTTTATTATAAATCTCGATACTTATATTACTTTTGGGGATTTTACCTTCCCCTCGAGGGTATCTGTAATATACAAACACACACTATACTCTGTATAATATATACTAATAGTATATATATATATATATATTTATAAATATATATATATTATTAGTATATACCCGTGGCTTTAGGTCCGACCCACTAAAGTCGATACTATCTAAAGTATCGTGTTCGTGGCTCGTCCAGTCAGCTTATCGGGACGATCGTTTTAATGCGCGCGTTCCCTCTGCCAATTAACTCTGCGGACGACAAAACTTTTTCCAACCCCGGCTCTACAGATATGTTGTTCCTCCTATCTCGGATATGATAAATAAAATTAAAACGCAAAAAAAAAACAAATATCCCTAATTAGAATTATAGTGATTGCGATTTCTTTCACTCGCCGAACACCCGCACCCATACGCGTTCGTCTCACACGCGACTGTGCGCGATTTTATCACGACGAATTAAAAATAATGGAAATACGATAATATGCTTTTTATAAATACGGAGACGACGACGTGTAAAAAGGACCGAGAGTCGGTCATTCATTCCGATTCACTGATTTCGCAATGGTATTGTTGTCGAAAATGCGAATGCAATGCTAAATTATTACAAATGGAAATTATTGTAAGTAGGTGTAACTAGTCGTGCATTCTACTATAGTTTCGTTTCCCGGGGAAAAACTATGTTTGAAATTCGTTTCGAAACGAGCACTGCAGTTTAAACATTTGTTATGATCGACCTTGGACTATATTTCCAATAATTTATATGAAAAATTGTCAATTTTACCGAAAGAAATCCAAAAATATGAAACGATACTACTACTACAGAGTACCTACTATAGATAATGTCATTACATTTCATCGTCAAACTTTTAATATTTGTTAAGTACTTTGTGAAATAATCAAGATAATTGTAGTTTTTAAAATACGTTACATTTCCAATGAAATTAATGTCATACAGACATTTTGGAGTACTTTCTTTTCGTAATATGTGAGTTTTCAGAAATGGAATTCTAAACATTCTACGCAGCAAACTTATAGTTGATCAAAAACCCAGTTTGATAAAAAAAATTTAAGAACGCGATTAAATTTTATGGATTCGAATTTAAAATAAATAGTCAGTATATTTTGAATTTGGTCAGTTGCACGTCTAAATTTCAACTTGAGTTTTGTTTACGTTTCGAAGTTAACGAATTTAGGTTTGTTTGGTCTTTAATTTCTAAGTTTATTTTATTTTTTTAACATTTTTTAATTTGTAATTTATAGAACCGCACCGTTTCATATAGCATCATACAAGATCGGAATTCTAAACAAGTATATACTGTGTATACTTTGAAGAAAACGCCGTTAGAAGTTTTTTTTTCAATGTAAGAAAAACAAAATTGGAAAAAAATATTGAAATTTCCTTTAGCAATTGCGAGTTTACGCCATTAATATTTTTATTGACAAAAAAAGTACGTATCTAATTTCATTTTTCTAGAATTGAAATACTATATGAAACCCATTATTATTTATTTTATCATATTCTAACCGTGTGTCTAAAATGTTTCGGTATCCCTTTGAGATATTTTTTATTCACCGCAATGAAACTAATTTTTTTACAAGCTAGTTTTTAAGTGTTTCTAGACGAATCTCCCGTTTCCATTTTAGTGACATAGTGTCTATGCATAATGTAAATATACGTTTTATGTCCGCAAAACTAAAAAACTCTCATTGGACGTGATAGGTTTTTTTTTACATCCAAAAAATGATAAATTAAATTTTCATCATCATATAATTACGTAGTACATCTTACCGATAACCAATGGAGAAACAGGTGGTGATCATTTCGAGATTTTTAAACATTGATTGATTTCGTTGAATACGTATAAAATATAAAGTCATTACGGAGCGTACATTTATACCGTGTTTATTGTGCGCGTTACTAAATAGGATTCTTCCTCCCCTTTTTCATACCGTTATAAAAAACAACTAAATCAAGACAAATGGTTATTTCCGCTTTATGTTTGCGCCAATAAATGCGCGTGGGGCTTGAGCACACACATACATATAAATATATTTATAAAAACTGCAAAGTGATCAGAAATTCGAGCAAAAAAAAATAAAACGTTGGGTAACGCATACGATTATTATACGTATGTTGCCCATTATTTTAGATTATAATAATCGGAATAAGAGAGCTCCGTTTTGGTTTTATGGTACTGTATGCTTTTTATATCATTTTTTTTTTTTTTTTGTTCATACGCGAACCGAAAATGTATTAACGCTTTTGTATAATAGTAAAATAAAAAACGAAAAAGCCGTTTGTATTACCTTTACAAATAGAAAATTGAAAACAGATTACGCTCAAAAAGATCACTCGTAGAGTAATTACTAGTAGTTTTCAATAAAATCGAAAATAAAAAAACCATACGACACTTTTAAGAAAATTCTACGATTATTTTCGCTTTTTAATACACGTTGATGGACAGTCACTGCTATAGCAGTTATATGTCTATAAATCGTAAAATGGCATAACTGCTATAGCAGTCATGTTCGTTGTGGGTTTACCGTATTAAGACAGATGCAATGTCCATTTACGACTTTAAGTATGGTCAGGCAAAATATCAGTTGTGAACCTTTATATTAAAAATAAAAGCTCTGACTCATTTTTTATTCGAAGCAATGAGATATAAAAGTGACAATGAAATTACAGCAAGATGCATGACTGCTATAGCAGTTATGTCCGTCAATGTGTTAAGTAAAATCGGTCGCTATGAGAACAATATTTTGAGTTCAAAATAAAAAATACGGTAACATAATTTTTGTCCACTATTTAAAAGTTCTCATCACTCTACAATGCACGCGGTATATTATGTATATAATAGGTACGCGTTTAAAGAATTCGGTCGAATTAGAATAACAGTTTTTTTTTAATTTCACAGCGGGCCGTTAATTTTGATTGACACTCATAATATCGCATTAATTTTTGGGTTTTTATTGAGGTCTGCCTTGAATTATATTTCGCGTGTATCATCGTATCCGTGTGAAATAAATGTATATTTATTCGCGCGCACGATTGTAAGAACACGCGCGTTGAAAATATTCAACTTCATAACACTGCAGTCAAAACACACAAATAGAGCGACACCGTATCGAATTTACCGAATATAAGGTACTACTGAATAACATTTAAACTTCAGCGACTTCTGTACAGTATTGTTTAAAAATACATCACGTATATGGCGCTCGACCCGAATGTTAGATGAAATAAATAATTAAATTTAAACTTCGATTACACCCCGGTCGGTATATCACTGTTGCGCGCATAGCTGTATGCTCGTGTGTTGAAAAAAAAAAAATCTTTATTTTTTTTAATGACACCATGCACTGCGGGTGAGGAATTAATTAAGTGTTTTTGGGTCAGCATATGCACACCGCGCACACATATTATACATTAAACAGTTAGATTCACCGACGGCTGGCAGTTCACCGCGTTTTGGCCTCGTTCCCTGTACACCAGACACATTATACGTGTGTACAGTATTATGAGATCAACGCCACGTAGCCCCTAAAAGGGATCAGCTTTAATCTCGTCCTTGGACCCTTGCGGCCGTTTATACCTGCGATCACAATATTTGTGCACGAAAAAAAAATAAAATAAATAAGCTTCAGTTTGTTCCTCCTCCTCCTCCCCCCCCCCCGCCCCGCCCCGCCCCGCCGTTGGCTTTAAACATTTGTCCAGTGCTTAAGTGCGCACGGTTTGAAATTCTGCCAAGCAATAAATTAAAAAATTAAACGATTACAATTATAAAATAAGTGCCTTATATTATTATGTGAAATCGCGTGTATGTGCAATAATGTTTTTCTGTGTAACGTAATGTATTTTCAAAACCGAAGAAGATCGCATCTCGTCGTTGGCATAATTTTTTTCGACAATATGTCATAAATGAATAATAATATTTGAGTTATGGACCGGGTTCGGTCTGGATCGCGCACTGGGTAGGGGTTCGTCGAAAACATCGCATACTATGCACACACATACATTATAATATAAACATCAATATTTCCTGACCAAAATAAGCTTTGCCGCGTCCGACCCGCATACGTTAGAATATTTCGATTTTGCATTCAATTCGCATGTAAAACGTATGTGTATGCACACTACGTACAACGTACGCCGTATATAGGAAACAATAATGCGACTAGAGGAAATACTGGGTGTCGCCGGAGGGGCGCTCAGATTTTTTTATTACGTCGCAGTGCAATTTCTTTTCATCTTCGCACCGAAAACTGTGCCCCGTTAAGAGAGAGAGAGAGAGAGAGAGAGTGAGTGAGTCCGTCTAACTCACTCGAAATAAAAGCTTTCCGTAATGGTTAGGCCCCGAGCGAAAAATTAAAGAAAAGAAAAAAAAAAAATCCTGAGGAGGCAAAGTTTTTGTCAATTGTTTTTATATTTTCTCATTTATATTTATTTTGTTTTCGTAACTTTTTGTCCTTACGCGAGTAGGATGTTTTTTTAAATATGTACATTATTGCGAATTACACCATGTGAATACTTAACAAAGCCGGTGTATTTACTGCGCGCATATTATAACAATAACAATGATAATGTCACCGTTCAAATACTTGAATTGTTTTATTTATTTTAATTTATACGCTGCTATTATACATAATATTATGTTTTATTAAACAATAATTTTCCACGTACAATTTGTGCGTTACATTGTTTATGCATACGTATATAATAATTATTATATTACGCGCGTACGTGCAATTATCATTTTTAAACGTATCGATTTCGTTGGTTTCCCAAAACACTTAATAATACATTTTGATATTTATTTATCTGACCGAGTCGAACTCTGAAATCGTATTCATTACATAATTTATGATACACGAACGCGATTTCTTACTAATCGTTTATTGAATACGATTATGATAAACGACGGGGGCAAAGTCTCCCGGGTTGATATTTAAAAGAAACATAATATATAATAATATCTAATGCATTTATCGGATATCGAATATCAATTAGAATAAATTTAATTTTTTTTTTTTTTTTTTTCGTTTTCACAGCTGACTTGAATTGAAAAATGAAGAGTTTGTGAATAGTTAAGAATATCAAATAAATTATTATACGCCTTATCGAGTTTCAAAAAACACGATATACACATGTATAGCACGTCGTTTTGTTCTGTTTAACGATCTCAGAATCTTTTTAATTTCATATCAGATTACAACTATGAAACGTTGCCGTTTTTTTACTGCGTAAGTGGGTAATTACTTTTTTGTTTTAAAAATTAGGTTATCATAATTAGTTTTTACTCAAAACAAAAATTAAAATAAGAAATTTAACGGACGTTGTAATTTACCGTACATTCGATAAACATCTATTGACTATCTACAAAATAATAAACTATAAAAGTTCAGGGTTCACGATAAAATATATATTTTACGAGTCTGTTTATATAAAATTTGTTTCGCATAAAACTAAACAATGCAATTTCTTAGTTTAACATAACGTAATGTTGTTGCACAGATCAGTAGACTATGTATATTTTTCTTGTAAATTGAACGGTATTTTTAGTTTTGATATTTTACCGTTTTCATCCTTTCGTTTGACCTTATGTTTGTCCGCACAAGATTCATAAAATTAAAGTAAGACCAAACTGATAAAACCACATTTTAAAGTGTAAAGTGTTTGGAATGTCTAAAGCTTGATATAATTTGTTGTGAACTGGAATAATTAAGTGTAGAACTTTATTCCCTGGACAGTCGTTAGGATAAAGAGAAATTCGTTTTTTATTCACGTTTTTTGTACAAATAGGGAACTTTTTATTGTTGCAAAAAAGATGTTTGTGAATATCCGTCTGGAAATTATAGTTTTAAAATGATAATAATACTTTTAATGCATAAGATTCAAGATAACTAGCTGGTACCATATTTGAATTCTTCTCACATTTTTTTTAGTGTAACACTGTTACCCTTATAATATTCAAAGTTCAAACCTTTCACTACAGCGTGTCTATATTGCACACTTTATAAACGCGCATAAAATAAATATGTTATATTAAAATCGAAGGCGAGTATAATAATAATAATGTATTACCTGCATGAATCCTCCTTGACAATACGTTCCATTGACCAATACTCCAAATTTAAATTTTTTAAATCTAATTCGAAGAATATAGTCTTTGGGCGTGCCTTTGAATGACCGAAATCTGTACGAACAGTACAGAGGTTTGCCAAAATTCGATGACGTCACTTCCGGACTGTAGATATCTTCGTAGATTTCTACAGTTTTATTGCAATGATCTGTCCTGCCTGAAAGTAAAATGATTGAAATAGTTTTATACTATTGTTAAATTTTTTTATTAGTCAGTTTTATGATAAAATCTGAAATAAAAACTCATTTACAGTAAATATTATAATTTGTTTATGACAAAATAATCAACACGAAACATTCATCTGTATTCGTATTTTTTGTATAATTAATTGTTTTGATACATACGTTATTAGTTATTACCAACTAGTTATAAGGAGTGCATTTAAATGCAAATTGAATTTTTTATAGGAGCTCTCAAGTCTAATACAACGGTTTCCTAGTATAAAATTCGTTTTATACTTTATAGAATCAAAAAAAAAAGTTTTGATTTTATTTTGCATTTTTTTTTTTATGATTTTGTTTTGTTAGGCATGTATTCATTTTTTTAATTAGGTCATTTTTAATGCATTAAAATCAGTACCTACTCTAGTTATATGTAATTATATTCTTTTGAATAAAATTTAAATAATTACTCCAACAAGATACAAATAATTGCTTACTCGGCTTTTCAATAGTATTAATTTTTTTCTTAATTTACAAAATTTCAGGCGGCATATTACTCTTGAATTTGCATAGACGAGGCAGTCTCCCTACCCTCCCAGTTGACGCATATGGATTCATACAAGTGTGTTAAGGTGTTTATTAAAATAACGTATACGTCGGAATTTCGTATTCATTAATTTGTTCCTTTTACTTGCAGTTGAAAGACTTTTGGAGAACATAATTTTTCAAACCAAATTAAAACTCATTACACGTAAAAAGTATCAACTCTTTGTCAAACTATGACAGTATTTATTGTCGATGGCGTTAAAGGGAAAAATTATTAACTCAGAAAATGTCGAATACCTGTAGAATATTATTGTAAAGTGGGTATGGAATTTGCTTTAATCTGTCGCAGAGGTGAGAGCTTTCGAGAATGATTAATAGATAGTAAGTCGACCCCTAATAAATTAATCACACGCTGACTCGTGTTCAATCAACTAGATTTTGGCCAACATATTACGTCAGCTAACCCAATTTCAAATTACAATAAAAAAAAGAGAAAAAAAAATGTTTTACTCGCCATTATAATGTTCATTTTTTTTTTTATAACGTTAATTATTATTATGGTTGAATGCTAGCGACCAACTATCGATGATTATTTTTTCAAATATTTTATTAAGTTTCTTTAGATATTCATATTTTTAGTATTACATAATATAACATTTTTAAATTAATTTTTTTTCTAAACATAAATTCACTTAGCTATCTAACTTCAGATTTTAAAATGGTATATTATTCATAATTTCACGTTTGGTTATCAAAACGATTCCCTAAAATTTAAATTCACATAAATCAAATGATGTATTAAACGCAATTATTTAAAATTTAAAAAAAAATAAAAATGAGAAATGGAAAAAGGGTATGTTTTGTATTTTTTACACAGTCCATTTATTATTATCCTTTAAATAATAAACCATTTGTTCGTTTGCGCCAACAGAGCATAAAAAAAATAATATATTTTTAATCGTGATTTTTTTTTCCTACAGTTATTCTAAAGAAAATTAATAATTTCTATAAACTGTTTATAATATTTACTGTTAACATATTATTATTACAGTAGATGTGACGTTTTGACGGGAGCAAAAATATCAAAATTTAATTTTTTCGGAAATTACATTATATTCGAATTTAAATTTAATATCTCGCGATATAAGTACCGGTATATAGTTTGGTGGAATCACTGATGTCGGTATATTAAGACGTATTGAAGGATCGGCGAGGCGTGGAATATGAAGCAAAGTGACGCATTACGTTGTTAAACCACGTCAAACGTTGCTACACGGGTGATCATCCGGGTATTTTAGCAATCAACGTGTCGAACCCTCCTTTCTCCGAGATACGATTTAAGTTTATGCTTATGGGGGTTTTAAGTATAAAAAAGAAGGGAAAATAAGAGCGAAAGGGCCACAAATATGGTATAAAATATTTTTATTTATTTTTTTGATCCGATAGATAATTGATGTTCTACAGTATAGAATCTATACCACAAAATGGCGTGTAATATAAAAGTTTTAAAGAAATAATTATTTAAAAAGTTTAACTACTTAGAAAATCGGAAATACACTCTTATTTTAAACATTATTTCGCGTCTAATCTCCGACGGTTAAAACTTTGATCTCAGAAAATTAAAAAGTAAAAAACATCGTAACGCCAATATTTTTCTACATTATTTCGTTTAGAATCTAATATTTAAATATATTAGGTGTACACATATAACGAAAGCCCGTAAAAGATCATTTTTGAAACTTTAAATAATTTGGAATATATTTTCAAAAAAACTCGAATTCATTAACTAAATAGGTCCGATATGGACTAAACTTTTTATTATAATTGAAATATATTTAACCCAATAATTAAAATAATATAATATAATCCCTAATATAAATGTTTGACTATTAAACGACACCCTTTGTTTTTTAATTTTTGTATTCTTATGCAAAATATTTCTTTGGATATTTCGATAGTTGTTATAATATAACTTATAAATTGGACCAATAATTCTATTGTTTTGATTTAGAAATATCTTAAAACGCTATAGAAGAGATGGAAAAATTTATAAGCGTCTTGTCTGTTTTTAAACAACCTTTTGTGGTACAAGTATACTCTTTTAATTTTAACATTAAATGCCTATGAATAATAAATTATCGATTCAAAATTAAATTAACGCACATCAAAATCATTCTCTTTGAAAACTTAAAACTAAAATTACAAGTTTTTGTTTAAAAATTTCAAGATGGTACCTCCTCTCTTTAGTAAATAAAAACAGAGATTAAAAGCATGTTGATTATGGCGAGAGTTATAAAATAAAGCGTAGTTTAGGTAAAAATTAAAACGTCAACACTTAGGTTAGCTGATGATAAAATTATTTTTTGTACTTACACTTTATGTTTATATGTATGCATTATATTATAAAAAAAAACAAAATCATGAATACAAATTAAAAACTGAGGTTATAAATTAATGTTTGTTTTCCAAGAATATTAATTTTGGAAATTAAATAAAGTTGAGCTTCCATTAATGTTAATAGAAACATTGTCGGTTTACATATTATCCAATGCATTTATCTTCATAATGTCTTATATAATTGTATTCTATAATGCAATAATGTTATACAGACTTGGAGAGCGAATCGCCATTAAAAGAAAACTCGCCTAATATAATTTTAATGTCTTGTAAAAAAAAAAAATTAAAAAAAAAAACTTAAAAACGAAACAAAAAATTAAAAACAATTACAAGTATACCTAATTATACTTATTATACAAAATGATATATCATTAGGAAACGTCGTGGTTTTTATACTCGTAGATTGTTAACGAGATGTTCCAAAAACACTGCATAAACCCCCGTGCATTTTATAAATATTTTTCTCTGTCGCCCCGTGTGCATGCGTGCGAGTATTTAAAGTATTTTGTTCGTAGGAGGTAATTTTATTACTATTATGAAAAATCAAATTCTCGTCGTTCCGGAAAGACTGCACGGATAAGACAGTTTACACTAAAAATGTAATATAATTTCACCTTCGATGCGACGACGACGGCGCGGTGTGCACAATCGTTTCAATAGATTTATAAAATTATAGTGCGATATTATTATACGCGTTTGCCTACACTACCACTACACCTACTTATTTCATATGTGAGATACGAAATATTTCATTTCACGAGTACCTGAGCACCACACATGCACGCCCACTCGTAGGTACACACACGTAGACGTACAGTCGGTATTAATATAAGAACGCGCGCGTTTCGCAACAAACACGTGTAATGTGTAATATAATAATATGTAATATATGACTTTACGCGCGTGTTCGTGTTTTGTAGCATACGACGTGTTATTACGTATCGTATCAACAAAAAAAAAACGAACGCTGTAATTATTCTGTACGGAAACAACTGCTGCGGAGTACTGCTGCGGAGTCACGTTTTTTGGCCCGCCGAAGGGCCTCTGGAAAAAAATTTTTGAATTAATACGATATTTCAATTGTATGTATGTTTGATTGTTTCGTTTGACTAGCACGTTTGTATTCGCAGTAATTATAGTTACTTTTATAGTTTCAGGGGATTCTCTGACCACGATTCATAATACAACATCGACTTATTTTATCATTTAAAATACGTCTTATACTGTATGCTCGAGACTGTTGATACGAAGCAGAATTATAATGTGGTAAGGGCTTTGACAAGTTTTCAAACAGTTGTCCGGCCAGACGTTTTCTACATTTTTACTCATCGGGTGTGTACGGACAAAATTAACAATACAATTTTCAAATGTCATACACAGTAATTGGAAAATAATAAACTTTTTTATTTTTCAGTTAGTATTTACGGACGTTGATCAGTTTCTCCCGGAATAATACTCTGGATACGCGCATGACTTACACGACATACAGAGTACAGACACTGTTAGTAAAATCAATTTAATTGACGTTTAAAAAAACGATATCGCAAACGTCCAATAACAATGAATATTTAGTCCCCACGCGTTTTGTTATTTCTTGAAGATCGATATTGCTGAAAAGGTTTTTTGTCGACATTCATTAACAATCATCAACTCTGTAATACGTTTTTACCCGTAGAGTATGGGTTTGTCGAGTAATTATAATTATTTTTTTTTTACTTTTGGAGAAAATACGTTCGCGTCGTTTGACCCGAGTATAATACGTAGTACACAATAGGTATATTTTTAAGCTCGTAATAGACAGCTGGCTGGCTATAGATCGTAGCTCACATTCCATTCATATATTCAAATGATGAAAAAGGGACCCGTCGCCCAAAATTCATGTAAATGTAGACGGGGCCGACGAGAAAATCCCAGTTTCTCGGTAGGTCTATTCCATCATAATTCAATTACTCGGGCGGTAGACCGTTTTTGGTCTAGCGGGAAATTTAAGTACGACCCTCTCTCAGCTAGAAAAAAAGTTGCTCTCAAATTTCCGGCTGTTTACGTTTCCTTAAAATATATACGCCGTATTACAACGTCGTGTTAACAAAACAAATTTAATCAAATCATTTAAATTTATTCGACTTTTAAAAATAATATTGCATATCTACCGTCTGTTACTACGTGATGATACATTTTTAGTCTCTAACGTGTTTATTATTTCTCGCCGTGATATTTTTCGACAGTTACATGTTATAATATTATGTTATAAACTCGGTATAATATCTACGTTTTAACTGAAGTAAGTAAGTGTGTCTCGAATGATTATTATCGTTTTGTTTTGATTTGAAAATTCATACCAATCAACGCGATGGTAATATATACTGTATATCAATATAGTAATAGACAGCAGTAGATTGTAGTGTCCACTCCATTCCCAATATTATACATATTGAACCGTCAAACGATGAAAAAGGGACTCTCCATACCAAAATCCATGTAAACACGGACGCTGCCCCTCCCCTGCTCGAGAAAATCCCGGTTTCCCGGTAGACCTCTATCCGCCCATGAAATACAAATAATAATAATAATAATAATAACAATAAATTATATATACGCGTGCGGTATGAATTATGACATACGGTTCCCGATTAAAGGGCGCGTTTACACGTCGTTTTGTGCGCATTTTGCCGCCCACCTATGTGCGTGTGGCGGTCGCGGGGGCCGCGGAACAAAGCGCCGTGCGTGATGATTATTATACCCTTTGCTGTTTACACGAGCGCCCGAGACATTTGTCATTATTTTATTAATTAGACGAGATCGGCGCTCGTTGGCCGTTCACACGTATCACACTTTGTTTAATAAATAATAAATATAATAGTAGGTATTGTCGTGCGGCTGTGTGGCGAGTTGAAAAAATTTCCAAGTGCAATAATTTTTGCTGTCGGACCCCAACCGACCGCCCTACTCTTTGAAAAAAATTACCAAGTAGTGACCGTTTATTATTATTATTATTATTTCATCGTTCAAAGAAAAAAGTATTTAATCTTTTCTCTTGGTGATTTCATTTTTTTTTTTTTTTTATTCATTACCAATTGAAAAAAAATTAATAGGTAATTTAAAATGTATTTTAACAACATATTTCAATTTCAAAACATCAGAATCCAAAATATGCATAATAATTATTAAATATCCCATGTTTTATACTTAATTTTATTTAGATTTATACTTTAATTTCATACTAAGTACTCAATATCAGTTATGGAAACGTGTTGAACAAATGGCATTTCGTGGAACGATTAATCATTTTTAAAATTTTAGAAAAGTATTAAATGATAATACGTAATCGATCCAATTAATAAATGGAAAAAATAATAATGCAGCACAAAAACAACTAATTAAAAGTGTGACAGATGAAAAAAAAGTATTTTTTATTTTAAGAATCTCCCGCTACCGGTGTAATATTTTGTCGAGGATCGCATTCGCAGGCCAAGAGGATCACTCAACCCCCCAGGGCTATAAAGCTTATCTCTTGAATATTACAGAAAATAATTTTCTCTAAAAACCAATCCAAGGAGACGCCTTGAGTTTATTCCAAATATATTTACAAATTATTATAAAAATAATTTACATCACATAAACCTTTTTAGACTTGTCGTCTAAAAATTGAACGATTACTTTTGAAAAATCGAATAATTGAAACATGTCAATTTCAATACTTAACATTTAAACATTCAACAGACACTTTTGCGATATAGATGTACTCAATTTACTTTTAGTTGACTTCATTTTAGATGACGAACGTTCTCCTCGAACTATGCAAGTAGACTAAATGTTTAAACTCTAATAGTTAATTTCTCAAAAAAATTCTGAATACCAATTATGAGTTGAAATTACTGTAGTGCACGCAGAGGTTTCGGGCCCTTTGGCATCCTTAATCCGATTCTTATTGCAGGTTATTTAATTCCTCCAACGCCATAATGTCTCAGAAACTATAACAGGTACGGGCTATCCAAGCCAACGGCGGCGTAATTTCATAACTTTTTTTAATAAGCATAAATCCTTTGTGCGGGCCGCCGACCCTTTTTGAACATTTCGGCCGGTAACGGAAAGGACCGAGGAGAGAGAGGGGGGGGGATAAAGTTTTCACCTGCCAACTATTATCGTTATATAAGGATGATCGGATATACATAATATTGTTTACTGGCCATCCGGACATCCGGTTGATGATATTTAATGAGCAAATTAAATATGATATAGTTTATATAGCATTTATTATCAAGCGAAAGAACAGTGGACATACGCACAAGCACATTGTTGATTAACAACGTAACGAATAATATAAAACTCAAATAAAACTAATAAAATCGATGGATTTTAAACACTTGGCGGGATTTTATTGTCGATTTATATTGCGTACGGATTTCAATTTTGAATTTACCCTTGTGCGTCGTATTATAGCCGTGATTCAATTCGTTACATATTGATCTGGAAGAAGCCAAACAAACGTTTACTACGATAAACCATCGAAAACCGAGCACACAGCCCGATTGCGGCGGCCTCGTCGCGCGCCAAATAATCGCGATGCGGAATTTTAAGTACGCTAATAATGTCTGTCGTAAACGGTACGCTTCTGAATCCCCGAGCGGACCCGGGGATTCGTTATCGTTCATGATAAATAATAATACGTATTTATTGACTATACCTATTACAACAAACAATACGTGTACGGAACGACATTGTAAACGGAAAAGGACGATTGGACAATGCACGCGGATACAAATGTGGCCATCGGCGGTGTAGGTGTGCCTCCGCCGCCGCCGCCGCCGGGATAATTATCAGCGACCGAAATAAAAATCTGGTTTCGCGTACGGCACTGACGGATATTATACGCGACGGCGAGAACCCCACCGGCGAGCACTTCCCACAGGATGTTCCAATATAAATATTATATTATTGCATTATATGCTGCGCGCGGTGAAAAAAATTATACCCGCACACAAACTATATTTCACGCACGCGTTCGTGCATGTGCGTGTCGTAATCCCGCGTATATACAGAGGGCTCCTCGCGATTCCGTCATCAATTAAATCCCGGGCGAAAATATTTACACTCCAAAGGCATTCCAATCCCGTTGGCATTCGCTTCGTGAACGGGGAACGGATAGATCGGAATAGACGGTAAAGAATCATCAACAATTAGACAATATGGTCGATGAAAAACCAATCGCGGAAGACCGACCACATGGACAACAAACTTTCGCAAGACGCGTTGGAATGAAAATCGTATGTCCTCTGGTGATTACTACAATGTTAGAAATATAGAGTGATGCATAGTATAGTAACAACAAGCCTACATACATTACTGCAGACGATATAATAATAATATGCCCACTTAATTGTCCGGATAGTTACTTCTCCGATAAAAATTTAAAAATTACAAACTCACCGACATAAATTCTTCACGGGACATGTGTAAAAACAAACATTTGATGCTCGAGAAACGGACGGACCCGAAATGATACCGGAATACCGCAAACGCAAGACTATAAAGATAAAGAAGCAATTTAAAAACTTCCACTCGAACGGATTTTTATTCGAAGCGGCAAAACATTACCGACTAGGTATCAAAACGAAAAATAGGAGGCTTCCAAGCCCAAGCCCAATACCTACTCCTATCCTCTCGAAAGCCCCGAAAGTGAACAAGGATCACACTATCCGTCAATATAAAACGTCAGCTCAATTAATATAGTATTTTATTGTTTACTGTTGTGATACACTGTAAAAAAAATATTATTAATTGAATTTTCATACGTGTATAGTAATATAAAATGTGTGTCGAAGCGTTTAAAAAACAGCGGTGTATACATAGGCGGAAAGCGAGGAGGGCTCACCAGTCTCAAATATTCCCCGAGTCCCTAGCAAAAAAAAAAAAATAAAAAAAATAGTGAGAGACGGAGAAAGTTTAAAACGTCGGCGGCATGGGGTGTGTACGCAGCCGTTTTGTTTGACTGTTTAAATGTAAGCTTTATTCGAAGAAAAAAAATCTATCCTCTAAAAATTCAATATCCGCCTACAGTATGTTATTTTAATCATAAGCGTGCGCAATTATTTTTGACAGTGAAGGCGGCGATAAACTTTACACGAAATCACGAACGTTACACGTATGAAAATAAAAAATGTTAACATTTTTCAATTCCTTTGTAAAGATTTTTAATGAATACGGTCATGTATAAGACACAAAAAGATCACAACAGTTCTCAATAAGTCGTTTTAAATAATATTAATAATAATAACTGCACGTTGTTGTCAGTAATATATTATAGTATAGACCAACGATTGTAGATAGAATAATTGCGTAATAATTAGAACTTATCGTAGACAATCTTACTATGTGACAAATAACTACATGAATTCAAACTGATAAACGCTAACAGAATAGTAATAATAATGTAAGATTTCGTATATGTATTACGTATATACATTTTTCTAGATTGAAATAACAATAAATAAGTACATGTGCGTTATATGCAAAAATATGTAACAATAAACAATTCGTAATTCGGTTTACAGTCGTCTGAAACGAACTTATTAGAACTTTGATACTTAGAAATCTCTCAGACTTCTCAAAACAACTATGCAATTGCAGAAACGCTACAGGTCACGAGCCCCACTCATAACGTTACAATACAAATCATAATCATCTACAATCTAACCTCTAGCCGCGTGGTCTACAACCGCAGTTAAAGCTGTGTCGTCTCGTCATTGCTTAATAATAATAATCGTAGTTATATGATATTCATAAAGCTATCTCGCGCAATCGCAAACTGTTGCTCTACGACAGTCGAGGTAATAACACTTACCTACTAGTTGAAAATGTTTTCTCGTAAAACTTAATATGCGTCGAAAAACGTTATACTTCAGTTAACGATTATCTGAAACGAGCTTATAGTTTTTCACTTGGAAATCTCCTTCTACTTCCCGGAACAAACATGCCGGTGCAGAAACGCTACTAGTCACGAGCGTTACAAACTTACAATAATAATTATTATAATCGTCTGTACAGGACTAACCAGGACCCGAAAGAAATATAATACCTCGGAGGCCCCGCTGAAAAGAAAAATCGAAAAGTCCCCGAATCGCCGAGCCATCTCAAAAACGCCGTACCCGGGGAGAATTTCTCCATCCCTTTCCATCTTTTCGTCGGGTCCCCGAGTCTACCCGATTCGCCGATATCGAGGTATCTCTCGTTGTTACGATTAAAAATAATATTATTATCGTCGTCGTTTGGCTTTTGAAAACACGCGCGTTCGTTTCGATATGAAATAGTAATAATGTTTTCGTACACGTCGTCGTCGTCGTCGTCGACGCTTTCATCGCGGCCTAACGGATGGCGACAGTGCGGACGAGACCGTGCGAGGGGGCGTGAGAGAGGACGCGCGCCGCGGCGTCGGCGGGAGCGGACGTAAACGTTTATTACGAATTTTAAAGGGCTCTCCGCGCGCCGCCGGACCGCGCCGAGTTTTTGCGAATCACATTTTCACACCTGCGGCGATCATCACGTTATCGCCCTAGCAGCTATATTATTACGGCCGGCGGCGGCGGTTTATCCGCGACTGCGGCGCTCGTAACGTTATTTATAATAACGCGCGAGTATACGATATTATTATAAGCCTGTGCGAATGTATACGCGCGGGGGTTCGCAAAGTTTTCGGTCGAATTTTCGGTTTACGCCCAGCCGCCGCACCCTGTCCGCCGAAAAAAGATCTCCGGAATTCAGACGTTTTTACGAAATTCACAAGTCGCCGACATCCGATTTTCCAAAACCGGATCGCCAAACAGAGACAAAAAAAAAAAGAGGTTTTAAAACAAAACCCATCGGTCGACTCGTTGTGTCGTATTCAATATTTGCAATTTTATTTCAATATCGTTTATTATTAGTTGACGAGAAAAATTATTATTATTATCGTATTCAAACTAGTAGTAAATCGATTAATTTAATTTTCGAATAAGTATCTTTATTATGTTTATCGTGGACCGCGGCACAGCAACATAATATTTACTATGCGATCGATATGAAATAATATGAAATATCTTCTTCATTTGAATTTAAACACGCACCGAGTAAACTTTATTACATAACTACGGTCATAACTTACACGACGACGTAACGTATAAAAAATATTATTTTCATTGACGAAAAAAAACTTTTCGCCGAACGGCATGACCGGGTTTGTGACGGGCGGTACACTATAGGTGTCGGCGAACCGGGAATATAAGCGGAGCACACGGTAGTGTCGGCCCCACGCTAATTAATAATATAAGACCTGTCCGTACGTCAATAACACGCCGCCGCGATTTCATCCGGGGTCTCCGCGACGGCGTGCGGTCCATTATGCGTTTGTCTATGACGAATGTTACGTCATAGATTCGTAATCTTTTAGGGGGCGGGCGCGCGTCCCTGCGGACGGCCGACGGACCGGGAGTTCTAGAGTCAAGATTAGAGAGACGAGAACAAAAAAATCGCGAGTTGAATACGCGTAGCCGCCGAGAGCGGTATAGGACTCGAGATTACTACTAACCGAACAAAAAGACGAGTATTATTTAACGCGCGCGTGTCCCCGCGAATTCGTCTCGGCGACGACGTCTTTTGCAAACGTGAACATTTATTTACCCGACTGGGACCTTGTCGTGTCTAGTCGCGAGCTTACAAATCGACGGATTTGTTTGTGGGTCGATGGTTAAAAATATCGTTTAATTCTTCGGCGTTCAATTCAAAAACGTATTTTACGATTTTTATTCATGTATAAACGAGTGCGGGGTGTACGTTTATTACGAAAACCGACGCAGTAGATTTTATAGAGCTCGGCGCCACCGGACAGTGGTTTACAGAGCGACCAATAGTTTGGCGCGAATTCGTATCGCGATATTCTATAATATAACTTATGATGTATACACCAACGGTGCGACTCGCGTCATGGATTCGTGGGGTTCACTGCCCCGTAAAACGAAAACCACTTGAACTAATATGAAAAAATGTGTTTTTGAAAATATAATAATAACGATTATTGAATTAATACCGTATGATAAGTCATTATTGTCTCGTTTAACATTCAACTCGTTTTATTACGTTTGATATTTAATTTATAATAATGACAATCGAGGCATCCAGTATACCCGTTGGTAAACCTCGACGTTCACGATTGTCACATTCGCTGCCAATGAAGTCCACACACGTTTTTGACAACTAGGACAAACGGTCCTTTGCAGGGCGATAAAATTGGATATAATCGTTAATTTTTTTTTTCACTTACATATTCGTAAGAGCCACCGGGTATATAGTTTGGGAACCTCTTAAAATATGATACGATATTACTGTACGGCTGCGGTACGCGCGATAATAAGGGCGGAAAAGCGGTATACGCGGCTTTCACCGCGCCGTGTAATAATAGTAACCATAACGATAATTATAACAACGCGTACGTTTGTATTTGCGTTTACAATCGTGTTATCGATAAATCAGCGTCGCACCTGGGGTCGGTCGCCCCGATCAGTAGAGTTCGCCGTAATTATCAGGAGTGAATGTGAGCGATGTTTAAGGGATAGTGGACACGGATTTTCAGAAGAAAGAAAAATGTTTTTTAACTCGTCAACTTGGCGAGTTAATCGATTTCACGCTGCATTAATTATTTTTATAATTATTGCTCTCATTGATCCATTTATGACGAGTATCGGTTTTTTTTTTTTAAACGCTTTTCTATATAATTCTAAGAATGACGATGATTAATCGTTTCACGAAATTCCGTTTGTCCGGCTCGCTTTTTTCCACTGCTGAAAAGTAACATATTAAATTATATTTTCCACTGAATTGTATTTTGTGAATTAAAAAAGGAGAGAAAAAAAAAGAAATAGCAGATATATTCGATATAATATCCGTTTTAAACTTTTTTATCGTGATAAATTATTGCACAGTAAATTCTCATGTTATATAATAAAAAACTAAAACACCTTCTTTTTTTTCATTTATTTATTTGAGAAAATCTAGAGAATGCTAAGTGAACATTCGCGACACAACGGATACTGCAAATTATTATGTAATATTATATGGACGTGGGAATTGTATTCCGAGTAAACAGTGTCGTGTTTACCACTATTCTAAACACACTTCGGATGCAATAAACTAATTATATTTTATTCTACCGACTATTACATAACATAAAATCTCGAAAACGTTTATTTTTTCCCTCTACCATACCTATGCATTCCTCAGTGTGAGTGGTACTCACTAAGAGAACGCGGCATATAGATCGCATTGAATCGTGTACGAAAAATGATATAATAACCTGCATTTAAAATCGTTTTAATTAACAGCGTGTGCCTCCTGAACTCAAAGTCAACACGGTGCCTATATGTGTGGGCCGTCACAATATGAAGTGAAGCGTTCCTGACGTGCGACCGGGATTTGTTTTCCGAGGAAGGAAGATTAGGATCTATTATCGTGAGATTTAGCCGGTACTCGCGGACGAGATACCGAGCACTCGAGTAACCCCCGGCACCTTTAAATTATGTGTTTATAACTTTTTACCTTTTTATTTTTTTTTTTTTTTTTTTTTCGAGATGATGCATAATACATAATATTATGCTATACAATATTATTGATTTTCGACCGCAAAAACGTAATGACCTATACCGCACTATAAAGAACCGATAAGTACAGGGCTGGGATTCCGATACTTTTTATACACATAAACGTGGCAACTCTAGTGGAAAATGTTGTGCTATGGTCATTTTAGTGTAATCTTTGAATTTTCATTTTATTTTATTTTCTCTTTCGACATATTACCTAAACGGGTTGGTTTTTCTCGTAATTTATTTCACTTTTTGAGCATTTATGGAAATGCCAACATTCATTGAGAAAAATTGAAAAATTTAAGAAATCAGTGATTGAACATTTTATTAATAAAACTGGCAATACATCGTTAAACCGCAAACATGTATGAAATGAAAAGATTTTTAAAAAGTAATTTTCAATATAATACAAATACATCGAATCATTTAAACCGTACATAACTTATAGTGCCTATTTGAAATAATTTTAAACTAATATTGCAGTGATTTTCAAGTTAATTTTGTACGTATTATTGTATTTTTTCAGTGCATTATTATTTCGACGTCGAAATCTCAGCCCTCGTCATGTTAAAATATAAAGTGATATTTTATCACCGTCACGACGGAAAAGGTGACGCGCGTCAGTAAGCGTGTACGTCGATATTAAAATGATAAAACTTACGAAAAAAATTTCTCGACGAGGTCACGACGACCTCTCTCGATCCCTGCGACGAACGCGCCACTGTGTATCGCTCTGTATCGCGACGCACACGCATATCCCGTAATAGTTACGATATTATTATAATTATTATTATTGTTGTGCGTGAACCAAAAGGGCCTCTCGGATAAAACGCTCGCATCCGTCACGCGGCAGCGTCGGTGTCCGTCAGTACGAATAATTTATACCGCCACTCGGCGTCCCGCCCGCGCCACCGCGTTACGAAAATGTGCGCAGCATTTATTAGAGATTATCTTTTGTTATTTTTAACGCTAGCCGGTCGGTCACTCGCGGTTTATCTATACGTACATATTGTAAAATGTATACCTTCGCACGATTCGCGCTGTTTCGCATGCCGATCCCGGAATTCGATATTCGCGTTCGTCGTCTCTGCCAAGTCCGGAAAAAATGCCCGTCGTATGGGAACACTCCGGACGCATAACAATACGCGATAAAAATATTGTTAATATTGTCGGTGTAAAAAATATCTCAGACCTAAATCGGACGGGACGGGAAGAGGGGCAAGCGCTCGTGCGAAATTCTGTCTCAAGCCGAAAAAAGCCATCACAAAGTCATACGAATATTATACGTACGTTTTCACGCATATTTCTAAAATTAAAAAATATTACACAGGTTAGGTATTTGCTATTTCATAATTAACGAATGACTTTTGCGAGTGTCGAGCACTTGGTGTCAGTGTCAGAGTCTTTTGTTTCGTCAGTTTACACAATAGTTATTAGAATATTTAAAAAAAAAATTTTATAGGCGAATAGAACAATAAATTACGTTATTTATATTATTACTAAATAAAAAACAAAGTGAAAAATATACAGGTAATTCGTTGTATTTCGAACATTTGTTCAAACAGTTTACAATGACTTGGTTTGTGGTTTAAATAAATGTGAAAAATCGTTACCACTCTCCCTCCCCACCCCTAAATATTTTCAATGGATTTCCGCAATTCCGCTCATGATAAATGTGTCCAATCGGATGTGGTTTTTGTAATGGTCTTGGAATAATTAAAACGGCATCACTTGTTAATTATGCGAGATTTGCTTTTATTCACACTGAATTTTTTTAATTAAAGCACGAGTGCGCAACAGCAGCTAGGTCGTATTATACATACATATTATTATGTTATTGTGCGCATTATAATATTATATCTTAAATTCATTATATTTTATAAGCTTTTGGAATAATTATGAAAACAAATATACAGCAAGGTTCTTTTGAAATCGTTAATAAGTTCAATTTACTTATTCTTGATGGAGTGTGCCTTTGTTTTCCGACAAACTTCGCCGCACTACCGTTGTTCATTTTAATGAAATAAAATTAGTGAAAGAGGATGACATTGAGGACAAAGAGCGTTGGTCGAAAAACATCGGCGCAGAGGAGGAGGAGGAGGGACATTTAAAGCGTTCTAATCCTGACAAACGATTGCTCGAATCTCTACTACAACACAATGTATAAAGCAACTTTTCATTCGATCGCTTGAAATGTAATTAATTTACGGCTCTTAAACGTTTGTGACAAATTAGCCGAGGTAAATGACTTTTCCCGGGGGGGAAAAAAAAAAATGTAATCCTATACCATTGAGCAATATAATATTATCTAACGAGTGTAACAGTGCGTCGCATAAAATGAATATTAATTAATTTATATCATTTATACAGATCTAAATACTAAATAGTTGGTCCGTCGTATGAGGAGGATGGTACAGCATTCAACACTCGAGTGCTGATTGTTTATTCTAACAAGAGTACAAAGAAATTTCACATGCACGTGTACTGCTAAAAATTAATTAGGTACCTAAGCCTCTCGGTTCTTTGTTCAAAATAAACAACCGTAATTCTATAACCGTTTTTAAGTTTCCCAAATGAAAACAGGTAACATATAATATACCTTATATATATATTTTGACTTTCTCAATTCGCGTGTAATAGAAATGTGATATTTTAATATTTATTTGTGTTATTCATATTTCATATTCATTTGAATCGTGAGTTTACCGAATAAAAGAATACTTCTACAAAAGCTATCCAATGGAATCCTCATAAGTATATAAGCGTACTAGCTGATATCGAATATTTGTCCTTCGTCACTTCATTCTTCGAACGGGATGTTGATGGCTTACCACTTTACGGAAAATGGGACATAGTTGATACTCAATGTGGGTAACTATGATCGATGTCTTATAGTCATATTATTTGAATTTATGTGAAACTAATGATAAATTACCTATCGTATTCAAAAAACTATTCTAAAAGTCAAGGTCGGAATTGAAGTGCCTACGCATTGAATATTTGACCGTAGAGTTATTTTAACTTGAATTTTTCACATAGTAAAAGGCTTTTATAATTAGATGTCAATTTAACCCCTTCATGCACGATTCCCATCACAAAAAAATGTAATAATAAATTGTAAAAACGTTTGGACCATAGGGAAAATATTTAAAAACATTTTGAGGTAAACATCCTGTTAAAGTTAAATGAAGTCAAGTTGAGCCAAATGTGGTACAACGTGCCCTAAATATACGTTTGTGCCATTTTTGGCCATTGTGTATTAAATAATAAAAATATTTAAACGTAAAACCCAAGTCCATAATAATTATCAAATAAGAGAAAAAACGTATAAATGTACCTATATTAATAAATCAAACGCTTATTGGTAAAAACGTAAATTATCATTGGAAACTAATTGGATACTCGAAAAAGCACGTGTTAAATGTACATTTTGTATGTAATTTCAATAGGATGAGATATTGTTTAAAACTTTTGTAGCGATTTTACCATCCAGAGCTTTAATTATTAAAATATAAAAAAATAATAACTCTAAAATTGTGTAATAATATTATAATTGGCGATTAGTCGGATGAATTCCTGTATCGAGCAATTTAAATAAATTATTTAATATGTAGAATAATTTCGTATTCATTTTCTATATAATAATAACTGTACATTTATACCTACGTAGAATGGTAAAACGGTGTGATTTACTTTTATAAAATAATATTATGAATATTCTAATTATTTGTTATTTTAGAGATTTATTTTCATTAATTAAATTTAAATTTATCATAGTTTTGTTTATTTTTATATTACGAAATCCTAAAATTATAATATTAAAATATTAAAGCCGAATGAAAAGTAAAAATTATTTTTCAAGGCAATGAAGTGTATAATTCGTTCCCTTTTATTTTGAACTCTAAAGATTATTTAATTTCATTAATTCCAAAGCGTTTGTGAATATCTGTTTTTAGCATGGATTTTTCTTTATCTCTCTTTTTTTATTTTTAATAATTATTCAAAGCTTTACAATTAGTTTACATTTCTGATTTAATTATTTCCAAGTTTGCATTTACAAGTATCTTTACTATAATTGGTAAGGAAAATATAGGTATGTAGACTATGACAACCACCGATTACGGTTTCAGAAAAGAGGCCTTACCTCAAGTTAAAGTTTGAAATTTAAAATATTATTTATTACACTGGGATTTATAGATTTACCATATATATATATAATAATTACAAACAAAAAGCAACGATATTTTATTTAAACATTGATTAAATAAACTATAAGTAAATAATTTACTTATAATAAAGTATAGATATATAAGTATATGTATTCACTATGAGAAAATATATATTAATAATTTAAAATGTTTAATATAAAACGTTTTACCCCGTGGATTTAGTTTTCTTTGATTTATAGTTTTTTTCTTTTTTTCAACATGAATAATTTAAACTTTCAACGAATCAACTGTGTAATAAAAATAAATATCATTTCGGTGTTGATGTAATATTATTATAAAAACATTTACTTAATATCAATATAGAACCAATATATTTATCAATACATTCAAGGCTGGTTAACACAAGTTAACTTACAGGTTAAGTACTTGTGAATGAAAAATATTTTATGCAAATAAAAAAGCTAGTTTACGTACTACTGATTGGATAATTAATAAATCGTTAGAACACCGTAGAACCCTTTTTTTTTTTGTAAAATTAACTAACTCTAATATTTTTTTAAACTCTAAGCCGCATATTAAAATTAAAAATGTAGTTTGGTTAGTACAATTTCAGATATTTTACATAAAAGTTCGAATACATGCCTTAATTTAAAAAAAAATTAAGATCTAAAAGTTTATCAATATTGATTTCTGAATCCAAACCTTAGAGTCTAGACTTACTAATTTCTACAGTAACGTCGTATTCAATTATTAATCATATTTTATAAATTATAATATTTCAATCTGATAATTCCATAATCAACATAAATTAATTCATCAACTGATGTCATAAGATCGTCGAATTAAGGGTAAATATAATATATATACATATATATTTGATATTATATTATCAAATATACTTATAAACAAACAATTATCTTTATTCTTTGAATAAGGTTATAATAAAAAACAACCAAATTTGCTGTTTTTATTTTTTTTTATTTACATGAAACACAATATAATATACTTAAAGTAAATGTGTTAATAGGGTATGGAAAAAAATTGAAAACACTACAGAAGGAAAATGTCCAATAACAACGAAACTTGGGAAACTGTTAAAAGTTATAACAAATTTTAAGTACGTTCTTCACTTCAAACACAAATAATAATTAATGAGAGTTCCTAAAAATATTTTATATTTCATAAGTATTTTATTCGAAATCAATTAATTTACTGTGGAATATCTCACTAATCCTTTTTATTTATAAAAGAACAGGCCTTTTTTACAACGCTATTTAACTTTTTTCAAATTTTGCTTTTAAAGGGTTGAAATCGGTAAAAATAATATTATATAAAAATGAATCCCTATTTACCATGTATCATGCGTGAACGGCTAGACCGATTTAGCTAATTCTTTTTTTTGTGTGTGTGTTTGTTATTGTCAAGAGAAGGATCTTACGGGAAAAAAATTAAAAAAATTATTATGTCATCAAAAAACCCGACGATCTTTTCCAAAAGGTATTGATTTTGCAATATCATATTATTATTACATAACTTTTACCGAAATTGCGTGCGTGCGATGAACAATAGAACGAATACAATAGAACTTTTTTCATTGGACGGTCGAATACGATCGCAGGCAAATCTATTGTCATTGGTCGATAAGCTCGATAGGCGTATACAATCAAAGCGAAAACCCGACGATGTTTACCAAAAGGTATGGATTTTGCAACGTCATATATTATTACATAACTTTTACCGGAATTGCGTGCGTGCGCGCTCCATTCGTCTTTCAGTCATCGACGCCGTCCGTCGCCACATACTTACAATAAGTTAGTTATTTTTTATACTACAAAATTCACTAGAAATAGATGACAAATAATAGGCATACATTAAGAGGAGGTAAGAGGTGGTGAAAATTTAAGAGAGCAATTCTCTTTTTGTTAATTAAGTGAGTTCAAAAACGTTTTTAAATTCTATAATATAATATAAATCAAATGTTATACCTTCTCAGAAATTATTATTCTAGAGCTCCCAGAATAATATGTAATTTGTATATTTCAAATCCACGCCATGGTTATGACTTTATGAGTTTATAACTTATATAATATCAAAACAATTAATCATATGAAATAATCGACAAAATCCTTTTTTAAAATTACATTTTATAATATCTATTATTTTAAGTCGATGAGATGCATTATACTATATTTATAAAATATAGTTTGCTCCAAAATACTTATGCTGGTTCGTGGTTTTAATGATGAATGTAAAGAACTATGGAATTAACATCAATTAATATTTTTAAACTTAAAATGTAATATCTATTGAACAATTCTTAGGATTTTATAGAAATATTACATTTTACGATATTATTTTTCAGAAAGAAATAACAATATCTTAAATATTTATTGAATAACGCATATACTATTCTTCGTAAAAATTGGGATGTGAACTGGAAAAAACATATACTATGTTGTGCAATTTCACAGTTGATTTGATCACTAGCGTTCTGCCCAATCAGCTTAGCAATTTGGATTTTTACCTCTTACCGTAAAGAGTAATACAGACAAATACGGTAAGATTTATCATAGGTATATTTTGATTTGATTTGATCTTTTGTACTACTTCAAGTGCTATATTTCAACTACCTATTTCCATTTTCCAATTCATAAATTAAAACTTTCTGTAGAAACGTCAACATAGTAAAGTTATAATACATTTATTCTCTCTGAAATAATTATTATTCAATTTTCGTTTATGGCTAGTGATAGTTAATAAGCCGAAGACATAAATTTGTGATCTATTACGTTGTAAAATACATTATTTTTCTTCTTGGTTTGGGTAATAAAAAAAATGAGTAGTCGGAATATTTGAAGATTTTTTTTTTTGTGGTATTATCAGTGGAAAAGCATTGACATTTAGGTCATAAATAAGAAATATTGAAAAAAAAAGTTTAGACGATTCTTCTTAAATAAAAGAACATAATATAAAAAAAAATAATAACCATATGTTTTTTATAATAACATATTAAAGTAAAAATCTTTAAAAATATAATATCGGAGTTTCAGGAGATATAATTAATTTTACACCCAATTTTTTTTCTATAATGATATTTATTTAATGTTCCAATCGGTTATTATTATTTCAAATTAAAACAAATATTTATTTTACTGTAATCATTTCTAGCCTAATGCATTCAACAAAATCAAACACTAAATCAACAAGAACTAAACAAGTTAATGGCAGATTTTTTTAATGTCGGTTTTTATTTTCTTCTTTTTTTCTATAATAATTATGAATTCTTGGAAGAGGGGATTGGACATAACATGAATAATTCAACGAAAAATCCACCTTCTGAATACATAACGGGCTGGAACAACAATAACGTCATATTTGTTACCACGGTGCACCTCAACTTAAGTAAGGAACCACGACAACTTATTGAAAAATCTGTCATATCATATCGTTCGTCAGACTCGACATCATAAAATAATAATATCATTGATTATACACAGTGTATTATTATTATTATTATTATTAAACGTGGTCTGTACGTGGTCAATGATAATAGTCAGAGACTCGAGTCTGCTACGTAAAATATACTAGTTCAATTGAATAAACTATAAAATAGAATACTATGTTTTTATAAACTTATCGGTACCCAAATGTTATTATGATAACATAACATTATTATACATGTACGTATATGTATAACGTAGGTACTCGGGACAACTTTTTCTCCGAAGTTTATTATTTATGTAAATTTTTAATAAATTATTCGCAATAAAATAAATCATATTTCACTTGTTTTTAGAAAACGTTGTTCGATAGTAAAAAAAAATATAATATACCTTTACCGAAAACTGATTTATGAACAGACTCTGGATTGAATAACGTTGACATACCCTCTAGTTTACTGTACTTGTCTCGATTTTTTATTGAACACATTTACGTAGTAAATTTGCCTATATAGCGTGCCGTGATTTCGAAATGATTTTTTACCACACACACATACTACCGTGAAATTTGGCGTGTCATATTTTTACTATTTGGTTACTCCGTTGGTTACCAATGGTAACATTATATTTATAAAATAAATTCATTGAAATACACATGCGTACATTTTAATTAACTCCATTTATAGCTATTTGTTATTGGAAATAAACATTAAATAATCATCTAATAACCTTGTCGACTTTTAAACATATTCAAAAACATTGAGTTAAATGATTGGATTAGGTAGGTATGCCTACCGAGTAAATAATTATTCTATTAACAAATCCGGTTAATTTTTTATTCGATTATCGAAATTATCGATTTCGCACATTATCAAACTAATAACTTGTTGTTATATTAAATGAATTATATATTTATCTATTTGTTTTATTAAAATTGAAAAAAAAAAATGACTAATAAGATTAACAGATTAATTTTACTACTTGTAAAATTGCACGAACAAATACTATAGGGTATAATATAATTATTGAATTTATCTTATAAGAGTATAAAACAGATTTTAAAAATTTAACTTTTGTAGAAGTATATAGTTTTAAATAACAGCAAGAGGGTATGGTTCATGAAAAATACTAAAAAAGTATAACACGAGTATATTCATGTGTCAAAAATATAAATATAATAATTTAAATCAATTTAAATGTATATTTTTTGTAATTCGATTACCTCGGTATAAATGTCATAAATTACGAAAACCCGTCCAAACAAATATAAATTAACGTTTTATATTTTTATCATTAATAGCATTAAATATATATATATATATAATATATACATATAGGTATGTATATATGTATTTTGTAATCCGGAATACGTTCAGTTGTTATAACTGACGAAAATATATTTATATACATTTTAAACCATAAATTAAATGAAAGAGTCAGGAAGTTAATAAACTTCCAGTTGCAAAAGGTCGTTTCGCATAAACACAGTCTGAAAAGGGAACAATATTTTTATGAAACTAATTTATAAGTTTTTTTTTTTTTGTAAAAATTTCTGGTACTGAATTCGTGGAACAATGTATGAAATGATTTTAATATTTACGCTTTGTTTAACATTTAAACTAAAAAGTAACTTTATTAATTTAGAGACATTTATAATATGTGTATATCTAATAAACCATATTAAGCATATTAGATTAACAAGTAGCAAACATTCGAAATAGTAATACGAAGTATAATAAATAATAATATTGATGATTTACGCAAATACTTTTGAATATTTTTTTTATTTTTTTTCAATGTAAATATATTAATTGTATCTTATTTAATTCTATAATTCAAAGCATCTACACATTTTGTTTTATTATATTATATAGAATACTACAAAAATACACAATATAAATTAATTATGTATGAATAAATAATTCATTTCAACTATTCTACTTTAAAATATGCACTGACGCATTTTACTTTATTAACCTTTAGCAGAAGTTCCGGAGTCAGATTGCACCATTTTAGACGTCAATATGTACCAAGAGCTTAGTACGCCGAACAGACTGGAGTACGCTTTCATTATCAATGTGTTCTTTAACCGTGCTTTAAATGGAAGTTCTGATATAAGCGAACACAGTGTCAGCTGATAAATTCATTATGAAATCGAACTTTTCATGGTGTCGTTTTATTTTGAGCATAAACAGTGAACACGTCTTGACATTCCGCAAAAACCCAAACAACTGAAAAAAAAAAAAGTTTGCGTATTAAAAATAATTTACCCTTCGCATTCTTTAAAAAACCAATTGTAGAATAAAATTATAATATTCTTATATATAGGGCGTCCCGTGAAGATTAACCAATATGAAGTGGAAAGGGTGGAAAACGTCATTTTCAATTATAGTTCGTCTTCGCGGGATGTCTTGTTTCGATGTATTTTAATTTATGAACAAAATCAGATTTCCAGGTAGATTTTTTTTTTTTTTTTTTTCAATAAAAACTAACGTACTTAAGAGAAATAAACGCGTTATTAAATCACTGTACCCACGAAATAAAGTTTATTTCATATATTTATAAAAATCTAATTGCAATTTACATAATTTCTTTATAAATACTATAATACTATAGCGGGTACTTGTTGTTTTATATGCGTATTCACATGAAATTGTTCATATAATTCAATTTATTGTTAAATTCTATTTAGTATTCAAATTATGTAAATTTATTAGTCACATTCTAAGCAAATACGCTTCCTAATCTTGAGAGTCCTCTTAATCATCAGATTTAACCCGCAGCTTTAGTTCGGGTGGCTCGCCAATATATTATTCAATTTTAATCATAATAAATCACAATTGAAAATGCGTAGACTATAATTTTTTTTAACGCGTATGAATTTAATAATATGATAATATGAGAGAACATAATAGCGACTATTGAAAAATAAAACAAAAGTATACATTTTATTATAAAACGAACGACTTTATTTTCTAAACCCACAATGCCATGCTAAAAACTTTTGTGGAAGTGTCTTACCAAATATTAATGAAAATAAATGTACGTCTGAATTATTAAAGTATGATAAATGCTTTATATCACTGTGGCGATGTGTTTATCAATCTTATAGTTTATATAAATATTCATTTATTTAAGATCCGATGGTAATTTATTTTTAAACCATAATGATAAATAGGTAATAATCTAATACAGGTTAAAAATTAAACAGAAAAATTATGTTATTTTATTATCATATTTGTTATATTTCTAGCCGATCAATGATTCTCACTTTACATAACCAATCTTAAATGATAAAAATAATGAACCGTCTAATATCAATATTCTTTATAGTACCTATTCAAATGTAAACTGATGTAAAAATGTGCCACTGCGCTTACATTTAAAAATATAGTCTGATACAATTAATATATTATCGTCCTCTAATCATCCCCGACAGTATTAAATGTAAAACAGCGTTTAAATTATACAGTCCATTTTATAAGATATTTATAGAATATTTACATAAGTTACTTGTGATAAGCATAGGCGTGCGCACGGGGGTTGCAAGGTGTGCTATTGCACCCAGCGAGTTCAGTCATGATTTTAATAGTGACATATTATTATATTAAAATTTTATAACTACAAAATACTAAGTAAATACGCACTGAAGTGCCACTACATAATACTCTGGCTACTGGAACGAAGACAAATAATTATTATAAATTCCAATATCAAATCTATTTTGGGAATAACGAATAAGTGCGTGGAAGTCAATAATATATCTCAGGGATGAACGATGAGAGACGGATAGAGACTTGAAATGTAGTTTTTTTTAACTCAAAATAATGATTTATGTATGGGTTTTTTTTTATTTTTATATTTGTATAGAAGCTGAATAAAATAAATTTAAATATTCAAAGACAATTGGGTGATATTGAAAAATTAATGTTTTTTTTTTATTTATTTAGCGGCTTACTTATTATTAATATGTAGTCTGATGCATCTTCAGTGAAAATGTTCTGCGCTCACCTATGATGGTAAGTAACTTTTTCTAGCTATATATTTTATACCTATTGAATATTATTAAAATCTACATTTATAAACGTCTTATGATTTATTGAGTATTTTATCATACCCGTTATTTTTATTGTTACCCTCGACAAAAAAAGTAAGCATTGTGATTTGAAACTTGGGTTACACTTAGAAATAAAAATCAACAAGGAAAATAGAATATAATATTATATAGGTTAAATTCCTTTCTCACACCTGTCAACAAATACACTATTCAAGTATTCAGCTACAACGATGTAAAGCCTAATGCTGCACGTGAGGAAAATAAACAATTAAAGCGATTAATGATACATTTTAACTTAAGCTAACTATCAGTATTTCGTTCACGTTTTCAAGCCTTTAACTTAAATTTACATCATGCTTGAGTGGAAATTATACTAATAACAATATACGATTAGTTTTCATATAAGTAAGATGGATTTTTAATAAATTTCCAATTACTGTTTTATATAATATTAGTTTATTCTTGAAAAAATAACACTCAATGCTTATTTAATGTAATTGAATCATAATTTATTTTATAAGTTTTATCATTAATTTGTTTAAAAACTATTAAATACTGTTGAGAAATTGATTTCGTTCAAACAAAAATATCATCTACATAAAAAACTGCATTACATTTAAAATTAAAAACTACACTATTATGTTTCAAGGCTATATACCAAGGGTTATAAAGATTCTGTTTAAAAACCAAAATACAAAAATAATAACTGCGCTCTATTTCCAGAAACTATTTGACATTAATATTTGATGTATTAAGAAATTAATTTTTAGAACATTCATCATTGTATAATATAATTAAATGTTTAGCATAGCTACGCTCTATATAATAACTTTATTTTAGCTTATACACTGCATGGCGTCTTATTTCATTGCGTACTTCAAAAAGGTTTGTAATTACTATTGTTTCTTGAGTTTAGCACGGTAATAAGTTAGGTGTTGATTGCACTGTGTTGGTTGAACATATCTAAAAGTTTCAATAACTCGTTGGAATATATTTGTGTTATTAAATTAAAAATTACTTTTAAAACAAATAAATTAAGTTTAACAATCTACAATAATTCACGAAATTACTTTAATAATATTAAATGATAAAAAAAAAGTGTTCAATATAAAGACATCTTATAAAGGTAGGCAGAACTGTTTTACAACAATCTTATTTGTATCATTAGTTTTTGTGAAAATTGTTTGAAGATACCATTTCGTAAATTGGCGTTTATTACATTTTTGTATTTTAAATTATTAATAAATGAATTATTATTGCTGTGCGAAAATATGCAGACACCTATTAAGAATCGCCAAACTTTTTTTTTACTTATAACATAATATTATTTACACTTTTTATACAGATTTATTTGAAAAATGCATTAATTTAATCTCAAAAAATGTATTGAAACAATTCAAAACCAGAAAGGTTAAAACACTCATGTAAGTAAATGATATTTTACATGGGATAACTATTTTTAAGCGATCTACCTAGTGCATTGTCTTTAGTTATCTCTTTTTTTTTCTAAGTACACTATAAAAAAATCCATATAATTTATTAAATAATACAATGAATCCTTCTTTTTTCAAATCTATTGTAAAAACGCAAACTTCAAAGTTAAAAAAGTAGTTAATATTACTTCATTTCAATTAAATAATATATTAAAAGACGGAACCCTATACGTAATGCCTGTCGAATATACACATCTGTTTAAACTTTATTATTAATGTTTATAATGAGTATGTAGGTATATTTGTTGATTTTTAATAATAAACAACAAATTTAATTAAAAATTAATTGGTTAACATGAATAAATTTCAAAATGTAATTATACATTAATATTTATACACTTAATGTATTTACTAGATGGGACTAAATCAAATTAAAAACTAAAGAATTGTGAAAACATTTACGAAAAAAACTTATTTTTATAATGCATATTAAAAGAGTATACGTTTTTAAATAAACTGCATTGCATTTATATTTCAACTTATTTTTCTATATATTCTTTCATTATATTACTTAGAAAATAACTTAAAATATTGTTTAAAATCAATGGAAAATTAAAAATACATATTAAAACGTTTTTTAACTATTAAAAATCAAGTGAATTCACTAACTTAACTGACCTTTTTTTAGTAAATAATGTCATTATTATTCATTAAAATTTAAATTTAAACATTCTAATAAGAACATTTTAAACTTCTTGTTAATACATAAGGCCTAATACTTTATCAAACGGTATAAATGTATTATATATTTAATTATAATTGTATTTTAAATTTTTGATTAAAATTTAAGAGAAAATGATCGACAGTAGGTACCTATAAAATAAAACATTTGGTAAAATCTATCAACTCTCAACAATTTCTGAATCATCAAAAATATAAATATAAAATCAAAATGTATTTGTTATTCAATAATAACAGTATTATTTCTTGTTTTATTCCTCGTATCTCTGTAATCTATTTAACATTTACACGTGTACACAATTTTATGTTATTTTTTTATTGACGACTGTTCAGAAGTTTCAAATCGGAACAAAGAAACAGAACATTTAGTTATTTACAACGCTGTGTATTTCCAGAATTTGAGAAGCTCAGTGAGTACTGTGCAGTCTACAGAATTATTTTCAAACTATAATCATTTATCTATACAATGATTTATTTTTCAACAATAATTTATTGTTCGAATAGAAACACCTCTTTGTAGTTTTGCATTGTTTTAGTGTTTAAATTATTGTAGAGATCCTTGTAGTTGGTTTACGGTTTATATCGAGGCACCACCTATTATTAGTTATTATCTAAATCATGAACTTAATTGCGAACTAATAGATACGTTTTCAGATCATAACACAATAATATGACACAATGGAACTCTTAGTTTATTGGTTGAATGGTCATAATAGTTGCTAATTTTGAGAACGAAAATAAATACGCAGATTATAATAATATGATTTGTTATGCGCCTGAGACATAATCACGAATACAACTAAAACGTGGTAATACTCGTCAGTGAGCTGAACACAATGCAAATTGTAGTCTGTAACGGTGTGTAAATGAACGATATACTAAATTTATTGATGTTTAAATTATTATATAGCAAGTTAATGGTATATTATCTATGTATTGTATGATTAATAACAATGTTTTCACGGGAATCTACGTGCGCGATACGTCGGTATTGTTATGTCCAACACGCGTATGGCTTTCATAATGTCTATCGAATTCGAATAATTGTGCGCCCAAGGGTATGTGAAAATGGGATGCGTGATTAACTTTTTTTTAAATATAATAAATTTAAATTTTTTGCACTCTTACTTATAATACTCAAGGCAAGGCCTTTATTTTATTTTATTATCGTTTAAATACATTTAATAGTTTGTATTGAAATAATTTTATAAATTTAATAATATTTTGTTGTAATTTTTAAAAGTTCTAAAATAATTGTTGTTACCAAGCAAATTGTATTACAATTATTCTGTTGTTGAGTGGTTACAATCGTCTATCCACGACGACCACTAAACATAGATTTGTAATTGACGATTTAAAATTATTATAGACGAAGACTAGATCAGAATATTTCAACCCCCACCCCTCCTCAAAATATACAATAGTCTGGGGACTTCTTCGCGCACGTCTTGGATTTAAACGTTGGCGCAATTTGTGTGTGTTTGAAGAAGGGGGCTCCTCCCCAAAACAGATAAATTACGTTTCCCTCACATCAAAAAAACTAAAAATTTCACACGCCTATCAGATGTGATCGAAAATACACAATATAAGTGCATAATATCTCGTTACTACGTAATTCGATAATATGTGTTGTAATATTATAGTTTTCAATTATTCACAGCTCTCAACGAACACGGGCGTTTCAAAAATACCAAAATCAAAGGGGACCCGAGCTCCCCCCCCCCCGCCGAAAAAATATTCGGGCTATCGGACGGATCGACGGCGCACAGTGGTCTGAAATACAATTCTAGATGGAAAAAACACAATTTTATAATGTCATTAAATTGCAATATTATGATTTTATACGAATATATATGTACTATAGATTGTAAAAATAATACCCATTTTAACAATGAGTTCGATATTCGATAAGAATATTGCGATAATATGTAAAGAAAACATATAAATTATTGAATTTTCGATAAACCGACTCATTTAGCGTTTTGTGTTCATTCTTTGTGAATTAAAAATAAAACTTAACTTAAACTTAATTTTATATTTTCAACATGGATTTTGAAAATTTTGGGAAGTATTATATTTGAAATATTTTAAAACTTCATGCTATAAGTATAATTAAAATATCAGAAAAATCGTAAAAACAAAAAGTACTAATCTTTCATAGTGAATATATATTAATTAATTAATATTAATCATTAAATATTACATAGATTATATAGTACTTATTCTACTTAATGATATTTTCAAAGTTTGGTTTGCGTCCACTTGCGTCTGTAATTTTAATAATTTTTTTTCTAGCGAGTTCTAGCGGCAACGCTGAACCACAAAATGATACAGAAATTGACGATCATTTAAAAAAATATAAACTATAACAACTTTGAATATATTTTAAAATTAAAAAAAATTATCCCCTTAATATAAGTTGTAACATTGAGAGAGGACTTAGTTAGAAATTATTTCGAAACTAATGCAATATTTTAATTTAGCAATTTTAAAATTATACGAGTTGATGTAAAATACACACATTTTGAAACATGTAAAAATGACCCCTAGACACCTCCCCTGGGGGCTATCTTTTAAACTGATGTGATATTTGAATTAAGCAGCCTTAAAAACATATAATATGATGTAAAATACATACTTTTTATTACTCTTAAAAAAATACCCCTAGCCCCTCCCTCCCCCTTGTGACGAAAATCAAAACTGATTCATAATTTGAAACAACCGATCTCAAATCATGTAATTTTGATTTATTGCATAACTAATTATACTAAAAATTAAAAGAAATTAATTTTTTCCATCTAGAATTGTATTTCAGACCACTGTGCGGCGGCG